>OX459115.1:85211263-86417627 GCA_949775065.1 Brachyopa scutellaris | reverse complement strand
AACCGATGTTAAATGCAAAAAAAGAAATCGGTTAGGAAAATACATGATAAACAGTATTTGTCCAATACGATAGTCATTTCAATCAAGAAACATTACTTGCTTCAATTTTGTGTGAATAAGGATCACGTGTTCTTACTCAATTCAATTCCAATTACACAATTGTACATTATAAACGTTTATACACTGTATACGGATACAGATATTTTAGGATCTGACTCATTGGTTCATGCTATTAAAAAAATCGTATGGGACTTGTGACTAAATTAACTTTAATACCAGGAAAACTGTGAGCCCAAGGTAAACATTTTATAAGATAAATTTGTAGGTGACATTATGGCGCACAAAAATAATAATAGCAAAAAAAAATTATAAGTACTTTAACGAGATAGATGCGATTTTCACAAAAATTGGTTAAAAAAAATAAAATAAGTCTGTGTTTGAAGACAAATATCATGAAAATGAAAACACGGATGGTTATTATTTATAACTGTTTCAAACACTAATGAATTGTCTATAAAAGGAGTCCTTTTTGGTTGCTCTAAGTTTAATATTGTAGAAGTTATAATTACATAGCTGTTGGTACCTACTTCTCTGAACAAACTTTTTTAAACACTGTAGCTCAGTGTGTGTTCAAGATAAAAACTCCCCCCCCCTATACGATTTTTTTCATAACATGAACCAATGAATCAGTTCCCAAAATATGTGTATCCCAAACCGGACCACCCTGTATACATTCATTTCATTGTTCCTAGTTTTGTTTCTAATTAAAGACTGAATTTGTTTTTTTTTTGTTATTTGTTTATGTTTTTTTGTATGTATATTTTCGTGGGTAATCTAGTGGGTATTTTCCAACAACGGCGTGGGAAAAAAGGTATTTTCGTCATTGTTGTGGGAAATTTGTTGCATAAAGTCTGGCATCACTGAATCCATAAGCTCTCAAGTACTCAAATGCTGTCTTAACCGTCTCTTGAAGTCACCGACACCTTGACATCTCCTTATATTGGCCGGAAGCGAGTTCCAAAATCGCACCGCATAAACAAAAAACTGTTTTTTGGTTGTGCCATATTTAAAGGTGGGCACGATGAAAGCTCGACTTCTTTCGGAAGTTGCGAACTGAAGTCTATGAAAAAGGTACTCCGGCATTCTCTTTGAGCTTAAACAAGAACGCTAGGACATTAAGATCCAAATATTTTTGGAACTCCAGACCAAGAAAGTCTCTTGCATATCCGGAGATATGATCATACCAACGTACGTTATAAACAAATCTCACAGCATTATTGAAAGCCACTCTTAATTTACGTGAATTTAGACTGCTCAAATCGCAAAAGACCGGATGTGCATAAAGCAAGATTGGCAGGATTAAAGTTTTCACCAAGGTAGCTTTCACTCTGGTTGGGAGACAATGTCCGGATTGGTACAGTGCGCGTAAACCACCATAAACCTTGCCTACAGTTAGAAGAACACCATTTATTTCGATAGGGGGAAGGCAGGACGTGTCTAATTTTGTACGGCTTATAACGATAGCTTGGCTCTTTTCAGCATTAAGTTTAAGTTGGTTGGTATGAGCCCAGTGAACAACAGATTTTAAATCTGCGTTAACGCGCACGGTAGCATCTTCAATAATGCCAAGGGGGTAACTGAGAAATAGTTGGACATCGTCTGCGTACATTTGAACTTTACAATTGCTTAAAATTGATGGTATGTCGTTGTCAAAAAGAGAGAAGAGTAAAGGTCCCATAATAGATCCCTGAGGGACACCGGCCTTTGATTCAAGAAAGTCCGATATTCTACCGTTAAATGACACTGCATGAGTGCGATTCGTAAGGTAGCTTCTTATAAGCTTAATGGCAGTTACGTTAGCTTAATGGCTCGTCCACCCGAGAAAAATACCGATGTTTAGACTTGAAATGAAGAAAACTCGGCCAATTTGGGCAAAAGAAATATGAAAAGTTGACATAAATTGATTGTAGACAAGTCATATGCGATGAGAGCAAATTCAACATTTATGGATCCGATGAAATTCAGTACGTGAGTTAAATATATCGCCTTAGTGAATACCTATCAAAGAAAAACACTTTATTTGGACTTTTATTTATGATATGCTTTATTGATCTTTTATTAAGTTTCCCGTTCAACCGTCGAAGCAACGTCTCGCTTTAGAATAGTCCAATTACTTGTCGTCGCGAGGTGCCTATATCCGGCTTTTTCGCTGATGTTGCATTCGATTTGGAGTGATGACCGCTGTTGAACTCTGAATTGGCTGTTTCATCGTTGGAGTTGTTGGCCATCTGGTTTATCACTGATGTTGATGTTTTGTATGTAACTCGTGCGCCGAAGAGCTGGAGAGCCCTTAAGGAAAAATTGACTTGAGAGAACAATATAAGATTCAGCGTTCCAAATGATATGGGAATGTTTTCACTACTATGGAGTTGGAGATGTATGCTTCGTTAAAGGAATTGTAAACTCGGAAGTTTACAAACATATTTTAGTCAATCACTTTTATCGTCAATTGAAAAGCATTTTTTAGAGGCCATCGATGTGATTTTTTAAGACGGCTCTGCTCCGTGCCATCGTTCCGAAATGGTAAGCTATTTTTTTTAATTTCTATTCTTATCTCTTAGTAATTCTGAGCAACGAAAAAAAATTCATAAAATTTACTTTCTTCACAGATTAAAGAATTTATGATTGATAAGGGAATTTCCACACTCGACTGGCCAGGTTATTCACCGGATCTCAGCCCCATCGAAAATCTCTCGCACATTAAGGCATTGAAAATTGATAGCAAAATGCCTACCGCGATGAAAATACCCAATGAAGTAATTGAAGAATTTCGGGATAAGGAAATATCCATGGGACTACTTCAAATTTAGTGGATTTAATGCCTAAGTGAATTAAAGAGACCATAAAAAATAAAGGAGGCCCCACAAAGTTTAATATTCCACTAAATTTTATAAATGTTAATGCTCTTGCCTCAGAATTCCAGAATGTATAACCCCCTGAGACCCAAGCTAAAACCAGAATGACCATGTGTTTGATGTTATTCATGGTCACTCATAGGGCTTATCTGAGAGTACATTTCAAACTTAAAAAAAAGATCGGTGGGGGGTTTCCGAGAAAAGGGGGGGTCTATATTGGGTCTATATCCAATTAATTTTTTTTTTATTTTATTTGTTTATTTTGAAGAAAAAACAATTGTTAATTACACAATTAAGTTGTGTAAACAAAAGAAAGAAAGAAAGCAAGAAAAACAATGCTAAACTAATTTATAAATATATGTAGTTATCCCTTCTTCGAAATACCAAAACGACAGATTTCTGAAAGCACAACATTCCACTAATACTATACAAGACTGTGCAACGTTCAACAAAAAAAAATAAAAATCCTACTTATCAGGACATATCTCTGTATAAAAATGTTACCTTGGGCTTCCTTCATAATATTCGACACCGAAAACAATTGAATTAGCAAACGTATCATATATGATACCGGGGGTCTCAGGAGGATAAGTTGGATGACCATACACAATAAATAAACATTTAAAAAGGCTTGTCACCTGCTGCAAGAAAATTTATGATTTTTTCAATACTTTCTTGAAAATTCTAATTTGCGCGGATCTTGTACCTGAAACAAATGGTTCTATATGTTGTTTTATTGCCCACAAGTTGGTAAATAATAAACACATATGATTTTATTGATTTTTTTTTTTCATTGACAAAATGGTAGATATGAAGAGAGATGTGGGTGTTTTTTCGTGTTGCAGTTTCTATGCTCGCTACTGTACCTGGTAGCTCTACGTCTACAGTAAATAAGGACAATATAGTATATATATATATTTATTTAAACACATCCTATAACTGTGGCAGACAGGTGAAGCAAGTTGATCACGGGCCAGCTAGTAAGAACATGAAAAACGTCGGCCAAACGCCACACGTTTGTGCTAGTTCGAGAACTTTTGAATAAGCTTGTACTGATTTCGCGGTAAGTTTTCACGAAGATAAACTATTTAGGTAGTGTTTCGATTAAATTCGTCAGAAATAACTCAAGTTCTCCTGGATGTTTAAGTAACGGGCACTTATGCCTTTCTAACGGAGCAGATGGTTCGAAAGTAGAGCTGTATGGCAGCTGGAGTTTTCTCTGAAGGTCTACGCATAAACTTGTCTTGCCGACTGGCGTCTTTCAATCGGAGATATAACAACAGAAATTGTCCCTGCAAAGGAACTATCAGCAATGGATGCCACTATCTGCGTGGACCGCAGTTAAGGCACTCAACATCACCCTCATGATCTCAAAATGCGTAAAAGATTGACTCATAGCACTCAGAGAAATAAGACACAACACATGTAAGAGTAGAGGAGAACAAAGCAGCAGATGAACTGGCCAGGGTCGGCTCCGAAATTGATTTAATACTGGCTAACAAACAGATCCGACCGACCTTCAACCAATTAAGAGCCTAATAGACCATCTCATCACAAATATAGCCATGGAACGATAGCGATTATCCCGCATCTTGCACCCTGGCCCTGCTATCAATGGGAAGAAGCCAACTGCATGGTTTCATAACCGGACATTGCACCATAGATAGACACACAAAATTGCAACAGCATATGCGGTAGGTATGAAATCAAAAACAAAATCTGCTTGTCGCTCCCAAGACTTTTAAAATGTTGGCTTTCGTGTGCCACAAGGTGACGTTTTGGGACCAATGCTATTTTATTGTTTGTTCTGATTGTACTCGAAATCCAAGTTTGCAGAATGAATCTACCTTAATCGCAGACCATTCTAAAAATAGGACTATAGCCAGTATTACACCTATGTACACGACTTGCCCTTTTGTCAGTAATGAAAGCCACCATTTACAATGAATCGAAGAAAACCGATTCAATCGAATGTCATACGGACACATACTACATACAAGTATGACGGGATAATATAGTGAACATCTTGACAAGCACGTTTGCTTTCCTCAATTTTCCTTTTCAAGGATAAAGAATCCATCCAGCGACAACGTCTGCAATTCAATTGAACATTAAAAGGAAACAAAAAATCAACACTCACACATTCTCCTAGTCATAGTCTAAGTCTACCCAGCTAGTTGAACAGGAAACGTATATAATGTGCAACCGAACATACGTTCTCTATGATTTGTGGTGGAATATCCTTCCATTTGAATTACTTACTCTCGACTGGAATCAAAGTTGAAGCCATAAGAGAAGATGACGATACACTCACACATATGTAGGTAGGTACCGCGGGGCTGCCAGCCACCATGTCTGCTGATTCAACAAAATATTGCTGCTATTTTGGTATCGCGTACGCTCGAGACGACAATGAAGATACGTGATGACATATAACGTTTGCATTTTTGCGTTTCCTTGTCTTGAGGTTTGTCCTAACAAAAAAAAAGATCCTTTCCTCCGTCATTCCATACCGCTGGAATGACATGAGCTACACGTGAGTTTTATATCAAACTTCTTCGACTATTAGGATGCTCGTACTCCTGCCGCTGGTGGTAGCTTTATTTCGTTAGAGACTCAATGCACTGACACTGGTATTTATTTCACTAATGGATGATTGGGAGATGTACACATGCTGAGTGTGAGTATCCTTTTTTGCATGTGGTATTTGTGGTGAAATCAAAATCAATTTGTTTTGAAATGCAAAAGAAAGACGAAAAAAGGCAGCGGTACTGCGCAATCAAATAAAACTTGTGAAGACTTATTCATTGCAGAAAATTATATATTGGTTTTAGAACTAGCAATACCAGAGACTTATTAACATGACTATACTATACAGTGGCTATTGTCCTTACCTGATCCTCCGCCTGGAAACAGAATTCTGATTTGAGAGTATGATAAATTTAGATATATTGGGCATTACTGAGAACAATTTAGCTTATATCCATCTCAGAGTCATCTCTATAAATGGAAATCGATCTACCAGTCATCTGATTGGTTTCCCAATCCACTTAACTCGAAAACGATTAGGCAAAGGAGTGTGTTGTGAATCTGTATTTGCTAGATTTCCAGCTTTCTGACTAACTTAGTCTAATGTTTGTGCGAAAAGGAAATATGTGAAATCTTGTCGTTGGTTTCATTTGCAGGAAATTGGTCAAAAAATATCTGGCGAACGAATTGTCACAGAGTCTAAATCAATCAAAAGCTGAACTGGACTTTAATGTCTCAAGAACTACTGTGTAGTGATAAATATTAAGGTCTGGAAATTTAAAACATATCTACATATCTATCGGCGATGAATTCGCTTCACAAAACCTAAACGGCGCGGCGATGTGAATAAGGTGAATAAAACGACAAATTATTTTTTATCGTTAAATTCAAAACTAGATATTTTTTCCGACGAATGAAAGCTTAACCTCGATGGCCCAGTGCTATTGGGTGGATCTACAGAAAGATTTGATGTATTTTTCCAAGGCAAAATTTCGGTGGTTTGTAGAGCGTTTTAAAAGATCCAATTGGATCTTTCATCGACAAAAATTAACAGCAAGGAATGCATCGGAGATCTTCAAAAAAAAAAAAACTTAGGCCGGCAATTACCGACCGCTCATAAATCGCTCTTAAAGTTAAGAGGCTCATAAGTTAAAATTTCTGGTTGGTATTCACTGACCACTAATAGGTTTTTGTCTATGCTGTCTATGCTACTTCGACTTTGAGAGATCTCAATTTTCTAATTTTTTTTTTTTTGCAAATTTATTAGGAATTAAATAGTGGAATAAGGAACATGTTCACTGAATTCATTATAATGTTATTTTCCTCGCCGGATGAAGACACATTTCTTTCTTTTCTATCCACTTTCAAAATCAACAGAAATAATTTAAAGTTGAAATGGCAGCTGATTTCGAATTATTTCGAAGTTATCTAAGACATTAGCAGAGACAATAATAATTGTCTCTGATATTATTGCTCGTAACTTAAGAGTGGTTGGGACCACTCATAAATCTTATGAGCGCTCATAAATACGCACTAATAGCGGTTGGTGAATAGGTTTATGAGGCTCTTAACTTATGAGCTGTCGGTGAATGCCGGCCTTAGTATCATTTTGGAAACAACATCGGGAAGAAGGCATCATATTTCAACAGGATAACACGTCGGCTATCAAAGTGTGGTTTCAACAAAACCTAATTAAAGTTCCTGAATGGCCAGCTTACTTGATAGAAAACCTATTGAGAATTCTTATCCATAAAAGTAAGGATAATTTAAAGTGCTGCGGAAAGATCTTGGAGGGGTATTCTGCAGCAAACTCTCCAACACTAAATGTACAATTTTATTTATCCCCATATTAAATTATTATTATGGTTTTTTTGATTCTGTTTGATTCTGTATGGTACAATGGTGTATAAGATGTTAAATTTGAATTTCCCATCATTTCTCTGTAGAATTGTCCAAAGTTTTTTGTCCAGTCATTGTTTTAAAGTGCACGTTAATGGTAGTTTTTCTAGTATTATTGAATTCCACGCTGGCGTACCCCAAGGTTCAGTCCTTGGACCAGTGCTGTATAACGTATATACATCAGATTTTCCAACATTACCACAATGTGAAGCGGCAATATACGCTGACGACACCGCAATATTGTCGTCGAGGCGTCGAGTTCAGTCTCAACATTGAGACGAATCTTAAAAATGCGGCCACAATATTATATAATTATTACAAAAAATGGAAAATCAAACTAAATGCTGAAAAAATGCAGGCTATCTTTTTCACGCGCAAAAGAAAATATTGCTTTCTTCCGGCAAACCCTCTTACAATTATGGGATATCAAATAACATGGGAGCCTTCTGTGAGATATTTGGGTATTTTCTTTGACCCAAAACTGACATGTAGAGAACATAACAGGCGAACACTTAGTAAAATAAATATCGCTATTAAAATGCTTTATCCGTTTATAAACAGAAAATCTCTTCTGTCTAATGAAAATAAAATTATTATTCATAAAGTTATTTTTCAGTCGATTTTGCTATACGGATGCCAAGTTTGAGGTGATTGCGCTGACTCCCAAAATAAATTATTGAAAATTATGTTGGATCTACCCTGGCATCACTCCACAGTAGACTTACATATGAGAGCAGGTGTTGATTTGATCTCCGATAGAATAAGAAAACTCAATAGTACATTCATGACTGGGTGTGAATTGTCCGACAATACACTCATAAATCAACTAAATGTTCTAGAACACAATATGACATGATGTACCATACGTATGCACTGTCAAACCATTTATATGTACAAAGCATTATCTTAATTTATTTATTCTATGTATTATTTATTATTATTATTATTATGATTATGTTTATTTATTTATTTCATATTTGTTTATTTATTTTTCTTTGTTAATTTATATACTTCATGTTAATTTATTATCTTTATGTTTATCTATTTGTATACATATGTACATATTAACTTAATTTATATTTATTTATTTTTTTTTATTTTTTTGTTTGTTAATTTCCTTAATTTATGTTAATTTATTTATCATATACTTCTGTTAAATTTTAATTTTGAAATCTAGTCATTAAATATTTGTTCCAATTTATTATTAATTTATTTATTTAGTAATATATTTATTTATTTATTTATTAAGTTATTTATTTATTTATTTACTTATTTATTTTTTTATTTATTAATATATTTATCTACTTATAAATCTATTTATTTAGAATTTATTTATTAATACATATTTATATATTGGTACCACGCTTAAATTCAGGTTTTTTTCTCGTTTTTTTTTCCTCAAAAACTACATCTTACATCTTTTCTATTAAAATCCTACATACAATGCTTCAGAAGAAAAATATTTTTATGTTAATATTAAATCTCTGTATATATCTGTAAATTGTGCGATAACGTATTATAAATTTATACAAACGAAATAAAATACAATACAATACAATAAATAAATTTGAAATATTCTAAATTTTGTCCGAAATACCTATGTGCCATATATTTTTATTTTTATCCTCTGAAACGGGGAACTTGTTAACTTTATAGTTATTAATTTACTTAACATTGTTTTTTTTTATTTTAATATTAATTTATTAACTTTATATTATTTATATTTTTACTTTGAAAACTACTTTGACAAGAGCAGAGTTGGACAAAATCAAAAAAACACACCAAACCCCAAAAATTCTAGAGCTGAGAAGCTTAGGCCAATTTCAATTCTACCATTTATGTCAAAGAATTTGAACGAATCGTACGAAAACAGATGAATACATACACTACACATGCATCTACATTTTTTGTGACAGATAATACTCTGGAATGCTTGTCAGATAATCGAAAGAGTTCGCACCGTGAAAAAACTTTTGGATGTTTGCTGGGATTGAACCCGTATACGTAGTAGTCTAACCTAGTAACCACTATGCCACTGTGCCACAAAGAAAGTTATCAGGTGCGGTGAAATCTGGAAACCTTAGTGGCCATCACAAATCACCATTCTTGGAAATAAGAACGTCTACTGTTGCTCGGGCAGTATCTAGCTGGAATCACATTGCCTGACCATCACCGCTTCTGGGCAAGAAACAATTCAGGATCATTTGACAATAGCGGTCAGCATTAATGGTCATGACTCCTCCTTCATTATCCTGGAAAAAATATGGGCCAATGATATGATTTTCAGATATTGCACATGAAACAGTGACTCTTGTTGTACGTAAAAGCAGTATACAGTGTAAGTGTTCCGGAATCGGTAATTTTACTTATTCACAAAGCCACTTGGTGAAAATGTGTTCCGTCGGACATCCAGAAATTGTTAACGAAATTTTTTCAAGGAGGGAGACGTTTGTTACGTTTCCGTCCTTAAATAAGTTATTTATTAAGAGAGAGAATCACAACAATATGTCTTTTTATTCTTCCCTGCTGCCCAATGCAATGTTCCGATTTACCGAATTTTAAGCGAATCTCAATACTTAGCTTTTGGTAAAACTGATGGAGCTGATTTGCTGAAGACACTGCTACTGGCTGATGCTGTAGCGGATAATTCTGCTGGAGACTAATGTGATTGATGTATATTGCCTTTGGCTAGTGCCGATCGTCGCATATTTTGCATAGTTATGTATGTAAGAATGTACAGGTATCGATAACGATTCGTTCGTCATGGTTACCGGGGGTAATTGCTGATGGAGGGGCGCTTCGCTCCACCTACCTTTTCAAAATTTTCCCGCGCACATAGTTATTTGGGTATGATAGAAAGGAAGTAAATAGTAGGAAGCAATCACTGTTGCTCTATTTTCATCTTCGATTTCCATTTTTTTCTCTATCTGCCTGTCTGTCTATCTGTCTGCCGTCTGTCTATCTATCTATCTACCTATCTATCTATCTATATGTCATGTCCTGTTTTTCTGTCTATCTGTCTATCTGTTTATCTGTCTGTCTGTTTGTCTGTCTGTCTGTCTGTCTATCTGTCTGTCTGTCCATCTGTCTGCCGTCTGTCTATCTATCTGCCTGTCTGTCTGTCTGTCTGTCTGTATGTCTGTCTGTCTGTCTGTCTGTCTATCTGTCTGTCTATCTGTCTGTCTGTCTGTCTGTTTGTCTATATATCTATCTATCTATCTGTCTGTCTGTCTATATTAATTGACCAAAATGATTCACATTTCACCTGAAATTAAATTTTGTATGACAGGTACCGAAACCACCGGTTATTGAGTAACCGCACTGATGCTTTGTTGTTTTCAATATTAAGAAAATCGTACGCTAAAAATTTTACCAAAATCGGTTGGGTAGTTTCCGAGTCTATTAAAGGCAAACATACATATGTACATTCATTTTTATTGTATATAAATGTAGATCTAATAACTTGACTCCAGCGCCATATAGCGGGTCCAGATTTTACAATTTTCTCTTCTGGCACTGAACCAACACATATTTTGAATATGAGCATTTTTGGTCCATAAATATAGAAGTTGTTAATAGCTTGACTCCAGTGCCACCTAGCGGGATGAAATATACTTAACAACGAACTCTCATGCTTACCAAGTATACACAAAAAATTTCATAAAATCGGTCAAGCCGTTTCGGAGGAGTTCGATTACAAACACCGTGACATTAGATTTTTATATATTAGATTGTTGGCGCTAGAGAAAACTACACTGGGATCAAATGATGGAAAAAACTGAGTCGAATTTACGTCTTGGTAAAAAAAAAGACGATGGTGATGGACTACGCAATTTATCACACGGGTGAGGTCAATTTACACCAGATGGCAAAACAGAATTTCTTTCACATTTATTATTTGCCATTACTAGGTTGAGATGATAGGCAGCCCTTTTTCAATCAATCCCTTTCGCATTTATCGAGGTCCTATATGGAACTAGTTACCATGCAAATCCTACATGGTAGCTGTAATCTCTTAAACTCAAAACGGTATTAGGCGTGTAGCATGCTCCTCAACTTCACTGTCTTCTTTCATCTCAAATAATAACCTAGCTACTGTTTAAAGAATAACTGAATCTTTAAGCATACAGAGGCAAAAAAAATCAAATCCCGATTGGGAGCTCGTGAAAAGAATTAAAAAATAATAACCTTACTCGTTTGCTCTGCCTAATGGACTCCCCACCTTTTTTCGCCGATCGATCTCTTCAAAATCGCGATTTATAATGATACCCTTAGATAGAACTCCTTAGACACCAAAATACAGTATCTTCTACGTTCACACAAAGTACCCGCTTTTATCGAGCATTAAAATTGCATGAATCCTTAAAAAAAATAATATATCCTGCGTGTTTTTTTTCCTGCGTTCGTTCCTTGTTGCTACTATTATATTCCAACCGAGTGATTTTGATAATAATAAATTCCCTTTTTACGGTTCGCATGTAAAAGCGTATCAAGGACCAACAGGCAACAAACAAACTGCCAACCGAAGGGGAAAAAAATGGTTAAATTCAAAATTTTCAACCCCCACCACTCTTACCAGCGGAATGGGAGCAAGGGAGTTGGAGGCGGATTATGACTCAAAGATCCTTAAAGCATACGGAGCGGGAAAAGAGAGCCAACAAAGGATATATGCAGTACATTCATGCAAAAGGATAATACGCAAGTTATTATGAAATAATCACCCGTCAAGATATGGTAATAATCAACCACCCCCCCGGATACCTGTGGGGTGGGTTTTTTCCTGTTTTTTTTCTCCACTGACTTCGCACGCAACAAGGAAACAATTCTGACGTTATGCCAGTTGGCGTGACAGTTAAATTGTGAACTAGAAAAATGAAAAAAAAAAAACGACAATAAGCTGCCGGTTGGAAAAAGAATTAGCGGGCAACGCAAAGCGTGATAAGGTGCAATTTTACTTAAGCCAAAACCCCGGGGCTCTGTGGATAAGAAGACGAGTCGAAATGAAAGACTTTGTTTTTTTCCCAGTCGTTTATTACTTGCGAAAATATCACTTAAAATGACACAACGCACACATGCACAGTCGGTCTAAGGACACGGGCAAGGGTGGGAGGACAGGTGAGAGTAAATAGCCAGTGGCAAAGGATTAAGGTTGATTTTTATTTTCTTAGCATCACTGGGGTGAGTAATATGTTACAGTTTTTTGGATTAAGGATTCAGTTTTTGTTGTTGTTGTGTTTTGTGGATTTTTACGTCGGACTTCATGTTACGTGAGCTGTTAGACGGGGTATATTTTATGTTAAACGAGTCGTGTGGGAAAGAGTTAATGTTTCACTTTTAATGTTCGTGCATGATAACTGAATGACTTAAGAGAGAAACAAGAAAGCGGACTTTATTGGCTTTTGAATTGCTGCACTAAATTATTGTGAGGTGGCCATAAAGAAGGACACGCTTAGGGTCGAAAGGAAATACGCTCCCACTTAAGCAGCAGAAGTATAGGAATGTTGCCTTTGGTTAGAGGTGGAAAGGGTGGGCAAAAAATCTGTACCACGACTTGGTTCTTTATGAGGACGAATTCAATAAAATAATCCTTAGAAATGCGACATTTGGTTAAGTACCTAAAGCCCAATACCATTATGTCCATAACTGCCAGAATACACTTCGGACTTCTAAAGAAGCAGTCAACTCCAGCATCTGGTTCTACATAGAACGGACTTTAAAAGAAATTTGATTGACCGGTCTTTGGTGAGATTCTTACGAAAGGTCTATTGTGGGGCCATATGCATGTAAGAAGGATAAGGAAATCACTTTTCAGCTTCTGCACTGAGTGCTTTCAGTAATTTAAAAATTTATCTAAAAATCGAATGGCCGGCCAAGGAGTCTTGGATACCCTATGTTCCCCTATTCTTGACCATCTATGGTCCGCCATACTTATGATTGTGTTGATAAATTTTGCGCTGATATCGCATGATGGCAGTGCTATGTTCAGCATCTCGGTTATAGGCAGTGCCCCCAGTTCATCTGCAAGTTCGTTTTCCTCTATGCCAGAGTATCCAGCCATGCAACTTAGTTTGACTATGTGATGTCTGCTTAGTGATTTTAGCATAGAGTGACATCCTTCTACAAGTGCCGATTTATCGATACAAGATTCTAGACTTCTAGTGCTCTGAGCGGGCTGCAGGAAATAACTCCCCAAATGGAAAACGAAATACATCCCTAAAATTCGGGAATAATTTCACTGTGAAATTATTTCCCAAATCGAAGGTGAAGTAAGTCCCCAAAAATGTATGAAATAAGTCCCCAAGTAGATATATGAAATAAGCATTTTCTCAGTATTTTTTTATGTTTTTATTGCATTATAGAAAGTTAATGTTACATTTTAAAATAAGGAAAAAGTTTTTATATAAATATATATCGTATAATAAATAACATATATTATGGATATTTCTTAATTTATATTAAATATTTACGTAAATACAAGAATTGACTCTTTTACTTCGCTTTTACAATAAGGACATTTAACGATCCTCGATTTACATACAAATATGTATATGTATGTATGTCATCAAAACAAAGAATAGTGGAAATATATGTAATTTAAATTATAAATTAATTCCAACGCAAAATTTGTTGTTGTATCAGATCTGCGGGGCGGCGCGATCTGACCCGAAAATGCAGAACACAGATGATTTGTCATCTGGTTCAATGCATGCTTTAAAAAAGGCCGTAAAATGCTCCTCATATTTGGTCCTTCCAAAATTATTCCAAATGGATTCTCGTTAAAAAGCTAATGGAAATTGAATTTTACTACTCTTCATAACAATAACAACAGAGTTCATTTCACTGTTGAGTGTCAAATTTTGAGGACTTATTTCTACGGTGTTTGATAAAAAATACATAAGTTCTAAATCTTAGTTTTGAGATAAATGCGTTTTAAAGTTCAATAATTTCTTCTTAATCAAGTTTTACGTATTAAAGTAATATTGTAATGCCATAATAATATAAATTACATATATAAGAAGTACAACAATCAATTAATTAAATTTAAAAAATTGTGCCAAAAACATGTTTAAAGGGAGATATGTTGTTTTGACCAAACGATACTTTGATCTTTTTTCAACGGGTTGAGAAAATATCCAGATTGAAAATAACTGTAGTATGAGACTTTGCGTACTTATGAGAAATCCCAGTAGGAGATTGGGTGAAGAACCCTGCTGTAAATTGGAGTTTACCCAAGCACTTGTACCATTTCTGGGTTAATGCCCCACATTCCACCAGTATGTACTCTAGAGTTTCACTCAATTCATTGCAAAATCTGCATGAATCTTCATCTGAAAGACCTAGCTTCCTGAGATGTCCCTTGAGCTTACAATGCCCCGTTGGAAACAAAGTCAAAATGCGGAGTTTATTTTTGTCAAGGCTAATGAAAACTTTGAATGTCTTCACGATATAGCAGAGTTGTAAAAGAATGCAATCATTTTGGAATGCATTCTTTCAGAATCATTCCATGAATTCAATTTTTTGATTGCATTCATTGACTTCAATTTGAGACTTCAAAAAAATGAATGGAATCACCATCCATTAAGCATTCAAAAGATTGCATTCTTTTGTTTGTACCATTAAATTGAATGCAATCAAAGAATGCAATCACTTGTGACTTCAATTGAATGCTTGCATTCTTTTTGCATTCATTTGCACTCGTTGCATTCATTTGCATTGAAGGGGAAGCTTTTTAGTCATTCTAGCATGATCATTATGGTTAATGCTTTTTCCGTTTCAATTAAAGGCATATGGCGCCTTAAAAACATACAGCATGCACCTAAATAAAACGATAAAGCCATGGCAATGCCATGGTTTGGGTTGCTTTTTTTCTGGCACTATTGAAAATTGAATGTAAAATTGATCAACACATTTATAGAACTACTATAAACTATTTGGATAGTTACAAGTATGTACCGATTCATGCATGCAGCATGCCTTGAGGTCGACAAAACTACAGCTTTGAAATGGCCAGCACAACCCCACCTGATCTGAATCTCATAGAAAATCATAATAACTTTAAAGCAAGGCTATAGCAGATAACATTATCAGTAATGCCAAGAAGAGGGTATCTTCTTATGTATGAAGACTGTCCAATCTAGGTTTATCCATTTGGAGATAAATGGCATGCCAAACTGGACCTCATGGACCAAGGTGGTACTAACCCACTCCCCTTTTTTACTCTGTACCGCACAGGGCATACAAAAAAAGTTTCGAGCATACGCTGGGCTATTTTAACATCGACATAAAATCCAGTAAGGCCATATTGAACCTTACAATCCCATACTTGCGTTATGGCTTCCGGACCTTCTCATCCTCATCGACATCAGCCACGTTGCTTGCAATTGCTGAAGTTACGCGAAGAGCCTTGTAGCTGAACGTAAAATTTAGCAGCCACACATTTTCAGGCTTTGTACAAATAATGAACTTCATTCAATCGTTATAGATGCCAGATTCTTTGCCGTAGAAATTGTTAAGTCCAGCCTTTGACCCGTCAAGGGTCCATTCGTAGTACCACTTAAACTTAAGCAGACCCGCTCTGCCATTTGCCTAAAGAACTGAACGCACCTTTTTCGATTCGACTAAATTTGAGTTACCTGATCCTAGTAATTTTCTCTCTATCCTACCGTTTACACAATCTCCTTACAGAAAGGTCCTTTTACATCACAAAGATGAACAATCACCTTAAACTCAAAAGAAAATGTTTTCCGTTTTTTTTGTTGTTGTAGCTCCCCCATCGCCGGATATTGTAAAGCTTCATCTTGTTCAATCATGGAATCATGCGAATCGGAAAAGTGTCCCCAGTGGCTCCCGGAATTCTACTCCATTATTGCATTTTCAATGAAAGAAGAAAAGGAAACAGAGAGCAGAAAAAAAACTGACGAACAAAAAAATCCAACAAAATAACATCAAAGGTACAACGCGGGTACTCGAACTAAAATACAGTAACAAGTCCTGCCTAAAGCCAACAAAACACGCAACAAACAGAAATCTAATAAAAAACAGTATCGCCAGGACTCCAACAGGAAGAAAGTCAAACAGACGATGGAGCAGGGGACTCCAGTTCAACTACAAACGAACAACCACCAGGGTGTAGATGGCAATTGAATGGTTAAAAATAATTCTATCCCGGCCCCTTTCCCAACCAACTATACAACTGGTCTCCATGTAACCGCCGCCGCCGGCAGGAGTCCAGTCAACTGGAAGTCGGTAGTAAGCCGATTTCAATGTGGAGCGAGCATATGTTCTTGTGAAAGGTGGTGGTGGTTTGTGGGTAACCGGTAGCCATGTGTCGCGTATCCTTGACGATAAATCATAATTTCTTCGAACTGCCGTTGAAAGGTGGGCCCCAGGACTCTGTTGCATATGCAGAAAGCCGAAGGATCACCCGCCTCCTCTATAAGATTTGTGCGTTTTCTTTTTCAGGCTCACTGGACCGAAATAATTGGAAATTACAGATTTTTGGCAACCCACCCTTCGGATAAGGGCCAAAAGGACTTCTTCCTTCTTCCTTTATATTTTAATTTAAAACCTACCCCAACTTACACAGATCTGTAAGCCCAATCAAATGCAATAAACAGCGGAAAAGAGTGCCCCAAGGGCTGAGGGCGGGCGAGCTTTTAGTTTTCTATTAATACCGCCAACCGCCCAGTCATTGTGAAGTCCCAGCCGACCGCGCGCCGCCGCCAGCCACAGGAACAGGAAACTTTTCTCTGTTCATCCGGCGGCAGCGTGTTTGAAATTCGATGTTTACCCCTCGAAGGTATTTGAATGGGGGGTGGTGGTGGTGGTGGTGGTAGAACTTCTGCATTGTATGACCGACCAGTTCCAGTTGAGCGCAAACATCCTGTTGCGGCGGATGCCTGGCCAATTTACCGCAATTCATTTCAATGCCGTTTTGTATTTTAAGGGCATTTAGATGTGACTGTTAGCTACGGGACGGAGGGAGGCAGAAGCCTCTAGTAACCGCCGCCAGTATAGCAACTGACTCAATAGAATTGGCTTTGGAATTCGAAGCGCATATTAAGTGGTCAGAGGGAAGGTGGTACGAATAACCAATGCGCGCCATTTGTATTGCTGTAATTTACCGGGTTATTAGTTTGGACAATATGGGCGATTTCCCGTTTCCTGAAAGTTCAGTGCAGAAAGAAGAACCAAAGGCAGGAATAAAAATAAATCCCTACAGTGGTTCGGCCAATGGGGGGTTGGGAAATTTACATTAATTGCGGTGCAGCCAGAGGAATGAATGCAACATTATCATTTAATTTGCATTTGGAAGTTGTTTATTGTGAGGTGGTCTACTGATACCGAGGAGACTGCAGCTACAAGTTGACGGTACAGTTGCTGTGCTGAATTAAATGTGTTTAAATATTACCGGAACCACGTTTACTCTTTCATGCTTATTTAATGGGGCCAAACCGTTCTGTCTTGGAGAAGGTAGGTAACCTTCAATCCTTTCAGGTGCAGGGAATGTTGGTTTCAGTTCACTAGATCAAGTTTTTTGACACCCACGAAGGAGGGTTTGGCTTTTTTTTTTTATTCCTTTCCACCCCGGACTTAGCTGAGATTTGTAATATCATAGCTTCTTCTTTGCTGCGCTCACATTCTGCTTTTAGGATTTGAGATTAAATCTTCTGCTATATTTGACCCTTTGACCTAAATACTTAAGTGTTTGAATTTTGCTTGAACAAGCTACAGGGCGTTCGATGATTCCAAACAATCTTGATAGGTGACGGTGAGAGACTTACAGGGATTGTGTAAGACAGCCATTGGAAGTAGGTTAGGAGGATGCAATTTCACCCAGAGACAATAAAGGTCGGCCATCCAAGTTGTGCACGTTGAAACATGCATTTTAACAAAACTATTTCGAACTTATAATAAATCATTTTTGGTCTGTAAGCGGTATCTTATCCAGGTCATCCAGGCAGTCGAGAAACCGTGCTCCCATGCAAGATAGGCGTCATTCTTGAAGAGGCGAGCAGTGGTACAGAAGGTGTACTAAAGATTCTATTTCTTACTTATCCATGCAGCTTCTCCAGAAGTCATTTGTAAGAATGCCGTTTCATCTGGCCATGTTTCCTATTGTACAGTGTGGATTTGGCTTCTTCCCATAGACAGTAGGAAAGGAATATTGTTCTTTTCTGTAGGCCACAGGCTACGGGTTATGGGACAATCGCTAGCGTTGCGCCATCGGTGCTTGAATAAACTAGTGGTGATAAGAACTTTTTTCTGTGCAGATGCAGAGTAGCAGATTTCGGTTGAAACCGCAAAAAGGGCGCCGATTTTATACCATAACCCCATGCGACCCGTTTATTCGGATGTAGTGCGAGAAACATTATTATTGTTATGTTTGGATGCTCCATGCGTCTGCTCAGTGCCTGATTGTCCAGTGCTATAACGATCTTTCTTTCCTCTTCCCCGACACTGTAGCAAGTAATCCAAAGCATGCAGCGAAGCTTAGTTACTTAGGTATCTTCCTCAGGCTAACATGACAGACTAGTTCTGCGCCCGCCAAGTCATCCATAAAAATTAATATGTATTTCAAAATTTTTTTTTTCCAGAAGTGATCCATTTTTTCCAGCGATACCTTTCCGTTACACTGAACGGGCTAAAACTCGCAGCCTGAGGAAATACAGGGTGGCTGATGAAACGTGCTGCCAAAAAAAAACAACAATAGCTTTTTTTCTGTGTAATCAATCGGTTCCACTTCAATTGGGACAATAACACTTGGAATTGGATAGTAGGTCGCTTTAATGCCTTTTGGTCTTACTGCCCGAACACAATGGAAAGTAGCAGCAGCACGTTCGAAAGTTGAAGTTGGCTCAACTTTGCGCTTCAGTGTATATACATATTCATACTACAGCTGGAACTTCGCATTGTGTTCGCGCTAAAGAGCTTACGTGTATTTTAACTGCAGCTTTACCATTGTATTCAGACGGACATTTGTTGCTTAGGCGGACATTTGGCGGCACTCCTTCGAATAGATGGACTGTGACTGTATTTTTGCCGAGCGTGAGGCAATCACAAAAAGGCCTTATTACTGAGATCCTTCCCTTTCAACTCTATAAGGTTTCAAGATAGTGCACCTTCACACATAATCAGGCCTGTTATGACAGAGTTGCAGCGAAAATTCCAAATAAGCTGATTTCCAAGAACTCCACATTCCGTTGGCCGCGTAGATCTCCAGAAATAAATTATCCAAAAATAAATAAATTACGGTCGACTCTCCGTAAGTCGAATTTTCACGGGATACCAACACTTGTTCGAGTTAGAGAGAGTTTTACAAAAATTCGAGTAATAGAGAGAAATATTTATTTTTGTTTTAAAACGTTTGTTTAATAAAAAAGGTGTACTTACAAAAAAGTTAACAAAAAAACAGAGCTCCTTGCTTGGTTAAGAAATCTAGCTACAAACATGTACAGTTAGGTGCAAAAGTGATTCAATCTTGCCTGCTGAGTTACTTTTTTAATGTGACCTCCGAAATAAAAGCAATTTATTCAAAAACGCGAATATATTTTATTTGTTTTAACTTCATTACCTAATACTAATAACACAAATTAACGAATTAAGTTTAATAGATATATTTAATTAATTTTTTTACATTGAATCGGTTTTGCACCATTTTAAAAAGGAGTTTAATTGACTTTAGAAAAGGCCATTCATATTTTGTTTAGAGTCCCTTAAACTTCTTAATTGCCGTTATTCGGCGTGGTACGCTTTCAGCCACCTTTTCACAAAAGCTTATAGGTACCTTTCGCCACTGTTCTTGAACCTTTTCCCAGATAACGGGTAAGGGAGATGGTGGTGAGCTGCAGTCCTTGCTTAGTGCAGATTTGACGTAAGCCCAAAAATGTTCTATTGGGTTCAAGTCTGGACTTTGGATAGGCCAATTTAGAACAGAGAACGGCTGCGTTTGAAGCCATTCGTGTACTTTTTTGGTTATGTGTTTCGGGTCCCTATCATGCTGGAAAGTAGTTTCAGGTGCAGGAACGGGCGTGAACTTTATTGAGTTTCTTAGTTCGTTCTTTAAAATATCTCTGTACATAATTAAGTCCATTATACCTTCGATTGGCGGCAATTTCCCAACTCTTAAAGCGCTGAAACAACCCCACAACATGATGGAACCACTACCGTGATTTGGCTTCAAGCACTCACCGTCCTTTTTCCACACCTAAGACCTTCCATCGGTGCAGTAGCAGTTTATTTTGGTCTCGTCCGACCATATCACCTTCTTCCAATCCGCTTCCGACCAGTCTTTGTACTTCTTAGCACAGCTCAGTCTGGCTTTAACATTTTTTCTTGTGAGTGCTGGTTTAATCTTTTTTTTAACGGCCTTGTTATTTAACTTGTTCAGTGTGGGACTAGCCGTCCAACGGCTAATTTGTTTCCCGGTATTTCTCTGTATTAGTTTTGCTACCTCAGAAGCTATCGAAACACTTCCAGGTAAAACATTTTTGGCCAAAGAGCGCTCGTTCTGCTCGGAGAGTTTCTTGGGCCTGCCTCCTGCAGAGCTCTTATTGCCCAGCTGGGCCTTTTTTCTTAGGCGAACGACAGTTGCTTGACTAACACCCGTTTTTTTGACACATAGCGTGATGAATTCCCGTCTTTCAGCAACTTTACGACCTGTTTTTTCAGTGTCTCTGGGAGTGTTTTCATCTCTTTGTTCTGTATAAAGTATATTGTGATTTGTATTAATCAAAACAAAATCTGTACGTTTTTGTAACCTTTAACTGAATTTAAATGGTACACAGAATAAAGATTTTTAACTCACGTTCGACAGAGACACGCCTGAATTTGTACTTATTCAACTGCAACTGTGCCTACCATCAGCCAAAATATCTGGTGCAAAACTGAGTCAATGTAAAAACAACGGTACTAGAATACAAAAACAATAATGTTAAAAAATACATTATTATTATTAGCTTTTTAATAACGGAGAAGATTTTCCTCAATTAAGCACCAGAAAAAAAAATTCGAAGGAAATTCATTAATTTTTAAACATTGAATCAGTTTTGCACCTAACTGTACATGCACATAAACACTGCAACAGCTCTGATGAACTGTCTAGAAGCAACTGATTTTGAAATTCCAGCTGGAATCTTACTAAAACAAGTTATTTTTATATACTTAGAGGGAGTTTGATTTAGAGAATGGTTTTTGCATGGAAAATTGAAGGGAATGATAAATTATGGCGAAAAAATTCGAGTTAGAGAGAAATTCGACTTGGAGAGAGCTCGACTTAGGGAGAGTCCACTGTATATGAATTGCAAAAAATAGTTATTTAAGTTTCCTGATGTAGCAATATTCATCAGTCACCCTGTATCTTACTCTAGCGTGAACACTCTCGAAACGAAAAACTACAAAATCTCTTCGTAAGAGAACAGAACTTCGTAAAAATTCGCTTATTCGGTTTTTTTCACTCGTCTTTGGTAACCTATTCGTCAAGTGGGTGGAATCACCCTCCTAGACTAATAACGTAAACCGAACTTCTGCAGGCTTTTTGCTAAAGAATTCCATAACGTGTAGAGTCTCAAGTTTTCGAGTATTCAAAGTCTCCGGTATCCTTCCGATAGCTATAATCTTCTTTAAAATTCTATCACCGTTGAAGTCTACAGTCGCTACCAGCAACAATACTCTTCCAGCAAAATGAATAATGTTCTCCTCAAATCTGAGTTCCCTTCATTTTGTCATTTGAACTACAAATGCATCTCATAAATCAAAATGAAAGCGAAAATCAAACGAAAGCGCATTCAGGCACCGTACTACCAGCAAAAACAGTAAATCTTCCTTAAAGCAAAACAAATGGCAGATAGAAAAGGAGAGCAGCAAGAATCCCCTAGAATATGAGAAATATGATTCTTCCAGAATAAATTTTTTCCTTCCGCACTTCGAATTGAAGTTCTTTTACATATTCTCCATCTTCTTCTTCAAAGGAGCAGATTAACTGCACTTGGCAATAAAATGCAAATGTTACATTACGTTCTCAATGCGAGGCCAAGAGGTCCTATAATCATTTTACTCTGGCATAAGAATAGGGCGATTTCAATAGAAGAAGGACAAATCCTTCACCCACCATTTTGAAAAGGACGACGACGACGTCAGTCGTTATGATTGTCATGGAAATCGCACATCATACATCGCGCGCATATGGAAATGTGAATACGTCTGAATGGAGTGGAAATAAATCTTCTTATACCGTTATCTGCAGAGAGAGAGAGGTGAAGGACATTCGCCTTTTGTTTGTCTTCTATTTGGAGGGAGATCGTGGTGGGTGGTGAACTCTATTTTTGGGGGTACCTGGTATATTAATTTTCCATCATAGATCATCTTTGTCTAGACACTGAATGAAGATATATACATACAGCCAGAATTATGTCGTCCTTTTTCACTGGACAGAGGGTGCACAGAAGTCAGTAGTCAATATAATTTAGTTGTCATGGGATATCATCAAGTGAAACCACATCAAAAGGATATGGAAGTGAATTGCCGGGAGTTGAGGGAGTAAAAAGCTTTTAAAGGATGTTGACAGAGTACCGTTTGTGTGTGCGAGAAGATAGTGAGCAGATGGTATGAGTACAATGTGAGAGATTATGCGAGCAAGGATGAGAAGATTTGATGGATGCGGCGTTAAAAGGACAAAAACATATTTCCTAGTAAAAGGTTTTTTATGATGTCTCGTGATTCTGTTGTCATCTGTCCGGTGTGTGTTATGCCGGTGCTGCTTGCGTCCATCGAGCATATGTAACGAGTTATGTTGTTTCTAGGTCATTGAATGCAAACTCTGTTTTATGTAATGGACCTGAGAGAAGGACATGTAGTGCACTTTGTCACTCATTTCGGGTGTGCAAGCAAAAATTCGCCTAACAGCAATCTTAGTTGAGCCTTGAGTGCTTGAGCTCAGGTGCACCATCTTTTAAGATGTGCCCTCTTGTCCGGAAGGGAAACTTAAGTGCCTTTAAAGTTGTGGTATGTTTTGGTTTAAACGAAGGAAAAGTGTCGCATCCAGAAAAGTACAAAAAGATTCCTTTGCATTCGAATCCGAAGTACGAAACCTTGATCTTCTTTAAATGACACTTCTCCTAGTATCTAGATATCGTCCTCGATTCCCAAAAATTATTTGGAAGGCAAATATCAAGAATCTGGTCAAGAATGGTGTTTACGCCTGCAACACCTGCAGTGCTGCTATCAGAGCCCATTAGAGCCTGGGGTCCTTTTTTCGAGATAATTTCAAAATTTTCTATGAATCCATGTTCAAATGCATCTATTAAGACAAATCCGCTACAAAAAGCTTTATTTTTTTGATAGTTTAAAAGTTTTGAGCCATTCCCATATGGCAACGATAGGCCATAAGGTGTACAAAAATTCCATTTTATAAAGTATCTTGTGATTTGATTTTATTTGCAGATACAGTAGAATCCCGATTATCCGAACATCGATTATCCGAATATCCGCACTCATTCGTCACGGCTTAACATCGCTGTCTAATAATAATTATTTTGAAAAGTGGGGGAAAATCCTCTCAGCACACAGTGCTTCGATTAGAACAAATTTTGGGACAAAAATAAAAAAAAAACGAAATTGTAAACTTAGAACTACGATGAAATGGATTGTTATAACAACAAGACAAAGAATATTATTCCGTTAGTATTTTTTAAATACAGTCATCAGGTAAGACAGACATTGCGTTGAAAGTTGAGTGATTGTGTCGTAGACAAAGTGCATTTTATTTAGCTTGATTTCAGTCCTCTTCCATTTTTACTGTTATTTTATAACTAAATACTTATTGGTAGTGTAATTAATGGAGAATAATAATGAAGGTATGTACTAAATACTTCAGTAGATATTTTTTCGCTGTACTGCTTCAGTTTCTTACATGAGCAAACAGAACATAGAACAAAAAATGAAATGTTTTTGTTTTAATTTTTTAAGTTCTCAAAGGCTTTTAAAAAAATTGTCAGTTGGAAACAACATGATTTTTTTCTATATTTTTGCTTACTCAATTACCGGTCGATCTATGTACGTCTTACTTGGATTGTACCGTCGCATAAGTACAAAAAAAAAGTGTTTGTTTGGGGCAGGCAAACTTTTACAAATGCCGATTTTTTTAAAGTATGGCATAAAGAAGCGAAAGGAGCCAAGTCAAATGAAATCCATGAATATATTTTCACGTATTTTGATGTATTAAAATGCTATAGGGAAGATAAACGGCAATTATTACAAAAAATCAAATTTTTTCTATGGTTACCTCTAGAAAATGGTGTATATATGGAAAAAATATGACAAACATGAAATCAGTGGATTTTTCAACATACTTATTTGTAGGCTTGCCACACGTCCCGGTTTGACTGGGACAGTCCCGGTTTGAAGCAGTTGTCCCGACGTCCCGGCCGGTTTGATATTTGGTCCCGGTTTTTAATTTTTTCATCAAAATGTATTTTCACGTAAAAAAAATGCCAAACCGTCTGGAACTTGACCGTGCGCGTCTAGCTCTACATAGATTAATAATAATTATGTTTTCCTTTTCGCGAACTAAAAAAGACATGTTATTACTAATGAATAATTTTGTTTTCATTTCCAAAATGTTTCGAACTCTATCGGCATTCCTCGATTTTCGTAGTACCTTCTCGGCTTCTCGATTCAGTATCAGGGGGAGCCTTGGAGGGAGCTCTGGACACTACAAGCTCCAAATATAATTTCGGGCGAACGTTCCAATGTCTCCGTCTAGATCGTTCTGAATGGAACAGCGGAGGTCGGTCTGATTTTCCATCAGAAAGTATAGTCTTCTACACGGACGGGTCCTTAATGGATGAGCTCTCCGGAGCTGGTATCTACTCAGAAAAATGCCACGTTGAGCAATCTATTCCACTGGGCAGATTTACAACTGTTTTTCAGGCAGAGGTGTATGCTATCGCTAGCACAGCGCACATTGCAAGCAAGAGGGACATTCTGATATCCCGGGAAACGATAGAGCTGATGCTCTAGCTAGAGCTGGATCAGTGGCCCCGTTAATCGGTCCTCAACCTGTTATTGGCTGCAGTTCAGCCTATGCTAAAAACAAGCTTCTTGATCTGCTGCGACTACAACACTACAACCATTGGCACGAGCTTAGGTCATGCCGACAGGCCAAAATGTTAGTAGACGCGCCCAAGTCAAACGGAACTACACCTTAACAGAAATTACCTCAAAATCCTCACAGGACTGGTCACTGGGTTCACTCCCTTAAACGAGCACCTGAACAAAATTGGAATCAGAAGCTCGGGCCTTTGCGAGATGTGCCTGGAAGATGACGAGACAGCTGAACACTTCATTAGCGAGTGTCCGGCCTTTGTTCGGATCAGAAAGGCCACTCTAGGCAGCTACGTCCTATGGGACGTTGATCTATTGGAGCTCAATCTTGCCCTTTTTGCGAAACCGATGGGCAGATTTGGATCTATGTTAAACTCAGCAGCAAACCGCTAACTCGGAGAATGGGATGGTGCTTCACCAAAGTACAATGGACCTACAGGTCAACCTGCTTGTTGTCCCTATGGGATAACCCCCCTCTAAATACAATACAATACACTACCTTCTCGGTACTCGGAGTACTCGCTCACGCTTACGTTATTTTTCTGTATGCAGTAGAGTGCTGATCAAAAACTTTAAAACCTTTTTTTTTTAAGGTGGCGTGTCCCGGTTAGTCGGTTCAAAAATATGGCAAGCCTACTTATTTGTAATTTTTTGGCTAACAATTATTTCATTCATAAGGAAAAAATAATAAAACCGTATGATTATTACGCATTTTTTGCAGAAAAGCGACTTGAAAGTCAAAAAAATGTATGGGCAAGATTAATGATAGTGACTTAAAAATAAAATATCTGGAAAGCCAAAAAAGGGATCAATTTTATTTAAGCGCAGTTTAAAAGCGTATTACTGAAGCCCTAAAAAAAGTTTCTGTAATAAGTATTAGCGGAGATATTTGTATTAGCATGGGTCAAGGTACACCAAAGAAGGTCTTTTCTTAAATCTTCGATGAATGATATCCACACTGGAGATAGACCCTTGTTGTGGAACGATTTTTTTCTTCGATTATGCCCAAGAATCAGTTTCCAAAGTATTGACGAGTTACTTGGCAACACCCTGTATATTTCCTAATAAAGTGCAATAATCTATAATTGTCAAATATTTATAACAAATGCGTTCCAAAATGTTTGTTTATTAATTAAAATTCAAAATTACATAACAACAGAAACATTGAACGTTTTTTTGAATTTTGTCCCAGAATTTGTTCTAAGCGAAGCACTGTGCAGCAGTGGAAAATTCGTAAGAAAAGTAACCAAACGCGATGTGCGTAGAACCTGTAAATTTGTTTTTGTTTTCCACTAACAATGAAGATTATGACATTTCACAATTACAACTGTGGCCACAAGGAAAAACGACATAAGTCGACTTATGTCGAAATTGAGTTTTTTACACCAACGGATGCGCAATATTTGATTCTATTTGCCATATTTTTTTCTTATTTTTATCTCTAGCGGTTGCTGAGTTATAGACCACCAAAAAACAACATGAGTAATGTTCCCGCAAATTTTCTTATAGAAAAACAGCATAAGTAAAGATTTTCCGGAAGCTTTTGACATATGTTCTTATGCACGAACAGCTAACGAAACTAACGGAACCATAAGTAATTGTATAAAAATTATTTTTTCTCATCTTTTCTGTATCAACAACTTTCTTATACGATGCATAATTTTCTGTAAGATAACGTCAAACCTTTCAACTGCTCTCCTGAAAAGTTGTAAAAATCGACTTATGCTGTTTTTCCTTGTTGCCACAGATGACTAGTTTTTATAGAATTGTTCAACCTTTCGTGAAGAAATAGACGGTGTAAGATTAGGTCTGTTCGAGTAGCCGTCCAAAACAGCGCAAAACTACGCAAAAATACGAAAATCAGTCAAATCCTGTTCCCGTATGAAGATTTTTCGTAGTTTTCGACAGAAGAGAGCGCTAACAAGAGAGTAATAAATTTCCCCATGCTGCCGATTTTAGCCCAAGAAATTTCTTTGGGCAGCTCTATGAAACTGTCAAATCTGTCAAACGTCACACATTTTTCATTTTTTGTTTGTTAAATCGTTCCTGTACTTTTGCACACTTTTTCCTCTCTCTGACATATTTTATACCCACTCCTTGAAATTTGAGAATCTATAAATTTTAGTGCAGAAAGTACGGGAACAGACCTATTGTATACGCTCTCAGTTGAGGGGTATTTTTTTGAACTGTCATTTGGCTTTCTCTTTTACGAATATTTTGGGATGTATGTCAAGTACCATCTCACACAGCAGCTTTTGAAGCTCTAGATATTATTGCTTTTAAGTGGTTTGAATGACAGGACGAATCAGATCTCATACAGTTGTTTCAACTGAAGCGCATCAGGGACCCAATGAAAAGATCTGATTCAACATCAATAACAAGTTATTTGCGGCAACCTGTGTAGGTGGTAATAGCTATCGTACTGTCAAGTTATCCACCAATTCGCCTCCATCTTTATCCGCTGAATCTTCATCTGTTAACTCGGCAGCTTCTGAAGGTTCAATATATCAGCATCATTTTTGGTGTCATCATTTTCAAGTGCAACGATGATTTCAGCCAAAGTTAGACTAAAACAAGCATAAACAAAATGTACACACATTAGAAAAAATGTACACACTATGGCCTATCGTTGCCATATGGCAACGGGCGAGGAAAAGAGTTAGTATTGTTGACTGTTATGTAAATTTACCATTTAGAACTTATATCTTTAGTTAATATATAATGTTGTAGTTCGAAAAAGTGCAATAGAAACCAATTTGACTGAGCCTAACAAATTTAAATTATTACTTACATTTTTCGGTTCGCCATTTTTCGGAATTTAAATCTTTTGCCAATTTTAACTTCCAAAATCAAATTAACTGGACAAAATCACAGCTAACAAAAACAGACTTGCACTGTGCACAAAGCAATATCTATGTGTATTTGTTTTGACAAAAAAATCGCCAATTACTAGATCAACAGTTTTCAAAATTTTTGAAATTTTCCGTGAAATGACTGCTGTTGCCATATCCAGTCCGCCAGTCCGGTCCCCAGGACATAGCGCCGCAAAAAATAAATGAGCGAGTTGACGAACTAGCTAGGTGGGGTAGTAACATTTCTCATAGTTCTATTAAGGGCAATACGCGTTCACACTTTTTAAGAACTGGCCAGTCTTAGGTTAACCAGTCTAACGAATTTCGTCATATTCCAGGAAAATATGGCCCAACGGCAGAAATTCAAAAACAAAAGACCTCCTAGTTGGAACTGTTATAGAAATCGCTAGAATTGTGGAAATAAGTTCAATAAGTGACCAATAGAAGACCATGTAGCCAAGCTAGGTATCATTGCAGCTGTTTCTGATAGTAAGAGTCTCAGAGGAGAGGTAGGCATAGGCAGCGCCCTAAAAGATATAGAATTCTCGAAAAGAAATGGAGAACAAGTTATTTTCAGTAATGACAGTTCATATTGATAGATGAGAACTGATATTTCATCTAAATCGGAGTGAATGGTCATAGATAAAGGTTCCACCACTGGTAAAGCTATTCACAATAAAGTCAATCTTTGGTGGGTACCCGCCCCTGGTCACAGAGGTATTGAAAGAAATGCGATTGCGGTTGAGCTGGTTCGACTATTCAGGCTCTAGTGCCAAATTCTCGGGCCCAGAATCCTTTTGTGTCATAAACTGGGCAACATTCTCAGCTTTAATTAACAAATGGGAACATAATATTCGACTCTCTCATTGAAGAAATGTCCTGGGACTCAGACAAGCCAAACTGTTAACTAAGCCTTATACCCATCACAGGGAACTTTATTTTTTTGTAAGAAAGATGGAAAACATCGAAAGCCTATGTGTGGGACTTCAATCCACCAAAACCACCTTCTGCTTCTGATCTCTGGTTCCCACGGTACCAACCACTGTAAGTAAGTATTTCGTAATGAGGGGCACTTTCCCGTCCCGCGTCATTGCGTATACGTTCATGTCGTTAAAGTTCGTTTTTGAAAGTCCTGTTGTGTGAGCTTTAGTCTGAACGGCATTTCCACGCTGTAACCTCAGCTATTTTGTTACACGTTTGCGTCCCTCTGTGAACGCGTGTATGCTCATATGTCCGCCTGTCTGTGCCTTTGCGTAGGTGCATTTTGGTATACAGCTGCGTTGGCGCTCGTTGCCACTCTGTGGCTTCTTACATTTTCTTCAGTCTCTCATCGTTCTCGCTCTAGTCTCCTCAACTCTTGGCATACATCTTTGGCATAAAAACTCACTGCGTTGCATCTGTTTTCCGACTCTAGCATGTGATGTACTAGATTCTCCGGAGTTGGTGTTTCTCCTAAGAAGGATATTAGATAACTAATAAATTTCCTCTCCGGTCATTGCCAGTTACGATACCACCTAAACGAGTTAGGCCCGTCGGGGTCAGACGGCATAACCTACAACAAGAACTCATCAGACCTTATGATTTAAAAAATATGTCAACCAAAGACATACTAGCCTTTATTAGAAAGTTGGTTTGCCTCTTGGACTAATAAGGATCCTACGATAAAATAGATCTTTTATGTCGCAGTATCAGTACCCTTGAAAAAAAGGTGCCATTACAATGTTGGTACGTGCCATACAGCGACTGTCACTATGTGTAGAGTTAGGTACTGAGGTTATTTTTTAAGCTCACGTCAAAAGGTGACGTCAACTCGCCTGTTCCAATAAACCAAGAACAATGCTATTAAGGCTGAGGAAAGACCTACAATCTTTTTCATATTAATTTCCATTTTCTTATTCAAAAACACAGGCACTTAGCAGGAAAAGTTTTATTAACATCTTTAATGGCTCATCACCTCTGTAATTGCCTTTGTTTTAATAAGCCCTCCCACCCTCATCTTTTATTTGGGTAAAATTTTCAATTAAACCCTTCGACTTAATCTGTGTCACAATAAATTAAAATCTAATTTTCTTACCCTCACAGGAAACCCATTTCACACTTGAATCCTTTCATAACTCAAAATTTTACCCCCCTCCATGGCTGGCAACAAAAAAAAAAGAAAACATTTTACAAATCTGCCAAAATCAAGAGCCTCCCAAACAAAGCACTTTATACTCATTGCTCCTCCCTTTTTGTTTCTTAATCACACCATTATTTCAAATTAAAAAAAAGGACTCGTCGACAGAAGAGGAAATCTTTTGGTGTTTTTTCTTTGTTTCCTATTAAACTTTCTTGATCCGGTTTTTAATGGCGGGTAAGTCCTTTCAAAAACACGAATTCCAAAAAAGCACAAAAAAAACTTTAATTAAATTTACGCAAAAATAAAGAAAACTTTAGAAACATCGAAAAAGAAAATCAAGGACATCACGAAAACCCACATCTGGAAGGAAGTTTTCTGTCATTTTCAAATTGAAAACCGACAGGTCGTGACTTTTTGTTTAGAAAAAAAAAACAAGACATACGCATACAGATACTCGTGTCGTACACGGTTACAACAAGGACACGGCTGCTATATTCTTGATCCTCTGATGATGGAATTAATTCAACTGATAACATCGCTTTAATGTAATTAAATTGCAATTTGGTAACGGTAGTGGCAACTAGCAACATCACAGCCTCGTATCCTTGTTTCTGTGTCTGTGCGCGTATGTGTGTGCGTTCGCACTGTCATCAACTTTTGGCGAAATGCTTTCTAATTAAATGAAATTACTACACACTCACACAGAGGAGCAGCAATCGCTGCTACTGGGAAAATGAAAATGAAAATGAAGTGCGCGAGGTACACTGTACACACATCCACCCCCAGTCGCACATACAAACTACAACACGTCTGCAAAGTTACTGTATTGTATGCATTATCAACGGTGATAAGTCGGAAACGAGAAGAGGAAAGAGCTTTCGCACCATAGAAACGTTAAGGGAAACATTTTTATTTGTATCCGCTGTTCCTGTGCTTTTATTGAAGTTGCCATGCAACACTGAGGGAAGTGGCTGCGATGGTATTTCATTTAATTGGCCCAAACACAAAAATAATGATGACTATGATTGGATGGGGTGGGTGATGATGATGATGATGATGATGATTATGATGGTGAGTGGTGGCGTATTCGTAGGAATACCTGAATGCATGTGGGGGTTGGGCAGAATTATGTGAGCTTGCCAATTTGTGTTTGGCGTATCATAAAGCAGCTTATATTGATCCTTTGAATAATTATGAAGTAATTATTCAGATTGTTGAGTTCAGATAGAATTGCTGGGGATTTTCTGTAAATTACGCGATGCCTTTGATGATCCAAATGCGTAATAGTGTAAAGGTGGGCATTCCATTCGATTAGCGCCAAAAATTGAAAGCATTCAAGGATTTGTCTAGACTCCAGTGGCAAACGGGTGGCAGGTGTAAATGTAAACAAAGCTGATTAAAGGTTTTCATTTCTACTGATGGGGTCACACCCCCATAAATTTATTTAGCTTGAATGTTGCGCACTTCCAGTTGTGCACGCCACCTAAGGCGAGGTCGTCCTCTGTTCACCTGACCGTCTGGGTTGGAATCAAGTACTCTGCCGGCCAGAGTGTCCTTGTCTATTCGTTCTACATGTCCTTACCATCTCAAACGTGTCAATGTGCAGTTTATGACTAGGTCGATGTCGCTGTACCTTCTCTAAACATTGTCAGCACAAACGGCGAAGCGAAACGATTAAGGATATACATTATAGGTTTTTGTTTATATCCATGCTTCAGATCGATTTAGAAAGACTGGGATGAGAAGAGTATAATAGAGAGTCTCCTTAGTTTATCGGGAGGTTTGCCTTCTCAGCCCAAAGAAACAACGATTAGCAAGAGTTTGATTACAGTTTGATTTCAGATGAGATGTCACTCTTTGATGTGAGAGCAGAGCCTAGATAGACAAAATCTTTTGCAACCTAAAAGTTGTAGCTGTCTAATTTGTTGAGTTTGAGTGTCCTTTCTCATTAAGAGCATATAAAACCCTAGTCAGAGCAAAAAATGACTCCTAGCGACAATAATTCTTGAAAACATTTCGCCCAGTATTCCGCTAGCGTAAGTACTTTGCAACGAACCCTGGCTGATTGAACTATTTCGTTCCTGCTTAGACCTCGGTTATATACCCAAAATCTGGAGGGAAGTGAAAGTGGTCTTTATACCAAAATCTGGAAAAACCTCTCACACTTCCCCCAAGGACTTCAGACCTATTAGTCTCTTACCCTTCATGCTAAAACATTGGAGAGACTAGAAGATATATACGTTCAAAGTAAGATCCCAAGTAACATGCTTTCGACATCGCAGCATGGAGGTCTGTGGAACAGCACTTCATTCACTTATCGGTAATGTGGAGAAATCCCTCGCCCGTATGGAATTTACAATAAAAGCATTCCTGGATATAGAAGGAGCTTTCAATAATATAAAACCTGAGGCTATAATAGCAGCACTTGATAACCTGAAGATTAATAGCAGACTAAGTTTTTGGATACAACAAATGCTATTAAGCAGGTTGATTAATTCAGAACTGAGAAGCTTTAAATCAAAAAGGTCGGTGAAACGTGGAACACCTCAGGGAGGAGTATAGTCACCACAATTGTGTCTCTTAACTCTTTATAAAATTTTGCTCACCCTAGAAAAACAAGGGTGTAAGGTTATAGCTTATGCCGATGACATTGCTATCGCTATTAACGGAAGATATCTTCCAACGATTAGCGACTTGATAGAAGCAGCTCTAGCTGCACTGGCGAGGGATCTGGGAATTAACCCGACAAAAACGAAGCTTGTGATATTCACTAAGAAACACAGCGTCCCCCAAGTCACCCCCCGAAAACTAAACGGTATTCAGCTCAGCTTCTCGGATCACACCAAATATCTTTGGCACACTATCTATCTATCTATCTTTCACACTCAAACGTGTGAAAAAATCTGCTGCCGCTTTATATTCGTGCAAGAAAGCCTTAGGCTGTAAATGGGGAATACGTCCTCAGATCATGCACTGGCTTAATAGTGTGGTGGTAAGACCCATACTTATGTATTGAATTGTAGCCTGGTAGACAGCACTATACAAAAGTAGCTATGTAAATATAAGAAATAAAATCCAGAGAACGGCCTGCATCTGCGTTACAGGAGCCATGCGAACCACGCCCACCGCTCTTGAAACAATGTTAAACTTGCTGCCGTTTGACATCTATGGTAGGGACGTGGCAACAAAAACGGCGTTGCGACTTAAAGAAACCTCGCAGTGGGTATCTTCTAACTTAGGGCACGCCAGATTACTCTCAACCAATAACTTAAATGCAGGAATTACGGACTCCATGACCCCGCTCTAGATTTCAACATAAAGTATAGGACTAATATTCCCGACCGACAGGAATGGGTAGGAAATATTTGTCTAAACGACGAATCCGCATTGGAGATTTACACGGATGGGTTCTGCCACAGCTGCATGGATGAGGAGGAAGAGGACCTGCTATGCAGTTGTCTAGCTCTCTCCTTCTTAAGAAAAAAGATTCTGGGCGAATACTTCTTTGTAGACCTTCGAGATATTTCCTCAACGGATATCAATAAAATACGGAAATTCATCCAGCTCTCAAACTGGTTCCAGGAGTTTCGATAGAATCGGCTCATGTGGCAGCACAATGGACCTACTTTGGTCTAAGTGAATCCTACCGATTACGGTGGATAGCCACTCAACCTAACCTAACCTAAGTACTTTGCAACCTTCTTGACAAGACTTTCACAATTGCATTGGAAAGTGTACACTCCACCGCAATCTCCTTATTCGGTGAGAAAAAAAAGAAAACGGTACAAATTAAATGGTACAAATTAAACGTCACTAAATAAAAACTAATTCTTTATAGCTGATTATTTGGACAGTTTGGCTCTGCTACAAAAGAGCTTTAGCCTAGGTAAAAAGTCCGTTCCACTTCGTGCAGAAGTTCTTGCCAAAGAGAAAATACCAAATCTGTCAAATTTACCCTGATTTTGGACTACGGAAAAGGTAAAGAAAGGCTCGTTCTCTTTCATGGAAGAGATCCCTCGTGGAACTAAAGACATAACTGTCCAACAGTTGTCACACAGTTGTTTAGAAAATGTCATAAGAAATCAAGTGACAATTATCGGTTTTTGGGAAGAATTGAGAACATATTTCCAAAATGGGTGCTGTGTTACCGAAACAGTGTGAACTTTGAAAAGAATTTAGGTCATAATGCACCAACCGTGCTGTAGGCAAGCTTGTGAAGAAACTTCGTTAGTTTGGTATTCAAATTGTTCGTCAATGAAGAGCGCTATAGCTGATTTGCTTGGCCAAAATCTGAGCAAATGTCCTTAGAAAATCTCTGGTTCCATCAAGACAGCCCTACGTGCCAAACTAGCTGTCCAACAATCGACCTTTACCTCGGACTTAGTTCTATAGTTATGCAATCTGCCGTTTTGAAGATATTGCTTGGCCTCCAGAGAACTGCAAATTTGATTCTTTTGGACTTTTATTTAGTTGTGTGCCGTCAGTCGGTTTTTGCTTTCAAGAATTCTTAAAATCCACAACTTGTTGAATTCTGCACTAAATCAACTGTATAATCAAACGGTTTCAGTATGGTCACGGGCTGGGTGGAGTTGATCAGTCTTATTATGTTGTATATTTTTTTTTCTATTTTGCAAGACAGCGTACCGGTCCACAAGTCGTACGAAAATCTATCACTGAGACTCAATACTGGTCCATTGTACTGTCGAACAGGATCCCCTAAGTAACAAAGCCCTGGTTGGGAATCGAACCCACATCCTCTACGCGGTAAACTAGTGACAGACCACACCGAGGCGCTTAAAATATGAATCTTAAGAAGGAACTCAAAGGTAAGCGCCTGTCTCTGGCCGCAAAGATTCAAAATGATATTCTCCAGTAATCTATAAATATTATAAAACTGTAGAGGTTTTTTCTTGGTTACCTAATGGCGTGAAAACCGCTGGACAGATTTCGATGAAACTTTTTTTGAAATGCTTCTTAAGTACCCGGGATGATCACAAGCTATGTAATTTTTTGCTCAGCCTACTACGTTTTACATAGTAGTCAAATTAACTGTATATCGGAGAGGAATATTATTATTATACAGCCCTAACGTTGGACTACTGAGCCAGCTGTCTTGGGTTCGAATCCCGCCGCAAACACCTAAAAAAAAGTTTTTCACAGTGCCCACCTCTTTCGAATGTCTGACAAGCATCAAAGAGTATCATTTGTCACGATTGAGCTTCTCAAATCGCCGTTCGGAGTCGGCAAAGAACTGTAGGTCCCTTCCATTCGTGCAAAAATATAACACGCACACACAAATGGTTGCGAGAAGCAGGCCCAGGTTCACCTCGAGCTGTAGCGCCAACTAAGTAAGTAAGTAAGTAACTTAATAATGGCTTATCGGATTGAAAATCAAAAAAATAGGTGAAATTAGTAAATCTGTCCCTGATTCATTTGAGATATAAAATATCCTCCTGCGTTGTCCTGAAGCTGAGCAATGTTCAAAACAATTATTCAAAACATCGCCCACAACTTTCCTTCAGCGGAGACCACCGCCAGCAGTCGTGCAGCAGTGGGTATCGTTGCAATAGTGTGTGTGTGAGTATATGTGCGCGCTCTAACATGATCATATTATGCTTTGTACTTCAATGTACTACAATCATTAGGTCTGTTTGGTAACACACTACTTTTCGAAATACTATGTAAATCACATCAATCTGCATTTGTTAACTCGAAAAAATCACAGTACATCGCAAGAAGAGAGCGAAATGAGAGCGTAAGAAATAAAGAGCGATGAAACATTACGCAACATCTTTTTCTTGTAGTGGGCTGGACAACTCTGTCAAACCAAGCCATCTGACTGTTTGTGAAATGTCATAATTTTCATTGTGGAAAGCAAAAACAAATTGATAGATTCGACCAAGAGTGTGTTTGTTTACTTTTCTGCAAGTTTTCTGTCTTTGAGAGGATTTTTTTCTCTTCGAGAGGATTTTACTTTTTGACAGGTCTCACTCGCTTGTGCATAAAAAAGATACCAAACACACCTATTATCACCATTTGCGGCTCTCACACTCAACCAATCTTAACAAATGAGGTGTCAAAAGAAAGAGCAGTGAATTGCACTTTCAGTTTATAAATATTATTAATAAATTAAAAAAAAAAAACGATCAAAAACAAATATTCTACCCAAAGTGAACTTCTGTTGTTTTAAGAGTTAATTTTGGTTCATATAGTATGCACATATGTATTTGCTATGTGGAAGTCATCTATTTTGCCGAGACTTTAGGCAAACGTTATCAGTACTGCCACGAGGCACATCCGAACGCACAACATTTCTCTGATTTGTTATTTAAAATTGGTGGTTTAAAGTGATATATCACAACTAAGAAACCGTAAGAATTCTTAGCTTTGTGAGCGAGCTATTTTGTTGCCTCGGAATGATTAAGCTCCAGCAATTAACAGCGAGATATTTTCACCTGCTGATGGTCAAAGTGCAGAATGTATTTCAATCACCCGGGTTGTGGACCAAGAAGTAACAACCAGATCTCTGGTCGAATTTTTAAACTCTCGCTTTCGCTGCCATCACATAAATTAAAACTAAAAATGGGTGTACCTACTATTCTTCTAAGAAACTTGAGCCCGCCTAAATAATGTAATGGCACCCGACCTAGAGTTACAATTTTGCAATGACATCTGGTAGAGGCGGAAGTGTTGATGGGCTACGGTGCGGTGCGGTTTTTGAGAACTATGAAATCTGCAGTTAGAGGCTGAAAGTTACACATTGAAACGTTTTTGATAAAACGCTGTTAATCAACAAAATTTACTAAACAATTTTGTGGACTTAAACAAATACTTTGAAGTTTCTACGCTCCCACTGAAATTGCATATTTGTATGCATAAGAAAACCCTTAGAATGCGAAGCAAGGCGAGCATGGGTTCAACTAGTATAAAATAAATATAAATAGTGTGTTGAGGTTAACTAAAACATTGTCAGATTGGCTGCTCATTTTTTGCAATCCATAGTGGCATCTAAAAGCCCTTATTTTACTTCAGGCACAGAGATTTGAAATTCCACCTACTTTTGAAGACACTTTAAAAATGACAAAATTACTCCTCGAATGAGCTATTTAAAGACCGAGGAGAGTCCTTCACTAGGCTCTCTACTGCTATTTAAATTTGATAAAAATAACCAGATAATTGGAAATACAGGTAACATACGTATACCCCGGTTGACGTTGCTTGTGTGTGTCGTGTTTTCTTTGAACAACGCATTGAAGATGTTAACCAGGGGTATGCCTGTACTATGGTCCAAAAAAATACCCCTCATGTCACAGACTTTGTTACCCCTTCTGCTTCTTTGTGCGATCTTCCAACAAATATTTCATTCTTTATTGTTATTCTCAAATTGGCTATTCATTACTCCAAAACTTTTCCTAATGGCCACTCACGTCTCTGCAAAAGACTCTCCCCAAAAATATAAAAATTTAACAAAAAAAAAACTAATTTCTTATACGAGTATATATAAATTATACTGCAACATAATTAACGAACCGAACAAAACAACGTGGTGTACGTGTTCCTATAGTGTTCCAAAATAATAAAAAATAAAAATTAAAACGCTCCTAACATTGTAATAAATTTCATTTTAATATGAATTTATAAATTACACATCCGGGAGTTGCGTTCCTGAAAATATTTGCAACTCACTCTCACTCTCACCCCTATTGTATTCCCTTAACGAACAGCATCCGTCTGCAGTGTATCCTTTCATCCTTCATCAGTTATAAACAAAAACCAAGTTTTTTTTTTTTTGGTTTTTAGCATACACTCGTAACAACTCCCAACCGAGCAATCTTTTGTTCCCTCACTGCAACAGCAGCCGGTGGAAAATGATTGCGATTGGGATGGAGACTGGAGAGTCCTTGTACTCATATTGTGACTCCCATTACGGAGGTAGTGTGTCCCCAAGTAACCGCCACTCGATTTGTGGGGCAGAGAGAAGCCATCGCTTAAATCACAGCGAAAAGTTAAAAAGTTTTAGATTTAAAAAATAATTTTCAAACAGAAGTTGCGGCAGGACACTCTCCCGGGGACCAATTGTAGCGGGATTTTTTTTTTAAGGATTTAGTTTTAAATTAATTGACTTCCAGAGGGAGTGGAACAAGCGCCGGCCGCCTGGCTATTGACTGACCAAACGCGTCGCGTCGGTGGGGGAAGGACTTTTAAATCCTGTGATTGATTTGCCAGTCATTTCCTGGCAAGGGAACGACTTTGAGTGGAACAAAAAAAAAACAAACTGAAAAAAACACGAAACAAGGAAGAACAACATGAAAGTGAATGAGCGTGATTCAAAAGGACGTGCTTTCGTGTGCGTGGCCATTCGCTGGAGAACTATTAAACATGAAAACTTGTCCATTACGATTTCCCCCCATCAGTCTGACGCTGTCCCTGTGTATATGAGTTGAAAAGAAATTGTACAGAAAAGCGAAGGAAAACTCAAACTTTTGCCGACACTTTCTATGGTGAATGCTAACTTCCTTTATTTCCTTTATCTCTCTGGTTCTAGTGCCAGTGCCATGCACACAGAGAGGGAGCGAGCACAGATGAACAATTTTCTAGGAAGCTTCTGCGGCAATGGTATCCTTAATGATGATCTTATTAAAAAGTTCATAGAAGTTTTGCAATTTCTTAATTCGGTTAATTATTTTATATTTGTTTAGTGGGGAGGGGGCTGAGGAGTGGGCGTTAAATTTTTATGAGAAATAATAACTTTTTTTTTCATTTTTTTGAAGCGTTCTCAGGAGCTCTGAAGCTGACTGAAAGAAGGAGGATAAGGAGGACGAGAAGGTACTGTGTAATTATATTATTATAAGAACTAAAAAGAATGAGATTAGGTTTGATGGTTTAGCGGATTTTTGTTTCTGCCAAGCGAACACGCACCACCAACATTCTGTCAAAAAGTTTATCCCCGCACTACCTGAGCGTCAGGTATGCGAAGAGGAAACCACTAAACTAATAAAGAAAATAAAGAAGTTTGTAAGTCGGAAGAGCCTTTTTAATCTGGGGGAAGAAATCTTAGCGAAGTAAGTGGAAAGGGTGATGTACTGCATATCAGGTGATGGCAGCTGACACATACACAGTGCCGATCGAAAAATGTTGCTCAAAGCCTTTCTTACTCTTTTGGATGGCAGTTCTGGGAATTTAGTACACAAAAGAGATGCATTTAGCTCGTGATAGCCGTCCAAAAATTTTTTTTTTCCGAGGGTAGGTGAAAATCTTCCATAGACACTATGAGAATAGCAAGCGCGTGCTCATAGTAGTGTCAGATTCTTACTGACCAAAAACACCACCCTTCGATATAAATTTGTTAGATACTGCAACTAAGTTACACCTATCAAGGAATTTTTCTAACAGAAAATACAAAGGTTTGGTAGGTTACTTTCCAATGAAAGATCCTGCATGTTCCGCAATTTAGAAGCAGTTAATCCTTTACTCGCCAAGTCGAAAGGTTTTGCCCTTTGTAGTCGGCGCAATAAATAACTCTCATCCAAAGTTATTGTTCCTCATGCTGGATTGTGTATGTAAAGTTTATACCCATCTATAATGTGTGTGCTTTTTGCGGTAGTTGCTCCATCAAGGTTGGTAATGACCTCACCGACCTTCGATGTCAAAAAAGGATTCAGATAAGGTGACGCGCAGTCATGCGACTTCTTCAACATTATACTTGAAAGAATTGTTAGAAACTCACAAGCCAACACCCAAGGAGCGATCTTTCAAAAGTCCGTTCAACTACTTGCATACGGCGAAGAGTAGTAGTAGTAGTAGATAGACTATTTATTCATTCACTAAAAAAATATATGTACCTACATAAATAAAGATACATTTAGTGCTTAAAGCAATTTCTTAGTCATTTTGGTTCGGCTAAAGGCCGTCTACCAGATTAACATTTGGAAATTTATAAAGTTAATATTAATACCTATTCATAAAGTTTAGATTTTTTTTTTTGTTTCATTAAAAATTCTCTTCGATTATGCAGCTTCTGTATCGTAGGGCATTCGATGCATAGTTATATAATTTATCCCAGCCTCTGTCTCCATTGAGTATGCTTATCGCTTCCTCCAACTCGAGTATATGCACTCCAAATATACCTAAACGGAGTTCCTTAAGGATGGGGCATACTGCTAGAAAGTGGTATACGTCCTCGCGCTCTTTCCGGTTGCATAGATTACACAGGATGGGAAGTTCAGGGCGATGCGGGATATAATTAAGTGGCAAGAGTTCCCCTCTTATTTTAAAGATTGTGCTCATCATATCGGTTGATTTGTCAGCTAGAACATATGTTCTATCTCGTAAATAGTGGTCCAGTCTGCTACAGTAAAGTCTGTATTGCGATGCATGGGCTTCGCTTACGAATTTGTCATACAATCTTTGACCTGATTTTTCCAATAGGGTGGTAAACTTTTTCTTTATACACACTAACTGGTCGTTGATGGTTACCGTAAGATTGTACTCGAAATCAGACGCTAACCTTTCCCACTCTTCTGCATCGCAGTGTGTGATACGCTTTTGTGGTTGATGCAACGATCCCAAACTGAACCAACTGCTCGCTTTGCTTCTGCTAATTTGGATGTTAAGTGTTTCTTCATGTTCAGGTTTGATGCAATTAAAACTCCTAAATACTTATATTCTCGTACAACTTCAATTAGCTCCCCATTATACGTCCATTTTTCTTCTCGGCAGTATCTACGGTGACGATATTGACATCATTGGTGGAACACAGCGAGCTGTCACCGGTGCGTTTGCGAGCATAAAAATGGAAGCGGCTAAAATGGGTTTAGCGGTAAACGAGGGCAAAACAATATGTATGCTGTCAACAAGAAGGGACACCCAACATCGACAAATTGGACAGAACGTCACAATAGACAGCTACAACTTCGAGGTAGTAAAGGACTTTGTCTACCTTGGCTCTGCCATAACATCAAAAAATGACATCTCGTTGGAAATCAAACGAAGGATTACTTTTGCCAACCGCTGTTTCTTTGGGCTAAGAAGGCAGTTGAGTAGTAAAGTCCTTTCTCGATCGACTAAGGTATATAAGACCTTTATCATCTCTTGCTATATGGAGCTGAAACATGGACTTTATCGAAAGCGGATGAAGATATTTTTGGTCGCTTCGAGAGAAAAATCCTCCGTACGATATTTGGTCCCATTTGCGTTGACGGGTCCTGGAGGAGAACCTTCAACCACGAACTGTACGAGCTATACAGCGACATCAACCTGGTCAAAAACTGCACATTGGGCGTTTAAGATGGCTAGGACATCTTCTCCGGCTCGGAGAATATTCGACTCTTACCCGGAGGGTCAGCGCAACAGAGGACGACCTCGCCAAAGACGGCACGCACACGTAAAACAAGACCTCAACCAACTTGAAGTGCGCAACTGGATGCGGTTAGCTAAGGACCGGGCTAGCTGGAAGAGGTTGTTGGTTGACGCCTTGGTCCACCCCGGACTGTAGCGCCACCTAAGAAGAAGAAGAAGAATGCGCAATGATGCATATACTATGCATCTACCTTATTTTTTTTTTTTTTCATTTTCTAGCGAAGGGTAAAATGAGTCCATATAATTTTTTTCATCAGAAATTAAAAAGTTGCGCATTTAAGGGTTAATGCTCTTAAAGATTGAACATGTTTGGAAATCTCTGATTTTAAGTGCACATCATTACCTTATTTCTCAATAAATTTATTTATAATCCTTTTCCACCTCATCGCCATTCCAAGTCCTTCCCACTGTTTCGCTGTCTTTTCAAAATATGCACATCGCCGTTAACTGTCAATCATATGACCACCTTCCACCAATCCCACCTCTCCCACTCAATTTCACTCACTCAAAAGGAAATTTACAAAACTCTTTTCGCGAAAATCAGGATAATAACTTCAACCGCACTAGGACTTTAAAATCATCCCCCAATCCGCTCACACTGATACTGGATAGTGGGGGGCGGTGAATAACCGTTTATTTTATTCAAATGACTGTTAGAGAGTCGGTCGGATCCGATTCGTCTTCCACTGAATTCGAAATGAAGTCAGTAAATTTCTTTGACTTGGTGGTGTACCTAAAAAACTATGGTATACTCCTGAAGTATGTCGAATTCCTGAACGGATTTATAGCTTCATTTTGACGATATCCGGTTTTGGCATTGTTCTCGTGGAATGGGGACAACGACAAGGGTTTGTGGCTGATGATCCCATTGTATAAAGAAGCAATTGAATTAAATTCGGGACCGTTCCCGAAAAGCGGTTCCTTTCATCGACTCCTTCATTTCGAATATATATGTACACACAGGGAGTGTATTTTTGGAAGTGTATAACACTTGTTTATGGGTCATTTAACTAAGTTGCAGTTAAAAGAACGACGATGTACGAGTACCAACCCCTAGAACACTTTGTGTGTGTCTGCACGGTGGGTGTAATGAAATTCACATGAATCCGTGGTTGCCGTACTATAAGTAGACTCTTCCCCATGGATGTGTGTTGCCAATTAGTTGAAGTGGTTTCATTTTAGCGGAAAATAAACACTTTTCGAATGGAAACAGAGAGGCGGGGAGAAAGTGGGATAGGGAATGTAAAACATAAAGCTTCCGCTTGATAGCTATTGAACTTGGTTTGACAATTATTTTCGCTGTTCCCTGTTCCCCTTCCATCAGTTTATCGCCGTATTTTTCTTATTTGTTTTCGTTTTGTGTTGTTGTTTTTTTCTCAGTTCAACGGTTTGTTGGCATTTTTATTGCTCCGGTGTGTTATATGTGACATTTCCGGTGTATTAAATTCAAGGGTGAACGGATACAATGTGACACTGTTTTACAGGTAAGTGGGTTTTATAGTCACAAATGGGAGTGGGTGTGTATGTGAAAATGTGTGGCAGACAATGTGATGTGAAATTTTCTCCTGACATGGTGGTGGTTATGTGAATGGAAACAAATTTAATTTGGATAATGTATGGAGAAGTTGTGAAATAGTGTGGTGGGGTGATTTTTAAGGGACTTTTCTTTTACAGCCATATGCTAAGAATAAAAACAGGTCATCTAAGGGAATTATTCTAAGCTAAGTCTAAGGTGGAAAACTGGATCTAGGTTTCGAGTAAGGAACATGTAACGACATGTATCTACCTCTATTCAAACATTTGACGATATTTTGAATTTTTTTAATATATGCATATGTGCAATTACCACTCCAAGATCTCTTTTCAATTGGTTCCAACTTAAATATGTATTAGCAATTGTATTGTTGATGTAACCAAACATTGTTCCCTTACTTTAAAAAATGTCTGCAAAATATGACTACGTATATGCGAAGACAAAAGAGTAACGGGGAGTGCAGTACCAACTTGAACAGCTTTCAACAGTACCCGTTCGCGACCAATGGCAATGGTGTACCTACGAATAATATAATTGTCAAAGTGCACATTTTCATTTATTCCATACCTGTATCCTGTATATAATAGTTAAATGTAATTGCTATGGATTGGGAGTTGTTTAAACTATTCATACAGTTAGTTCCCATATTAGCTATAGTTAGTAATGTTTCCATCCACATACCTTTCTCACACCCAAACTTTGCTGAAGTATCATTTTCGTCACGCAAAATCCCAGACAAAACGTTGGATTTCGTCTGCGAAATATGATTGAGACGTCAGCATATCCCAGGTATGTATATCGAACACTGCTTAGACTTTGGCTATGTACCAAAAGTTTGGAGGGAAGTCTCTATACCGAAATCAGGAAAAACCTCTCACACCTCCCCCAAAGACCTACATATATTAGTCTCTCATCTTTTACGCTGAAAACATTGGAGAGATTAGTAGATATATGTATATTGTATATCTACATTCGCAGTAAGATTCCAGGTAACATGCTCTCGACATCGTAGCATGCTTAGGTACTGCAAGGGGAGATCGGCGGAAACAGCCCTTCATTTACCTATCGGTAATGTTGGGAAATCTCTTCCCCGTAAGAAATTTACAATGATACCATTCCTGGATATAGAAGGAGCTTTCAATAACCTGAGGCTATATCAGCAGCACCTAACTTAAACAACTCAGAACTGGAAATCCAAAAGGTCAGTACACCGTGTCGCCATAATTGTGACTCTTAACTCTGAAAGAGATTTTGCTCACCCTGGAAAAACAAGGGTGTAAAGTTATAGCTTATACCGATGACATTGCTTTTGCTATTAATGGAAGATATCTTCCAACGATTAGCGACTTGAAGGAAGCAGCCAAAGTAGGCCAGAAAAAGCTGCCTGAGATTTAGTCCAGCAAAACGAAGCTTGTGTTATTAACTAGGAAGCACAGCAGTCCCAAGCACATAAAGACGTGGGAAACCTTTTTCACTTTACACAAAGCTCTAAATGGTTCTTATGAGTAGCGGGATTAAATATCGCCAAGATCCTTGGTATTACAGTGGACCTCTATAGGCCTATGTGTGCTGGTACTCGTTACCGGCAGCCACTACTACATAACCTTACCTAACGTTGTATTCGTGCAAGAATTCGTATAAATGGGGAATCCGTCCTGGCACTGGCTCTAAACTGCGGTGTTCGGACCAATGCTTATGTAGTCTGGTCGACAGCACTAGACAAAGTGAACTGCAGGTAGGAAATATCGGTTCAAATGACAAATCCGCATTTTAGATCTGCACCGATGTATCCAAGATAGGTGATGGTATAGGAGCAGGTATTAGCCAAGCAGCCAATAAAAGCACTCGAATCACCAATTATAAGATCAAAATTGGTTAAGCACTACCGCATCTCTAAACGAGGTATCGGCCAAAAATGGTACAAGACTGGCAAATTTTATGACAGAAAGCTAGCCCCATGTACCAATAGAAACAACAAAACACGAAATCTCTACGCAAGCACTGCAACAGGCTAATGATAGATGGCGTAATCTTGATACGTGTAGCTACGCCAGATAGCTAAATCAACGTAAAACTTGCTCCCTGCTAAAAATTAGCAGAGCACATATCGCCATACTAGTTTGCGTATTGACAAGTCATTGCGCAATAGGCAGACATGTCTGCAGGCTGGGAATCCTCGTCAATGACTTCTATCACAGCTACATGGATGTCGAGAAGGAAGAATCCCCCTATCACCTTCTGTGCGGCTGCCCAGCACTCCCTCATTAAGAAAACAGATTCTAGGAGAATACTTCTTTATAGACCTTCAAGATATTTCCTCAACGGATATCAATAAAATATGGATATTTATCCAACTCTCAAAATGGTTTCAAGAGTGCCGATTAGAATCGGCTCATGTGGCAACACAATGAACCTTTTTTGGTTTTTTTTACACACGCGAAAGGGTATATGAATACCCTTATAACGTTAACACAGCGCGAGCACATGAAGGACGAAAACGAGAGACATCCTACCGAATGGGGTGGATAACCACCTAACCTATATCCCACGAATAGAACTAGAAAATTAGTATATAAGCTAAACTTTTTCCGAAATAAGCTTACTTGTGCTACAACTACCAATAATTTTGGAGTCAGTCAGTTAGAACATGTTTCTTTATATAAAACTAGCTGATCGCCCGGCTTCGCCCGTGTACGCAAACAGTCGCATTACTCACATGACAGATAATTGCCAACGTCACCGGTGGGAAGTTTTTGTGACTACACCAAACTATATTATTATTACATTTAAATTTAATATTGTTTATATGAAAATTATATACGGGGAAAACTACATTTTCGAAAATATCTGCACCCCAGCGCCACCTACCTAAAAAAAATAAAAGTTACAAATCTCTCAATTTCGGCGACCCCACCCACAACTTTTCCACTGACGACCAATTCAAAACGAAAGTAGACACGTCGTTTGCTCTGGAAAAGACGAATATTTTTCTCTTTTACGGGACTTTTAATTTTCAGTGGAGCCCTTTATTTTTTAGCTGTTAAAATTTACCCCTGTAACTTCTAACCTTACTCTCCCCTACCGTAGATCAAAGCACTGCGATTGAGATTATGCAGAGAAAATGATCTTTTGTTGGTATTGACCGAAGACAAAGTTCTTGCGGCGCGGTGCTTTACAGAATTCTCGTTTGCATATCGGTAAGTAAATAGGTTCTTCTTTCCGGTGATTGACTGTGAGGTTATATGAGGTACTATGGACGTTCTTCTATCCCGTCATAAGTAATGTATGCAAGTCCCCGTTTTCAAGTATTCAATAAAAAGACCTATTGATTCTAGAATGGCACTTGTATTAAAAAAAACTCCTATTTGTATGACTTTGCCACCATTCCTCTCAATCTGATCATTTTCATCTCTCTAGATTGTAACTGCTGCTTTTACGCTGATTATCTTTAACTTTGGCTGTAATTTTTCCAAATAAGTCCTTCAAAATCCCACAAAGACTCAAGATATCTCTGTAAACAGTTCGTTTGGTTATCCCTGCTTTCTATCGATTTCCCATTTAACCCCAATAAAAATGTTGTTCACATTTCGATTTGTTCAGACAAATCCGTTAGCCCCAAAGTCCTCAACCTCTGCCGAATCAAAGTTCTCCAATCCTGTCGGAAATAATATTTGTCCACATTATCAACTTCCTTCCGCAGAAACCAAACAAATACACACATACATGCACACCAAATGAGTAATATAAATCCCTACCACTGTTTGTGTCACTATTTAATTTGCCGTTTTTCCCTACCGCCACAAGGATTTTCCGATTCTGGATTAGTAGCACCGATAACCCAGTAACAAAACTAAAGCCTGCAGTTTCTTATCCTCTTCATAGTTCCTACTATCGCCAAGGACGACGAAACGAGATTTGGCATACAAAACAAAAAGTTCAAGTCATAAATTATTTTCCGATCACAGAGAAACTACACAGGAATAGGATTAGTAATCCTGCTCGACGATGGATAGAGAACCTCTATCGAAGTTGGCTGGCATCTCCCCCATCATTGAAATCGGAGGCCAATGGGAAAAAGGATATACGATGAGTTCTGGTTCTGGTTTTGTATGAGTGTACCCGAAAATGGTAGACGAGAAAAAGGATAAACGCGATTTAATAGATTCTAGGCAGTATGCCAGGACGACGACAACGGTCTGGAGATGGAGATTTGTCTGCTCTGGGGGCTAATACGATTTAATGGTGTGGAAAATTAGAATCCGATTGTTTAGACATGGGTTGGGGAGGCCGAGCGAGCAGCCAGAATATTTGGCGACATTTACTGGCAGATGTTGTTTTGTATTTCATGAATCCTGCCAATAATTTCAGGAATTTTAATATTTTTTTGTTTTATTTTCTCTTTAACGACATTTATGAGGTTCTTATACTTTCATATTGAAAACCATCGATAAATCCCAGTGATGCATACGTCAGACTTGCACAACCTGTCTAATCGTATACACCCGCTATTTTTAGATATCGATAAAATGGGGTCGATTGGCGTATGTTGAATATTCTTGCCATTTACTTCATGCATATCGTTGAGGAGCATGCATCGCATTAAGTGTTTTTTTTTTTTTTTGCTTCTGCCATTTCCCTGAATGTCCGACATAAACTTTTATCCCTTTTCTGTAAGAATTATCGGTTTAATGTCATCGTTTTATGGGAATATCCTGTTTAAGGATGCGCATAAAGTGTTGTCTAGGACAATACAGGGACAGTTGGGTGAGGAGTTTAAAAATAAAGGAAATATCGTACGTCACCCATAGGGGGGGTGCATGCGATGATTTTTTTTTTTTTGAAAGATATCGATGAATAGCTAGATCGTTTTACTGCTACCGAGGAGAAAATGAACGAAACGTCGTTATTTTAAATGATTTTACCGCTCATTTTTGAAGCCATTTCCAACAAAATTAATTGTACACATCACAAGCTAAAATTATATTTGGCCCATAGGACACTAATTACAAAGCAATATTTTCAGTATCAGTATCAGTATAATTTAATTCCGCTTCGAATGGTTTACTCCATCCGAAATAAATATAATCCGTTAATTTTATAAAATTTGTTTTTCAACCGGTCAATAATATGATACCCATATACATAACCCAGTAGGTAATTTACACATTACCCCAGTGATTCTTTCTGGCCTTACTAAGCAAATAATCGCTTGCTTTTTGCATTACTTCAGGCATTATTTTAACATTGCGATGTCATCGGGAGCAAGTGCTTGCCCATCTCGTTTCCTTTTGCAGGCCTTCTTTCAAGAGTAACCAGGAAGTTGTAATAGCAGACCCACCTATACCGCTTCTAGGGAAGCACTTATTTCATCGGTTACCAGTAAGTAGCAAAAGCAGGCCTTCCTCTTGGAAGCCTGAGTTCCAAAATAAAACCAAATAAATAAATTCAAATATTTAGGTGTGTTATAATGTTTGTATTTTTAGTATTTACATGTAGTAATAAAAGCGTATTTCATTTTTAAAAAAAATAAATGAAAATCTTAGGCAACTAATTTGCACCACACTTGTTTAGTTGAATTTTTTGTCAGTATATCACAGCACTTTTTTAAAAATTTTACTCCGCAACTTTTTATTTTTTTCTGAAGTCTTTATGCTAATAATAAACCTTTAACTGGGTAGGTGGGGTGCTGACAACACCCCAGGCCCTTATTTTTCAAAAATATTATACTTTGCGACTGACAACACCCATTGTCGGTACAGTACCTTCCTGTTGTTTTCTATTTTATACAGATTCAGATGGTTTTAAAAAAGTTTGGTTGCACAAGTAAGTCGTGACAGACTGTTCAAGCTGCAAGGGTGCTGTCAGCACTCCACCTACTCAGTTGTGTAATTTTTTTTTCTGGGTGAATTTGTATAGTTAATTTGAAAATGTCATTTGAAAAAGATCAGGAACGCATTCAGCTGTTATCTATACATATAATAAAACTGTCGATCAAAATCTGTTTGTTCGATCACGTATCACGTTAGAACTACTGGACGGATTCTGATGAAACATTGACATAGTGATTGCTCATGTTCTTGGAGCATATCATTTATACTTTTTATCCCGGAAAATGGCAAAGTTTTAATAAAATATAGAAAAAACTGCATATTTGAAAGGAAAATTATAATTATTCAGCCATAACTCAATAATGGCTTATCGGATTGAAAAACAAAATAAATAGGTGAATTAAGTGAATTCTCCACTGATTCATTTGAGGTATAAAACATCCTTCTGCATTGTCCTGAAGCTGAGCAATGTTCAAAACAACTATTCAAAGCATCGCCCACAATTTTCTTTCAGCGGAGACCATTGCCAGCAGCCGTGCAGCAGTGGGTATCGTTGCAATAGTGTGTGTGCGCGCTCTGACGTGACCATTTGTTTTGCACTTTAATGTGCTGCAGTCATTGTAAGCATTTGCGGCTCTCATACTCAACTAATTTTAACAAATGAGGTGTCAAAAGAAGGAGAATTTTCTAGAGCAGTGAACTGCATTTTCAGTTTTTAAATATTATTAACAAATTTAAAAAAAAAAAACTACCGAAGACTATCCAAAATGAACTCCTGTTGTTTTAACCCATTTTGTTTTCTACCCAGATTTTTATAATTTTTTCTCCAGAGAATTAATGACTGTTTGCAAAATGTTTCTATTTAAATACAATCTTAGTAGTGTTAGTTACCTTTTTTTTTTTATTCTTATAAAATCCAATCAATCAAAAAAATGTATTACAAAATTTTCTGGACTTGCACAAATACTTTGATGTTTCTTCGCTCCCACTGAATCCGAAGTAAGGCGGGCACGGGTTCAGGTAGGTCATTAATAAAATTGTTTTTTATTGTGGATACTTTAGCATAGGCCCGCAGAATAATTTGTGATCGTACCAGTCTATTAAAGCTTCCGATTTGCTGGTATATTAGAAAGTTAAAGAACATATTTTCTTAACACTTCAGCTTTGAAGAGTCATTTAGAATTTCTAAAAAAATCATTTAAATCACTCTTGAGGTTTTGCAAATTAGTAAAAAGTTGCAGGCGGGCGAAGCGAGGCGAGCACGGGTCAGCTATTTAAAATATGAGTACGGTGACTAGTTATATGGGGAGATATTGCTTAATGAAGCGGATCGGAATGCCAATCTTCACCAGTTACATTTGATCGAATGGTAGAGACACAATTGACTACCTCACTCTGCCTGAAAGTCAGCAATTCTGAGATGCAGAGAGTACCACTACCCAAAAAATAATTATTGAGCTCGTCAGGATCAAGATCACATACAAAACTATTTTTATTGCAGGAGACCGCAATCGTTGTCCACGCTGCTCTCAAATATAACCCGTACTTGAGAAAAAAACCTTATTCTTCTCCCCCCCCCCCCATCACATCACCAAAAAATGAGCTTTTGTTCAACTAACCACATTGCCCAAGAATTTTATATCCTGACAGTAACGAATCAACACAAATGAATAGTCGAAGAAACGGCCCAGACCAAAAACCATGTACCTACCAACTTCGAACAGGAAATATATTATACCCAGAACAGGATCCAACCCTCATCCTTGCCATCAGACATAACATCTCCACCTCAACACGGCTATGATCCGCTTTTAGAAGTTTGAAATTTAAATCCATGTCCTTTCAATTATTTTCCTATTACCTACTCGCTCTACATATCCTCCAATTAGTCTACAAGTACTCGTAGGTATGAGCATGTATTGTGCTCGTGAATGTGTGTGTGTGTTTTTGTGAATTAGTAAATTTCAGAAAACACTTGAACCCTAAGGCACTTCGACGTCTCTCAGACTTTTGTTTCTGACTGTTAACTGAGTTTGAACGAATATAAATCTCTATATGTACACACTACGTGCTCATATCCTTAATTACCACATTCGACTTGTGTGTGTATTCATTCGAAGGATTGCTTTAATTACGATCTCGAGAAATATTCTTCCTATAATCGGATAAATTTAAACGAACATTGTGGGTGGTGGCGGTTGTGGGTGGGCGGTGGGCTAATGGAAAACCCACACCCAAGGAGAGGAGAACATCTTCAAGAGTTTGGTATTCCCACACCTTGACAACGACAATGACAACGACAACGATGACGATAACAGTAAGCAAAGGGAATAGGGAAGCAAATGGCAAATGTCGATGCAAATTTTGTATTTGAATTTCACTCCGAGTCAGTCTCGCAAATGTAACTACAGATTAGAACAATGATTGTTCGGGGAATTGGTTGTGCAACGCAACACACTCGTACTCATGTTGTAACTATTTAGCATAGAACACGTCGAACCTTGATTCCTAAAGGAGGCGACGAACAGGCACAATGCCAATGGAGCAACTACAAAATTTGTCAACGCGTACAAGGACGAATGACATCCTCGAACTCTTGTGATTATTTTAAATAACTGGCAGCTGAGCCTTTTATAACTTTAAACCAATTCACAAAGACAATTCAATTTCGTTTATAGCACTCGAAGAGCAACACAAAAAAAAGGAGCCAAACTCGACAGGAAAATTCCATTGGAAAGAATCTAATCAAACGGATAAAGGATGTCAAATTGAAACATTCCCTTAAGCCAAGGCAAATGTCTCCAAAAAAAAAAAAAACAGCAACAGCAACACCCCTCAGAAGACAAAGGCCAGCTATCCGCCTGCCTGAGTTTATTAAATTCTATCCAATTACATCCTGAAAATCCTTTCCATCCTGCAGGCAAATAAAATCAGAATAAAAATCCCAGCAAAACACAAACAGATATCGGGCTTTAGGTTTGTTTTTTTTTTCTTCACTACTTCTACTCCTATAGTGGGCATGGGCACACACTATACAAGGATGAGTTTCCTGTACAAGGATAAAGTCAACTGATAAGCTCAGCAATGTCACATCGGTGAAGCATGGATGGTTTGGTCGTAATCGTAGTCTAAGACGTGCACAAACAGAAAAAAACTTCAAAAGGAGAACCACCCAAACAGGATGCCTAAGAATTTAATAGGATTTTTTCAATTCTTTCAAGTCTACGTCACGAAATCAGGATACAAAAAACAAAAAACAAAAACCAGAATTACCATCACCTTTTTTGCCAGTCGCGCGCTCACCCTGATCTTTGCTCAACGTTCATCACCTTGCCAGCAGCAGTTTTGGTTGCGGGGGGTGCTGCAACGGGTGGGGTGGCTATGAAGGTCCTTTTTATGTTGAAACCTAAGTGAGGGAGTGTCAACACGATATTAAATAAAATGAAAATCGTTTCATAATATTCAGTCGACTCTGGGTGAGTTACGATTTGCGAAGCTCATAGCGGTTTGGTTGGGTGAATGGAATTTAGCTGCGAGTGTGTGTGCGTTGCCGCTAGGATTGTTTTAATGGAAAAGCTAACGTGTGTGACGGTGGACGGCTGGAAAAGTTTGAATTTTTCATTTTGTTGGTGGTGGTAGGGAAATTGTCGCCACTGTGATTTATATTTCATGAATTCTGCGCCAGTGATTTGTGTGGCTTCAATGAAATGTTTTTTTGTTTTTTTTTTTTAAATATTCATATTTGCTGTGAAAAAGACGGTAGGTACATAAATGGTAGTGAGGTGGTGAAAGCGGGTTGTACTGGGGATATGGCGGAAGCAGAAACGGAACAGAATGGGTTTTGACATTTGAAACCCAACTACAGGCGAGCTTTCTGATGATGAATATCAACTTTTTAAATTTTGTGTTTTAGAGACTTTTACAAGAAATGCATCCAAAAGTATGAAAAAGAAGCCATCATGAAAAATATCAAAAATTCAAAAATTCCGATTTCTGTGGAAAAGAAAACTAGAAAGATAAGGTGGATATTTCTATGACAATTCCAGCAAAGAACAGGGTCTATATACATACATATGTACATATATATAAGAAAAAATCTAAGAATAACAATCGGGCATTCTCTTCTCTTAATAAATACGGCGGGCGTCTCTTGGAAGCCTAGTGATTGGGATGTTTTCCATCAAAGAGGTTCAACCCCTGCGTCTAAAGTAGCTGTTGCTATCCACGTCGCATCGTCTTTAATGGACCTCAGTTTTAATTTCTTAGCCGCATTTGTGATAGCGAGGAGGAGAGGAGATAATCCAAATGTACAGTAAGAACCCAATTCGCGTTCGTCTTATGATTGAATTTCAACACTCTTGGCAAACGAAGCTTTTCAAAGCAAAACCCAAAATTGTTATCGGTCCTCAAAGCATAAATTTGGCATTTTGCAAAGGTAGGTTTACTAAAATTAGTTTGTAGGCTACCAAGGCCCGTCCATAGGATTTAAATCTGGTACTAAATTTATATACCAATCAAATGTCTTGAAAGCTGGTTTGATTATTTGCTGAGTTCCGAAAGGTATAAGATACGTATATGTACATACATACATACAGTAGGGAGCATAGAAAGTGCAACACCCATTTTTGATAGAATAATCCTTAATAACTTTTAGGTAGCAGTTTTTTTGAAGTGAAACTTCTTTAGCCGCGGTAGGGCAAATTTACCTGGTAGGTAGGTAGGTAGAAGTGGTGGTTTCGATGGAGGGAAACCCAAATAGCGCGCGGGGCGCCGTTTTGATACCACAACCTCAGGTGACCCGTTTATTAGAAGGTAGAGTTGTGATATTTATATCCATCCTGTGGAATTTAGGAAGAGGATCAGCTCTCTAATACTTTTCCCAGATATATCTTTGAGGTCGTCGAAGAATAGCTTGCCCAGTGTGCGTTGCCTGGCTCTCGCCAGAGCCGGACATTTGCACAGAAAGTGAATTAGAGACTCTTTTTCATTTTCATTTTTGCAGCTACGACAGAAACTGTTGTGAGGGATCGATAGTTTGGCTGCATGGTCTCCTATTGGCCAGTGTCCTGTACTGACTGCCACCACTCTAGCGATGTCTACGCGTGTTCTTAGTAGCAGTTCGTTTGTTTTAGACCTGTTGTAATTTGGCCATAACTTTCTGGATATGACACAGTTTGTCAGACTGGTCCACCTGAGACCGGCTAATTTTAAGAAGTGTGAGAGTATATTGCCCTTAACAGCACCTATGGGAATATGAACGTTTTCCGCTAGTGAGCTGTTAAGGGCTGATCCTCGCCTGGCAAGTTCGTCGGCTCTCTCGTTACCATCAATGGCGCTATGTCCTGGAACCCAGAGAAGCGTGACTCTAGCCTGGTTGCACAGGCGGCTGAGCTGTTCCTGGCAGCGATCTACTAATTTCGAAGAGGTGGTTGCCGAAATCATGGCTTTAATTGCGGCTTGGCTATCCGTAATAATAGCGATATTATGTTTGGGTGTTGGGTCATTTATTAGGTTGCGACAGGCTTCGAGGATCGCCAGTACTTCCGCTTGGAAGACGCTAGCGAAATTTGGAAGACGGTAGGACTTAGATATGCCGAGCTTTTCCGAGAAAACTCCCGCACCCACACCGCAGTCCATCTTTGACCCATCGGTGAATACCGTTGTATCAAAGCCTGTCACCACTCTCCCTCGCTTCCATTCTTCTCTACTTGGGAAGGTTGCGGCGAAGGGTTTCTTGAAGTTAAGATTGGGGATAATATAATCTGTAGGAGACACAACCAGGCCATTTGGTAGTGTATCCAGGATTTTACTGTGACCATACGTCTTAGCAGTCCAGCACTTGGATTCTTTGAGTCTGACTGCACTGCATAGTGCAGTGCTTTTCGTATGAAGATCGAGTGGCAGAAGGTGCAAAAGCACAGAGAGAGCATCAGTTGGGCATGACCTAATTGCACCTGTGATGCCTAAGCTTGCCGTTCTTTGGACTCTTCTGATTCGGTTGATATTGTACTTTTTGCTTAGGGCGGGCCACCACACTAAAGAACCGTATGTGAGAATTGGACGTACAACGGCTGTATACATCCATAATGTCATCTTAGGCTCCAATCCCCAGTTTTTTCCGAATGTTTTGTTGCAGGCGTAGAAGGCTATGCATGCTTTCCTGACCCGTAGCTCAATATTCTTCTTCCAGCTAAGTTTAGAGTCAAGGACAATGCCCAAATACTTAGCACTGGAAGATAGTGAGAGTGTCTGACCGTTTAGTTTGGGAAGATCAAAAGTTTGTACTTTGGTTTTTGTGGTAAAAAGTATCATTTCAGTTTTGCTTGGATTAACCCCGAGGCCGCAGCTCGCCGCCCAGGAGCTAACTTTCTTCAAAGCATTCTCCATGACTTCGCTTATCACAGAGGGAAACTTTCCTGATACCAAAATTACTACATCATCCGCGTACGCTACCGCCTTGACCCCATCGTTGTCTAGACGCACTAAGATCTTGTTCATGACCATTAACCATAGTAGAGGCGAGATAACACCACCCTGAGGCGTTCCTCTGCTTACAAATTTGGTTAGATTGCTGTTTCCTAGGGATGACTGAATAATTCTGGTTTTTAGCATGGATACTATCCATTGGCCAATGAACCCCTCTACGCCTAGTTCAGCTAGAGATTGTTGAATTGAATCAGTGTGTACGTTGTTAAAGGCTCCTTCTATGTCTAAGAAGGTAGCTAGAGTGTAGTCCTTATAGTGGATGGTGTGTTCTATTGTACGCACTACCTCGTGGAGAGCTGTCTCTGTGGATCTACCTTTAAGGTATGCATGCTGAGATTTGGATAGAGGAGATTCTTGTAGAACCTTCCGTATATGGGTATCGAGGATTCGTTCCAGGGTTTTTAGCACGAAAGACGTGAGGCTGATAGGTCTAAAATCCTTCGCAGATTCATGACCTCGTCTGCCGACTTTTGGGATGAAAACCACACGGATACGCCTCCACGACTGTGGGACATAGTTGAGGAAAAAACATCCTCTAAAAATAGGGACTAGCCACGGAATTGCTAGGTCGTGCACCTTCTGTAGCATAATGGGTATAATGCCATCAAGTCCAGGGGATTTATATGGGGAGAAGCTGTTAATAGCCCAAAAGGTTATTTCCTCGGTGACTATGGTTTTGATAGTGTTCCATGGTGCGGAAAAACTGCAGTCACGGAGGGCTGCCGTACTGTAATCTTTGCAACCAGGAAAGTGAGTGTTCATTAACATCTCTAGGGATTCCGCAGTTGAGTCTGTCCATCCACCATCCGCCTTTTTGAGAAGAGACGGGGAGGAGTGTTCTTTGGACAGGATCTTACTCAGTCGAGCAGACTCCTTAATGGTGTCAATGGATTGACAGTAGTCCATCCAGGATTGCTTCTTGGCCTTCCTGATGGATTTTTTGTAAAGTCTAAGACAGTCTTTGTAGGGCTGCCAGAAATTGTGGTTATAGCAAATGTTGAAAATCGCTCTGGTCATCCGCCTGAGGTTTGAGAGGTCTTTACTCCACCACGGTGGGAGCGACTTTTTACTATATCTGACTGGACACGAGACTTTGTAGGCGGTGTTCATTGCCTTCTCGAAAGTCTTAATCTTTGCATCCAATTCTGAGGGTGATACTATGAATTCTATTGGAGCATTGCCAAGTTTTGATCTCAGGACTTGGCCGAATTTGGTCCAGTCTGTCCTTTTGGGGTTTCTAAAGGGTTCTGGAATCGCTACTGTGAAGTTCACATTAAAGAGTATCCAATTATGGTCTGAAAAAGATTTTAAGTTGGATACTCTCCATTTTTCTACCTTTATGTTGTTATTGTTGGTGGTAAGGGTAATGTCAATAACTTCTTCCCACCCAATGAAACTATCCGTACTCGGAAACACAAAAGTTGGAGTGTTACCCGTGTTACATATAGAGAGATTGTTTGTGATAATGAAATCAAAGATGGACTCACCTCTTTCGTTATCCTCTGAGCTGCCCCAAAGCGTGTGTCTGGCGTTTGCATCGCAGCCCAAAAGTAGATTGGCTTTTTTGTTGTTTACGAAGGATGTTAGTGCTAAGACCTCTTCCGGCGGTGCTTGTCGGTTGTGAGCCATGTAGGCTGAGGCCAAGTACAGGCATTCCCTTCCTGTATCCAATTTAACAACTGTTAAGTCTGGTGAGCTAAGATTGGGACATAGAAAGGCTTTAATATGTTTCCTAGCTAGAATACAAGTTCTGGGCTTACCGTTGTTATTTTTTGTGTCGTAGTAGAGATTGTATAGATTGTCTTTGAGACCTTTGATATTCGTATCTTTGATCCATGGTTCTTGGATAATGCTGACGTCAATGTTTTCCTCCCTGAGATAAACAAGGAGGTTGTCTGATGCACATTTCGAGTGCTTCAGATTAATCTGCAAGACTTTCAGCATTATTGATTATTAGTGGGGTCGTTTTCGATGCTCATACCTTCCAACAGTTTGTTGGCGTCGTCGACTTCGTCTAAGTCGTCGCCCGGGTTTGAGGATCTGAATATCTTAAGTTTGGCGTTCCTGATACCAAACCTAAGCTTGTGGTCTGCCCTTTCTAGTGCCCCTAGGCACTCCTCATTTATGAGGAGAAGGAAGGACATGCTGTTTTTCTGGGGTTCTTCTGCCTTGATGACTCCCCAGTCGTCCATCGGGATCTCCGGATTATGGATCTTAAGACACTGGAGGAGCGTTCCATTGTCTAAAGGCATAACGGGTAGCCAGATGCGGGCCTTTGGTCTCTTTGGTATGTCTGTTGCCTGGATAAGCTTGAGTTTCAAGCCATCCCATGCATTGCTGATCTTGGCAACACACTGGCTGAGGAACTCTTTAGAGTACCGATCGGAACATTTGATCACCCTATACCCTCTAACGACTTCGGCTGAGTCGAAACGGGGCAGAGGGCCGTCTTTTTTGATAAGCAGATGATCTATCACCATCTGTGATAGTTTGGCCTCAATGCTATTCCAAATCTTCATCACCGCCTTGCCGCCTGTCGATAGCTCATCCACCAGTGCGACTTGGAGGTCGTCCCTTATGACCTCGCTAACGGTACGTTGGGTAGCTTTAGCCGTTTGTTCATCCGCTGTTGTCTTAGACCTGGTTTGGGCAACTTTGCTCCTCTTGCTTGATCGAGCGGTCTCGTCCTGTGACCGGTTACGCTTTGTGGCCTCTGTCTTGGCTAGGTCGCGATTTTTCAGGTAATCGTTGTATTCGTCAACAATTACCTGATATTTAAGTTTGTCCGCCTGGTCCTGATCATGAACCGTACCGGCCGCCTCATTTTTAGCAATCTTGCCAAGAATGAAAACAGCCTTCTGGTACTGATTCTTTTTCAGGGCACCGACTGACAAATTCTTCCTTCTTTTCTTGGGGTCACTGTGGCTGGTGTCCCCAATTTTCGATGTATTGGCGGTTGTTGGTGGTTGAGACAAAGTAGGGGTGCTATTGCTGACACTTCCTACGTTGTCGGGTTTTACTTGCGTCTCTTGGCTTGAGACAAGCAACTCCTCTTCCGATGAGGTGCCTATGGCATACTCATCATCATCCTCAGCTTTTTTTGTTATATTTTCTTTTAAAGTTGTCATTTGGTCCCACGAGTGGCGGAGAAAAGAGGTCCACCTGCGCAGAGATCCGCAGTACGCAGGTAAGGCTTTATAATCCGGAGGGCACCAGGTATCCGGATACTCCGTTAAAGACTGAGCTATTTACGATGGGCCCTCAGCCAGGTTGATTATTGGCACGGGTCGTATAACACCTTAATCCAGCCCAGGGGAAGGGGAGGGGGAGGAGGCGTGGATGGGAGAGGGTATGACGGGGATGGCTATCCCTTAGCTTCTGATCTCCTCTGGGTGACCCGAGAGTCATTGACCGTACTAAGCCCCTACACCGCGACAAGGTGGATAGTCAGGTAGGAGCAAATTTACCTGAATCAGACGAAAAAATGAAACGCTTCCCCTTCTCCAATTTCAACAGGCAGTAAAATCTATACATAGTATAAAAGGAAGTCCCCAAAATGTGGCTAAGCTCGAGAACCACTAAACGGTTTTAGATGCGGTTTTCACTATTATGATCTGCATTTCCTGGCGGAATTTATGGATGTACTCTGACTACTCCATTACTTATAGGAGCTGAGAATTCGAGATCGAAGTGGCAGAAAATCAAATTTTCTGTCAGTACACAGCCCTAACTCAACAATGGCTTATCATTGTTTCCCATACTTTTACATCTATGTACCCCTTTTATAATTTTTATAACACTGAGTATCTCTAGTCAAAAAATAAAATAAAAAATGCATTACAACTGCGTTTAAATAAAATTGATACATATCTTTTTTCGCTTTCCAGATATTAGTCAAGTCAATTTCTTTTATCGTGCCCATGCAATGACTTTCAGTCCGCTTTTTTACAAAAAATGCGTGATAAACACCGTTTTATTTTTATTTTATGAATGTAACAATTGTAGAAACAAAACTGTAAGAAGTCTCTCGTTCTTGTTCTTCATGAACTCGCACTGCGTGTAAACATTATAAGGGTATTCATATCCCCTTTAGCGTGTGTAGATTACGAAAACAAAAAAAAGTATTGTGAAAAGCCCCCAGATTTTATGATATGTACGTGGAAAAGACCGCAGCAGGTAAAAAGGGAAAACATGATTTTTTACCTACTTTTTTAACCACGATTTTCCAACTAATTCATAGTTTTGCAATATTTTTTTTAATAATGTATGGCTTTACAAGGGTTTTAAAGCATGCTCATTCATTAGACTACTCGTCAAAACAGTAATTTCCATAAAATATACGCCAAATTTGTAATTGGCTACAAGTGTTTGTGAGCAAGTGTTTATTCGGTATAACTCGTAGATATATAATTCGCGTGCTGTAAAGGTTAACTATACACTGAAGTTTTTTTTGTGACACTCACTCCAATTCCCAATGTCGTACGTCGACCCGTATTCATAGTCGTATTGAGAGTCGTATCGCATTCGAATTGCTATTCCCAAAGTCGAATGCGATGTACACGACAACCCATCGCATGAAATGCATTCCAAAGCGCATTTGAAATGTCAAATACGAAGTGTCAAATATGAAATATCAATAAAGAAAATTTCGTGAAGTGCTTGGTTTCTTTTTAAGGGATAATTTTGTATTGAAATAAAATATAAAGTTTGAATTCAGTGGATTTATTTTTCGACGATGAGAAAGAGGACATTGCGGATAATTTGGCATCCGCTCGCAGAAAGTGTTGTTGTTAAACAAACTAAAGTGCAAGTACAAGTGTTGTGACATGCTTTTTTAAAACCTAAGCTTTAAAAAACATTTCGGCTTTCACAAAGAAGCATTTAAATTAGTACTGGATTAAATTAGTCCAAGATTCGGAGACGTTATATTAGAAGACATCCTGGATCTTGTTATGATTCGTTCATGTGCGCGAATTGTGGAAGGACAAACAAATACCTGTATACTAGGTAAAATTCATGTAAAAGCAATAAAATTAATTAATTAATAATAATAATAATAATTAATAATAATTCAATGAAATGTAAATTTCAGGCGATTCGGGATACTCCATTTGACTAGTATTCTTTACTTTCTGGAAAATATATATAGACATAAAATTGTTAAAAAAAAAAAACTTCAATAAATATTTCTTAGTTCGAAACAAATTTAAAAAACACATTTTCAAACGATAAATTATGAATTTGTCAACTTACATTTGTTTTTTTCCATTTTTTTTAATAAAATTTGCAACGACCCGTAGTCAAATGAGCTCTCGACTATAATACGCCACATGTACGAATAAAATACGAGATTGGGAATACCAAGAGTCGAATGCGATGCTTTGTTGCTTTTGACAGAAGGCAATAAGACATACGAGTATGTTCGCAGAGTACGACTTTGGGAATAAGAACATACGACCGAAGTCGAATACGAGTAGGAAAAACGACATTGGGAATTGGGGTGACTGTTGTTGGGGTCATGAAATGGGAGAATGTACGGAATCTTACACTCGCAATATTAACAAGTAATGATGTTGTTTATTATTTTTCTATGTTAAAAAAAAGCTTTTGCACCAAGCGCAGGTAAGGCCCGGTGCAGCGCGTACCCCCGCCGAATCCTTCCCGTCCCCAATGGGGTACGCGTACCCCACTTTGGGAAACACTTATTGGATTAAAAACAAGTTTCACTTCTAACGCGCGAGAGTCTCACGCACTTTTTTTTTTTAATTACATTTATCTTTTCTGGGTATATAAGTGTGCAACAAGTAGTTTAGAGTCGTTTTTGTTTTTGAAGTTATCAGCGATAGTGTTAAAATTAAGAATTGCGAAAAAATGCCAAATTACGAGCATTTGACGGAGGATCAAAAAAATCATATAATTGCACATTTTGAAGTGGCAAAGTTGACTGTTACCAAAACATGTAAAGAGGTTGGTTGCAGCAAGTTGACTGTTAGGAGATTATTTAAAAAGAACACTTACGAGCATAGTTGAACGGCAAAAAGGAACAGAAAGGATTCGTAAGACAACTAACGAAGATGATCGAGTTTTATACCGGTAGTCATTGAGGAACCGTTTTCAAACAGCTGTACAAATAAGAGCAGAGTTTGTGGAATCATATGCAATTGCATTAGTGTGCATACAGTGCATCAAAGACTCTGAGAATTTGGCTTAATGGCTCATCCACCCGAAAAAAAAACCGATGTTTAGACTTAAAATGAAGAAATCTCGGCCAATTTGGGCAAAAAATATGAAAAGTGGACAGAAATTGATTTAAGGCAAGTCATATGCTCCGATGAGAACAAATTCAACATTTATGGATCAGAAGGGATTCAGTACTTGCAGCGAATAACTGGAGAGCGCTGAATAAAATTGCCTGGAGAGAACAGTGAAACATCCAGCGTTCCAAATGATGTGGGAATGTTTTTCCTTCTATGGAGTGGAAGATTTATGCTTCGTTAAAGGAACTGTAAGCTCGGAAGCTTACAAAAGTATTTAAATCAATCTCTTTTATCGATAATTGAAAAGCATTCCTCAGAGGCCATTGATGTGATTTTTCAAGACGGCTCTGCTCGGTGCCATCGCTCCAAAATGGTAAGCTATTTTTTTTTTATTTCTATTCTAATCCCTTAGTAATTCTACGCAACAAAAAAAATTAATGAAATTTACTTTCTTCACAGATTAAAGAATTTATGATCGATAAGGACATTTCCTCACTCGACTGGCCGAACCTCAGACTAGGGTTACCCTTTAGATGGGGACAGTCCTCCTTTTTCATTCCGAAATGCTGTTTGTCCCCCCTATACAAACCTCTGTCCCCCTTATTAAGTAAAATTCAAAAAGAGAAAACATTCAATTTAAAACTGTTAAAATATTTTCATTTAGTATTTTTAAAAAGATTCTCTGTAAACACATCCATTTAAAGTTCAAAATCCTTTCAAAGCTGAATGCATCCACTCAATGACCTACATATCACTTCACGCGCAAAAGTTTTCCTTCATCTTTTGCGCGTGAAGTGTGCTGCTATCTGTCCTTTGGCAGTTTTTGTTTACAAATTATTTACAAATTATTTTCGTTTGCGTTTAATAGTACCTAAAATCTCTGAAAAAGCGAATAAAAAAGAAAGTGAGGATATAATCAGTGCTGCGAAAAGTGTTTCGAGTGGTTAACAAAAAGCAAAGAAGGTCCTGTATATGTGACATGTTTAATTTGATTTACCTTTTTTACTTCACTTTTTTTTACGCTGGTGTTATATTTTCTAAAAACATATATTGTCTCGCGATGTCCCCTTTTCGTCATTTTCAATCTGGTTACCCTACCTCAGACCCATTAAAAAACTGACACATTATGAAATTCAAAATAAATAGCAAAAAGCCACGATGAAAATGCCCAAGGAAGTGTTTGAAGAAGTTTGGAATAAGGAAATATCCATGGAATATCTTCAAATTTAGTGAATTCAATGTTTAAGCGAATTAAGGAGGCCATACAAAAAAGGAGGAGCTACAAAGTAACAAATAGTTCTATATGTTGTTTTATTGCCTACAAGTTGGTAAACAATTTATGGAAAGCACTTTTTATTTTATTGATTTTTTTCATTGACAGAGAAGGAAGAAATGAATAGAGATGTGGGTTTTTTTTTCGTGTTACACTTTCTATGCTCGCTACTGTAGGTACAAAGGCATTCCCAACACATATACACCCAGAGAAATCGTGTGTTACCTTAGTCCTAAGGCTATTTTGAACCTACTTAGTTCTAAGGTACGTTACCTTTTATTGCTTAGGTAAATCCAGTGTCGCTTCATCTGTGTAGAATTGCCTTCGTAATAGCCTAATTTGTGCAAGAGTACCTAATACCTATGATAAATTTTTGCTAAGCTAAGGTATTTTCTCCCAATTTTATAAATGAAAGGACAATTAATTATTCATCGTTATGTTTTATTTTTGTTTCTTTTTTTAAATAAATATAGAAGGTACATATTTTTTATTTCATTTTATTCCTGATAATAACGTAGTGTTGGTTTTTTAACTGTTACTGTCACTTAAACTGTGAGCACCGCGGTGCAGGGAAATAACTTCACGGTCAATAACTTCACCTAAAGTGGGAAATAAATGCACATTTTTGATGTGAAGTTATTTCTCACTGAAGCTGGGCAATAATTTAACCTTCACATTGTCGTTATACACCTGGGTTTAGAATCAAAGATGAAGTCTATATCATGTTATGTGTATATAGGTTTCATATGTTCGGTGTTTCGGTTTTTGTGGAAGAATTTTCAACTGTTTTGGATAGTATAAAATCAAAGAATTTAATAATTTTAGGTGATTTTAATATTAATTTATTAGAGAATTGCGAAATTGTGTCTAACTATTTGGATCTAATAGCTTCTCATGGACTAGTCTCTTTTATAAATGAATTTACCAGAAATATATCGGGTAAATGTAAAGATCATATATAGCCGTCTCTCATCCTCTTCTCTTAGTTCCCTTGAAAAGTGTGTTTTTGATCTGGAGATTACTGATCATTGTATGACAGGTTTGCTTGTAGATACTATATCAAATAAGCTTATAAATGACATTAGTTCCCCTAACTCAGTAAATAAAATTGATTTTAGTAAGCTTAAAACTAGTTTGACTTTTGAAACTTGGGAAGAAGTACTCGCGGAAGGTGATGTTTTAAAATCATATGATCTTTTTATTAAATCCTTATGTTGCCATATATCTAGCTGTACTTTAACATTTAACCCCAAAAAATCGAAAAAAGGCTTAAGCCTTGGATAACAACTTACTTATTAAATAAAGTAAAGAAGAAAAACAAACTGAGAATAAAATGTCGGAAATCCCCAACTAACTATTGTTTAAATCAAAAATATAAAAAAATCCGTTCAGAACTAAAGAGCGAAATTCCCATTTGTCGAGGAAGTTATTACAATAGCAAATTTAACTCTGTTAAAGGTAATATAAGACACGAATGGCAGTTAGTCAATGACATTCTTTATAAAAAAGCAGTCGTTAAAAGGCCTTCTGCGGTAATTTATAACGGTGATGTAATTTCTGACAAGCTGGCAATTGCTAATGCTTTCAATAATTATTTTACTACGATATCTGAGAGTAGTCAACCGATACATATTTATCCACCATGTACTGTTTGTAGACCTTTATGTAATCCTGGCGAATCCTTGCAGAGACACAGTTTCTTATTCGAGCCGATAACTGGTTTGGAACTCTTAAAAATAATTGGATCGCTGAAAAATTCGAATTCTTCTGGGTTTGATGGCTTGTCAAATTCAGTTCTGAAAAATATCGCTTGCTATATAGTTGATGTTCTGGCGATTGTTTTCAATAACAGCATTTTTTCTGGAGTTTTTCCTGAAGCACTGAAATGTGCCGATGTTTTACCTCTATTCAAAAAAGGGTGTATTGTGATGTATTGAGTAATTACAGACCTATCTCACTTTTGTCTTCAATAAGCAAAATCTTTGAAAAAGTGGTAAAAAACAGGATGGTCAGTTTTTTGAATAAAACTAAATTTTTTAGTTCTGTTCAATTCGGTTTTCGAGAAGATGCTCTGTTACATTTTTGCTCTCAGGTATTTGTCAATCTAGATAAAAAGAAGTGTACAGCTGCATTGTTCGTCGATATTACTAAAGCTTTTGACATGGTAGACCACGATATACTGAAGTTGTTAGTTAACTAAATAGATAAGAAAACTTTATAATCTGAATGAACACAAATTTCACTCCATAAAATATTAGCTTACGTCTAGGACGCAATGTCCCTTAACGCAACTGTATTGAATTGTGAAACTAATAAAGCGCAACAAAACACAAATCACAAATAACAAACATTTAACTGAAGAAAACTAAAAATTCCATACAAAACATATGAGAGTTATATTTCTACACCCGGGTGTTTGCTGTCAAGATTATGAGTTTTTTATTGGCGACAATGTGAAGGTTAACCAGAATTTTTGTGAAATTATTTCCCACTTATAATTTTTTAGTAAAACACAGGGGTACCGTGGAATAAAGCCGAGCGAAATAAAGCTGAATTTAGCATTATCTCTATTTTAAAATGGAAATAAGGCCAAATGAAGAAAAATTTTATAAAATTCGCGCGAATTTTTCGCTATTACTCTATCTTATGCTCGAAAACTAAAGATTCCATTTTAAAATTAGATAATTAATTTTTTAGCTTGCCTGGCCAAGACAAATTTTAAATTTAAATATGTATCAAATTTTTAAATGGAATCATTAGTTTTTGAGCATAAGATAGAGTTATAATGAACAATTCGGGCGAATTTTTAAATAATCATTAAATGTGAAGTTATTGCCCACCTTCAGTAAGAGATAACTTCACATCAAATATGTGCATTTATTTCCCACTAGAGGTGAAGTTATTTCCCATGTGAACTTATTGCCCGTGAAGCTATTTCCCTGCACCGAGCACCGCACAGTCGCCTACCCTTTTCGGCCCTTTTCGTTTCGTTGACAACATATATTTTGTTTTTCCCTCGTTTACCGCTAATCCCATTTTAGTCGCTTTCATTTCTATACTCGAAAACGCATCGGTCACAGTTCGCTGTACTCTTCCAATATAACAATATCGTCGGCATATGGAAGTAGTTGAACGGACTTTTGGAAGATCGTTTCTTGTGTGTTGGGGTTGGCTTGTGAGTTTCAAACAATTCTTTCAAGTTGAAGAAGTCGCATGACAGCGCGTCACCATGTCTGAATCCTTTGCTGTCATGGGTGGCCTTGAAATCGATGAACCGGTGGTGTGTATCAATTTAGACTTCTTGGGGTTTTTTCAAGGATCTGCCTAAGTGTGGAAATTCTGTCAATGGTGGGCTTTCCCGGACTAAAACCGCACTGATAGGGGCCAATCAGATTGTTGATGAAAAGTTTCAGACATTCACACAATATGGCAGGTGAGATCTTGTGGTAGAAGGCTAGCGATTGCTAACCGTCAGATGTTGAAAATTTCAGGATACAGGCCGAAGAACAATTTAAAAATGTCTGTCGTATTAAATAATTCTACAAACCGTGCACTATGCCGTCATATCACAATCGACACAAAGCACGCCTCCAGTGTGTGAGATCTATAAAATAGAGCCGAATCAGTACCCAGTTGCAGGCAAGGTTCGAATGTGGACAGCGCGAGTACTGCCACCAGTACCAAGAACGCCGAAGACTAATTTAACACTCTTCCTTGAAACCAGTATTCATTCTTTCTGAAGATTGGCATGCAAAAGAACTTGCCTGCATATTCTCCGATGTAAAGTGATAAATTATCTTCACTACTTTGGGGTGAAGCTTCTGTCTTCGTGTAATAATTGCCAGAAAATAATAAAAGCTAAAAAAGTGAAGAATGTACTCGTACCCTAAGGCTTAGCTTGCAAATTAATAAACTAAATCCAAGTACTCCGACTGTCCTAATGACACCGTTACCCTCTTTTAAAATTGGATCAAAATGCCATTACCGCTGACCATAATATTTTGCTTTGTAAATTAAATTTCCAATGCAATCGTTGCTATTATCCTTGAGAAGCCAGTTGCTTCCTACTATCGTGCTCTCTTGCAGCTGCTCACACAAATACCGTTAAAGAAAATTATATGTACAACACAATTCGCCAGAGGTAGTGTATGTTCTGTGGAACTTGAATTTTCATCCTTTTGCTTCTATCGTAGTCTTTAGTTAAAGAAAAATCCTTACAAGATATCCTTTCTAGAGGAATCTCTATTTCTTCGTCTCTAAGGAGTATCGTTCATAAGATGGATGGCACTGGTTGATGTTATAGAAGAGATAACAAAACAAAAAAAATAAACGTAAATCCTTAAAGGACTTTCCCCACGGAGTAATACTCGGTAAGAGCTTTGCAATTTAATTGGAGGTTTGAAGTGAAAACTTTGCATAGTTCCATGTTTGTTGTGGGAGATTGATGAATGTGGGAAAAAAGCAAGGATATCCATACACCCACCCAACGTTATCCGTGATATTTCAAAATAATACAACACAATGCACAGTTTTGCATAAAGGATGCATAATTTACCTTATAATGGCTACCAGCTGAATGGAATAGAAGGAGAATCCCTTTAACCGAGATCCACACAATGATAAATATGCGCCAGGACTGTTGCTTCTCTGTCTTGCATTTATTTTTATTACATCATAAAAGCGTATTTAATGGATACAATAGTGAAGGCTAAAGGAATGCATATGGTGGCTCTCTCATGGATTGCATATACCTAAATACGAATAAAGCTCTTAAGATTACAATCGGACGGCAGAGGAGATGAACTTTTTGTTCGGCGTCGTTGTAGTGTGGATCTAGAATGGGAATGGTGCCACTGCTGCAAACCCATATCAGATTGTGATTTGTAAGACTGATAAGGATTTCAATTTGTTGTATTTCCTTTTTTTGCATTCTGGCTTATTTTTTGGTAAACAAAATGGTCATGTGGAATGCAATTACAATAACTCTAATAGGAGACAGGGATAGATTACATCGACTATGACATGTAAATGTAATGACACAAACCCATATTTCCTTGTTGCTATCAATAATTTGTATAAAAATGTCAAAAGTGACACAAACAAAGGTCAGGCAAACACAGTTTTGTTTTTGTTACATGGAACAAAGAGCGTTCATTAACCCTTCTGTCAATGACTAGGTCTGGCCAGACCTTTCGCACTTTCAAAACCATTTTTTTCTAATTAATTACGTAGCTATATCATTACCAAATTTCCTGACCTTGTAAGCATTCATATTTTTAATGCTTTACTTACTTAGTTGGCGCTACAGCTCGAGGTGAACCTGGGCCTGCTTCTCGCAACCATTTGTGTGTGCGTGTTATATTTTTGCACGAATGGAAGGGACCTACAGTTTTTTGCCGACTCCGAACGGCGAGTTGAGAAGCTCAATCGTGACAAATGCTACTCTTTGATGCTTGTCAGACATTCGAAAGAGGTGGGCACTATGAAAAACTCTTAGGTGTTTGCGGCGGGATTCGAACCCAAGACCTCTGGCTCAGTAGTCCGATGCACTAACCACTTGCGCTACGGTGCCCACTTTTTTAATGCTTTAGTGTAGACAAAATTTTTTAGATGTAAGTGGGTGCAAAAAAAACAAGGATTTTCTAAAACAACCCCAAGAGTCTGGCCAGACCGTGTATGGAGAAACGTATTTATTTCCTATTTCATCCGGAATAAAAGTCTTGTTTTACTTGCATATGTCTGCCATATAGTTAGTTTTATATATAGCATTTTGACTTAAAATTCGTTTTTTTGCTAATTAAATTCGTTATTTTTCAAATTAAATTCGTAATTTTGCATTTTGAATTGGTTTTTTTGCAAACGAAATTCGTAGTTTTGCAATTTGAACTTTAGTGGAGTTCCTGCTCATTTTGCTGCAGCTGGTATTTTTAACACCAATGCCATCACATACTCAGAGCAGTCATATCTTGTTATCTGGCGATAGGCCTGCTCTATTACACTTGGCAAATTATGTTCTGATAACGGAACTGAGTATGTGTATACTTGACGTAAAAAACGATTTGGTATTAAATTCCAGTGTTCCGAAGAGAAACCGAATTTAATTTGCAAAAAAAACGAATTCAAAGTGCAAAATTACGAATTTAAAGTGCAAAAAAACAAATTTAAAGTGAAAATGCTATATATATGTATATTTAATTTTTTAATTTATTTTTATTTATTTTTTATTTACTACCGTGCCCAAATATGCACACGAGTATTTATTACCTGGGATTTTCCGCTAATTACTGATGTTTATGGCGTATACATTCGGTCACTTGAGCATTTCCTATTTGATTAGATGTAAATTTGGGCGAGAAGGTGCTGATTGACCAAATACAGAACCAGCGGGAGGACTGTTGTTGCTGACAACTATTCAATGGAATAAGAAATGATTTACGGATAATGTTACAGCAGTGTCTTATGTGCCAAAAATATAAGGCAGGGATTTTACTGTCATCACTTCATTATTAGAACACAGTTGGAGAAACAAAAAAGCCACAAGCTATTCTGTTTTACAACAAACACAAAGTATGTAGAAATGGACGTCATAGACCAAATGTTGGGAGAATATACATGCAAACGACAGACGAAGCGATGGCTATTAGCTTTTTTCTAAAGGGTTTTTCAATAAGAGCGCTACAAAAGTTTTTTTTAAATAAAACAAAAACGGTTTTGGATATCAATGAAATTCTTTATTCATGTGAAAGTACGTTTGATGCCATTATGTATGGAACTCGATTTCTTTTGCATGGCCACCACAGGCACGCTTGCAGAAGTCCAGACGCTGAACCCAATTTTCGACGGTTTTCAAGCATAAATCGGCCGATACTGCTGCAATTTCACGTTCGATATTCGTACGAAGTTCATCAATCGTCGCTGGCTTGTTGGCAAAGACCATAGACTTGACGTAGCCCCACAGGAAATAGTCTAACGGCGTCAAATCGCACGACCGAGGCGGCCAAGCGACTGGACCATTTCGTGAGATAACACGTTCTCCAAACTTGGTTTCCAATAAATTGATTGTGACATTCGCTGTGTGGCTTGTGGCGCCGTCCTGTTGGAACCACATGTCCTCCAAGTCCATATCATCCAATTGGGGCCAAAAATATTCCGTTATCATTGAACGGTAGCGATTCCCATTCACAGTAACTTGTCGGTCTTGATCATCACGGAAGAAGTACGGCCCAATGACGCCGCCGGCCCATAAACCACACCAAACCGTAATTTTTTCGGGATGCAATGATGACTCATGGAGTACGTGTGGATTGCTGTCTGACCAATACCGCATATTTTGTTTATTGACGAAGCTTGTGTAGCGTCCCTGTTGAAAAACCCTGTACAACATATTGAACGTCGCAGCATTGGCATCTTGTCATTTTTGATATCTTATATATTGTATAGATTTTCACAGATTTTTTAAAACAGATTTTCCAAATGATCAGTGCAGGCATTCCATTACATATTTGGTAAACTCATTCTGTTTAAAAAAATTGGCGTAGATTTTGGGCGAAGCGGAGTGTCGGAGTAGATTTTTTTATTTTATAAAAAGCGGAGTAGATCTACTCCGATCGGAGTAGGGTACGAACCCTGAACTCCATTCTCCATTTAGACTGAAGCGAAAGCAAAAAGCAACACAACACTAGCCGTTTTTTTTCTTGCAAGCCTATATAGACTTAACATGTTTCAGCAGCATGTTTACCATGTTAAATATAGCCTGGATAATTATCCAGTTTTATTTTTACTCTGAAATCTTTTTCGAAGTCTAAATCATTGATCATTCGCATTTTGGCAGTAGTTAGATGTGCAAGTCGTTCTTTTAAGCCAAAGCATGTAAGAGAAAAATATGACCTATCGATGCGCTATTGGAAAATTATTGGGGAAACCATTTTCTCAATTAAATTCAGAAGAAAAACTGGAAATAATTAGTTCTGGAAGGTCAACACCATCTCTTCCGGATTTGGTTTGTAAGGTGGAAACTAAAAGTAAATCTTTACACAGACATTTTCCGATTTCTAACTATGAAGGAAAATTTTGGTTGTGTGGTTGCCCCGTTCTTAATAAATTATTTTGTTGGCCTTGTTTACTTTACGTCCTCGTCGTGGTGCTGGAGAAAACTGAGAATAGGGTGATTCTACGGTTTCCGTTGCGCCAAGGTTTGAAAACGCCATTTTGTAGATCGCGGTGAAATAAACACAAAATATAAAGTAAAACAAATTGTTTAGTTTAGGAGATATCAAGGTTATTGTCTAACAAAAAAAAAGTAGAACACCCTACTTAAAACATCACGGCACGTCCCTGAGATCGCTGGTCTTTTGCATGTCTTAGATCAGTGGGTTATTGTTTCATCTTTTCCAATCGTCTATATGACTCTCTTCCACTTTCCACGAATCTAAGAATAGCCTGTTAGTATAATTGGTTTTAAAGTTCATCTGTTCGGGCTTTTTTTTTATTTTTCTTGTTGTTTCGAAGGTAAACTTTTTGTTAACTTTTCCCAATAAAAGTCTTAGTTGAGCGTGAGGCCACTACATTTTTAAGTAAATACTACCAGTACCCCCTTCAAGTTTAAGTTCAATGGCCACTTAGGGCAGGCCAGTTCCATTAAACCACTCGATATTCAACATAATAACTTTTTAAATATTTAATGTTAATAGCTGTGCATTCCCTACCTAGGACAAGGCTACAAAAATTGTGCCCTACGCCATTAGCCATAGTCACTCATATGCAACTGTCCAATTTCACACAATTATACTCCTCACATAACCAATATTAAACCATAATCATTTCGTCGCTGCAAGAAAAAAGAAGCCGATTGCACTATCCTTGCTGGCTTAAAGCACCCCATAGGGAATAAGTAATTTTGTAGTCTACAAACTTTACTTTCTTGCTGTCATTTCATATCCCAACGACTTGGCTAAGTGTACACCTGCGTATCGTTGTCATCAATGTGTTGTAAAAAAAATAAAGGATATGGTTCCTTCATACAAACACGGCTACATGCGAGTATGATGGGTGTCTAGGGATAAACTTGACAGAATAAACTTTCTATGGCAATGACACTATTACTGTGCTTAGCTGCCTCTATCCTGTTGAACATGCATTGTGTGTATGGTGTTTGTGTATCCCCCAACTATCAGTTACTTAGATGACTGGTTTAATGTACGAAAACGACTACGCTCACGCTGTGTCTCTAATGAAAAATCAATAAAACGACAAATTATCAAAAATTCGCAGGGTATCCTTGCGCGCACCCATCCCTAGCATTTATAGTGTCTTTTGATGACGAGTTTCGTTATCTGTGCGGGTGTCAGTATCATTAAAATAAAATCGTTCAGTCGTCCTTGTCATTTTAACGCTATTTGCATTCGATATAAATGACATGAAAAAAAGGAACATCTCAACTCAAACACGAGTTGTTCCATCGTATCTCCCGCTCCACCATTATTGTCAAAGAAATGGCAAAGAAAAGCAATCGAAATTAAATTCGCCTAAAGGAAGAAAAACGAAGAAGATTTTTTTATTGAAAATGTGTTTCCATTCTTTTTTTTTTTTTTGTCCTATGTTGGGCGCCAATTTATGTACTCGTATCTGTGAATGCCTTAAGTTGGTTTTGTATTCTAAGGAAGTGATATCGATGAATGATTTTCTTATTTTTTATTTAGGGGAACATGAAAAAAAAAACTGTCAAAATATACGGGACTAGACGTTCGTTTGCACTTGAAGATTAGATAAATAGGCAGGGATGGTTTTCATTTTTATCTGTCCAACTTTTATTGATGTGGGTTGTTGATATTTTGACATAAACAGCCCGGATATGATGTACCAAGGGGAAAGAAATCCATGGCCATTTGGAAAGTTTGAAGAGGGAGGCTACTAGAAAATTATGATATTGTGGAGATATTGCGAAGATAAGCTGTTTGATTTGATAGATATGGGACAGAAGGCTATGGGGTAGCCCACAGTGCCAGAGTTTATGAACAGCTTCTTAGAAACTGTTCTCTTTTTTTCAATTGATTTTTTTTTTATTTGCGATTAAGGTTTTATTTTTTTTTTTATAGAAACTGATAGAAGACTGTTCTTTTGTTTTAGAGTCGATTTCGTCAGCCATAAACCATAACTTCTATTTTATTTGTTTTTTTTTTTTTTTGAATTAGATGACTCATTTAGCTGGTGGGATGAAAGTCAGTATGGGAAGTAAGTAGATTTTTGCAGAAAGGTGTAAGGGAAAGTTCTGTTGTTTTTTAACATGCGCACTTCTATGAAGTGTCGATCATTAGTAAATAATCTGACGTTAATGAAATTGGTTTGAGTAGGTAGATTAGATCAATTTTGAATATGTTAGTCAGTTTTTATTAAGCTTTCTAACCGTCAACATGAGTGATGAAAAGTGCACTTTTAGACATTGTATACAACATGAGTTCCAAAAAGGCAATAACGCGGTGCAGCTGGAAAAATCTTGTATGCCGTAGTAACAAGTCGAGCATGCCAAAGGTTTTTTTTTCGAATTGCCGTTCGGATGACCGATCAGGAAGGCTATCAGAAGTGCTACGCAGTACGATTCACATAAAGCCTACACCAACTACCGTAGATGTGGCCTTCAAGCTTGGAGCTCATCAGATAACTGCGTTACGACAGTTATGGCGATCGGACGTGGTTTTATCAGGGGGAACAACATTTAGCACGTGTCGTAACTGATATGGTGTCTCCATGGAAGTCTAGCTATGGACCTCCACGTGCTGATCGGTGGTAACAAACCATCTAGTCAGGTCATGTCTCTGCTGATGGTTTGGCCAACATATCGGGGTGTAGGTTACTCCTCAGGTACACATGTGAGTGTGTATGGGTGTGTGTGTATAAAATAGTGACAGCGATCTAATACGTACCAAAGGCATTACATTCAATCCAAAACCAGAAACCAAATACTTAGTAGTAACCCTAGATAGCAAATTAACATGGGAACAACACCTAAATTCCATCTATAAGAAAGCAATAAAGGCACTATGGTGAACAAAGCAACTGCTAGAAAATCCTAGGGAATCAACCCCAAGATGGCCCTGTGGATCTTCACACAAATGTTTAGACCCAGTATACTCTATGGTATGGTGGAACAAAGTTTACTAGGAAACTGCCATTAACAGGCTAAATAAGATCCAGAGACTATTATGTCCAAGCATAACAGGGGCAGTGAGAACCACACCAACTGCAGGTCTGGAAGGTCTACTGAACATCATCCCACTTCACCTAGCAATACAGGAAGAAGCAGTATAGGAACTATAAATTCAAAGACGGTAACCTAAAGGGGTGTCTAAGTAAGTATACTAAACAACGTCTATCTGGCACGAAAAAAAGACTCGCTAAAAACTACGAAACATTCTTTCCGAAAGAGATGAATGGAATTACAACCCAAAGTAGACCAAGTGCGTTGCCCAACAATGGTACACAGATAAGTCGAAAGCAGAGAATGGATTCGGAGCGGGAATAGTAGGGCCAATATGTCACACACACATATCCCTCCATTAAGATTCCACAATTTTCCAAACGGAACTTTCTGCCATTAATACAGCCGCGCAAATCCTACCGGAGAGAAGTTTAAACAAAACAAAGATAAACATGTTGGCGGAGAAAAACGTAGTTAAACTGATGTGGGTGCCAGAGCACGAAGGACATGGGTTCGCCAGAGCATGAAGGACATTAGGGCAATGAAAAGGCTGCTATCCTGCCCAAAAAATGAGCCAACAGTCCATTTATTGGACCAGGCGGCCCTCACACTATGACAACAACAAAGTCATCGCTGAATGGACAACAAAGCAACTAAAAAGTTACTGAAACAACTTATAGGGTCTAGAGTAATTCAAAAAAAAATTCCTTAATCAGAACAACAAAAGAACAAACGGAGCACCTGATCTTAGAGTGTCCTTCTCTAACAAAAAGAAGAGCCAAAAACACTAGGCAAATACATAGCAACGGAAGAAGACTACCAAAGAATTCCACTCAAAGGGATTATTAAATTTCTAAAAACTTTGTACGATTCCTAGACACAAAAGAGGGCTCTGGCCGCAGTACTAGCAAACCGTACCCCAGATTCACCATCGTCTAAATCAACTGCGTCACAACAGAACGTTCCCTTACTACAATAGGTGTACACCAAGTTATTCCAACAATTTCTACCGAAAATATTGTTTATGTAGGTAGCTGAAAGTATGTACAGTAGTCCCTCGATAATGTGAACTAATTAAAATAAAGCGTTTTCGGATTTTAGAGGGATTCACATTACTGGAACTTTTTTCAGTATACTTACTAAACTGATTAAAACGATTTTCCAATCTTTGAAAACAACACAAAATTATTTTTTAAAGCACAGTTTCAATATTTATTAGTTTTGCACTTATCTTTAATCGATGCAATTTTTATTTAGATGCTATTAGGTACCAATTGAACTTATTTTACACACAAAACGAAAAAAGAAACACGACTCACACAAGACACAACTAACTGAAAGAATATAACCACGAACTGATCATATAAGATCCATACCTACACAAATGGCAGTTATTTATTCCCTAATATCGCACGCGAAACGAGCAAAAGAAACAAGAGAAATATAAAAAAATTTACAAAAAAATTCACATTTTACAAGTTGAAAATTTCGGAAGTTCACATTATAGAGATGACAATGTAAAGTTTTGTCGATTTACATTTTAGAGAAATTCACATTATCAAGGGACTACTGTATTAGCAAATTTACGCGATCGATAAACGGAATGGCATGATATTAAGTTTTCTTGTTCGTATACTAATATAAGTAAGATTGGGCTAGCATCGTGTAGGATCTCAAGCATAAGTGTTTTTGCCATAATTTACTTAATTCTACACCGTGAACAGAATAACGCTTACAGCCGACCCCTGTGGAACACCAACTTCAGTCGCAATAAGATCAGATAGCTTCTTGATTGCATTGTTGCTATGATATGATGGAGTCACGGTTGTTGCTTCAATCGCTCTTACGATAGCTGATTGTCATTACAGGTACAGCTGTCAATTTTACAACCTCTCATCTTATAGTTGCGACAGTCCCAATTTCTAGTGACAAGAGGTGCGCATACGACAAACAAGCAAGGCCTATTTCAAACGTTTTTCTCAAAACGGCTCGCACCAGCCAGAGCGAGTAACTTACTTTTGCGTGTTGTTGTAAAATGTGACAGGTGACACACATATTAGGTCCGGTCGCGTAGACGCGTACCCTCCCAAAACAACGAAAATCCACGAAAAATAACGAAAAACAACGAAAACCCGTTCGCGTACGCAAAAATTTCGTAGTTTTTCGTAGAAGAGAGTGCTCACGAGAGAGTAAGAAATGTCCCCATGCTACGAATTTTAGTCCAAGCAATTTCTTTGGGGTGTATTATGAAATCTGTCAAATCTGTCAAATCTGTCAAATCACATACATTCTTCATTTGTTGATGCTTAATGCGTTCGATTACTTTTTCGTGATTTTTCTGTCTTTGAAAGAATTTTACCCCCACTCTTCGAGATTTGACAGAAAACCCATATTTAGTGCAAAAAGTACGCGAACGGACCTATTATGTGCCTGAGAGTATAGAAAATAAGCTGGGGTTGCTCACTATCGACAACGTTAACCTGGCTGTAATACCATTTGGAAGTAAGGAGCAATCAACCCCCGCAAATCCTAAACAAAGTTAAGTTGGTTCTCAGAAGTCGGTATGATGCTAAAGAAGTAGATTTGGAGGCTGTTGTTGTCCCAGTCATATGCATAGATCTTTTATGTACTCCAGAAAGCATAAGCGCGTCTGTCTCTGAACTGAAGCTGGCAGATGTGTGACATAAAACTGATATCGAACTGGAAGAAGGACTTAGTTTGTTAATCGGATCCCATTACTATTGGGCAACAGTCACAAAAACGACGTGTAACTAATAAACTAAGAGCAGTGGAGACAATATTTGGCTGGATGTTTTAGGGTCCTCATTGCACGCTACGTAAATCTATTGTTTTAAATGTAAATCTATGATCTTCTCCTATTTTTGGTAGCAGACTAAATCTCATTTCACTGAGCGACGAAGACTTGCGAACATTTTGGGATCGAAGCAATATGGATCCGAAGTGAAAAGGCTAAAGACGGACACACGACGAAGCGTCTAGTTATTGAATGCATAGTCAAGATAGGCGGCTCTCGATATGAAGCGGCTCTACCTTGGAATGAAAACAACCTCGTCATAAAAATACATAAATAAATAAAAACCTCGTCATGATCGGCAATAAAATCGAGGCTTTGCGTTATCTAACAAGACGTTTATCAAGAGTTCCTGAAAATTGTCCGAGTATGATACCGCTATTCAGCAGTTGATTTCAGACGGTTTCACCGAAAGGGTTGTTCCTGATCGTAGGCCACTTCCCGTCAGAGTTTTTTATCTTCCCCATCGCCCGGCCTATAAAGAAGATAGCGCAACGACAAAGATGAGAACAGTCTTCGATGCTTCTTCCAGTCAGCTTCTTCCAAAATAAACTGAACTTAACTAGGTCGCCACTTTGGAAAAGCCAACAAAACTATGTATTCCCGAGAATTTCTATTAAATCTTAGATGATGTTTTCTTTAACAGTAATGTATGTACGTACCTAGAACCCGAAACTCATACCATCTCCGTTCGCTTTAATTCCTTAAAATGCATAGTAAAACATTTCAAATTACAGATAAAATAAACTACCTCGTTAAACCTTCCATCAAAACCATTGACATCTTCAATCACGCAACCACACTCAACTGCCTATGCCAAGAGTTAAAAGTTTTCAAAAACTCATAAACCTGCCTCCCGCCACTTCTATTACCTCAAAATACACACTCACTTGTCATGGTTGAAAAATTACCGTCATATCGCTCAGTTTCCTCTTATTTTCTGCCAAAAGTGTCAGTATGTGCACAGATCACATTACTTGGCACAACTTTAAACACCGAGCAGAATCCTTCAACGTTGAGTGTGTTTCCCTTTACCCACTCCACTGGTTCGATTCAATGTTGGCATAAGCCCAACCACGCGTAGGCGAAATGAAAGCAAGTTCCCGAAAAATATACTTGGAGGTTGGAGAGGATGTGTGGATGGTGGAGGCCTGTTATTTTGGGTGCGGTAGGACGTAATTTGGGTAAATTGTTTGTATGCCTTTGTCTCTCCCTCTTTGCCGCCTTTTCTCTCCCTCTGCTAAGAAGTTTATTATGACAGAGATTTTAGGATGGGGGTGGGGAGCAACCCCACCTTTTTGCTAATTTGTCACCGGAAAGTGATAAAAGAATTTTACGTGCATTTTGTCGGTTCCAGAATGGTGCGGTATCATTAGCAGGTAATTTGTTAGGACAAAGTGACATTTTAAAGTGTTTTCTGAATTTAGAATTGCATGTAAATGGCCAGGCGTTAAAATATGTACCTAAAATGCTGCTCATCAGGGAACTTTAAGGGCATTTTTTTTTTTAGGCGGCCATTTTGTATTTATTTCTTTCGTCTTTATCTTTAGTAAAATAAAAACAGAGTTTGACACCAACTAATTTTAAAGCCAATGGACAGGCGTGGTTAAAGGCAACTCTATACTGTTAGTTTTTTTTTTAGAAAATATCAAGCGTTTTGAATTATAATAATTGTAATGATATTTACATAATAACCTTTGTATCTTTAAATTTGTAATATTTTTAAGGTTATTATTCAAAGAAAATGATTAACAAAAACTACAGTTGACTTTCAATTAACCGGGAATATTGCAGATTTAAAAAGTTTTATATTTAAAAATTTAAATAAACTTTGTAAGAGTTTCTGAATAAATATAAATTAATTAAGTGCCATGAAAAGCATTGAAAATAAAACAGGCCATAAAGCCTCATAGTGAAATGAATGCATGATACAAGGTCATTTATTTATTACAGTGCACGCCGCTTAATGTGATCACTTTGGGACCTGGTTAAATTGATAACAATAACCGATGTAAAAGGGAATGGGTAACTAAAAAATAAACTCATAAAAAGTGTATTTTATAGGTAGATATGTATTCATACGTATGTATGTATTTAACAAAAAATAAGATTTTAATACAGAATGCATACAGAAACAATACCCCCGCCGGCCGGCCGTGCAAATTCCAATTTGCTGTGTTTGAATTTTTGAAATAAACTGCACAAAGAACAGAAATGTAAGGAAACCCTTTTGTCACCGCTTTTTCTTAAAACATACGTTGCGTCGTTTCCCAATACACTGGTACCTCGCTTTGCGCGGTTTCACTTTTGCGCAAAATGGATTTGTAATAAATGCTTAAATTTCATTTTTCGGAAACGCAACACCCTAAATTACATGAAATTCATACTTTGCTTTGCGCGATTTCGCATTGCGCGAACATTTTCATCCCCCTAACCCCCCGCCGGTGACCAGTGTGTGTTGCATTGAGACACACAAATACTGTTGACATACAAACATTCCGCGTATGGATCTCCAAGGGAAAAATGTTGCAAAAATCAATAAAAAATGATAACAATAACCGATGTGCTGATTACATAAAACGTATATAATTGTTTGGGACTGTGTCAAAGTGATAATATTATGCGAATGATAACATTTACCGTGATTATATTAAGTGGCATGCACTTCGTGCAACGAATGAGAGAAATGTTAACTGATTGGGTTGCATCGGCAGCATGGGGAGATGTATAGAAAGTTTGGTTTGCATTGGCAACACGAACAGATTGTGGTGAAAGCAGACGTATGTATAGTGTGTATTTATAGTCGATTAAAGTACTCTTTAAAATTATTTTAGCACGGGACTTAGTGTTTTCATAATTATAGTCGTCATAAAGGACACTTTATCGTTAGCGCCTCGTATTAAAGTTAAAATCATCAGAACCTCGTATTAAATATTTAATATGGAGCTAGACTACTAAGTTTTTTTTATGTGTGTTCGAATAAAATTTCTCATAGGAACGTTGCGAATTAGAAACTATTAAGCGGCATACTAAAAAGTGTCTATTATTTATTGAACAAAAATTAAGTTCACCGCGGAGAGGTGCAGGTTTTAATTTGAGCTTCATAGGGTGCTGATTGTGTGAGACCCCTTGCCTCCCACTGAAAAATATCTCATATTACAGACTCAAATGGAGTTCCAGCTCATTTGCTGCAGCTGGTATTTTTAACACCATAGCCATCATGTACAGTAGAATCCCGATTATCCGAACATCGATTATCCGAATATCCGATTATCCGGACTCATCGGTCACGGCTCTAATTGCCGATTTAAAAATGTTTTTACGGCGCAACGAGACATGTTACGATGAGTTTATTCCCGCCTCCGACCGTGTACCCCCGCTGTCATTATTTTGCGAGATAGTAGGTCTGTTTGGTATCTTTTCTATGTAAGGCTTAACATCGCTGTCAAATAAAAAATATGTTCGAGCCTTATCCGCATAAGCTCACGGGGGAAGTGAATACTTATCCAATCTAAAGCAGTTGTGTAATGTGTAATGTGTAAGAGAAGAAGAAATTTGTCTAGTACAATCGATAGAAAATGTGTAATAAAATTTAGTAAATATGAATGTAAACTTGACTATATATTTGTAATAAAAATTATGAAAGGAACAACTATTCAAAGTTTCATTAAATATGGAATTTGTTAATAAATCGGCTCCAGCGCCACCCACCGGGTCCAGTTTTTGAAGTTTTCTCTTTTGGTACTATACCAACATAAAATTGTCAATATGAATCATTTTGGTCAGTTAATAGAGAAGTTGCTAATAACTTGACTCCAGCGCCACCGAGCGTGCGGCCTTTCCACCTTAGTCCTTCCTTAGGTCCCAGACTATCTCTTTGCCAAATAACATTATAATTGCTTCAGCAGTTTGGGCGTGAAAAGGTTTTGTTAATAACTTGACTCCAGCGCCCCATAGCGAGCGGTGTTTCTACTGAAGTCCTTCCATAGGTCCCAGACTATCCCTTGCCAAATTAGATTACAATTGGTTCAGCGGCTTAGGCGTGAACAGGTTTTGTTAATTACTTGACTCCAGCGCCCCCTAGAGAGCGGGTTTTCCGCCTATGTCCTTCCCCAGGTCCCAGACTATCTCTTTGCCAAGTTACATAACAATAATTGGTTCAGCTGTTTAGATGTTAAAAGGTAGACAGACAGACAGACGGACGGACGGACGAACGGACAGACAGACGGATAGACAGTCAGACAAACGGACGGAAGGACTGACAGACAGACAGACAGATGGATAGACAGACAAACGGACGGACGGACAGACAGACAGACAGACAGACAGACAGACAGACAGATAGACAGACAGACGGACGAACAGACAGACAGACGGACGGACAGACAGGCAGACAGGCCCCGGTATGGAATCATTTCCCCGTTTTCGAAACACATTTATCGTAACGCATTTAAGGTAACGCATTTATCGTAACGCATTTATCGTAACTCATTTATCGTAACTCATTTATCGTAACTCGTTTTCAAAAACAATACGTCGCTAAGGAAGTATTCACTTCAAAAAATTGGCGCAAATTCATAGTCAGCCTTTGATTAGCGTATAAAATCGATTCTATTTAAAACCGGTTTTAAATTTAAAACCATATTTTAAATTTTGTTATTCATACATAGACACATTTTTCCCATCCTCTAACGAGTTCCTACTTTAAAACGTATTTTAAATGTTTTTTGATCAAACAAACCCAAACGTAAACATAATCTGACAGAAATCTAATAAATTGACATAAAAAAATAATTCAAACTTCAAAATGGATTCAAAAATAGAAACGAAGGCAATTTCCGTTATTATTTTTAATTTAAAACAATTAGTTTTTATGCATGTATGTACATACATATATGTATATGTATTCCGATAAAACGAGAAAGGGGACAGAATTGGGAATCGATGGAAAGGGAAATGCTACGGCAATTTGTGGAACGGCATTTTGGAAGTGGTGGAAAACAAAGGCAATTAGCTTAAGATGAAAATATCAATGGATAGTAATTTGTGTAATTTGCTTATAAGAAAATATATATTTATATATCTTACCAACATTACACTGATTCTTCCAAAAAATGTATATGTATTGGAATTGGTAGCGCACGATTGGTTTGAGGTTATTTCATATCGAGGATATCAATAAAAAATTTAGCAGTGGTTTTGTCGAACCTATACCTCGAATAAAATTCTTTTTCATCTAACTCCTCAAATGGGTTCGATCGGGTTTTATACTTTTTTGATTTTGTTATCAATTTAACAACTTCGAAAATTTGGAAATCACGATCCCCGGAATTATTTTAATAACTTTCTTTATTGAATGCTGAAAAAAGCTGTTTTTATTTACTTAAAATGACGTTTGACTCATTTTAAATTTAAAATGGCTTTCTAAGTTTAATATGGACTTTATGACAACTATGAATACCAAAAAACCGGTTTTAGCTTAACTAGGTGATTAAATATTTTTAAAATCGGTTTTATCTGACTATGAATTTGCGCCATTGTTTTTATATTTTCATAGTTCGAATAAAATAATGTTATAACTTCAAATTGATTTTATTATTTTATCACCTTTAAAAACACTTTTAAAAAATGAGTTATTTTAAAGCGTTTTAAATGGATTGACCCCCTTAAGCATTGTTATGATGTCAGACCTTACAAAATTATATCGCAAAGTAGAAGCTCAGGAACACAGTCATCTTGTTCTTCCTCCCAATGATCATGGGTTCTGATTACTTATTTTTAACATTTAGCGATTGTATTCGATTTTAACTCTTTCCTAGCGCTTGTCAAGAAACAGATGGCATGTTTTAGCAAGCATTTCAATGTGAACACGGCTTTGTAAAGGAAAGACAAATGTTGTTTCCATTGAAACCGCATTTCAAAAACACAAAAAAAAATCTAGACGCGTTGTTATTACTACACTGCGTCAAGACGATTTATGATATCGGCAGAAGTTTGCTCTTGCCTGAAACATTACATAGTAAAACTTACACATACAAATTTTGTATGTTGCGAAAATCAAACCTCCGAGTTGCGAAAATCGAGAATTTTTTTTGGGTATGGAAAGGAAATCCATTTACTTTGGTTGCAAATATCGAGGTTTGCAGGAGTCGAGAGTGCCTCTACAGACTGTAGGTATACATTTATATATATGTACATATGTACATACGAATGTATCTTCAACGACTTACATATCCATCCTATGCTGCCTATAAATTCTTCAAGAATTGACTCACTCTTTTCTAGCCCACGGACAGTAAATACCGCTGGACGAACCTATGAAATGCTCAGAGTCCGTGACAACAGAGTTTCGAAAATAATTTATTAGAATCCTCGCGCTCCAACAAACAGCCACATTTCATCCCCTAAAATTTCGCCCAATAATGTCACCCATTTACAACCCACCCATTTTGGCGATAGAAAAATGCATTAAATAAACTCAGCTCCCTTCGGGGAGCCCCATTCACAACGCATTCCATCATCATAAAACCGGTTCGGTGGCAGTACTTCATCGTAACAACCACACCACGTCTACGACTACGAGTGTATGCTACCCCTATCAGCAATTGCATTTGTAGCTGCCATAAATCAGTTTAACAACCCCGTGGGGGTTGTTGCTGTTGCGTTCCAACGACGACGACTACGATGGCTGTTATGTGAGTTGCTCGTAGACATGTGATGCCGCGCCGTTTTTCAAATGATTTCCTCTCCTTTCGCGTGTTTCAAGCATTGCAGCGCATTGTTACTTGGAGCACCATTAGCATGGAAGCCTAAGTCGAGAAGTGATTAACACGAGTTCATGTGTTAATTATGTCATTTGGAAGTGCAGGTGCATTATACCCCCTCATGGAGAACAGCCATAAATATTTATAACAAATACGAAGTGGATGATGTCCACAATTGGGAACACAATTTATATAGGAAGTCATTGACTCAATGACTTGACCTTCCGGCGTGGTGGCTGATTGGTGTGCAACTAGTGTTATGCCCACTAAGGAGCACAAGTGGCCTGGAATGCTCTTGTGCAGATTAGAGGGGAAGAATATGGAACTCGCCCCTCGCAAGTGTGACGTTTTCAACTGAGGGGTTGGAAATGAAAACAGGGGATGGAAAAAGAGATCAAAATGGAGACTAGATTCCATGGATGAGGAAGTGAGTGGGGTACTTTTGTCTGTAGATTTCTCCTGGAAAAAATTGTTGCATCATTTGAAGGATACTTGAACTAAACCGATGTATATTAGTCCTAATGAATCATTGTCCTCGCTTCCTTTGGTTTTGTCAGCTGATTCGTTGCATGACTCAAAGGAAAGAGTGTGCACCGATAAAAGAAATGCAATCTATGATGAAACATAGACAGAAGACATCGACAGTAAAAGAAAACGATGCAGGACTTGTTGACGCCATGAATAAACTATGACTCAGAATACTCAACCATGGCAAGTATCTGGAACTGTTTTGTTGGCCTAAGTAGAAGGGCATCTTCTGGATGCTTTTTGTCCTCTAGAATAAACAAAACCAAAACATTCGTCTTATTACTGAGTTTGATATGGAAATGTTAACTTTTCTCTTGCCATTAATACATATATCCTACTAAAGGCACGCCAGTGAGTTCTTGTCAGTCGTTTTTGCTGAGGGATAGAAAAAAGTTTGCGGACACCATTTATCTTCGGCTCGCCTGCATTCAGAAGCATTGTCCCATTTTCGATAATGTTCAGTGGATGGATATCCAAAAGTCAATCGAGCACCTACCCAACGTGGGTCCAAGTCCTGAAAAATCCTGTTCTGGGCATTTTCTAGCAACCTTATCACACATCTCGTTTCCCGTTCGTTCGTTGTGTTCAGTGAATTCAATATGGGTTGCACCTTTTTAGAATCGGTTAAAGGATTGAGCAAGGCCTTAAGCGTAGCCTGCCTGTCACTACAGATGCACCCCTTCTTTAATACATACTTCACAACCAAAAGGATGACCTAAATGTCCGCTCGAAAAACAGATGCAGATTTCCGTATCGATCCCCTAAGAATTCATCCAAGGATTGCACCTAAACCGCCACAATTTCCTCAAAGCATTTTACTACTCTGCAAAATTTTAGAACGAGTCTATGGTTGATTCGCGCAGCGCAGGCCAAAGTGCCTTAGAAACCATATGTCCAACAATGTTATACCATCTTATATCAGCCCTGCAAGTAAACATATTCTTTACCTTTGATTTGATGAAGCAAAGCGGTGGAGCAACACTCACCGCCTCGGCAAACTCGTTGCCTTCTATCCCGGAGTGACCAGGCACCCAACATAGTCTTACCCGGTTCTGTGTGCATAATGATCTGAGCATTGTGCGGCATAGTGCCGATTTGATAGTGCACGATTCTAGCGCCTTACGCGCAGCCTAGCTGTCGATGTAAATATCAATATCCTTACCGGATATTCGTTGCATGTTCAAAAGCTCTGCAGCTATAAGTACGGCTAGAACTTCTACTTGAAGAACGCTGCACGTATCCTGGAGTCTTAAGGACACTTTTAGATCTGGTTCCACACAGTAGATCCCAGACCCCGTGCCGCTTGCAATTTTAGACCTATCTGTGAAGACTGCAGGGTCTATATGCCGAGTTGATGAATTGTTTGTCCACTCTTCATGCACAGGGTACAATGTTCGGTACCATGTGTTAAAATCAAGTATGATGATACCCTCCGTTATTATTGGATGATCCGTTTGGATCTCTGTAAGAATAGAACAGTGGCCGCTATTGTTGAAAATACCTAGGTTGGTTATATTTTAGTTTATAATAGTACTCGCCAGTTGCATCATATGCAGATCGAGATGCAACAGGTAGAGAAACATGTCCACGTCCAGTGCCGCCGTTGATGTCGTGCGAAGGGTCACCTGTAATAGTAACAGCAGCTGATCTCTGTAACGCCGCTAATCTTACCGGTGACGTTTTCTTGTTTGCAGCATTTCACCAGGCTAGTGCTCCTATACGTGAGTATGGGTGGCAATGCATCATTGCCGGTTTGAGTCACCATGTTTTATACGCCGCTCTTTTGCAAATAAAGAGTGAATTTAAAGCGTTCCTAATTCTTTCTTGTGTGTTTAAATTGCACGCTAACTTCCTATCCAGAATAATGCCAAGATATTATTTGCTCAGAGAGCGTTAACCCAGGCCCGTTAATTTTCGGGAGCTTCGTTCATTCTCTTAGACGGCTACTGTCAAAATTTCAGCCGAATCGGACTCGTAATTTTGTTTTGACCACGTGTCACGTGACAGCTTGTCTGCGAATTTTAGTATGAGGAGGTACTTTGCAGACCTCGAGAAAACCTATTTTTTGGATGGGTTAAAGAAGTTGGAGCATCGCTGGATCAAGTGTATCGAGCTAAAAGGAACTATGTTGTTAGTTATCCTTCTGAGAGAGCGGGGCAAGGAGTTCCACAGTTTAATTGAAAAGTTTTCAACTTATTTTTTGAATTCCAATCTTCTGAGATAAACGGCAGCTTAGATATGAACTAATTGCATGTACTTGCATACATTTATGTACTCATTTACAAATTTGCTATCTACGTGCTACTTGCCATAAGCTACTCGGTGGTAGAAAATCACTAATGTATTCCACTCAAAACAGTTTACCACAAGCGCCCTCCACATCTCAACCGTTCGGCTACTGCCTTTGAAAGATAAACTCTTCTCCTACGTATGTGTGTACCCGTATTTATAGTAAATATTTACCCGCACACAACAACACCTTTCCGCCATTAAAAGTGTACACTTCCACCCACTACAATGTAATGTTCGAGTACATAAACATAAAATTGTCTATCCATCCGCTATGAAACAGAACAGAATATTGTGCACCCTAAACCTCTCCGATGGACCTCTTTGGCTAAACACAAAATTTAAAGCTTCTTCCTGCTGCACATGCTGTCCGAGTAAAGTGCATCTTCTGCACTACACACACATGGAGTACAAACATACGTAAGTATATCCTGGCATAGGCCGAACATAATCCCTACCTGATTGCTATGGAATTGGATATACCTATAGATTTGGAATGGCTAGCGCTGCGGGAGAGAATGGTAATCAATCCAGTGACGGGTACCTTTTATCCATACTCATGCACAATAAATACTTTCGCTCTGATTAAAGGTAGTCCCATGGATACCGCCACCAACATCAACATCCTGTGCTTTTAAGCACGAGTATGTGTACGTTTGACCATCGAAAAAACAATAGAAAATAAAGTATGAGCAGAGGACACACCATTCTAGGTTCATCCTTTGCATGGAAAAGCGCGAAAGGACAACACAATCTCCAGTAATCTATCAATGACAAACAGCGCTACAGTACAGCGTTGTCCTGTCTCACTCACCCTCCATTGCAATGGAGAAAAAAAGTAAAATGTGATTTTTGCTACCATGGAAATGGTGCACAGCCTGTGTTAAATTTGATGGTTATATAGTGGGAATTTCGGTTAACTGTATGTAGTCGTATACACAGTTACTGCCGCTATGCAATTAGTACGTATGGCCAGGTGTAGATGGCAGTAGATTGACAATTAGGTGCCTACTCGGCTGCAAAGCACTCCAAATAGTTTTTTTTTAAATTTGACGATTGCTTTAAAATAACGGAGTTCCATAGGGTTGATGTGGAGGACCTATATGTTTTTTTTCTTTTTGTAATGTTATTAATTCTGTCAAAGTCTCACATCTGTTGCATTAATTTCGTACATTTTCGGTTTAATTAAATTAATCGACTCCATATCCTCACCTTACCACCCCTGGTATTGAAATACGTTCACCTATACACACGTAGTACGCACCGAACTGAGTAATAATGAGTTTGATTAATGCACACCCGTATTCAATAGCTGATGGTTCTGAAAATACGCAGTTTTTTCTTCTCCGCCGAGGTTTAAAATAATCGTGGAGCGAGTAAGTACTGAGCCGCAGGTGCTTTGCGAATTTTGTATATGTAGGTATTTCGTGAACCTTTTAACGGTATCTGATTTATTTGAGGTTTTTTGTTCGAAATGTGCCGTTGGGTTTTATGTTCGACAAAATAATGACTGCGTATGTGAATTGTAATTCGATAACAAATTATAGAGCGAGAACCTATGTAGAGCATGAATGTAAATGTATTGTGATGGAGTCATTTTTGCCATAAGGGTGGGTGTTGCATTGTATTCAATTTGGAAATTTCCAATCAATCTCGAATCTAATTGTCGTCCAGGAGGTATTGTATTTTTGTGCGTTTGTACCTGTATTATAAATATATGAATATATAAATATTCATGCCGACTACGGAATCCGTTGTATCAGATGCGGCGGGAGTTATCCTCAATTTTTAATTTTTCGTATTACTGAAAATGAAAACGTGCGTCGGTAAGAAAGTGAACGGTTGTCGGTAAAAAAAATTGCTATTACCGAAAACGCAGTCGATTCGCACTCCATAAAAAGTTTGACGAATCGCATTCGCGTGAAAATATGTACCTGCGGATGCAATCAAAAATCTCAAAGGATCTAGTTCTAAACATGGAAAATAAATAAAAAACAAATGAAAATTACTAGAAAATTAAGAAATTAATGTATTTCAAGTATGTATATGTTTGGAAAACAAATAATTAAAAAAAAAAAAATGGGATGCTTCAATCGCTGTTAATTCACTGAAGTACAATCATGTTTTTTTTTTTGTTTGATTTAAGTTCCCTAATTAACCCGTTTCAAGCCAAATGGCATACATTTTTTACCCGACTACGCAGAGGAAGGGTTATGAATTTAACAGGCTGGGTTTGTTTGTTTGGATGTATGTAAGGATGTCACCTACTTTGTTGGCGCTACAGCTCGAGGTGAACCTGGGCCTGCTTCTCGCAACCATTTGTGTGTGCGTGTTATATTTTTGCACGAATGGAAGGGACCTACAGCTTTTTGCCGACTCCGAACGGCGAGTTGAGAAGCTCAATCGTGACAAATGATACTCTTTGATGCTTGTCAGACATTCGAAAGAGGTGGGCACTGTGAAAAACTTTTAGGTGTTTGCGGCGGGATTCGAACCCAAGACCGCTGGCTCAGTAGTCCGACGCACTAACCACTTGCGCTACGGTGCCCAAGGATGTCACCTCGTACAGCCGAAACTATGGGACCGATTTTAACAAATAAGGTGTCGTTGGATTTGTCTCGATCCGGAGAGTGTCCTAGGATATGTGACGTCACAAAAAAATTCAATATGGCGGACTACCTCTTATTTTTTTTCTTTTTTACCCGACTTGTCTTTACAACCGCATTGTTAGTGGTATCAAATGAAAGAGCTTGGCGAGTAGAATACAATACGATATGATGTTATTCTAAATTCAATATGGCGGACGCCCCAAGATGGCGGATTTCTGTTAACTTTACTACCTCTTTAATATGGGTATCAAATGAAAGGGCTTGGCGAGTAGGATACAATACGACGACATTCTAAATTCAAAATGGCCGACGCCCCCCAAGATGGTGGATTTCCGTTATCTTTACTACATCCCTAATATGGGTATCAAATGAAGGGCTTGGCGAGTAGAATACAATACGACGACATTCTAAATTCAAAATGGCCGACGCCCCCCAAGATGGTGGATTTCCGTTATCTTTACTACATCCTTAATATGGGTATCAAATGAAAGGGCTTGGCGAGTAGAATACAATACGACGTCATTCTAAATTCAATATGGCCGACCAAGATGGTGGATTTCCGTATATGTATAGTATGTATAGTATACCACATTACCCGTCTTAAAACTTTTCAGCTAAAAAAGGTATACCCGCAACGTTTTCAAAATGAGGTTTTCGAGGTCGGAGCACATTTTTGTCAAAATACTCCATAGTAACGATTAGAATCCCACCAAAGAATACTGAATGGTAGTAAAAAAAAACACAAATGCAGCTTTACATCGCGTTTTGCGTTTTTAATGTAGGATATGACTGGCCTACTAATGAAACAAACAAATAACAAATAAAATTTCGTTATAGAATTAGTTTCCAAGAGTTTCCAAGTTTTAATCAGCTTACAGTTGGCTTCAATCACGAACGATGCTTAAACTGTTGACTGTCAAAATATTTCATGGATGCACTTTCAAAATGTCCTGGTACTAAGTGCCATTGCCCATGTCTACCAAAAACTGCACTTTTAACTTCTTACCCGTAACGAAGAGGCGACTTGAAGTTTGGCTGTCACGAACCGTTCTCGTTTCCCTGTCTCTTGAAATTACATGGCTGATGACAATCTCCTGCGTTGGATCCCTACCCTAGTGGCGATGAAAATAGCAAAAACTACTTTGACGCTTATTGGAAGTGGTGCCAAAATGGTGATGTTCGCACTTGAGCGTGATTTGCTTCGACTTCCGAACCTCATAATGTCTGCGCCTGCCGGGAAAGTTCTTCTTGTAGGCGGTTTAACTATGTCAGCGCTGAGTCTTCTTGCTGTAGGTTGACTGGAGCACCCGTTTCAATATTTTGTATAGCATGGTCTTTGTGTTTGCGCATTTCAGTGCTGCTGGTGACAGTTAACGGGTAAGAAATTTTAACGCACTCGCGTTGTGGTCACTAATTTAGGAGCATGTCGATGAATAAAACAATTAACTTTCTAAATTCTAATGGAATGTTAAACTTTTATTTTAATGAACAGAGATGAAATGATTTTGACAAGCGCGTAACTACAGTTCGAAGGTAGATGAAAGATGGGGAAAATGAATGCATTAACTTATTGGTGTCACACTCTTGCGGTCGATCTGTGATACGAACAATAGAGATTTTGCAGGATGGATTTCCAATTCGCATAGCCCGATTTAACCGCTTCAGACTTCTTTTTTTTTGTTTGGGTTTTTTTGAAGTCACGGGTCTATCAGAAAAAGCCACAGACTGTGGAAGCTCTCAAAGAGAATATCCAATAAAAGTGCGAGAACTTATCGCCCAAAGTTCTCACCAAAGCGATTGAAAATGCGGTCAAAATAGCCCAGATTGACATCAATAACAGCGGCGCCAACTTAACCGAAATCAAAGATAAAAAAAAAATATATGAAACTACATTATGTCGTTTCATTTTAAAGATATAGCAAAACAACATCGGGTGAGTGTTTTTGGGCCACCCTATGCATACATATTACCTGATTGTTTCGAGCCGAATGCCCTCGCAGCTAGAGCTCTCTTGATATAGATGTATTTATTTTGTAATTTACTTACATATAAATAAAGTTATAATAATAATAATAATATAACCTGATTGTAACAAAAACAAAAAACTTCAAAAATCATTCCCTCAAAATTTATAATACCAACAAAGCTCGCCAATGGATGTCTAAGTCACATCGCAAAAACAAACCAAATGGTCCTGGACATATTCCTACCTACCATTCCCGACTCACTCATCTCCTTAACCTGAAACAATTCACTGTTCACATTCGAATGGCTCCGCACATTACCTCTGCCAGTGACAGCGTCCATTGAATGTCTGCCTGTCTGACCTGTCAGTCACTCTGTCAACACACAGAAAATACACCCAAAACATACAACGAAATCGGATGTGGGCGAAGTGAGGTTATGTTTTCTACAAAACATAGAAATACCCGTAAATATGGAAAGTCCATGCAAATGATTATAATATGCAACATCAGTTCCACAAATAATGAATATCGACTTGAAAGGCTGCGAAGTGCAACTGAAGGGTTTCGATTTCTCAACTTCCTACTCGCTACTCCTCTTCGTTCCTCAAGTGTACCTTATGTAATCCTATTTACAGTAAAGTAATTGATTATTGATTGGTTCTTCTTGGGCTCTTGCGTTGCGTGGTTTTACGTTTTTTTTTCTTCTTTTTTAATTAAATGCCATATTGGTTCAAAGGTAATCGCACTTTTCTTAAGGCGGAAAGCTAGAAGGATCACGACGAGTAGGTGGGTTGTTAACTGATGGTGGAAGAATATTCCTGAGGGAAATTAATCGCAAAGTTTAAGTATAGAACGAGGCAATTTCTTTCTACCTACATAGGTACACGGTCTTCGACGATTTATTCCTTTTTTACCAAGTTGGTGAAGGATGAATTTATATGGGGTTACCTAAAGCTACTTTGTCAGCTCAGGTAGCGAATGAGTAATTAAGTGAGACGTGTCTTTATAAACATACGTCCCTACTCCATATGTGCATATCCTACATTTTTAAATGAGGAATATAAAGCAATTTAGCAGTATTCGAATTGTTTTATGACATTGCTCGGTAAGTATTTATATCGATAACTTGCCCGTCAGATAAATAATCGGTGCAGAAGATACTTTGGCGGGCTTCCCTTAGAGTTCAGCATTGTCCAATAGAATGTAACGTAGCCTTCTGTTCGACTGCATAAATATTGATATAATTTCGATATTTTATTTGTCGAAGTGAAATAGTCCAAGAAGTCAATATTCCTTTAAAAGTTCTTTAACAGTGGAAGTGAGACATTCTCTCGTATGCAGAAAATGATTTTCATTATTTCATTATTTCGAAGAAAAAGTCTGACAGATATCCAGCTGAGTTTTCTTATAATAACCGCGTAATTTAAGAACCCCGTTGATGGCTCCATGTCAAATTGCCCAAACCAAATCGCCCAAAATGCAAAAATGTCACATTGCCAACATTTTTGGGCGATTCAACACTATGACAAATCGCCCAAATATTAAAAAATGTCAAACCGCTCAACAAAGTGTGGGCGATTTGTCAAAATTCATGCTTCCGATTGCCCAAAAACAAACCGCCGAAAATGAAGTAAAATTCGAAAAATGTTAAATCGCCGAAAAATCTTTGTGGGCGATTTAACATTTTTAAATTTTTGGGCTAATGTCAAATCGTGCAAAATTTAAACATTTTGGGCGATTTGAAATCTTCGTTAAATTTGTTTTAAAAGTGTGCTCAAAGTGAATTGTAACAACTACATGAATGATATGAAATTTATGAAACGTATATTAGCGTGTGAAGCGGAGCGGTTACCGTTTCGCGTCGCGATTCGCTCCTTGTTTCGCGACGCCCCCCACTCGTTTGTTTCCCCCTAGATTGTGTAAGTGGAGCCTGACTTTTTGTTTTAATATCCATTTCTTTAATCCTTCATTTCAGATTAAAGCTGTTTTTCTTTTCATTACTTAGATACTTCAGATGGGGGCAGTACATTTCTCAGTTTTTAAAATACAATGGTGTAGGTACTCGTAATTGGAAGGATGCTGAATAATAAAGGAAATTTTCTCAAATTCGTCTAAGTCCTACAGGATGAGGCATTTATGAAAAGCCGTTATTTCTCTATGTTTATAGAAAGTGGCGGAATTATTGGTATATACCAATAAATTGAAGTATTTAACAAACTGAAGAAAATGTGTCACTTTTAATTTTTTTTAATAAATATGTAATTGGATGATTTGACAAAAGGCCTATTGATTCCGAAAAACGCCCATTTCTTTTTTGGGTGGTTTGACATTTTTATTTTTTGGTCAATCTGCCATACTGTTAAATCGCCCAAAAATATTGGGCAATGTGACATTTTTCAGATTTGGGTGATTATTAGGTTTTGGGCGATATGACACAGATCCGCCTTAAAAAAGCCGAAACACAAGATCGCCCGAAATCACTTCTTTTAGGTATTTTGACATTATGCCAAATCGCCCACAATAGAAAAATGTCTAATCGCCAAATTTTTTGGTTTTGGTGATTTGAGAGTTTTTTTTTGATATTTTGCATTTTGGCGATTTGGTTTTGGGCGATTTGACACTGAGCCCCTGTTGATATTTGCAACTCTTTCGCGGATCATTTTCGTAAATCTTTTAATGATGTACCACTTAGTATTGATGATGAATACTTTCAGCATCTCAAAGATGTTCCTCAAGTTGGCTTTACCAACATTGCCTTAGACTTGCAGACTATTTCGAAATTTATTTCATAACTGAAAGATGATTACTCTTCAGGTCCTGACGGCATTCCTCCAATAATCGTGATGTCTGTTGAGGATCACGGCAACATCACTATTAAATAATAGATGGCGCTTATCATTTACAAAATTTACTATTGTGAATCTTACATTTTATCTCAGTTTGAAGTTAAAATTTAACCTTCCTTTTTTCTATAAGTCGCAGAAGCGCGTGGTTCTAAATTACTTGAATTGTTAACTCCAAGGCTTTATACTAAAGGTAAGAGCTTTAACTTTGTAATAATTTCCAAATTATTGGAAAAAATCTTTCAAATTTTAGCACTGCGTACAACTGTAAGCCTAAATAAGAACGCTTAATAAAGTTGCTTAAAATTCGGAAATCCAACAAAGTTTCATTTGGGTTAACAATGTCCTTGCTCTGCCGTTGAAGTCACTTTTTGAGATATCCATAAAAACTTGACATTTCCCTAGCTTCTGGAAGCAATCGTTTATTACGCCCGTCTTTAAGAAAGGCGATAGAAATATTATCACGAACTACCGACCAATTTCAAACCTGTCATGCACACCAAAATTATTTGAACAGGCGGTGTGTGAGAGCCTGACTTTTCTTTGTCAGGGTGTTATTTGTACAGAACAACATGAATTCGTTAGAAACAGGTCTACTATCACAAACCTGTAGGTAAACATTCTCCCATAACTGTTCCAATGCCTTAGAAAGCGGTCATGAGGTGGACTGTGTCTACACTGACTTCTCCAAAGCTTTCGATCAGCTTTCTTATGATATTATTATCTACAAGCTCGAGGCGTTAGGTTTTCCCCCATTATTTATTTTGTGTGTTGTCTCTTACCTCAGAGGTCATAGCAGTTTAAATTTTGAGGTTTTCTTTCAGACTCGTTCTTAGTAGAATCCGGCCTAAGTCAGCTTTTTTTATTCTTCATATCAATAATTTTCCATTAATCATAAAACATAGCAGCATCCTTATCTTTGCCGACTATATGAAGATCAGTAAAGCAATTACAACCATAAATAATTCTACAATCAGATATTGATAACTTCAGTACCTGGTGCTGTAAAGATGGTTTAGTCCTTAACCCACTCAAGTGTCAGTCCATGGCATTCTCTAGGAAACGGGTACCGACTATATTCAATTACTTGATATCGAATCAATCTCTCTGTCGGGCCTATAGTTTCAAGGACCTCGGTGTTTATCTTAGCCATAAACTTGATTTTAAAGAGCATATAAACCGCATCCTTACTATAGTAAAAATGTCACTTTTTTTCGCCCGCAAAGACTTTGTTCCCATTTGTCGTAAAAACTACTGCACGAAATTGAATCCGGTTTTCAAAGGTGCATTGCAAAATGTCAGGATTAAAACTTATCGTTATCTCAGATAACTTATCTGCTATCTAAGCTGATATCCAAGCAGATCTAAGCTGATATCCAAGCAGAGTATTTTTACGAATACCTTCTAGCTCCTAGCTTTGGACTGCCTTGGCCGATTAGAATGGAATTTCTTTTATTATAAAGTTCAATTTATAAGAAACATTTTAAGATATGAATCATCTTCGTAAAAGCCTCGAAATCTCTGTCTGGAAGTCAATATCTTGCTCGGATAGTGGTTAAAGATGGTATCTCAATACTGCTTTCGTATGCTCCTTCCATTTCTAGAACTAGGTAGAAGAATACCTTTAACCAAAAGCTTTTAAGGCACAAAATGATCCTCGGCAGATATACAGACTAAACTGCATAATAGTCGACGAGGATACATAATGAACATGGATGGAAAACTAGTTCCTTATCTTTAATTAAATTCTCAAGCATAGTTTCTGACACTTCGCAATACAATTCTGAAATCGCAGTTAAAGTCGACTAAAGATATTTTTATTGAACATGCTGTGGGGTGCACCGAGGCAATGCATGTGTGCTATAATCACTCCCCATTTCTCCACCCACATCCACATGTAATTATCAACTTAACACGGCGTAATCATGTAATCAATACTGCTTTCGTATGCTCCTTCCATTTCTAGAACTAGGTAGAAGAATACCTTTAACCAAAAGCTTTTAAGGCACAAAATGATCCTCGGCAGATATACAGACTAAACTGCATAATAGTCGACGAGGATACATAATGAACATGGATGGAAAACTAGTTCCTTATCTTTAATTAAATTCTCAAGCATAGTTTCTGACACTTCGCAATACAATTCTGAAATCGCAGTTAAAGTCGACTAAAGATATTTTTATTGAACATGCTGTGGGGTGCACCGAGGCAATGCATGTGTGCTATAATCACTCCCCATTTCTCCACCCACATCCACATGTAATTATCAACTTAACACGGCGTAATCATGTCAAGCTCACATTCCAACATTAACACCCTTATCCTGACGTTGCACACTTCAAATTTGTTCGAAGTTAACTACGTCCCAGAAGCCAGCCCACTGCATACACGTGCAACCTATTATCCGAGTACACCCTGCAAATGATCATCCCGTGTTAATGCCAACTTAGGCGGGGCGTAGGTATACCCGCGCCAACGGCAATAAACCTGATTTATTGCACTTTTAAATGAAATTCGTGCTCGCAGCACAATTCCTCCATTGAGAGGTGTGACGCGGTGGCACACTGTCTCACATGTGATGAGTTCATGTCGCATCCTGAAAACATGCATTCGCTTTCGACTACCTTTGCCGAACCGGCCCCGCTCCCCCGTTTGCCAAATTGAGTTTTCTTAAAACCACTTTTTATGGATATTGTCAAAGTTCGCTAATAGAGTCAGATATTCGTATTTTACGCCGCGCAACCACCCTGCGGCCCACTTTAAGGACATTTGAGAGTTTCAAACATTTAAAATCAAAGTGAAGGTATCGGTTCAAAGTTTTTTTTTTCTTTGCTTTTTAAAACTTGAAATTAAATACATATTCATGTATGCGTAGATGTGCAATTGGAAAGGTTTTTTTTTTTTAAAAGGACATCTTCTAACCTTGCAAATGCACCCCACACCACTTAAAGTTTATGCGAAGAAAACTTTCATTCGATACGATATCTGTGAATGAAAAAGTCAGACAGAGAGTCGTCCTTCCACAGGGTATCCTTGGTTGACTTATCTATTTTCTTTTTATTTTTGTTTCGTCAGAGGCAGAGAATCAGAGAAAAGCAAGAAATAGAAAGAAACATCAGTGTGAGGAGAAAAAGTTTTTATTTAAACTTTTGAAGCATCTTTTATTGAACTTTTAAAATTGTATTAAGGATGTTTCTTTTGTTGCCATTTGAATTGCTGTTGTTTCTTTTTTCTAGCAAGGGAAATGAAGGACTCACTCATTTGAAGTTACCTATAAGGATTAAGTGCGATTGTTTCATCGGACACACGTTCGTAAGAGACCAGTTTCTTTTAATTTTCGATAAAAGTTTTGTGATTTCGCTCATTTGCTGCGGGGATAGTTCCTGTGATTTTGAAAGGCCATAGGAATGACTTTTAATTTTCTTCAAGTCAGAAACTATCTATGCCACAAGTTAAAAGACTGTACATTGGAATATACGTTCGATGTTGTGATTTGTGAGTTTTTGTTTCATCAAGTTTTGCTGTAAAAGAAAAAAAGGGATTTAATCGAATTTGATGGGAGATACTCGTACAAGAATGAAGGCGTATTTTTTTTTACTAAGAAATCAGTGTGCTGGTGGACACATCCTCATTCTTGCATCTTTGTTATCTTTGAATAAAATCTTTGATTTATGAAAGTCGTTAAAATGTAATAACATCATTTTCTCTTCTCTGATTTATGGCAGGAATGTGTAGGAAAAAGGGTTTTAAACGACGAGCCGACGTGATATCATTTTTTTCCTGTAGCATTGTACCTTATATGGTTTTGAACGCACAATCTTTCTTTATACTCAAAGAGTTTATCATAATGGAATCTATTGTTAAGTGATTTATTTCAATGTGCACAAATAACGGTTAGACATTTTAAAGGAGTAATATCTTCGATGAACGCATTACATTTACATGTTGAAAGTTATATTTTATTAATAGATCCAGTAATATACATATAAAATGAAATTTGATTGTTGATTTTAATAAGGGATTAACTTAATAAATGTATTGTGTACAAATAAAAGGCAATGGCGCAAATTCATAGTCAGCCCATGCAGCGTCGTAGCTAGGGGCTGGCGAGGCGGGCGGCTGCCAAGGGACGCAACTCTCAGCGGGGCGCACTTTACAGAGCCAAAAGCACACAAAATTAAAACATTATGCTAGGCTAACCCACATAAAAAAAAAAACTTGAACTTGATAACGATAGGCGCCCCCACAGATTAGGAACTTACTTACTTAACACACACAATTTGTACCAAACACTTAGTAAAAGATAAAAAAAAAAAACTTTACACACTAACCAAAATTGTGTGTTCTGCCGCAAAATTCACAGATTCTAAAATTTCAACGAGTGGGCGTAAAAATCTCCTTTAACAAAAGTGAAAAAAATTAATTTCTTGGGCTAAAATTTGCAGCATGTAGAAATTTCTCACTCTCTTGTTAGGTCTGTCTTCTGTGACAAACTACGAAAAAACTTCGTACGGGAACAGGGCTTGTCTGATTTTGGTAGAATTTCGTAGTTTGAACAGTTTTGGACATGTATGAGACAGACCTCATCATCACTTGTGGATTTTTGGAATGATTTCAGAAAAAAAAAACAAAATAGAGCTGTGTATTGATTCAGCAAAAAATCTAGTAAGTCAGCTGTCGATAGAACCGTAACTTTCTGAAAAGCTTAAAAAATTTTCGGCGGAAGGGCCAGGGATGATGCAGTCATAATGACACCACTTCAAAAGTTTAAAATTCAGCTTCATTCTGCACTAGACACACTTATTCAGCAAATGGGACGGAGTATAGCTATCGTAGCATCTGATTTTGGTTATATAAACCACCACTGAAGATGATTTGAAAGCCAACTACATATCGATGGCCCCATGCAAAAAGATACTAAGTGCACTTAGTATAGTTTTGAGTTATGTATACCATAAGAATCCCCACATTGTCTTTTATTTTTCAAATTTTTTTCGTGTGAATCGAACCAAAAACCTTGCAAATAGAGCTATAATAGCACTTAGTATAATGTCTTATGTAAACACTTATTCCAAGCAAAATCATACTAAGCGCTCTTAATATTTTTATCACTAATTTTTCCAATAAACGCATGTATACTATGTTGACATAGTATTTTTTTGCATGAAATTTTTTGAAGTTGGATGCACTAATGTGCTTTTAGTATACTTTTGAGTGTACGCAAGAAAAAGAAGATGACACGTAAGTGTATCTTAGTATACTCTTCAGTGTATAGATTTCCAGCCACATTAATACTAAGTGCACTTAAAATAGTTTTTGATATGTTTTGTTCCGTGTTAAACAGAACTAACATCAAATAGTATATTCAAAAGTTTGAATGAGACAGTCACAATAATTCTAACTGCAATTTAACATAATAAACCACAATATTGCAGACCTAACTCCATCTCTAAAAAATTGTATAAAAATTATGAGAGTAACAAAGCATTCAGCTTAAAAATCCGTTAATAAACAAAGAAGTTATTGTCAAAAAACTTTAAACGCTTCTCCTGAAAAATAGCAAAAATGCACTTAGTATCTTTTTGCATGGGGCCATCGATATATGTATGTAGTTCGGTTTAGAGATTGGGAGACCATATTATTGACAATTTGGCATGAGAAAAAGCCTGAAAAGTAAACTTTGCGAGATTTTATAACGCCTTAAAGAACGAACTCGTATTGTATTGTTTCCCTTCCTACATAGTAGTAAATAGGAACTAATTTTATGCTTGAATGTATAATAGTGTAAACTTTATTGTGTTCATAAACACATTTTTGCCTGTGTATTAGTTAGTATCGACTTTGGTATGTTTTTGTAAAGTGATCTATACGAACAAACCCAAACGTCAAATTATTATATGAGAAATGTATAGCCGACTCTAATTATTTAAAGTCACGTTTGAGTCATTTTAAATTTCGAGCCGGATATATGCTTAAAGTCGACCATAAGGTGACTATGAATAGCAAAAAGTATATTTTAGGTTATGTAGGTGAATAAATTCTTTTATCGTCGGCTCTATCTGACAATGAATTTGCGCCAATATTTGTACAGTTGGTCAAGAAAGTGTTTTGACAAAGGAAAAAAATGGTAATTTGGACAATTTCTTTATAAAAAAAGAGCTTCTTTGATGTTTTAACTTAATTTTTTTTAATTTCGTCTATTTTATTTATGTATCTTCTAACAAACAGTATCAAAAAAACAATAACAAAAAACAGCAAGAAAAACAAATTTCACACAAAAATTAGTCTGTCAGGAAAGTGTTTTTACATATTTTATTTTTTTTTTTAAAGTGAAGGTCAAGAAACAAAATAAGGTAATTAATATTTTGTATGGCCACCATTAGTGTTTATCACGGCCTTTAGTCTTCTTTTTAGTGAACAAATTAAATTCTGCACATCATAATCGTCTGGAATTTTATTCCATTTCTCTTGCATTGCAGTTTTCAGCTCTGCTCGGCTTTTTGGGTGTGTTCTGGTAACTTTTTTTTTCAAATAGCCCCACAAGTATTAAGTCTGGACTCTGGGCAGGCGTATCAAATACTTTGCTGCAATTAAAAAGAAGCCACATCCTCACCATATGCGCCTTATGTTTAGGATGAATATCTTGGTAAAATTTGAATTGCGGTTTATTGTCACCATTGAACCCAAATTTATTTGCGCTATTTAACAGATGACTCCTTAAAATATCTAGATATTGTTGCGCATCGATGGTGTTCTCTATGAAGGCCAAATCTCCAACTTCTTTCCTAGAAATGCACCCCCACACCATGACTGATTACTAGGGCAACCAAAAGCATGCACAAGCATATTTTTTTTTAGCAATGATATTGAGACGTGACTAAGCTTATTATCCGTTTCATGAGAAACTAAGCCATTTGAGCGCCATTTTTTAGGGCATATTTTGGCATATTTCAATATTAATGCATATAATTGCATATTTTGTCAAAAATTCATATATCAAACATATAATAATTATATGTACTTTATTGAGCGCATTTGAGCAAATGAGTCCAATAACCAATTTCAAATCCAAGTCATAAACAAAAAAAACCTCGCAAACACGAATTGAACCCATTTGTTTTCAGAGCATACCGGAAGGATTTTACCCAGCATATTTAAAAAAAAATGCTGCAATTTGCTACCTACATTATGTACATATGTACATCCGCAATACGCAAATGCGGCTCAATACAATTTGATACAATTTTTCTTTGCTACGAGTACCTACTATTTCTTTAACCTTTGCAGGTCTATCGGAAATACAGTGCACTCTCGATTTTTGCAACTAATGAAAACAGACGTTGTTGCAAATATCGAAAAGTTGCACAAAGCGAACAGACAATTTTAAAACGCCTACACGCTATTCTCTGAATTATCAAAATAAAATCGGCCCTTACACTTAAGACTTTTATTTTTTATGTACATACACATGTATTTATATACAGCCTAAGTTTAAAAAAAAAGCAGACATTTCAGTTTGCACTTGTTTTGCAGAAGATCGCTTCGCAACAGCAACATTATTTTATTGCGACTTCTAATTTAATTTTGGGTTGCGTACCAATAATAGGCCTGGATAATTCTGTGGTCACAAACCATAACAGCCAAAGTCGATTTTGCACATTTTTCAGGAGAACAGTTTGAAGTTTTAAATCGGTCTTGTATTTCATAAATCGACTTAAGCTGTTAGGTTTTTCCTATGTTCCAGAAACCTAAGAGCCATTTTGTTGCTAATATTCTACAAAAAAAAAATCATAATAGCATTGTGAAACCAATGAAACTTATAACTCAATTTCGTCCTAACTCGACTTTGGCTGTTATGGTTTGTGACCACAGAATTATCCAGTATTATTTTTACTTGGAAAGCTTTTCTGAAGTCTGTATAGATTTGAAAGAAAACGCGCCTAATATCCATTTCCGCACTTTTAACAGAAACTTTTTCTTCGAAATCGAATTTTTTTTGGATTTGTTGCAAAAATCGAAAAAAGGAAATCCATTTATATCGGTTACTATAGAGGTTTGCAAAAATCGAGAGTGCACTGTATACTTTTTCCCAAGTGTGTTTTTTCCTAACTTTACAAGAAAAATTAATGATGGCTAGTTTTTTTTACAAACACAAGTAATTTTGAATAGACTTCTATTATGGCCTATTTTACTAATTTGACTTTGCAGTGAAGGAGGTTTTGCATCTATTCTTTGGTTCTTTTTGCTCCTTTAATTCATTTATTGCTATAAAATGCAGTTTCATAAGCATAGTTAAAAATTTACAGGGCGTATTTTAAGGGCATAAAAGGTACTTTTTAGAGCATATTATAAACGCTTAAAATTGATTTTTAAGGGCGTATTTTTGGTTGCCCTACTGATTACTTACCGAATTTGACAGTTGGAATAATTTTACGATTTTCCTATGCTTTTAACGGCTGGCGCCACACTCTATTTGGTCCATCGTTGTAGTACAACATAATTTTAGTTTCATCGCAAAATATGACGTCATGACAGTAGTTATCAGGATTGGCAATGTGTGTCGTAGCGAAAGATAATCGCTTTCAATAAGTAGTGCTGAAAGCAATGGCTTTTTGTGAGCAACTCTTGATAGGTACTTGTTCTTTTTCATGACTTGCCTTATTGTTTCGTGGCAAACCGTAACACCGAGCCCTTCTTTTAGTTCACCCGCAAGCCTCCTCGTCGAAATCTGTGGGTTTTTTTTACTACTTTCCGCAGCAAAACACGTTCTGTTCGCTCCGATATTTTGCGCGGACAGCCGCTCGATGATTTAAACTCCAGTCTATTTTCCCTTTTTTGCACGATTTAAAATGTTGTAGATTGTTTGTCTGGTCAAAGAAAACATCTGGGACAACTCTTGGACACTTTTTCCGATGCGGTGATTATAATAAACCAACAGAGCCACTTCAAATGATGTTCTATTGCCAGGCATCTTGAAGTACGAATAAATTAACCACAACTGTTGTATTTGACGACCAAGTGACAAATGGAATGCTATTTTGATTGATTTGCGACAGAAATAAACACGTTCGTGCAAAACCATCAAAAGCATAACGGTAAATTCATTCTACAGCCCGAAAAAGGAATTGTAAAAACACTTTCTAGACAGACTAATTTTTGTGTAGTTTTTGTTTTTCTTGCTGTTTTTGTTATTGTTTTCAAAATGTACTATTTTTTCGATACTGTTTGTTAGAAGATACATAAATAAAATAAACGGAATTAAAAAAACTACCATTTTTTTCCTTTGTCAAAACACTTTCTTGACAGACTGTATGTGTGGGTTCTATAGCATGGGTAGCCAAACCATAGACCGCGGTCGACTGGTCAAACGCGAAAGCATTTACAGTCGACCCCGACGCAATACCTGAATATATAGAATAGAATTTCATTCTTCTCGGACAATATCCGGAAAGTACCTATCCTTGGTGAGTAGGTACCAAGGATTAGGCTCTGTGGAACCTCCAGCTACTGTTTGAGAGAATAATCATTGATATTAGCTTTGCAAGCTATTATAAATCTAGATACATACAGACATCATTCATCATCATAATTCTTAACTTAAGACAATCGTTTTGATTTGATTTGAAGTTGTTTTTAAATGAAATCAGAAAGGCAATATTGTAGTTGTTATAGCGTTTATTAATATTTAATTTACAACTCTGCAGAAGAAAACGAGCGAACCCTATGGCAGGTAATATAGCGGAGAAAAAACTGCAGGTTACGTACACCGATCATCCCGGCAATGCTGAGTACTACTACCAGGGCCGGTTTTAACAGTTTTGGCGCCTGGCGCAGGAAAAAAAATAAGCGCCCCAAAAGCAACTTAAAAAATGTTTGGTCTTTTCCACATCACCCGAAGAGATAGAGTAATTGACGCGTTAACTTTAACATAAAATTCAACCCTAAATCTTTCTTGAGGGTCTAAAATTACCTCATCCCTATCCTCATAGGAAAGCTGAACTACTTTTTTTCGGGACCGTTAAGTTGAAATTGTTGGGAAAGTGCAAGGAACTTTAATTTCATTTGCTATAAGGCGAGATTTATCTAAATATTCAAAAAAAACTTGAAATTAGTTCTTAGTTCGACTAAAAAATTTTTCACTGAGCACAAAATTTCAACTGCAGGCTTAAGGCAAATATTGCTTTGTGTCTAATATTGTGTACCAAATAACAACACAACAAATAAATTTAAATTCGCTAAGCTACCAAGAGATTGAGGCATATTTTGGACTTTGTGGTCATCATTTTCTGAAATTTCAACAAGAGCCTTATAAACATCTCCCAAGAATAGTTTTAGTGGTTTTATTGCATATTCTGCTTAAGAGTCAAACTGCTAAGATTTTTTTTTTAAAACCATCTGCCTACATAACTTGAATAGAAAACATAGAGACTCTCAACTGTATCGACGAATGCAACTGCAGCAGAAGAGCATTGAACATCATGAAAGCTCTAGGTTTCAAAACCTTAATTCTCGCTTGCATACCACAATGTTTCCCTCTCATATTAGTACCATTATCATACGCTTCTCTACAATTCACTAATAGAATATCAAAATCAGCAAGTTCATTCTAAACTAGGTCAGTTTAGAAAGACCCAGCTGTTTTTTTTCGCAACTAACAATTCCAAAAAATATTCTCTAATTTTCAACTTTTTCGTATTTTGGTCCACTATTCTAACTACTAAAGTTAATTGCTCCTTTCTACTTATGTATCTCAGGCATACAATCTACTATAATCGAAGCCAAGGAGAATCAACGCATTACTAAACGCAGGGAAAATTGAATATAATTCGAATTACATACTAATTTTCAATATTTTTAAAAATGTGCTATCTACTACTTGAAGTGCTAATGTTCTGAATTGAATAATATCTTTTGTTTTCGTATCCTCAGGTTGAATTTTTGTATGTAGTCTTGTTTTGTTATCAATTAAATATTAAATGCACAACATATAGGAAGGAAATGTTTTTTTATTGGTTGAAAACACGACAATGCAAAAAGGATCCAAAAAAAAAGCAAATGTGCTATCTTTATGTCACGATCTGTACATATGTAACAATAAATTTTACTAGGTATGAGTATGACCTGAGTTTGACTCTCTTTCTCTTCAGTCAAATCGAAGGTTTTGATATATCGAACAAGGTTGTGAAACCAAATTTGAAGTTCGCATCGTTTTAAGTAGGCGCATTGCCTTGGCGCAAAATTTGAATCCTGCTCCACAACTTCCGACATGTTTGTTGATTTGTATGGATTTTAGTAGGCACAAATGGAGCGGTATGATAAGACTGCTCCACAACATGTTGGCAGTGAAAATTTCGTTTTTGGCAATGGGCTGAAAGGGTCGACTGGATATTTAATATGAAACAACCGAGTCTACTATGGTTGCAGCAGAGACCTTGCTCTGGTTTGCCTCTGGTTGTAGTTGGGTACAGATAAAAATTCTGCTAACTGGGCTGTTCCTGTTATACCAATTAGCAGCTATGGTGAGAAAAAGAATAAAATGTTGTGGGAACGGGGAACGGGAATGGATAGAAAAAAAAACATTATGTGCATATTTATATGGAAATTTGGTGATTTTAATGGGTGTGTATTTTTTAAAGTACAGTGATTGAAATGTGTGTATTGTTATTTGAGAAGTACGGTGAGAAATATTTGTTTGTGAAGAATATAAATATGTACATATTATGTATTAGCAAACAAGTAGATCTGTTTTTTGGATAGTATTTTTTTTAGTTTTTACGCCTCTTGCTTTCTAGCGCTTGGCGCAGCTGCGCCACTCGCTCCTATGTAAGGTCCGGCCCTGACTACTACCTACGCCTCCCTTTGCACGTTATGTGTGGGTCCATGTCATTTGCTGTACTCAAAACTATCTCAGGGGTAGTGTGTTTGACGCGTGAATCTTGCGGTGTTCGTTTCAAATACAGTTTTTTTTTTTACACATGTGTTAACATGCAGTTCAAAAATTGATGCTAAGTTACAAAGCATAGCTGACAACAAGTGGAATCAATCCACCTCTTGCAGAATAACGAAAATATTCTGGCCGCACTGCAGTGGCCATAGAACTAAATACATCCTCTCGCTATCAAGAGTGGAATGCAATTTACTACTAGGCGTCATAGGTTATCACGCTCGCAGGCTTAAACTAGTCTCATCAGACATATGCAGAAACTGCAATGAACCGGGTATTGTAGAAACATTAGAGCACCTCCTGTGCGCTTGTCCTGCATTGGCAAAAAGAAGGCACAGACTAATGGGAAAATTCTATTTCAACTCACTCGTAGAAGTGGCAAACATAAAACTTCACCTTCTCAATAAATTTGCTCAACAGACAAACTCATTTTGTTTAAACAAAGCAGCAGAAGTCAACTGATTACTCTGAGGAGTTGTGGTATCACTATGGACCAACACTGGTCTATGTGAGGCTAAGCCGCCACCCCCTAACCTAACCTAACCTAACCTAACACGCAGTTCACTCTTTACCTTTATTAAAAAAAAAAAAAGGCATATAATGCGTCTCCGTCAGAGAACAACATAAATGGCGCATTCGAGGATGTAGTGGTAAATAAACGTATCATTTGTCGTTAGTTTGGAGGGTTCCCTCCCTACTTATTTACTTAGGTGGCGCTACAGTCCGGGGTGGACCATTCTGCCAAATGCCCAAAACACATGTGCAGAATTCTCTGCGCAGAGAAATTAGAACACACATGTTTCAATACGCGAAGCTACATGAAAATTCTGTATGCAGTGCTGTTCTGCAAGATGTCTGTATTTCTAAATTCTCTGCAATCGACAATGTTGACACAACACAAAAGAAAAAAAAAACACAGTTTGAGGTATTTAGTTTCACCGATGTTTGAAGTTTCTCTGTTTATTCATATTTCAAAATGGGAGATGAATTGAATTTGTAAAAGAAAATGTATTTCAAATAGGACTAAAACACATATAAAAGCAATGTCACTTTCTGAATTTTTTTGTATTTTGTAATACTATTCGATTTTTCTCAAATCATATCAAAATAATTTTCGCAAAAGCAAGTGTATTTTAAATCAGTAGCAGTAATTGACAGTAGCCGATTCGCTGCAAATCAAATAATTTCTGCACGTCTGTTTAACCTGCAGTGCTGCGCGCAGTACTGCATACAGAATTTCTGCACATGTGTTTTGGGCATAATATTGGTCTTCATCGCCATTATACAGTCTGCAGAAGTAGGTAGTCTTTCCATATTCTCAGCACCGACTGTGTTTCAACTACAGTATTTCCCTCCGCGTCTCTACAGGTTTCTGTACGGGATTTATCGTGCTACAAGAAATGCACGATAAAAAAGATTTGCTTTTTGGGAGGTTTGCTGGTTATATACAGCTACAAAAGCAGTGATTTCCGATGGGTGGAAAAAACTTTGTTTTGGCAGATGCATACATTATGTATTTGGCTACGACACAGAAGAACACGTCATACTCACCGGATATGGGAAGAAATTTACCAGAAATTGGTCGATTCGTATGTAATTGCCAGCAGTTTCATTTCAAATTGAATGCAATATACCGCGTTTATAATCACCCTTATGACCAGGGAACGGATTTTGTTGACTTTGCCTTTTTTTACTCATATTGCCTTTTTTTGCCTTTTTTACTCATTTTGACTTTTTTTGCCTTTTTGGTACTATTTGTCAAAGTAGCCTTGCGCTTTCTTCTTAACCATACGATTTATCCTTGCTCGCACAAAAGAAATTTAAGTGTCCACACGTATGAGAGCAGGATTTTCTCTCGTATGAACAGGCACATAACTGCATGCGTTCGCCGCAGTTCTATTTATCTTTTCATGTCACAAAAACCGTTAAACACCTGGGAAGTATTTTTTTCATAACTGTGCGCCTATTCAGCTAGATTCATATTCTGTGACATACTGGTCATACTAAGTGCTAGTCTGTTGAATATTACGTTTGCTTAAATGCGTGCTGTTCCCAATCTATTTTGTTGCTTGTCATTGAAAGTGAAAATGACCCAAGACTAAAGCCAATTGCATAAGTTTGTGATGAAATTCGAAAAAGATTTTTAGTCGACCCAAAAGACCACATATTTAAGAGTTTACAAATTACTGGTGACTCCTAGTAGTTGTGTGTATTTTAATTTGAGCACCTGATCTTAGTGTGTTGCGTAGTATTTAGAAGAAGAGGTGTAAAAGACTTTGAACGGACTCGAAGGGAAATAACAACTAGCTAAAGGGCCAGTAGCTGAAGATGGGATGAAAAAATTGTACGCGGTTTTTTCAACAAATTAACGAAATGGCTCTGCAAACTCTAAATTGGTCTCAAATATTAAAGTCACGGACGTGACATCTCTTACCTTGGCTCCACTAGGCTCTGACCATGTTTAAAGGCTTTCCTGAGAGATAATCGCAGGCGATATTACCAGAGAACTTCAAAATGTTTCGGGTTACAATGTTAGTAATAATGCATAAAAACTTTTATAAATAAATGCCTTTTTTTGCCTTTTTCTGCTGGATTATTTTGCCTTTTTTGGCTTTTTTTGGTCAACAAAATCCGAACCCTGCTTATGACCAAAATTGCTCCCCGCTTTGCACTCATTCTCTACATCTACGGTATAGCTCTATAATTTGTTCCCGAATTATAATTCTCATACACAGTCAATGAAAAATAACCTAAAATACGTCAGTTACCGTTAAAAGCTATTCATACCTAATCCGCAAACACGCCTGCCTGCGGCGCAATACTTATTCGCTCCACTTTTTTTAAACCTCGGTTGGATATCAGTTGTAAAGCAGATGTATCCTTTTAAAATATCTTCATTTGCATTTAATGAAACCAAAAAAATATTTCAACAGCACCCTGACACGCCTAATCAGAATAACAGTTTGTCTGGCTTCAATCTGAATGCAAACTTTTTCCACCCCAAATTTGTTTATCCTTACTTTTCGAAGTTAAAAAAAAACACTGATAACCAAAACTGACGTTGCAACCACCTATCAACATTCCAGTTGTTTTAAGAGCGACCCGACAGAACCGTTATTCTATCAAACTTCGTACGAGTCCTTTTTTTTTTTGCTCCGTCACATCCTCCGTCATTTGTTTACATTTCACCCATCCTAAAGGTCTCACTAACACATAAATTTTCGGCTCAAAAGCCTCCCGCCACAGCAGACAGGGAGGCATCAAAAGATAATGGAGCATATATCCACCCTTGTTTCCTCATTTTTGGTTTCCTGTTCTCTTTTTTTTGCTGTGAATACGACAGGATGTTAGATAGGATAAAAATAAATCGGATTTTTTGTCGATTTCACAATCGAATTCGCCACTTCGGATTCAGCCGCATAAATACAAAAGTTTTCAATCATCATGTGTTTACATATAGCGGTACTCATCATCATCATTAGGTGTGGTAAGAGGTGAACATCTCTTTTGTCCTTTTTAAAGAGAACAAACCCTTGTCCCAAAAGGACCGAAGAGGTGGAATTGAACTAATTAAAAAGAGTTCCGTTCTACCTACGATTTTGTGAAACGTAATCGAAAACAATTGAACTGTCAAAAGCAGTCATCGACAATGAAGTAGTGTGGGCCTTACAATTCAGCACATACGCACACTTGAAAAATGTGAGATGTCCTTTCGAAATCGCCATCATTTCCCTTGGCGCTCTCTGCATCGTGTAGTTTAATTAAGGACGTTTTTTATTTATTTTTTTCTCTGTTCGTCGTCCTTCTTCTGTCTGGGTCCGTACGGGACGTGCTAGAGAGTCGATTGTATGGTACTCCCAAATACATACGCATGGTTTTAGAGTGCGTCCTTTTGTTGGCACTCAGATTTTGACACAAACAGTAGGGTTGGAGGTGCTGCTTGCTGCACTAGTGCCACTTAGGTACACTTCTTGTGCCTATTAACGCAACAATTATAATTAGAAATTCTCGGCAATCTATCATCATCCGAGTTGATGCACGGAATGGGGGAAATCTGTGTGCATACTCGTGTACAGTGCATTCCATTGGGTATTTTGGTGGTATTCCAGCGCATAGATTGGTTGTGAATGCACAATGCGAAAGTTCACACTTTGCCACTGCACTGCACACACAACAAACATTTGTGATTTTGATTTGATTGAAGTTTTGAGTGTAGGTTGAGTGACAACCCAACCAGACAGACAGACATTTATAGCGTAGGCCCATAGCCTGATGCAAGTGATGAGTTCATTAGCATTCATTGCTTGAATAATTCAGTTTCATGAACGGACGGAAGGAATGTGCGATGTGACGCATCGCATCCTACGGTCTATTTACTTAGATAAATCGAATGGAATTAACGTAGATTTAGTTGGATAATTGTGAGTTTACTCAGCGCTATGTCTAGGGTGTTTGTGTGTACTCCACGGAATGGTAGGTTGATAAAATCTATGAGTTGGAGATTTCGTGGGGAATTAATCCTGATTTATTATTTGGTTATTATTGAAAGCTGAGATACACCGCGACCTTAAGGTCTGTTGTGCCCCATACAAGTTCCTCTTGTCATCATTCCTATTGGAATCGTTTATAGAGAGCTTCGCGTTCGCTTACACCTAGCCCAGGTAAGAATTCGACGGGTCACAGCACCTCATCCAGACCAATCGCTGAGAGGTGCTATGAGTGGTAGATCCTCTGCTGTAATTTGGTATTTACTCAAACACTTGAATCTATTCTGGCTTAATGCCCCACATGCCACCGGTAGGTATTCTGGAGTTTCACTGGACTCATTGCAAAATCTGCATGCATCTTCATCTGATAGACCTAGCTTCCTGAGATGTCCCTTTAGTTTAGAGTGCCCCGTGAGGAACGCAATTAGTATGCGGAATTTGTTTTTGTCCAGTCTAATGTAAGCTGTGAACCTTTTCAGATTGAAATTCCCGTAAGTTTTATGGCCTATCTTAAACCCTGAGCTTTTGTCCAGGACTTAGTCCTATTTCTCTTCTCTAGAAACGGAAACTCCTCTTTTATGGTATGTGTTCCCTTATGCGACAGAAGGGTTCAGAGTCCACAAAGGGTGTGGCAGCCCCTTTCCTGGCAAGTTTGTTCGCCTCTTCATTACCTTTTAACGTGTCCTGTTACCCAGTAGATGGTGACGTTGTTTTGTTCGCCTAGCCTATTCAGTTTATCTAAGCATTTCTAGATGATTCTAGATGTCATGATCAGTGCCCCGATTGCTTTGATAGCTGCTTGGCTACCTGACATTATTGCTATGTCGCGTATGTTGTAGTGCTTATCAAACTTGAGTTAGGCACACCTGTCGATAGCATAGATTGAAGCTTGAAAAATTCTGGTCGAGCTGCCCATGGGTTCGAATAGTCTAGTTCCGGGCCCAAACACTACTGCCCCCGTTCCTTTCTCAGTTCTTAAACCATTTAATGATATGAGGACTCAACCTGTAGATTCTAGATTCATTGCTTCAGTCCTTGTCACCAAGTTTAATGTCGAAATTTTTTGACCTGTTAAATGTCCTGATGCTATCGTCCATAGGGAATGCCAGAAGGGGAAGCGAAATCCTAATGGCTAATGCATTTTCCTCTTCCTATTACTTCTTTGGTCATTCTAAGAAACTTCCGATTTGCGGTTTCATCCAGTGCTGCAGTTGAGCAGGTTGTCATTGCATTGACCATGCCAACATACATATATCCATCTGAGAATATGAGTTCGACAGCCCCATGACTTGTCGACTATGTTTTTACATACCATGAGTGCACGAGTCGCTTTCTTAGTAACCTCTTCTGTGTGCTTCTTCTAGTTGAGTTTACTGTGAAGGTACACTCCTAGGTATTTGACTTCTAGCACAGAAATATTGATTGTTCTTATTGATATCCTTCAAGTTCTTAAATATTAGAATGGCCGAACCTTTAGGCGTCTTCTTAAAAAACTTCTGACAAACTGCAAGAACCCGGACGAAAAAAGTCATAGGGAAATCATCTATTTTACTTCTGTTTCCAACTCTTTAAAGGCGACAATATACCTGAATGGATGTTAGGTTTAGACAAGCTTGATAAAACTCGAAGTGCTTCTTAATAATCATTAGGTGAAGGAGGAGGAGGACGCAGGAGGCCTATATCTGTGATTCTTAGTTTTGAAGTAGAAAATACCCCACAGGCATAATTTTTTTTATAAGACTACACGTAATGTGTTCTTTGTTTTAGAGGCAATAGAATCAAGCTGCCGTAACCACCGAATGACTTCTATACGCACGCATGAGTCGGAGAAAATATATTCCAAAAACTACCAGAGCGGCAATGCGTCAATTTCGTCGGTTGCTGAAAAATTGTCTTGCTAAAGGTAAATGGTTTACGGCCCTATAACTTTTTTAAAAAAACTAGCGAATTTAACAGCAATCCGAGAAAATAGAGGGGCCGAAAAACTTCGGTAAAGGGCGATAGATTGTTTTCCAGACTTAGATAGATAGATATAATTTTATTTAGTACATTTGCACCATTTACAAAAAAAATATAATGATTAAAATAAATACAAAATGATTTAAAAAGATTACATGGATAAGTAAATAAATAAATAAATTTTAAATGAATTTAATTAAATTTTAAATAAATAAATAATTTCAAATAAATAAATAATTTTAACTAGAAAAACATTGGTGGGTATATTTTACATTTGTTTTTTTAAGAAATTAATAAAGCTCCTTTAAATGAGTGTATATTTGAGTCTTCTTTGATGTTTCATGGAAGAGAGTTAAATAGCTGGAATCCTTTATAAAATAAACAGTTCTGGGCTGCACTCGATCTTGTAGTAGGAAGTCGAAAATCTTGTTCGTTTCTTAAAGGATATGGTTGAACATCACTAACATAATTTACATAACGGTGTAGGTAATTGTGTAGACAATTATATTTTATTTTGAAGACAAACATTAAAACATTCATCTTTATTCGTTGCTTGACGCTTAACCACATTAAGATATTTAACATTGATGAAATTGATGTATAGATATTGCACTTAATAATTATCCTCATACCCTTGTTTTGCAACAGTTGAAGTTCAAGTCTATTTAAAACCATTTGATTACACAAAAACAAAATTGACGAACAGTACTCGAAGTGTGGTTTTATTATCGCACTATAAATTGATATTGCACTATTTGTTGAAATGTGTTTTCTTATTCTTTTTAAGAACCCAATTTTTTTCGCAATTTTCTTTGCAATATGATTACTAAATGCCAATTTATTGTCTATTACAACACCCAGATATTTTTAATTTCAGATACTACCTCTATTGGTTCGTTGTCAATAGAGATGCTAATCCCTGATACATCACGATTACCGCCAATCACCATTAGTTTGGTTTTTGCCACATTTAACTTTAGTTTATTTGCGCTCAGCCAGCAACATAAATTCATTAAATCCTCCTGCATATTTGATACCATTTCTTGTAAGTTTTTACCTGTAACGAATAATAGAGCATCATCGGCAAATAAGGCCATTTTACTATGTTTGATAGGCTTAACAATATCATTTATGTAAACATTCAACAAAGAAGTTCCAAGGACCAAACCTTGTGGGACACCGGTATTAACACTAATCTTTTTGGAAATTACACCATTCACATTTGTTCTTTGAGTTCGATTTTCAAGATATGTTTTGATCCAATTCAATGGATTGTTTCGAACACCATACTTTTCTAATTTATCAATAAGAATCGTTCTATCCACTGTTTCAAAAGCCCTCTTAAAGTCAAGAAACACACATATAACACTATTTTTCAAATCAAGTTCCTGTTTCCAGATCCCGATTATCATGTTCAGTGCACTTTCACAAGAATGCCGCTTTCTAAAGCCCGACTGGTTTTCAATTATCAACTGATGCTCGTCAAAAAATGATTCCAATTGAACTTGCACTCATTTTTCTAAAATCTTCTCGTAGAGAGGTAGGGCATTAACGGGTCTATAATCTTCACATTTTTTTGAGTTTTTAACTTTTATTATGGGCGTTATTTATGATTCTTTCCAGCTACTTGGAAAAATACCCTGCCTTAGTGAAAGGTTAAATATTTTCTTTAGTTGTTCACCTATAACATTAAATGCGTCCTTAAATATGTTGGGACTTAGGAGATTAATTTATTTGGTTAATTACTTGTTCAATATCATTTAGTTGTATTTCTCTAAAGGCAAATGAATATGGGTTACTTTCAATTCGATTAACATATGGGGTAATTGGGATTGATTCACTTATGCACTGTACACTTTTGACAAAAAAGAAATTAAACTTGTCAGCTAATACACCATCGCCAAAATACGATACGTTATCAAATATAATGGATTTTTTCTCACAGCGCTTTTCTTTTAACACAAAACGTTTCAAAAGGATCCACATTGATTTTTGGTCAACAGCACGATTTATTTTTTGTTTTATAAATTCACTTTTTTGTCTATTTAATTTAGATTTAAAAAGGTTTCTAAAACGTTTATAATTTTCCCAGTCCTGAACATAGTTAGTTAGTCTGGCTTTATTGTACGAAGCTATTTTTTGATTCAGAGTAGTTACTTAAAGCACTTTGTATATTTAAATATGCCCCTTTAATATGATTTGATTGCTAAAAGGTAAACTTCATACTTTCCGTTTTAAATTTATTTTGAAACGCTTCACAACACTTGTCTTTGCAATTACGATCAGTATTTAATTTTAGACCTAAATTTTTATTCGCTTTATCACAATTATTGCATTTCAAAAAGGTTTCGGAACACTCTTTTGTGTCATGGTTTTGGGCACAAATTTTTATTCGCTTTATCACAATTATTGCATTTCAAAAAGGTTTCGGAACACTCTTTTGTGTCATGGTTTTGGGCACATTTAGCGCAAACAATTTTATTTTTGCAGTATTTTGCGATATGATAAAATCCCCAACAATTATAACACCATGTGAGTGACACATATTGGTATACTGGACATCTGTCCCATCCTACGTTGATTCTGGATTTTTCCATAATAAGATTATAAGTGATGGTATCCACCTCAATAATAGCCTTAAACGAAGAATTTCCGGGCACCCTGTAAATTTTAGTACATTTGACAGTTCCTTAGATACTGTTTTGTTTTTTTATAGCCTCTGTAATACTATCGCTATCCCATTCTTTTGTTGTGTTCACTATTAAAATGGATGGACTCTTCACTTTCGGTACTGTTACCGTATATTTATCACCTAGTTTTTCTTTTATTTCTTTTTCGGTCGCTTCTAGGCTTGCCACCCGTCCTCCTTTGAGGAGGACAGTCCTACTTTGTAAGGCGATGTCCTCCGTCCTCCACAAAAAGAAAAATGTCCTCCACACACATAATTACTAAAACAAAATCTAATTCCTTTCACTTCTTAAAGGGTCAAAGAGTACGATTTTATTTTACAAATGTGACAACACCGCATTTTTTTTTGTTTTAGGGTTCCGTACCCTTATGGTAAAACGGAACCATTATAAGTTCGCTCTAACTCAAAAATGTCTGTCACGATAAAAACATCAAGAACCGTTCTTCCTAGAAACTTGAAATTTGGCACACTTATACATTATGGTGGTCCACATACATGGACAAAATATTACTCAAAAATATTGTGAAACAACTATACAGGGTGGGTAAAATGTGATCTAAAAAAAAAATGTTTTTCTTAATTTTTTCTGTTAGAAACTTTTGGAGTTATTGCCAAAAATGTGTGACAAATATCATACCAAAAGCCCCCTACTATTTCCTCGGAAACTACTGAAGTCAAAAATATGAAAAATCATAGTTTGTAGATAATTAACTATTGTTTTAAAGATAGGTTAGCGAATCTCGTAATAGTTTTTTGATATATTCACGTCGAAAAATTCAATTTCTCAACCGATTAACTCGTTAACTATATGTACATATATATTATACTGAAATTACCACTATATACGATTAACTATAATTTTGGGAAAGTTATAGGATATACGAAATTGTACTGCCATAAAAAAAAAATAAAAAAAAATAAATAAAAATACGGATTTTGCCAGGAAACGAACCTGAGACCCCTGAACTCAGTAGTATAGCGCAAAAAGGGTTAATGGACGCGCTACACACTCAGCCGCGTTCTTAATGTTTATCCAATTTCTCATAGTGAATAATATTACTTATTATATTAAGTTTGTAAAGTGAATATAGAGGTGGCTCGTTTTCGTTTTTTGTGTTAACGAAATGAAACAGTTATTTAACCAAAATATAACTAGTTTTAAAACTACAGAACCCTTTGAGCGCGAGTCTGACTCGTACTTGGTCTGCTTTTTTTAATTTTTTGTATCTTTCTTGTCTATTTATTTACCCGTTTTTCATTGAATTGTAATTTTATTATTATTTATTTTGTAATAATTGGGCAATATACGCATTTTAAGGGGGTATTCTAGTCTTACGGTACGAATTTTGGGTGTTTTTTAAAATTCGATAAAAAAAACTAAGAATATTTTTACCTGCCATTTTTTTATTAGATATTTATTTATATTGGTGAAGTGGGGTGGTGAAAAGGGTGCATCCTTCATGACATGATTCCAACATGAACAGAAAAAAAAAAGAAAAAAAAAGGTTCTTCTATAAGTAAGAATGTCGCTATCGTCTGAACTACGGTAATAAAAACCAAAATTTGTTTCACAAAATGGCGGCCGTTTGAAAGAAAAAGTGATTTTATGCCCTTTTTCAATGTTTTGAGTTTTTTAAAAATAGTAAAAAACAAAATTTTTACATAATTATAATTCCAACGATAGAGTAGAGGGATATATAAAGAAGTTCCACGCCAAATTTTAAGTTAATCGGTTCATTACAACTTGAGAAATCATGTCAGACGTGTTGGAAAAAGTAGTTTCGAGAAAAACGCGTTTAAAGAAATACGTTACAACGACCTTCACATAATTTCTTTCTGAGAATTCATAGTGTATAAGAGACTTTCTGTAGGATAATTCAGGAAACGTTTGGAGGATATGTTTTTGAAGATCTAATCCTTAAACGATCTAACAAATCTAAAAACGATTTTTTCAAAATTCTAGACTAGAATACCCCCTTAAGTTTTAAAAAAATGTTTTATTTTTTTAAGTCCTCCACGAGATTCTCTAGGAGGTGGCAAGCCTAGTCGCTTCACTTGATTTTTTGTCATCACAATTTACTGCAATAGCACCATTTTGCCGGTTGTAAACACTATTTACTTTGATAGACAATGATGACGGGTTTATATGTTTTTTCATATCTTCTTTTGTTTTATTATTTTCTTGTGATTTTTTCGGTTTGATTATAACTGGTGGTTCTTTGTTCACTATTTCGGCATATGATTTTTTCTTTTCTTGTGGTTTTTCGGCATTCAATTTATCAACGCGATAAAGAATTTTAACTATATTTGCTTCCTGTTTTTCTATTGATATTGATACTTTGTTTACCAAGCACGAAATTTGTGTTGACATTACATCAATAAAACTTCTACAGTTTTTACAAACGAATAGAATTCCTGGATTTCTATTAATCAAATTCAAGTCGTAATCAGTTAATTGGCCCGCGCATCTCAAATCGAAATAACTACCACACATGCCATTACATGAAATAAATTTTTCCGTTCTAAGCGATTTGCTCATTTTACTTAATTTGTAACTTTTTAAATGTAATATATTGAGCACTTCTAAAACACGTCTACTTCCAACAGCTGTTGGCACAACATAACAAAAAGGATCCTTTTTAAACATCAGATATATCAAGGCAAGAACCGTACACTTTTAATACAATTAAGCACCGGCGGTGGTAACGTGATGGTATGGGGTGCATTTTCATCGCATGGTGTTGGGCCAATCATTCACATTATCGGTCGAATGGATCAATACGTATATACATATGTATATCAAGTGATATTGGCAAATGTTATGGAACCCTTTTCATTTAAAAACATGTCCATTGCATATATTTTTCACTTAATGTAGAAATACTTTGTAATTCATTTGTAACCGGTTTTGATAAACTTCTTAAATAAAATATTAAATTGTATTACCGTTTCTAATTACATGTCCAGCTGTTTTTGAACTTCCCAAGATCTGCAAAATATTACAGCTATATTTGAAGTAACTTGCTTTGATCGTTTGCATAGCGTAATAGTACAATTCCCAAACAAATAATTAAGATATCAGCAAACTTTATTTAATGTGGCAAAAAAGCGTATTGTAACATTGAACCCATTTGGAACGATCGTTTCTAGTTATATGACCACCACTACATCTTTCTATAAGCTTTAAATGCAATACACTTATCAATATATTTGTGTCCATTCCAGTGACCTCTCTATACGCTGCTGCAGCATACGACTCGCTTTCGCACATGTCTGGGCTCTACATTGGTCTCTTAGCACCCTTTTTACAGAAAGTATCGTACAATCTTGGTTAGCAACATTTTAAACGGTCAGTTCCTTACAAATTGTTTGAAATGGTTAAAAATATATGTATTCCAATTGGCAATCCTTTAATTCTGGTCAGAGATAATAATCAATTAGTTATCATCGACATTGGCGTTATCGCTCATCAACCCGATAACGCATGCAGCCCGAGAATGAGACAAAACATTAACACAGGCAGCATGGCCTCTCTTGGATCACTTGTATGTTTTTCTTGTCCCAAAAACAGTATTTTTACGGCTTAATCCTGTAGTTTTCCACTCGATCTTCAAGCTCCAACCTCCATCATCAATAGAGATGCATCCGAAGAAATCTCCAAATATTAACCAGTACAAGGTCTTATCTAACCTAGCGACTTTAAAACCTCCCAATCCCAACCCGTGAAATTTTGAGCCTTAGCTTGTTTGAAACAAGCTTACTGCTTACAAAACACTTTCACTCGCGTGTGTTCTTACTCACATGGGCAACGCAATTGCAGACGAACAAGCTAAATCTGGCTCTAAATCTAAATTTATTGGCTTTGCATAGTAACCCTTGCCAATCGCTGCTTCTATTTAACTAAGGCCCTTCCCCGAACAACTAAAGAGACTATACAAAACCCTTATCATCCCAGTCCTGCACTGGCGCCAAGGCATGGACACCAACTAAGAGTGCGCTCAAGATCAAGCTAAACTTTGCGTATACCCGAGGAATCTCGTCCCTCTGATCTCAATGAACTCGCCTAAGTAACACATCGCACTATAGTGTTCTCGTAGCGCACACCCTAAGGACCAACGTTTTCCCTTCTGTGGCTTCTCTTCCTTAACTATTACGAGCAAACTTTCGTTAAAATTTATTCATACAATGCAATTTAAGTACGACTGTGTACGCCTCCACTAAACTCGTCTCGCAATTATCCTGTTAATCTCACTCTTCGCCGAAGACTGACTTTGGATATCCTTCGCTTTAAACAAAAAGATATCACCTCATTAATTTGCCGAGAAAGTTCATTTAAATCGTAAAAATGGCTACGCTACTCCAGTGTTGAGAAGATTTTTGGGGTTTCCCCCCACCACCATTTCCATCCAAGTAGCGTGGCAAAGATCCTGGTTAGTGAGGAAAATTTATTGGAATGCAAACTTTTTAAATGAAATTTACTTTGCGCGCATCCTTTTCTGCAGTTGCACGGTGGGGCGTAACTTGTGTGCGTGAGAAATGTCCTCCTCCGCTTCGAGTCACTTTCAACTGAAAAATAAGAAAAGAAAACGAAGACGAAGGACTTTCTCATAGATTTCCAGCAAATTCTAGTAATTTTAGTTATTTGCATAAATACAGCTGCACTGTCAGTGTTGTTGGTGTTATTGTCGACCGTCGCGTCGCGTCTCCTATGTGTGTGAGTTTCCTCAAAAACTTTGCCTGAAGGCCACAGTTTTAGTTTACTTTTAAAAGTGAAATGATAAAAGTCCTTTTGCTCGTGTAGACTGCAGACACTGTAAGTGGTGTACTACTGTAGCTTTAGGTACATCCATCTGGGGATTTCCTTTGAGGGAACATTTTTTTTTTTTTCACAGCAATCTTCGTGATCGGGCTTGTACCACAATCGTGACATAAATTTTTGATGTAATTAAAAGAAAGCACAATGAGACTGAGTCCTGTTTTTGGTTTATTTTTTGTTGTCTTTATGATGAATTTTTAGAAGCAAGTAATTAGAGGGAAGCCAGTTTTAATATGCTGCTGTGAGGAAGTGTTTTGAAGAATAAATAATTCGAGGTACTTAACTGAAAGATGGGTTTTAAAAGATTCAAAGGGATTCAAAATTACTTTTTTTGAGAGAGAATCCAGGTAGGTAAACAAGAACTTGAGTTTGACTTGAAAAACAACATCAGCCAAATGGCCACCACGAGCACGCATTTCCATAACCAAATCGCAAAGTGGCTGCCCTATGTCCTTGATAGCCTCACGAATTTTATCTTTGAGGTCTTGAATCGACGCTGGGCTGTTGGCGTAGACCTTATCTTTCACGTGGCCCCAAAGGAAGAAGTCGCAAGGTGTTAAATCACAAGATCTCGGTGGCCAATTGTGATCACCTTTTCGAGAGATAACACGGTCCGGAAACTTTTCCCGTAAAAGATCAATGGTTTCGTTGCTTGTGTGGTACGTAGCGCCGTCCTGTTGAAAGTTAACGTTGTCCAGATCAATACAATCCAACTCCGACCATAAACAGTCATTAATCATCTCTCGATAGCGCAATCCATTCACCGTAACTGTTGATCCAACCTCATTTTCGAAAAAGTAAGGTCCAATGACCCCGCCGGACCATAAACCGCACCAAACAGTCACACGTTGAGGATGGAGAGGCTTCTCAACAATAACTCTTGGATTTTCCGAGCCCCAGATGGGGCAATTTTGCTTGTTGACGTAGCCACCGAGGAGGAAATGGGCTTCATCAGTCAAGATGATTTTTCGATGGAATTCCGGATCATTTTCATGCATTTCAAGGACCCAATCAGCAAAGACACGACGTTGTTGATGATCGGCCGGCTTGAGTTTTTGTGTTAACTGAACTTTGTAAGCCTTGAGACCCAAGTCTTTATGCAAAATACGGTGTAATGACGTTTGAGGAATGCCCAATGCCAAAGAACGACGAGGAATGGACAAACCTGGGTTTTCTTCAACACTTTGGGCTACAGCAGCAATATTCTCAGTTGTTCTGGAGCGACGTGCACGGGTTTTACTCTTCACATTACTAACTTTTCCCAACAGCTCGAATTTCTCCACCAATTTCTGTATTGAGGTCCGACAAGGTGCTTCACGACGGCCAAAATATGCTTTAGTTTTGCGAATTGTGACTGCAAGATTTTCACCATTTTTGTAGTGAATTTTAATAATAATTTTAATTTTTCAATGCGTTGTTGAAGCTTGTATCGTTCCATTTTTAGTAATGGCGTAGTTTCTACTTGTCAAATGTCAAAGAATAAAAGCTTCAAAAGTGACAGATACCGAAATAGCGGGCCATTCACAATAACACCTCTCATTGGAAAACCCTATACAACCTCTGCAAGTGCTTCAAACACGACTGCAAAAAATTGTAAAAATATTACAGCTAAGACATCACAATGGCGAGCAGGATAACAGAAAAGAGACGAATTTCTTGAACATATGGTATATTTTTCATATAATTTATTCTAAAATATGTTCCTGTGATCTATGTAAAATTAATAGTTTGTAAAAAAAACAACTCAGCTTAATTTGTTAAAAATATTTTTGCAAACAGTCTTCTGCAGGCGAGCCCTCCCATGCTTTGTAGATAAACTCTTATTGTAAATCAATGAATTTAAAGAACAAAACTTACAAATTACAATTAGAATTACAAAAAAAGATCGTCGAAGAATAGTTTGCCCAGTAAGCGTTGCCTGGCTCTCGCTAGAGCTGGATATTTGCACGGAAAGTGAATGAGCGACTCTTTTCATTTTCATCTTTGCAGATACGCAAAAACTGTTGTGAGTGATCGCTAGTTTGGCTACATGGTCCCCTATTGGCCAGTGCCCAGTACTAGCTGCCACTACTCTAGCGTTCTTTGTAGCAGCTCGTTCATTTTGGACTTGTTGTAACTTGGCCATACATATCTTTCTGGATATAACACAGTTTATCAGATTGGCCCACCTGAGACCTGTGAGAGTACATACAGTGGAAGTCGCTTATAACGACGGTGAGGGGACCGAGCAAGTGTGGTCGTTATAACCGGCGGTCGTTATATCCGACTGCCCTCCATAAGTATTCAGGGAAAACTTAAAAACATTCACAGACAAAATTAATTTATTTTATTTTTAAATTATGAAGGACATTTTACAGAGTTCATAAATAAATTAAATTTTTATTTTTTTTAAGTTTTACAGAATAAATCACTCCAAATTCGCGTGCTATTCGCTATTTTTTCACCTGACTCCAAATGGAAGAAAATCGCTGCGTTTTCTTCTACAGAAAAGTTCCTCCGTTTTCTAGAACTCATGGCTGCATAAGAAAATAATATCAATGAACTCCTTACTAATATCCTACTTTTTAATCACAATGTGTTAACTCAAATAAATATACAAAACACTAGAACTAAGATCAGCTATCCTGGCGATAATAATCATATGCAACAGATACATAGCTGCACAATGCAGAACGACCATCATCGGCTGCGCAAAAAAAATACTAACAAATTGCGTAAAATCACTAGAATAAACAAGAAATATTCAGATTATCGTACATACATACATACGTATGCATATACGTGAATGGGTATGCAATTTTTTGGAAATTTTCTCTCACTTCGTCGTTATAAGCGACGAAATCGATTCTTTCTCCTCGAAAATTGGTCGTTATATCCGAACAGTCGTTATATACGACGACGTTATATCCGACGGTAGAATAGCTTAAAATATAAAGAAACCAACCAACTGAAAGGAAAATGGTCGTTATAAGCGATTGGTCGTCATAAGCGAGGTCGTTATAAGTGACTTCCACTGGATATGTATTGTTAATAGCAGCACCTATAGGAATATGAACGAATATGATATGGAGATCAAGTGGCAGAAGGTGCAGCAGCACAGTGAGAGCATCAATTGGGCATAACCTCATTGCACCTGTAATGCCTAGCTTGCTGTTCTTTTGACTCTTCTGATTTTGTAAGCGTTATATTTTTTGCTTAAGGCAAGCCACTACACTATTGACCCATAGGTGAGAATTGGGCATACTACAGCTGTAAACATCCGTAGTGTCATTCTTGGCTCTAGTCAACATTTTTCGCCAAAGGATTTGTTGCAGGCGTAGAAAGCTATGCATGCAGTTCTATATTCTTGCAGTTAATGACGATGCCCAAATACTTAGCATTGGAGGGTAGTGAGAGTATTTGTCCGTTTAGTTTGGGAAGATCAAAGGTTTGTACTTTGGTTTTGTGATAAACTGGCTAAGTCTTCTTTGAAATGACACAATGGTTCAGGGTTTTCCATCTAGAGTTGGCTTTTAAGAGAGAGTGCTGAAAGATTTCGCAAATCCCAGTGGAGGGTACACTGTCATACATGTCGACTCTGTCATTCCCCTATATAGATGTTGCTCTGACGAGGAACCCAGGGGAAGAGTGATATTAGACCGGCTGCATGCCTGTGACAATTTCTCCTTGCACTATTCCACCAATTTAGATGATGTGATGCTGCGAAGGGCTTTAATAGCGGATGAGCCATCTACTAGTATTGCTACCTTCGCCAAGGTTGTAGTGCCAGTCAGGAAGATGAAGTTTTTATAGCCAGTTTAAGGCCCAATATGATCCCCGCTGCTGTGTGTAAGTGCCTTGTATGCTTGCCTAATTTCAGTTTTATGTTCTTAAAAATTATACCATACTGCTATGTATGTATATTGTTGTAGATGGCGCTAGAGTCTGGACCTGGTAACAATAAACCTTCAGTTTCTTTTATCAATTTGCCTGAGATCGTTTTCTAAAGGATCGGTTATTTGAAGCATCCCTACTACGACTGTCGTGGCAGTCCATAGAAATTCGTCTGTACCACTGTCTCCAAGAAGGCAGACTTACCTGGCAAAAGGTTCTTTAAATATGTATATGACTGTATATGTCGGGGGTCGGCGGGTAAACTCGATTTTGTGATTGAAAGTGTATCAGTTCGTTGAGAGCAAAATATAAGGATATACTCGTACAGCCCTATTATGGTTAGCGAATCGAACGTTCGATATGAAGCTAACTCTTTTGCGAATCACCCGTATCGTGGTATCATATTATGATATAATTTATATCCAAGTAAACAAAAATATTGGCACTTCCATATGCATTCAGAAGTGCAGAGATTTTCTTGTTTTCCTACTGTGAACTTTGTAATTGCCGTTTTTTAGGTGCCAGACGTAGTCGCCCATCAAATTGGCATCCAATTTGCCCTAGTACCAGCTCTCTATTGTAGCAATGTCTTATTAAAATCATCTCAGTATGTTCTTCATTAATGCTCCCCAAGTTTTCACTAAAAAAATCTAAATGAGAATGAAGAACATGTAGTTTTAGCGACATTCTGGATCCTAATATATTAAACCTATCCACTAAATTTTCTACGAGTTCTAAATAATTTTCTATTTTTTTTTCACTGAATGCTGTCCAAGCATTACGTTCCTTTGATTTAAAGCAGGGACATCAATCTGAATCTACCAATAGCTGGAACTGCACATTTTTTTGCATCAGGTACAGGGATTCTCTTAGCGGCCATGTTTTCGTACGAACGTTTTCAGTGTCAGCACGATGTTTCCATAAACAAAGAAAACCATTTTAATTTATTTTCTCAACTAACGACTAGTCACATTTACTTGCAGAGGTCAAATAATAGGTTTGTTATGCTTGCATCTCCGTTAATACATTTCACGATGCCGTTACCGTAGAGCGAATGAATACTCAAAATGCGCTTGACTTATAGCTAATAAGGAAGCAAAAACTAACAAAAAATTAACATATGGTATGGTGTAGCTTGGATGTCTTCTTCCATATAAGTTACCGTTTCTAAGCCGACCGGGCTCAATCCAAGCAAACACCCTAAAGTTGTTCCATTGTGCCACATCCACCCTACCAACGTTTTGGCATTAACACTCCACGTTCGCTCCGCAGTCGCGCCAGCAAGTTCAAATAAGGAAAACAAAACCAAACCAATTCTGCAAGAAATAAACTCTTCCAACCTAACCTATCGGTCGAATAGAAGTTAGTTGACCAAATGCGTTTTCGAGAAATATGTAAGAAGACAACAAACGGAGACAAAAAAAACATAATTTAAATCGTAACTCTGCCTTTTTACTTTCCATTGTGAATTGTTTTATTCGGAGTTATTTCGGACGCAGTGTTGTTTCAAACCAGATTCAAACGAATATCGAAACCTTTTTCTAAACATTTATTTTCGAAGTTTCGAATTCAAATTCGGACAGCAAATGTGCTCATATTCGGAGTTAATTCGATTCTTATTTATGTCGTTACTCCGAAATGAACATTCGAAATTCGACATGGTTCAAAACTGTACTATATACATATGTGGTTTGTGTATTCAAGTATTCGGAAGTATTTTTGGCAACAACCTTTTTTATTAGAAAACAAGTGATTACACTCCGATTTTTCGTATACACTCACCCTATGATTACGGGAGATATGCATTAGATATTACAGTGCATTCTCGGTTTGTGCAACTAATAGAAACCGGGGGTAGTTGCAATGAGTGAGGTTGTTGCTATAACCGAGTCAAAAACTTTTTGAAGCTAAAATTGGCGCAAATTTATAGTCGTTTAAAGTACACTTTTAAATTATTTTAGCACGAAACTAAGCGTTTTCATAATAAAGCCCACTTTATCGTTAGCGCCTCGTATTAAAGTTAAAATCACCCGAACCTCGTATTAAATATTTAATATGGAGCTAGAATACTACGTTTTTTTTTTATCGAAACTGTCACTTTTATGTGTGTTCGAATAAAATTTCTCATAGGAACGTTGCGAAATAGAAATTATTTAGCAGCATACTAAAAAGTGTCTATTATTGAAAAAAAATTAAAATATGCTTTTAAGTTTAAAGTTGCGTATAACTAGTACGGAGTTAAACTGATAAAGTGGGGTTGACTATAAATTTGCGCCATTGTGACTAAAGCCATATTAATGAATAATAACTAAGAAAACAGAACACTTATGTATATGTTCAGTTCATTCAAAAACTTTTTATTTATTTCAGTTATAAAAAAAAGAAAAGAAAAACGAGTAAATTCATCAAAATATAAGGTAAGCATATACAGTATACTCTCTCCTTACGGACACCTCTCATAACCGGACACCTCTTATAACCGGACAAATTTAAAAGAACGGAAATAAATACACGATTTTTCATATAAAAAGTTCTCCCATAACCGGACTCTCTCATAACCGGACACCGACACCAATTTTCCTAACCGCAATAGAATGTCGGTTTCTCTTAAATGGACGAAACCATAGACGAAACCCATCTACGTATGGCAAACTTTTTACATAGGTACTTTATTTTGTTTCGGTTTTGTTCTCCTCTTCTTTACTGCAAAGAAATGAAACAAAAATGTAAACTGTGGAGTGTGCCTTGTGTTATTATCACATGATTTTCGGTGGGGAACGTTAGATTGACACACGCATATCTGCGGCATTTTGAGAGATATTTTATATTATTTTGTGCGAATTTTGTATAAAGATAAAAATGATTCCGCTGGTCACAGTGAAGTAGGACAAATAATGCCGAAATATGGAAGTATGCTGTATTTCTCGTCAGTGTAACCCGTCTTGTCCTAACATACCTAAAATTGTATTGTTCCGCTAATTTCCTCAACCATTGACGGAATATGCTGCCTTGTCCGCGAACGTGTTATCCAACAACTATGTGCATTTATAAATCCCGATGCATTTTTAAAATAGGTTTGTATTATAAGTGTATGTATTTATGTATGTACCTATATGTATGTAATTTGTACGCTTGATTGTCATAGACAGAAATTATTATTTTTCGGTAATTTGTGTTTATCACATACAAAAGGAAATCGTAATCTTGTCCTATTATATTTTCTCTGATTGACTAGGACGTATAATTTCTTTTGCCAACTTACATATATGGATATCCGTATTCATCATCATCATCATGCAGCCTGTCTTGTCCATAGTCGGACGTAGGCCTCTTTTAATAATTTTCACTCTGTCCTGTCTTGTTCTGTGCGGATCCAGTTGTCTGCCGGCATTCGCTTAATGTCGTCACTCCAGCGTGATGGTGGTCTTCGTCTGTGTCTCAGGTCCTCTCTGGGTCTCCATTCAATTAGCATATTTGTCCATCTATTGTCTGTTCTTTTTCGTACGTTTCCTGCCCACCTCCATTTCGCCTTTGCTATCTGTGTGGTTATATCAAATATTCCAGTTCTGCTTCTGATTTCTTCTTTTGTTACCCGGTCTCTCCTGCTTATTCCCAACACCGCTCTTTGTGTTACTTCCAGTTTGTTGATGGTACATCTTGTCAGAGTTAGGGTCTCCGCTCCATATGTGATAACTGGCAGTATACATTGGTCAAATATTTTCCTTTTCAGACGCATGGCTATGTTGCTCTTTAGTATGTTTTTCATTTTACCAAAGGCTGCCCAGCCTAGTCCGATGCGGCGCTTAATTTCCCGGGTTTGGTTGTCTCTCGTTATTCTTATTTCATGACCGAGGTATTTGTATTTGAAAACCTGGCCGATCATCATACCGTCTGTTGTCTGCAGGATACCACGGGGAACCAGGTTGGTAATGAATTTAGTCTTTGCGAAGTTGATGCTTAGACCCACGTTCTTTAAGGCTGCCCCGAGCTCATCTAGCATCCGCATCAGGTTATCGGTTATGAGGGCAATGTCGTCCGCGAAGCGAATGTGGCTTAGGTACTCTCTGTCAACTTTGATACCCTTATTTTCCCATTGCGGGTTTCTTGAAGGCATACTCCAGGACTGCTGTAAAGAGCTTTGGTGACACCTCTTTGTCGAATTCCTCTCTACTCAATACGTATTGGTTTTTTTGTGCAGAGTGACACATCCGGTGGCCGTATCGTATATACATAAGTATGTTGGAGAAGACGAAGATATCTTCCGTCTATTCTACATTGCTACAACGCTCCCATAACATTAGGTTCATTATATTTCCAGTGTCAAAAGCTTTTTGGAAATCTACGAAAGTTGGTACCAGCGGCCGGTTATATTCAATGGATTTTTCGATTTCTGTCTTCACTGCACGTAGATGGTCGTTCGTACTTTTTTTTTTCCATCACAGAGCACACAGAACACTACGTTCTCTAGTGTATACTCTCAGTATCGCTTAACACAACTGTTCTTTGTTGCGCGACTAAGGATCATCTATTTTCAATCTTATAGACTACTTCAAATAAACAATATTAAGTTAATCAGAAACCAATGAAAAAACGCGTTTTCTAAATTCTGCTCGTGATAAGCAAAAATCAACTTCATTGCACAGCTCATTGTAAGTGCTTATGCACCTTGCAATAGGCTCATTAGAACCATAATTGGTTCTATGCCTTTCTGGAAAAAACAAGCTTCTAACCCGCAGAGACCTTTGGGGAGCATATTATATATTTAATAGAAAAACCAATTCTGGTGAAATAATATGAAGTTGCGTTGCGTCTGAAACTTAAGGTTTGCAAACCAATTAATTGGCACCTTCTATCATAATTAGGAAGCACATCAAACATATTTAATTTACGAACCGCATATCTCGTGAAGTTTTTTTGAACTCTTTCCAATCTGCGTTCGTGAATAGCATATGATGAATTCCAAATGATGGATGAATATTCTAAATAAGGTCTGACTAACGAGCAGTAGATAACTTTAAGGCTATGTACATCTCGAAAGTATTTACTATTACCCTTTAGAAAGCCCAACAAAGAGTTAGACTTGGCAATGGCATAATCATAATGCAAGATAAAGTTTAGTTTATTATCAAACATGACCCCTAGATCCTTCACTTCCTCCAATCGTTGAAGTCGAAGATCGTTTATACAATAATTATGAAAAAGTGGAATGGCAATTCGATAAGCCGAAAAAATTTTACATTTTGAAATATTAAGTTCCAGGGCATTATGATTACACCATTCTGATAATCTATTAATGTATGATTGCAAACGAATACAATCAGTAACATTATTTACACGAGAAAATAATTTTAAATCATCCGCGAATGTCAAAACCTTACAGAATTTAAATATTTCGTGAACATCATTGATAAATAAAATAAATAGCAACGGGCCAAAATGACTACCTTGTGGAACGCCCGACGTTACTTCAATTACACGAGAAGTCCAACCATCGACCTTTACCATTTGCCTTCTATTAGTTAAGTAATTAAAGAGGAGGAATGAAAACCGAACGATTCAAGTTTGGCTAAAAGTAGGGTATGATGTACCCTATCAAAGGCCTTAGTGAAGTCTGTGTAAACGTTGCTCAAAACTGTTAAAAATATTTATAATTACAGAACAAAGCTAAATTAGTGGTACATGATCTACCACGAACGAAGCCATGTTGATTATTTGAAATAATCTCTTTTACCGCGAAAAAGAATTTTTCCTTAACAATACTCTCAATTTGGGTATTGCCGAAAGCTTGGATATAGGTCGATAGTTTTCCACTTTTTGCTTAGACCACCCTTGAAAATAGGAATTATAAAAGAATATTTCCAATCATTAAGGAAATCACCAGACACAAGTGACTGGTTGAAAATAATTTTAAAAGGATGAAAAACGGATAATAAACATTTTTTTTAATATTACCGCGGGTATACCATCAAGCCGCTTCTAAATCCAGCTTGTTCACGTGAATGGTATTGGTCAAGTTTTCATTCCGTTCTTCTGGTAAGAATCTTTGTTAATAATAGTCGTATTGGCGTTGATGAAATGTATATACTACATATCTATTAAGCTGATCTTCATTTTGTGTGGTAAGTCCAGAAACTATTTGCAATTATCAGATAGATATGCGTCTGGTACAAGCTCCTGCACTTTTTTTAGAAGATCTAGTCCAACATTCTCGTTGATCCTTATTTCCGTGACATTCGAATCAACTTCAATCCGCATTAATGCCGCTTCAGATATTTCGTTAAACTGTTGGCTATTCTCGAAGACGCCATTAAAAATGCAACGAACCGAATTCAAAAAGTCTGTCATCAGTTATTGCTGACTTTGGCACATTTACGAACTGAAATTTGTACTGATTTTCGTCAATTTGAATTGTGTCGATCGCTGAATCGCATACCACCTTCGTTTGATTTAGGCCTGCCAATGAACAAGAAATCATTTAACCTTATCGAGTAAGATTTTTACAACTTCCCGTATCTATCAAGGCACAAGCTGTTCCATCGGTGACGACCATCTTGTATGTATATCCATGATCGCATATAAAATACTAGATTATATGCCTCGAACAGCATTTGTATACCTTATGGAATCTGATCAGCCACCGTCTACTGGTAAATTCGAAGCTTCACCCAGAAAACACTTCTCAGGTCGACCAAAATGATCTTCCAACAACTCAAGAATTTCTTAGGATCATCACTGGTCAACAACATAAAGCGCACTGATTCAAAAGCTGTGCCGAAGTGCTTTTCGTATCCTTCCAATGAATTCTGAGAATCCACACGACGAAGTAGATTGCCTAGTTCCCTTATAAACGTTAACCACTCCACTGCGTGTTTTTCAACAATAAAACATATTTTGTTTTTTTTTTTGTGTTTATTGAAATAATATACCATTCATGAGTTTAAAAAGATACATTTTAAAAGAACAAGTTCTTTTGGGTCGTACGATTGCACAACACCACCCTTACATAACTAATCGATTATAATAGACATACATAAAACATTTTTACGGATAAATGTGACTATAATTAAAAATATTCCTCAGCTCTGATGGTTCTCATTCGCTTTAATTGCGTTGGGCAGCTGCCATCCGATCCAAAGCTACTGGAATGCTGCCATTGACGGACTCCAAAAGTTGAGTCAGCATGGCGCCCTCGTTGCTGAAGCCCATAGCCATCATGGCATGGACAGAACTGTTGATGCGAGGATCTAGGGAAAGAATATAGTGATTAAGTAATGTTGAAGTAAACCCTCAGTTATGTTCTTACCTGCATGAAAGACAGCTACTGCACGTCTTTCAGTGGTATCAGGTGCTGGTGGAGCGGCAACTGGAGCTACAACTGGAGTTGCAATTGGAGCTGCAACTGGAGTTACAACTGGAGCTGCAACTGGAGTTACAACTGGAGCTGCAACTGGAGCTACAACTGGAGCTGCAACTGGAGTTAAAACTGGAGCTGAGTTCGGAGCAGCGACTAAAAATGGATTAGGAATAGAGAAATTGAAAATTGGAGTAGTAGCAGATGGAACTGCAGCAGGAGTAACTGGAGCGGCTGTGGTCTGTGCCTGTTCCTTCATCTCCTTCTCAATATGCGACTGTAGCTGTTGACTAAGTTTTGCGTAATCCAATGGTGGAGATACTGCAGCTACTGCAGCAGCGGCTGCATCAGCATTGATTGCAGTTGTCGATGTGGCTGCATTATTATCAACCATAGTCCAGTCGTTTTCTTCACTGAGTGAGGTGCGTGAACGTGGTTGTTCGTCAATTGTGACTGCTGATGGAGATGGTGGCGAAACTTCTGTTTCCATTGGCGTAACAATTCCTGATACAGCGGCAGAGGCCTCCTGTGAAGCAGTTCCTTTAGGAGTTCCAGTAGCTGTTGGTGGTGGTGTAGCCGAAGGTGGGCTTCCACCAGTCAAATCAATGTCAGCAACTACTGACCCAGGTGTAGAACCGGAGCGACTCACATCTGCGGTTACGACGGGATCTAAAATCTTTCCAAACATCTCACTGAAGTTGTTCAAAATCTGAATGCCTGCCTCCATGAAATGAGGATCTATTAGCTTCTGTAGACTCTCGAATGAGGGTGGAGCGGCTGCACTAGCGCGAGGAGCACTCTCTGGTCCAACAGCGGAAGCCGTTGAACGATCAGGGGATGTGTTAGTTTCCTTTGACTGACTATTGGCTGCAGCGGTAGCAGAAGTACCAGGCCCGGCTCCGAATTCAGTGTCTGTTGCTTGTGGAGGAGCTGTTGCCTCCTGCTGTTGTTGTTGTTGTTGTGGGGTTTCAGTTGCTGTAGTTTCTTGTGGTACGGCACCACCTTCAGCTAAATCTTGCATCATATCGTAAAAGTTGGCCCAGAGACCTCCAGAGCCACTGCCACAATGACGGCGATGATAACGATGGTGACGCGTTTTTCCTTCAACTGGTGCGCCGTCACCACAGGGACTGCCAGCTGTAGCAGCTGCCGCAGCGGCAGCAGCAGCATATTTCCGTTGGCGTCGCTTGCTTCCAAAAGCCCTTGTTATTGGACAAACAGATTCCAAAATTGGAGATTCATTGTTTGGAATGCGAAGCATTAAATGATCTGGGTGCTTCATTTCACCTTCACACTTCATGCACAGATCAAAGTTGTGACACTGCAAGCACTTGTAACGGAAACCAATCAACGGGGCTGTCTTGCAAACGTCGCATTCGACAGTTCTATGAACAGCCTTAATTTCGCTGCTCTGCTGCGGTGGCGAGCTCGTGCTTGATTGCGGTTGCTCCGTTTGGGGCACTTTCGATGGATAAATAGCCTCGAAGTAGATCTTTGGTGTGGACTGCCCGCATATGCGTTTCAAAAAAAATTCGTAGTCATAATTATTCATGATTTCTACTCGATCGCCTTCTTCATCTGGAAGAAGATAGAAAGTTTCATAAATAAGCATGTCCACTAAAAGGCAGACGATTAAAAAACAATAATACATGTTGACTCAGGCAGCACTAATACCATAATTCAAAGGACATTAGATAGAGATTTTTGAAACAATACAATGAATCATTCGAAGTTAGTGCTACAAGTATAAATGTTGATCGAACATTTTATCACTTGGAATTAGTCACCAATGACGCGAAAGTGAGTACGAAAGTGAACAGCGATTAAGAAAAGTACCCGTGTCTTAACAGGCTGACTAAACATATGTACACATATACCTACATACATAATATGTATGTACATATTAAAGTAACAAAGTTCAGAGTTGTACTTACTGATTCGACAGTAAATTCATTAATTTGCTAATTTTATTTAAATGTTACAATCGAATTTCGACTATTCTTTGTCATCTTAACTCTAAACTCAAAGTGAATAAATTTAGTTATTTTTCTTGTTGACAGACATGTATGTATGTACATAGAATAGAAGGCAACACCAATGGTATTCTCCTATGTTCATTGGCTTTGTTCAATGAGTCTGTACAGAACAGTTCAGAGCTGAAAAATGTCAGCTTTCTGCGTTGAATGAGAACATTTTCTGTCTGAAACTGTTTTGTTTTGTGTTCAATGACTGCTCACTGCACCTACTCTTGAGTCTTGAGGTAAAAGAGATTTGTCAGAAATGCCAAAATCAGCTGTGATTCATACGAATTTGTACGCATTCTAGACAAACCGCGTTCCTTTACTCAAAAATGTAGTAAAAGAGAGAAGCAACGAGAGTAAAAATTTCCCCTCACTAAAAAATCTTACTCATTCTTACTGGAAAAATTTAAGCCGGTAGAAAGTGAACTAAGTCAGCTGTTTTGTTTGTTTTGAAGTACATACATATTTGCATATTTTAATTTTAATGTAAAAAGCAAAATAATGGATAGAAAAGGAACATAGGTGAAAGTTGAATGTTCTGAAGGTTGAAATTTGGATTTCGCAAAATATTGGATCTGGGATATCATCAAGAGTGGACTCTGCTGTAAAATCCAAAATTGTACAACAACACTTTTTTACGTTTCCTCAACATATGTTTATGACATTTCGGTTGTTGCAACTTTTGTGGTTAAACGCGTTCCTCTACTTTTCGTAATTTTGCCTCTGTCTGAGAGAATTTTACCCCCACTCCATGAAATTTAATAACTTACTATTTTTGGAGCAGAGAGTAAAGGATACCTAGTGTATCGACGACGACGAGATTTAAATTAACTAGATTGAAGAAATGGAAATTCAATCGGAAAAAGGAAAATCTATTGTACAATGGTCGCCTTACACGTCATAATTTAGTGAAAAGTAAATCGTCATTCTCATTTTTGACAACTAAATTGGCCCTTACACCGTTGTAACTAAATACATATAAGCACCGAGTTTACAAACGTTAATTTTGTGAAAACCCAGTGTAGAGAAAATGCGTGAAGTATGGATTATTATTATTTTCAGTGAACATGGTAATGACCAGGGTTCGGATTTTGTTGACCAAAAAAAAGAGCAAAAAGGCAAAATTATACCGCAGAAAAAGGCATTTAATTCTATCGGTTTTTATGCATTATTATTAACATTGAGCAGAGCCTAGTGGAGCCAAGAGAGATGTTACGTCATTGACTTTAACATTTGAGTCCAATTTTGAGTTCATTTTTTCATCACATCTTCAGCTATTGGCCATTTAGCTTGTTGTAATTTCTCCTCGATCCTGTTCAAAATCTTTAACATCTCTTCAATAGAGCTTCCTAAATATGACGCATTACACAAGATCAAATGCTCAGATTAAAATACATACAACTACACTGGTCCCTCGCTTTGCGCGGTTTCACATTTGCGCGAAATGCATTTGCCTACCAAAATTCGATTTGCGTGGCTTGAAAAAAATGCTTACATTTATTTTTTTAGGAACGCAACACCCTAAATTACATGAAATTCATACTTCGCTTTGCGCGATTTCGCATTGCGCGCGACTTTTCATTCCCCTAACCCCGGCGCAAAGCGAAGGACCAGTGTACTTGGAGTCACCTGTTATTTGTAAACTCTTAAATATGTGCTCTTTCCGGTCGACTAAAAATCTTTTTCCAATTTCACCACAAACTTTTGCAATTGGCTTGAATCTTTACACGGGTCTTGGGGCATTTTCACTTTCAATGATAAGCAAAAAAATATTTTGGAAACTGCACGCGCACACGCAATATTCAACAGATTAGCACTAAATCTAGATGAAAAGGCGCACAGCACAGTTACGAAAAAAATATTTCTCTAATGTTTAACGGTTTTTGTCAGATGAAAAAATGGTAAATAAAACTGCGACGAATGCCCGAGATTGCACGTACGGCACAAGAAGAAGCGCTTGTATGTTGAGTTGATACAAATGTGTTTAGGGTTTTTCTTGCGCGCTAGTGTAAACAACGCGTGCAGTTATGTGCATGTTCATACGAGAGAAAAACCTGCTCTCATACATGTGGACACTGAAATTTCTTTCGTGTGAGCACGGATAAATCGTAAGGTTAAGAAAATGCACAGCTTCTTTGATAAATAGCACCAAAAAGGCAAACAAAAGGTAGTGTGTATTAAAAAAGGCAATATGAGTAAAAAAAAAAAAAGACAAAAAAAGGCAGTCAACAAAATCCGTTCCCTGGTAATGACTATTTCATGTAAAGTGTTTACTTTCATTTTCATTATTTAATTACATTACATACATATTTAAATACAGTACTACCTCGCTAAGTCGAACACTCGGTAATTCAAACGGTCCACTAATTCGAACACTTGCAAAAACTGGTACTCTGTAATTGGAATTTTTTCCGTCGTTTTTTACTGGATACTTTTACTGTTATAGAGTTAAATTATTTTCCTATAAATATTAGGAGAAAATATTTTTACAATAAAGACGTGTCGATTCCATTTCGGTAGGCTATAAGTTCAATTTTTTTGAGACAAACACATTAAGGATTTGCGCGTTAGCATTTTTTTTGTCAACTGGCTTTGTGAATGGTTTGTTATTTAAATAAATAACGATTTTAAGTAACATTTCAATCATTTTTGTCAGACAAACATGAACTGTCCTCAAAAGCACCACAAGATTTTATATTTTATGCTGACCATACACCATTCAATTCAACCGTCAACTTAGTCGGTTCATTGTGAAATCAACCCGTGTGTGGCGCTGTCAAGTGATCGATTTGACGGTTGACGAGTTACTTACTTAGTTGGCGCTACAGCTCGAGGTGAACCTGGGCCTGCTTCTCGCAACCATTTGTGTGTGCGTGTTATATTTTTGCACGAATGGAAGGGACCTACAGTTTTTTGCCGACTCCGAACGGCGAGTTGAGAAGCTCAATCGTGACAAATGATACTCTTTGATGCTTGTCAGACATTCGAAAGAGGTGGGCACTGTGAAAAACTTTTAGGTGTTTGCGGCGGGATTCGAACCCAAGACCGCTGGCTCAGCAGTCCGACGCACTAACCACTTGCGCTACGGTGCCCACGTACGAGTTGGTTGGGGTAAAATTAAAAGATTTTGATTTTTGGAAGTTGATTTCAACTCAGTTGAAGTGTGTGTGGGGAAGTCATTTGATTTGCTGTCAATTGAGGGAAATTTGTACTAGGCTTGTGAAATCTGTGAAAGTGTTTGTGAGCGAAACGTAAACAGCAAGATGTCTTTAAACGCACACATAAAGAAAATTCCAGATATTTGTGGCATTTTATACAAAGTCCTTCAACTCAGTTGGTGCAGTGTGTGGCCGAATATCAATTCAGCTGTAAACTCAATTGACAACTGAATTGAATTGTATATGGGCTGCTTTACTACTTAAAACCGCTTTACATTGCATTTTTTTTCCGAAATATTGAGTACGAAAAAAGTATCCAGTAATTCGAAAACCTCAGTGGTTCGAATTAGGGTAGGTCTCTAATAGTTCAAATTATCGAGGTAGTACTGTACATACAATCACAGGGAAAAGCATCTCTTAAACATTTGGTTTTCATGGCCCACTTTCCTCGTATATGTATGTACGCATTTCTACGAACAGTTGAGCAACAACAAATAAAATCGACTTCGAATTATAGTGATAAATAAAGAGGTTATTGAATTACCGAGTTCGCTGAGCTTCACTTTTATACGAGGTTTTGTTATTTGTATTTATGAAGCGTGCCAAAGGTATAAAATATTATTAGATGAGCATTTGGTGTGATAGTCTTTCTAAAAGGTTAATCGTTTTTGGTGGCTTCTTTATTTCCGAAACTAAAATATGTACCAGAATAGTTATCTATGTACTATGTAAGTAACTGTTTTACCACACTTTCGAATCAGCTGGTGAATAATTAATTGGGTTGTGAATAAACACTGAATTTGAAAACAAAACGCTATCAGAGGAGACACATACATACATAGCTACATATAAATAAACCTGCCTTGCAATATTAAGCTTGTTTAGACTTTATATATTGATATTATTGATCGTCTGTAGATAATATTGCGAGGTTGTACAATATATTGCGCAAAATCAAAATCGGTTTGATATTTATTGTGCAATATAAAAAAATTGTATCGTCTATAGGTAATATTGCACAATATTCTCTCATTAATTATTCAAATGCTGTACAGAAATGTGAGTGAGCACCGTGGTGGTAGTGGTTAGTGCGTTGGACTACTATGCAATGATGACCGGGTTCAATCCCAGCCCGGATCTAACACCTACAGAGTTTTGTCACGGTGCGGTGCCACCTCTTTCGAATGTCTGACAAGCATCAAAGAGTATCATTTGTCAATGAGCTTCTCAACTCGCCGTTCGGAGTCGGCAAAAAACTGTAGGTCCCTTCCATTCGTTCAAAAATACAACACGCACACACAAATGGTTGCGAGAAGTAGACCGAGGTTGACCCCGAACTGTATCGCCACCTAAAGTAACTAACAGAGGAGTAGGAAAGAAGCGCTTACGCAATGAGTTTACCAGCGTGGGAGAACACCGCTTTAGAATTATGGGAGATATACCGTATGGACCGGCGGATTTGTGTTTGTTAAGATCTTTAAGTACTCTTGCAACTGTACGATTCCGAAAATGGATTTGTCGCATGGAGTATTCAACGTTCTCAAGTACAGGCGGTGGCAAAGCGCAATCTGGAAGCGTTCAGCTGGCTGCAAAATGTGCAGCGTGCAGATTGGCTTTGTCCAGAGCTGACAGCTGGAATGTCATTGCAAATGAGCGTCGGAATTGATGACGAGACAGAATTCTTAATGTTTTTTATAAATGACCAGAAATGTTTACTACCCTTGGGACACTAGTATTTTTTGCCTCAATTTTTGATCATGGAACAATATCACAGGTTGACTATGAACATTGCAGTCTTTTCTAGCTTGTGTAAACATCTTTCGGTTATCCTCAGTGGGGTTGGCAGAAAACTTAACTCCTTTATCGCGATAGCCTCTGAGTCGAGTCACACAACGCTTTCTTCCTTGGGCTTGATACCCTTCATTCTGTTGGGAAAAAAGATTTTCATGCCAGAGAGAATAGAATAGTGTTTGAGATCATATCAGTGTCTAAGTCATTTGGTTCACACACCACTAGCTTATTTAATAAATTTACATGAGTAAACACATTTCTTTTTTTATAACACTCTTTCATCCATCTGCGCTTTTTCTTTTCTTTTTTTTAAGCCCTCGGCCAAACAACAAACTTCAGTATCATTCAACATGTTTTCTATACAAATATCAGCCGACTACAAAATTATTGGGAAAAATATTGTATCCTCTAGGTCTAGGGCAAAAACCAAATAATATTGCACAATAATATTGTGCGTCTAGGGGCCGCTTTAGACACTTCGAAATTAAAAATTGCGAAGAAATGTACATTTGTAATCATAACTATGTGGAAAATTCATAGATATAAATAATGAATTTGTATTTCCGACTCGGAAGTAGTCATTGTGATGAAATAGTATTCAAGAATACCACCATTAAAACTTTCTGTTAATGTGATATCTGACAACGCCGCAGTTCCACATCATATGCGAAATATGGATACCTACAAAAACATTGCAAAGTGCGCAGCAATGTATTTGGACTATAATAGACTTGTTTTTTCAGTCCGCCACTTGTATCAGCTGATTTATAATAACCGCACTGATAAGAGGGTTCAAAATAAACACAAAATAATCATTTTCTACAAGATTATATAGCGCAACCAAGTTACTCACCAATCCAAAACTTCCGAAATTCAGCAGTATCCAGCTTGAGGCGTTCGTCTTTACCGAGTCGCTCCAAGACATGGGATTCCACTTGCCACATCTGCTTCAATCCCTGACCATAGAGAACTATTTGTCTATCGCCAGCTAGGAATACGATTTTTAATGCAGCCATTTTTTTGATTTATATTTTTTTCTTTATCAATTTTCTATTATCACTGTCTATTGTTTTTGTTTTGCACTTTTACTTGGTCTACGTCTTTTCTCAAAAGGGATTTATATGTTTATGCTGGTTTTGTGGCCGTGGACGAGTTTTTATACCAAAAGATTGGATTTCCTAGATGTTCAAGAACGTTCTGGACTGGACTGCTTCAATTTTTGCAAATCACTGACAATAGAATAGAGTTGCAAGTAGTTTTTGTTTTTAATGATGAAATACAATATGCGGAACAGGTTAGCCAAGATAAATTGTGAGTCAACGCAAGTTTTTCACTAGTAGAATAGAAGGATAGCAAAAAATGAAAAAGCAAAACATCCATAGCTAGGGTGTGTTCTGAAAGTGTGATTTAAAAAGAAAACCTTGTGGACAGGTGGCGTTTCGACAGATTCGGAGTTTTAATACATATTTTTTGAAATAATTTTAATAGAAAATTGAAAAGGTAATGTGCATTATAAATTAACCCTTATGTGTGTTAAGAAAAAAACACCTTAATACTGGTACCCGTGTACCTTCATATGAATTCAGTTCAATATTAACGATTTGTTATATGTTTTGACGGTAATTAAATCAAAAATCATTCACATATCACTAGCCGTGTTTTTTTGAAACGTAGCTAGTCAGTAGTTGCTAGCAAAGTCAAATTTCACACGTAAAACAAATACAACAACCAGCTGGCTATAACTCTTGATTTTATCCGCAGCCAAAAGCAGCTGGCTAGGAATGTTGCGATATCTCATGGCAAGATGGCGCTTATAGCGATTTGTAGAACATTTGACAGACTGCCGTGTACGAAAATTAAATTTGAATTACTAAATGATGTTTCACTGGAATAATCCACTATATTATGATTTCATATCACTTTATGTAAATTATCCATTGAATAAATTACCGAAATTAATTGTTTTCACAACAAATAACAGGTCTGTTCCCGTACCTGTCCAAAACAGCCGAAAACAGCCGAAATCAGTCAAATCCTGTTCCCGTACGAAGACTTTTCATATGTTTTGACAGAAGAGTGTAGTTTTCGGCTGTTTTCGACTGTTTGCAACAGTACGGGAACAGACCTAACATAAAATCGATTTGGTTGAATCGAGGGTTGAATGCCGAATACTTTGACAGTTCACACTTAACAGCTGATCGAAATCACACACATATGACCGATATTACACACCCCAAATTGGAGGTAAGTCAGCTGGGTTCGGCTGGCTGGGAATCGTTTTTATGAACGACTAGCTAGCTACGTTTCAAAAAAACACGCCTACTGTCATATATTTATGTTTATGCATAATTTTTTTTATTTTTTTTTTATTTTTTAACAGTTACCTAATGTGTTTTGGGTTGGCGACACCACTATCCCTACTTGCAGACTTTTATCTCTCAAAAAACGAAAATAAATTACTAGTGGTTAATAAAATTTAACCAATTATTAAAACTATTAGTTATTGAGAAGTTCTTGTTGCTGACGCTTAATAATATGATAATTTCTGAACGCTGCCTGTTGCTGATGATCATTTTCTGAACGCAGCCATTCGTGGTGAACGAGACAATATTGAGATGTCAAACGAATTTTTAAATCAAGCAGTTGGTGGCAGAAGATGGAGTAATAGAATTTAATTTTAGTTTCTTTCTTTTTTCCTTTTTTACATTCATTTTTTGCCTTTTATGGTTTATCAGTTAATCTTAAAATTACATGTTTAACTATTAATGTTCATTTGTTACTTAAAATAAAATAGAAAATACTTAAAGTTGCGTTTTTTCCACGGCCACCAACATTTCTAAAATTAAATTCTTTTAGAGCTGCCTTTTCTTGGCAATTATATTACATATATATATTGGGGAAGGCGTCAAAGAAAAAAGGCAGAATGTCCAATCCAAATCAGACGAAGAATTGCGATTGTGCCAAATGCAATAAACCGAACAGCATTGATGATATGGTGCAATGTGATGTGTGCCACAGGTGGTATCATTACAGCTGCGTGGGAGTGGATGCATCAGTTGCAGATAGAAGCTTCGAGTGTGTTACGTGTGCTGGGCTTAATGAAACGGTTCGTGGAAATGTGGCAGCTGTCGATAATATGGGCGATAGGTTGTCACACGTAGGACTAGGTGATCATCAAAGCGTTGGCGTGACGGCACATTCAGTAACAAATCTGAGTGTTGCATCATCAGGCAAAAGCAAGAAACGATTGGAATTGGAGCTGAAGTGCCTTGAAGAGCAGAAGAAGTTGGATATGCGGCTTATAGTCGAACAACAACAAAAGGAAAAGGAGTATATCATAAAGCGATACGAATTGTTGGCACAAGAAGCTGACGACTGTATTGAAGAAAGCTGTTCGGAGAGGCGCAGGACATCGGCGTGGGTGGATCAAGTGAGTGTTGAAAATGCTCCAATTGATCTCAAGACAAATCCTGTGGTTCACACTCAGCATCGGCCTCTAGAATGTGTTGCTGAAGTTCCTGAGTTTGGCTTGAGTAGGAATCAGATCTCGGCGCGTCAGGTAGTATCCAAAGAGTTGCCATTTTTCTCCGGGCGGCCAGAAGACTGGCCATTATTCATCAGCAGTTTTGAGAATAGTACACGAATGTGCGGCTTCAGCAAAGAGGAGAATTTGTGGCGTCTTCAAAGGGCATTGAAAGGTAATGCGTTGGAAACAGTTAGGGCACGTCTACTACTTCCATCTATGGTAGATGAGGTGATTTCTACTCTCCGTATGCGATTTGGGCGTCCTGAGTACATTGTGCAAATGCAATTGTCTAGGATTCGGTCAGAGCCCCCACTGAAAGCTGATCGGCTAGACACTTTGGTAAACTATGCACTGTCGGTGCGCAATTTGTATGCAACAATGGAGGCATCTGGGCTGACGAGCCACCTCAATAACCCCGTTCTACTCCAGGAGCTTGTGGAGAAGCTACCAGCGTCTATTCGAATGAACTGGGCGTTGCATCGTGGTACAACGGAACCGAATTTAGTGCGCTTTGGCGAATGGCTCTACAAGATGGCAGAAGCAGCTAGTTCGGTGATGACGTTTTCTACATTTGAGAATAAAAACGAAAAGAGACAAGCGGGATTGCATGCTCACACTGAAATGCAAATGGCTGAGACAACACAACCAAAGGGGAACGGCTGTTTCATTTGTGAAGAAGATCACAAGCTGTTGGATTGTGGTAAGTTCAAAACACTTCCAATTGCAAAAAGATGTGAACTGGTGAAGGACAAGGGCATATGTGAGAGTTGTCTTGGACATCGAAAACGATTTAAATGTCGAAGTACTGCGAAGGGTTCTGTACATGTATTGTTGCAGTCGAACTCATCGGCCCCAGTGAAACCGTGCAACGCTCATCAAAGGTGTGATGGAGGAAATACAGTGTTTAGGATTATACCAGTGGTACTTCATGGCGATGGAAAGTCATTAGAAACGTACGCATTTTTAGATACCGGCTCTTCTCTGACACTTGTGGAACAGAACATAGTGAAATCTTTGGGCATCGAGGGAACAGCCAAACCATTATGTCTTAAATGGACTGCAGACACCGTTCGCTATGAGGGGTCATCTATGGTTGTACCGATGGAGATTTCTGCTGCTACAAACGATCGCGATAGAAGGTACCGGCTTCAAGATGTTCGTACAGTGCAGCGTTTGGCATTGCCGAGGCAGACTGTTCTAGCTGAGGAGGTGCAGCGTCAGTATCCACATTTGAGCGGTGTACCATTGGCCACGTTCGTGAAGGCAAAGTGTGGGATCCTGATAGGGCTGAACAACCAGAAGCTGACTTTAGCCTTGCAGACTAAGGAAGGAAAGTGGAACGACCCAATCGCAATCAAAACCAGACTAGGTTGGTGTTTGAGTGGCGGCGAGGCGAATGGAGTAAAGGATGGTGGCGTATATCACATCAAAGCCTGCAAATGCGATCAGGATTTGGAAGAGTTGTTGCGTCGACATTACACGTTAGAGGAGCAAGGGATCGGGAGTGCTTGTTGTGAGACAGCGGAGGACGTTCGCGCGAAGAAGATCTTGGAAGAAACAGTACACAGGCAAGAAGATGCTTTCGTATGCGGATTGTTGTGGCGGTACGACAATATCACCATGCCGGATAGTTTTCCAATGGCCCTCAAAAGGCTAAGGTGCCTTGAGAAAAAGTTTGTGAGAGATCCTTCTCTATTGAGGGTGGTCAACGATCAAATAAAGAATCTCGTGGATAAGGGGTACGCTCGTAAGCTGGATCAACGAGAGCTCGACACACAACATCCAAGGGTTTGGTATTTGCCCACTTTCTTAGTGAGGAATCAGAACAAGCCTGAAAAAATCCGAATGGTATGGGACGCAGCGGCTACGACACAGGGGTTTTCTTTAAACAGTGTTCTTCTAAAGGGTCCGGACGAATTAAAAGTTCTCACAGATGTTCTTTATGCCTTTCGAATTAATCGGATTGCGATAGCAGCAGATATTCAGGAAATGTTCCACCGAGTTAAAGTGTGCGAAAAGGATCAGCATTGTCAACGTTTTTTGTGGCGGGATGGTGTTTCTAGCCGGCAACCAGAAGTCTACGTAATGATGGTTCTAACATTTGGTGCTTCATGTTCGCCAAGTATTGCGCAGCATGTTAAGAACATCAACGCAAGGGACTTTGCTGAAACCTTTCCAAGAGCTGCCGACACCATCATTAATCACCATTACGTGGACGACTTGTTAGACAGTGTCGAAACAATCGAGGAAGCAATCCAGTTGGCGAAGGACGTGAAGTTCGTCCACGCAAAAGCTGGGTTTAATATTCGCAACTGGTTGTCTAACTCAAAGGACGTTCTGCGAGCAATGGAAGAACCTGACGGCAATGCAAATAAGATGCTGGAGAACCTAATAGAAGACAAATGCACGACGAAGGTCTTGGGACTTTGGTGGAACACCAGTGAAGACATTCTTGGATTCTCGCTGCAGTTCGTAAAGATGCAGGAAGACATTATGAGAGGGATCCGGATTCCAACGAAGAGAGAGCTGCTTCGAGTACTCATGTCCGTCTTCGACCCGTTGGGTTTTCTCGCCTTTTACTTGGTCAAACTGAAGGTGTTGCAGCAGGAAGCATGGAAGTCTGCAATAGGATGGGATGACGAATTACCCCCGGAACTTCATGAAAGATGGGAGAGCTGGCGCAGGCTACTGACAAAGGTGGAAGAGGTGCAAATTCCGAGGTGCTACTTTCCTGAAGGATTTAGCAAGCGAGCAAAGGTGCAACTTCACATCTTTACCGATGCTAGCGAGGACGCGATGGCTGCTGTGGCTTATTTTCGCTTCATGGAAGACGGCCGCTTCGGGTGTGCACTTGTTTGTGCTAAAAGTAAAGTAGCACCGTTAAGACCTATATCAATTCCAAGGTTAGAGCTGCAGGCTGCTTTGATGGGATCTAGGCTGGCGAATTCATTAGCAAAAGCACATGCAAATAGGTTGACTATTGAGCGGAAGTACATGTGGACCGATTCGAAGAACGTCATATGCTGGTTGCGCTCTGATGCGAAGAAATTTAAGCCATTTGTGATGTTTCGTGTGGCGGAGATATTGCAGAAGACGAGATTGGATGATTGGAATTGGATCCCAACTAAGTTGAACGTGGCCGACGAGGCGACAAAGTGGGCAAAGGTGCCTTCTTTCAATAAAGGTGCTCGATGGTTCGTAGGTCCAGACTTTCTCTACCAGTACGAAACTACATGGCCAGCACCGGAGGAGACTGAATGCTACAAAGAAGAGTTGCGCTCAAAGTATCTTCTGGCGATACATTTCCCTTTGACGGAGGAGCCCTTGTTGAACGTAGACCGGTTTTCATCATGGACACGTTTGCACCGCGCTGTGGCATGGGTGCTGCGATACGTTAATAACTTGAAGGCAAAGGTACGAGGAATCTCTACGGTTGTTGGTGTGCTGACGATGAATGAACTTCAACGAGCTGAGCTGTTGCTATTTCAGATGGTGCAATCGGAGAAATATGGCGACGAAATTGCAATATTATCTAATGGAAAAACACTGTCAAAAGGTAATTGTCTATATAAATTGTCTCCATATATAGATAAGCATAGAGTCTTGCGTATGAGAGGAAGAATCGACAGCGCCTGGTGTATCGACGAGTGCACCAAACGTCCAATCATATTACCGAGGGATCATCATATATCATATCTGATTGTAAGGATGTACCATCTCATATTTCACCATAAGTGCCAGGAAACAGTAGTCAATGAAGTGAAGCAAAGGTTTTGGATCTCTGGCCTACGTCCTCTTGTAAAATTAGTTCGTCGAAAATGCCAGCGGTGTCGTATTATTCGAGCTGAACCAGCAGTGCCCGAGATGGCGCCACTACCAGAGGCTAGGCTTGCAGCGTATACTCGACCATTCAGCTATGTCGGGGTGGACTACTTCGGTCCGATTGTGACCAGTGTTGGTAGGCGGTCAGTGAAACGTTGGGGAGTGCTTTTCACCTGCTTGACGGTGAGAGCTGTTCATTTAGAGGTGGCGCATACACTATCGACCGACTCTTGCATCATGTGTATCAGAAACTTTATGGCAAGGCGAGGGGTACCAAGAGAGATTTACTCCGACAACGGTAGTAACCTGAAAGGAGCAGAACGAGAACTCAGGGAGGCATTTCACCAAATCGACCAAAACAGGATCCAGGAGAGATTCACAACCTCAGAAACTAGATGGTATTTCAACCCCCCCGCGGCACCTCATATGGGAGGTGTTTGGGAGCGACTCGTCGGGTCAGTTAAAAACGTTTTGAAAGAAGTAATGCGGAATCAGAGGTTGACGGATGAGTCCCTGCAGTCGATGCTGATAGAGATAGAAGGTATCATCAATTCACGACCACTCACACATGTATCAGTGGATTGTGATGATGTGGAAGCGATGACACCAAACCATTTTCTGTTGGGGTCATCAAACGGAAGCAAGTCACCAGGAGCTTTCTGCGATAAGGACCTAATTCTGCGCAAGGAGTGGAGAAAGTGCCAGCAGCTGACCGACTTGTTTTGGAAGCGGTGGGTACGTGAGTACCTACCAACATTGACACGGAGGACGAAATGGTTCCAGAATGTTAAGAACGTTGAAGAAGGAGACATCGTCATAATCGTCGATGAAAATCTGCCAAGAGGTTCTTGGCCAAAAGGCTTGGTAGTTGGAGTCATCCGGGCCCATGATGGCCAAGTAAGAAGAGCTACCGTGAGGACAGCAACCGGTGTGTACGAGAGACCCGTAGCGAAGTTGGCGGTCTTGGATGTCAGTAGGTCGAAGGTTGGTAAATCAACAGCAGAAGCGGCTGATTCACCGGAGGGGGGAAATGTTGCTGACGCTTAATAATATGATAATTTCTGAACGCTGCCTGTTGCTGATGATCATTTTCTGAACGCAGCCATTCGTGGTGAACGAGACAATATTGAGATGTCAAACGAATTTTTAAATCAAGCAGTTGGTGGCAGAAGATGGAGTAATAGAATTTAATTTTAGTTTCTTTCTTTTTTCCTTTTTTACATTCATTTTTTGCCTTTTATGGTTTATCAGTTAATCTTAAAATTACATGTTTAACTATTAATGTTCATTTGTTACTTAAAATAAAATAGAAAATACTTAAAGTTGCGTTTTTTCCACGGCCACCAACAGTTCTTTAACGATTATCTGTACCCTTCCAGACCGTGGACATGGACTATAATGAAAAGTATAGATACCAAATCATGCCCGAGTACCTACACGATTCAACTAAAGCAAATCGCCAAGTCGGCTTTTACACTGCGCCTGTTGCGTGAGACTTAAATGAGTGAAAAAGAGAGAGTTAATGAAACAAAAAATACATTTGCCCGGTGCATGTGAGCAAAGATTTTCTTCGCGTGTTTTTGACATTTTTTTTTCTCCTTCTTCTTTTTTTTCGAATTTGCTTTATTCTTCTGGCTGTTGATATGAGGATAACATTTGAATATGGCGGATGAATTGAAATGGAGCAAAGAATCAACCAGCGAATTAATTTTTAGTTATGAAATGCACCCGATTTGGTATTCATGCATTCAAGAATCATTTCTGCAGAGTCTAATAAATGATTTAGGTCTTCAAATGTCATTTTTGATTTTGTAATTCATTTTGTTCCAAAATTCAACAATGAGCACCAAAGATTAAATGAAAGAGAGCTGTCAAAAACACGCGAAACTAAAGAATGAGAAATAGGCTTAGTGCAAAAACGCGCGCGTAACAGAATGACAGACCAAAGGAAAGTAACCAAAACACGCGCGTTAAAACAGGAGCAACTGTAAAAGCCGTCCAAACAAATGTTCGTTCGTCGATTGAATGCTGTCCATGTCAACAAAATCAGAAATATTTTTCGGAATTATAACAAAATTTGGCGAATATTTGCTCATCTATAGCCTAACTTAATACGCCACAATCAGCTGTTTGGCATTTCTACTGTCACTTTTTTTAAATCCCTGTAAACAAAAATCAAAGAAACTAGAAATTCACTTTTCTGAATTCTGAAATGGAAACCAATAAAATGTCTAGAGAGTTGACAATGAAATTGCAATGGGACTTAGCTAACAGCTTACCACCGGAAAATCACACAAACAAACTCCTGCGATCATATTATTTGTAAGTATCCTTTATAGAAATCGTCGAGCCATTCAGTACAGCTTATAATTCCAATAGGACGCAATGTAAAAAAATCGGGCGACATGATGTTCAACTTCCTGCATCAAAATTCGGTCCATCTGTGATGTGTTCAAAATGTTCTTCATTCTGGTCAGAGGGTAAGTTTTCTCTACACTTAAAACCGCAACACATTCGCAGTAAAAAGGCACAGAAGCTCGTCGAAACACTGAATACTGAACCGAAGCTACTAACTAGAAAGCAAAAAACACGAGCCAAATGGTTAAAGAAAAGGATATCTAGCAATGTGGTATTATTTCAATATCAAAAGCTTTTGATTTTTTAAATGTAATCGGTAAATGTCTTTACAGGAGATTATTTGTGGATTTTGCAAGAAGAAAAAATTGCAACCCCTCATTAAGCTAAAAAAGACTAAAGTGGAAGAGCAGAAGCAGGACGCAGTTGTGGAAACTCCCACTAAAAAGAAGAAAAAGAAAAAGGATAAGTTTGCAGGTTTAAAGATAGAAAAAGTGATTCCACAGAAGATTAAACCGAATCCACCGACGACAGCAAAAAAGCCGAAGGTACCACCTCCGAAACCAACAATGAAAGTGGTTTCAAAAACACAGAAACAAAATTCTCTGTTACAACTTGCGAATCTGTTAAAAAATCGTGGCCCGGTAGTAAGTTCCAAGCCGAATAATCAATTGGAGAAACTCTTGAGGTGATCATAGTGGATTGGATAAAAGTTAATTAATGTTACACTTGCACTTTGTTTTCTTGAAAAAAAAAATAAAGGCGTACCTATGTTGTACCCCAGTTTTGGCACCGGCACTTCTCTCCGTTTGTTCACCTTGCAAATCATTGCACTTGTTTACAAACAAACAATATTGCTGTGTAAGCAATTTAATTGCCGCTTCATTAAAGCCAATGCCCTGGCTCACTGCAATAACATTGTGTTGCTTACGCAGCGATATTGTTCAGTTTCGCAACAGCAGGTCAACCAACGGAGAAACGCCGATCTAGCTTACTGACCCACCTCAACTTCCGACTGGAATAATTGGAGCGACAAGACCCTTTTCTATTATTTTACGGGAAGATCACTACACCTATTTGAAGGTGCTTGTTCAAGTAATGAATAGAATACTCTATGCCCACTAGGTAGAAATGCAGGATTTCAGAATTGTTTATTTCGGTGTGGACGCGTGGACACATCGTTAGATTTTACGTTGCTGTCACAAAAAAGCTATAAAGCTATATTTTGAAACCTCAATGATAGGCGCGTTTTTTTACAAGCTTTATATTAACTTCACTTTCTGTGAACATAGAATCTGGGAATCGATTTTACACTCACTTCCAGATATCCGATCATCCTGAAATTTTTCAAACGTGTATAATTCCAGAGACAATACAATATGGGTTATTTGATGACGTTATAAGTTCAATATGGCGGACGCTTTTTCAACTTCAATTTCTGTGAGGGCCAAATCTGGGAAGGAAGTAATTAAAACTGTAACAACAAGATGTACTTATAAACTCATGGGTGAGAACCTACTGCCATATATTCGATTATGCTGAAATTTTGCATGTCCGGTGACAACTCAATACATATAGTATATAATATTTGATGATCTTGTAAATCTAATATGGCGGACGCCCCAAGATGGTAGATCACCGTTAACTTCCCGACCTCCTAATTATGGGTATCAAATGAAAGGATTTGACAAGCCGAATACGATAACTAAGTGATGTGATTCTAAATTCAATATGGTGGATTACTTTTTTCTTCACAACCCGCATGACATGGATATCAAATAGAAAGGTTTGACGAGTAGAATCTCAAGCAATATAGTATATTTTATGACGTTGTAAATCTAATAATTTAATATGGTGAACGCCCCATGATGGCGAATTACCTTTCTCTTTACAAGCCCGATGGCATGGGTATCAAATGAAAGGGCGAGTAGAATCTCAAACATTCTGAGTATACTTTCTCATATCAAACCCACCCAAGCTAATATATGTACGTGTCGACGTAAATTTGTAAAAAAATTCAGATAAACTAAAAAGTAGAAAAAAAATATAAAGATAAAAAATAGTTTTTAAAAACAAGCTTTAAAGAAATTGAAAACGCTTCTTCATCCTCAGCGGATGATTTTAAAAGTAAAAACAGGTATGTACAACAGTAAGTGGGACGAGTCGGTTAACAATTATACATTTTTTTCAAATGGAGCTGTGCTTCCGTGTGGAATTATTAAGAAATAATAAAATCGTAATTCTATATGCATTACGAATGAGAGTTCTTAAGGCTGCATACGAAGGACATCCCGGCATTGTGGCAATGAAGAACGGGCTAAGATCAAAGGTCTAATGGCCAAAAATCAATAAAGATACTGAAACTAAGGTTAAGTCTGGTACATTTATCTGTGCACCGAATTCGCCTGGTTCCATAAAGTGAAGGGAACTTCCAATAGAGTCTTGGGTAGATGTGGCACTTGATATTGTTGGGCCTCTTCCTAGGTATGAAATTTTTTGGTTCTGGTAGCAGATAGAGGGTAAGAACTGGAAGGAAGAGTATACTTAATGATGTACAATAGTATGTACTCCACATTCCATCACAGGGAAATCTTCTTCAGAACTTTTCTATCCAAGACAATTCCACGACAAAATACCAACTGTGAGTGGCATTGAACATAAAGTGGCATATGATCTCGAAGTTAGAGGCAGAGATTGAGAAAAGAAAGAAAGATGAAACGAACATGGGAACAGGAAAAGAAGAGCTTCTTATTTTAATTGGGAAGTGGGTGAAAAGATGTACATTAAAAAAATGAGTAAAGAAAGTAAACTGACTACTACATTTAACTCCACCACACATCTGGTAACAAATGTAAATGGCGGAGATGCTCAAATAAGGACTCTCAAAAAAGTCAATGGATTGTGGAAGATTTAAGACAATGATTCGCTTGTAAATGAGGAAGCTGCAGAAAATGAAAATGAGAGCAGTTTCGAGATAATAGGTGGTAAGTAATACAAACATATGTAATTTTTAATTTTATAATTGATCAATATTTATCTATCTATATAATGAAATGTCTGAAGTTCTTTTGATTTTTAGTTTATTGTAAAATAAGTTTTGAGTTTTGTTCATTTCCTGAGGCTTTTATCTGTAATTCGATTTATTTACAAAAATGTCATTTGTTATTGAATTGAAAAAGAAAAAGAAAAAATAAAGATGGGATGTAGTGAACACAACAGGTTGTCATCATTGTGTGATGTGCCAAGCTTGTGATGATTGACAGTTCACGCACGCCGCAGCGACATATGGAATTTGACGATAGAGATGATCGCTCGTGTTGTGGACGCTGAGTGCATTCAATATACATACGTACTTATATTTAGCTTATTAAAGAATTGTACAATCAAGTTGTAACATTCTCGGTAGAAGTAAAGGAAAACCTAATATGTCGGTTACACTAAAATCAATGCGTACAAGCCCCATATTGATTATTAAATCATTTACTGGGGCAACGCGTACTAGTCCGTTATTATGGACCTCGACGAACATCTTTGGTACACTGCTTCCCCTTGCGTGTCTCAGAAAGATGTTATAGTCATCATCATTCATAATGTCCACTCGATTTTCGGCTCCATCTGGAAGAACATAAATAAAAACGGTGAATAAATATGCATTTGCAAATTTTCTCAGAAACTTTAATTTATTTAGCGTTTCCCGGCCACCAGGATCCTTTATTTTTCTCGAATTCATTACCAGTTCAATAATATGGTTTACACCAATTTTATAAAAGCTATTTCTTCTGTTCATTTGGCTATCCATATGTTTGTGGACGGTATAAAGATATTAAATTGCATGGGAAATGGTTTAGAGACCCGAAATGGAAGGCTAGACTCTTAGGAGAACACATGCCTGCGTAGGTACATTTCAAAACTATCTAATAGAAAATCACCAGGCTATGGTCTTAATAACTGCACAAATGATGAAAGAACTGCCATACAAAGAAAACTCAAATATATAATTAATTCCACTTTAAGCTTGAAATATGTTCCACATCACTAAAAGATAGCAGAAGTAATTGTTAAACCCAAAGAAGGTAAGCCACTATCAGAAGTGACCACATAACAGTCAATCTCATATCCATTTCACAAATAAAAGAATAGCGAATTTCACATACGAGGACCACACCACAAAGGAACCCAACCAACTATATCTACAGCTGAGGAACAAGTCCTGTACAGGGGCACCTCCAGACGAACAGGTCGAAATTGCTAAGAGTTATAAATATCTGGGAGTCACCATCGATAGCCACTTTATTTGGGCAACCACATTGACAAACTACGGTCGGATCTCATGTAGGCGCTTTTGGAGTTGTATATCTCAAGAACTTTTCAACGCCACACAGCTTAAGACAGGTATACTATGTGCTTGTTGCATATAAACTAAGGTATGGTATGCTTGCTTGTGGTAATGCATCTAATACCCATCTAGATAAGTTGCAAATACTTCAAAACACAATAGTTAGAAAAATAAATGAAGCAACTCAACGAAATATACCTACATATAACATACATGGTGAAAAGTCGTTCAAAGTATTTGGCATCCGAGAACTATTCAAGAAGACTACAACCAGGACAATAGACCATCGATTTAACACAAGGATGCGTGCCAAAGGGATGTTTCAAACACCAAGATTCTCCAATGCTTACGGAAAGAAAGAATTAAAGATTAGCCTACCCACGGTTCTAAATTAACTTCCCCAACCACTTAAGACTATTGCTAACCTTAAAACTACAGAATTAAAACTAAAATAATTTTTTATGACATAGTCTGCTAAAAAAAAATCTTAATCACGGTCGCCGTGGCCGTGGTGGTTGGTGCGTTAGCCCACTACGCATGCTGCCCGAGTTCAATCCCAGCAAAAGCACGGTGCCACTTCTTTCAATTAAAGAGTATCATTTGTCATGAGAAGCTTCTCAACTCGCCGTTCGGAGTCGGCAAAAAACTGTAGGTCCCTTCCATTTTCGTGGAAAAAATAACACGCACACACAAATGGTTGCCAGAAGCTAGGCTTGGTACTGTATAGGACTGCTGACGCCGTATATTTATTTATTTTTTTAAAACAGTATTATTAGCTTTTCAATGCTACTTAAGCGAGCATTACATGTGGTACATACAACCAAATAATAGTAGAAACATTATGCTGTTGTTTATTCACACGTTCAACTTGTGATATAACGCGGTTTGTCGGATTTGGCGGCTGTTATTTCTACCCAGAACCACATTACGAGAGATAAGTAACGCCTCTATTTTAGCGCACAGGCGAAGCCGGGCGGGACAGCTAGTTATTGTATAAATTTCTGGTAACACCAGTGATGGTAACTTAAAAAAAGAAAAGTACCTACCAACGATGAAAAAAGTACCTACTTCGCTCTACACATTCGCAAGATTTCCCCTACAATTGCCAATACGTGATTTTTCAAAAGAGAGAATTTAACACAATGCGTTCATAAAATAAAAAAGGCTTAAAATTCTTAAGTTTATTTTATTTCATTTCATAACAAACCAAAAATGCAAAAAAAAAATATCTTGAAAATAACAATTCGAGTTTGAATCCTGCAAGTATGACCGAATGATGCAAATCGAACTGAGATTTAAGTTACTTTTATATGCATATTTTAAGATAACATTAATTAGGCATTCATGAAATCATAAATTAAAACTCTGGAAGAATTCAAATATGAACATAAAAACAGCCGGGAGTTTTTAATATTGAAAGTCCCTACACATTCGCTTATTTTAAAAATCTGTCCTTTTTTCCCTACGCGTTTATTTTTGAGGTGAAAATACCTACATGTAGGGATTTTCCCCTAAGTTTACCATCACTGGGCAACACTGTTTCTTTGGCATCGACATATATTTTATTTGACGCATGTTGGATTTAAAAGGGGAACCCCACACTAGGAGCTTATTATGTAATTAATCCATTATCTTTTCGAACACCATTTTACTCACAAATTTTGACATCTGCTTTCATCTACATTTACTTACCAAACCAATACTTTCGAAATTTAACACCGGCTAGTTCTTCACGTTCTTCATCGGTCAGCCGCGCTAGAAGTTTAGCTTCAATTTCCCAAATATGTTTCTGTTTCTCGACAATAAGTGTTAGCTGTTTTTCACCAGCTACGAAAACAATTTTTAACTCCGACATGTTCGATTAAGCTTTGAGTTTGAGTTCAACACTTGCACATCTTATCACGGCGATAATTTGAAGGTTTTTGCTGGCGTTACGGCATTGTAGAACTGTTTATATCAATCGAATGATTTGATTTCAATTTCAATAACGTTGAGTTGCAAATGGAATTGGACTAAACATTGATAATGAAACTCATAGAACTTTTAGATTTAGTAGAATTTTCCATTTGTTCGTCCAGCCGTCTGAACGGCATGTTTTCATTTCTCGTTAGGTATCTGAAGAACACAGGAATGGAGTAGTAATAAAATATTTCTAACTTTATAACACTCTTTACTCAATTTATCTATTTATACATTTAGAGTAGGTAAACATTTTTTGTATTATAGGCACTAATTTTAATGAAAAAATGATCGCGTTTGATTTGAAATACATACATGTAGCTGTACTTAAAAATAGCGAATAAACTTATCAGAGAAGAGAAGTACAAAAGGAATAAAAAATACAGTTATGTATATGTACATATGTATGTATGTATGTAAAATCAAATTTAATGTAAAAGGAAAACAACATAAAAGATAAAAATTATTCAATTACGGTACAGTGAAACCTTGGTAAGTTGGCTTCAACAGGTGATAAACTTATTAGAGGTGGAGAAATATCGATAGTCAGTGCCATCGATAGTTGGCTTTTGACTATCGATAGTTATCGATATACATATATTGATTTTTTTCGATATATATCGATTGTTTTCCTCTTAACCCTTTCGGGAGGCAAAAAAGTTTAGTGAAAATAAACCGTATAGCTTAATAAATTTGACGTCTGATAAGGGAGTACACGCGATACGACCGATCTGACGGACCTGGTCGGATGGATGTCTGACAGACCGATGTCGTTAGCGTACACATTGTCCGACATGTTGTCCGACCTCACTTTGCAAGTGGATTTGAAAGATGTCGGACGTACTGAGAGCAGCGCTTATGATTGATAAAATTTTAAAGAAAAAAATCTAAGAAAGAAAAAGGAATCGAATTTGGGTACAGGAATGGATGAAAAAGCTAAGAAAGTTTTTTTTATATTAATTTGCTAACAGAATTACAAGATTGAATTCTCCAGACGATTATCAGAATTTTTTATATTTCCATTTTTTTTTTCTCCAAAATTCAAAATTTCCATACACAGCCAACAACCACACCGCTTGAAATACATTTCAGAAATGAAAATTGCTCTAGGTCGGACGGACAAGTGTACACGTTATCAGATATGTCCGTCCGACCACCGAAATATCAAAAAAAAATTGAAAACCAACCGACATGTCCGTCCGGCGGTCGTTTCGAGCGTACACACACGTCACACTTGGCCGGACAGACCAAGCCCGTCAGATCGGTCGTATCGTGTGTACCCCCCTATAGCTGGAAATACATTTTTTTTTTTGTATACACACGCTAAAGGGGATATGAATACCCTAAAGGGGATATGAATACGAGCACATGAAGGACGAGAACGAGAGACAGACAGATCGACGTAGTGGTAGGAAACTCAGATGATAGGTTTCAATTTCAACTAACTCTATGGGTGGTGTCCAGGATAACTGGAGAGTTGTGTATTATTTTTGTACTTTGCTTATGATTCACAGGAGTTTTTTTTTCCAAATGTTTCTTATTATAGTTTGTGCGATCAATTTCTTCAGCCATATCCAATATCCTACTGCCAGTGTTATGCCTTCGCAGTAGGTTTCGATATTAACTTCTGAAACTGATCAACTTATTTTTATTTCATGAGAAATAAATACTTCGAAGACATCTGGATTCGAACCGTGAACCTTTCGCATGACAGGTGACGACGACTACCACTACGCCACGGCCACCCACATTAAGATACCGTTACTAAAATGTTGGAAAACGATCTGGTACAGATTTCAACCAAATCAGAGGAAAATTTTGGTTGTTAGGGATGCTTATACTTTTGGTGGTACATACATATATTTATGTATGTACCTACCAGCGCGTCCCGAAACGGTTAAGGGAAACAATGAAAAAAAATTAAATGCACCATATTAAATAAACTTTTCTCAGCGAGAGAGATTAGATTCCACGTTCTAAAGAAACCCAGTCCATCTTTTTAGGTTTAGGCATCATAAAATGCATACCTACCTATGTACGTATAGACAGATAGAATTCAGAGTCCGACTCCTATTTCTACGTTTCTGACTCATAAAACGGGGAATCCCCTTTTTAAGTTAAAGCCATTTTGACAGTTGGCTTATTAGATCGGGTCCCTCTGTGAAACTTTAAATATACTCCGTTCGTTAGGTATCGACCACTTAAAGAAATTTTTGAAATTCTTTATTTAAATGGCTATCGAAAACAATCGATAGTGGTAAAAAAGTATCGATTGTTTTCGATAGTGGAAACTATCGATTGTTTTCGATAGTTTAAACTATCGATTGTTTTTTTTTTTAATGAAAATGTTTCCCTTAAGCTACGAGTACACGACATGCAAAAACCACATTTAAATGTAATCGTGACGTTGTTTTGACGTCAGAGTCAGTGATAAATGCTACATGTCGTGTACTCACTATATTTGTGACTGCCACATGCGTCCACATTTACATGTGAGTATTCATGTGAACAAATTCTCACATGAGAAAATGTGAAATTCCACGTGTCGTGTACTCGCTATAATTGGCCACATGTACGAATTTGGACTGAGACGACATTTAAATGTGAGTGCCACAGGCATGTGATGACACGAAATCGTGCCATGACATTTTTTCTCGAATGCCGCATTTTTCTTTGACGTTAAAATCTAATTTTTTAAATTTTCCGATGAGTTTTTGTTTTTCAGTTTTTTATTTTCTATGCTTAGTTAATTCTTCTATATGAATCTCACAGGCTATGTTTATGTGTCCTATTATGGTTTAATGTTAGCGTCGGTTTTTAAATAGTGCAGTTCTCTGATGCATGAGAGATGTTAAGAGCTACATTAAAGGTGGTACAAATTGTAGGGCTATTTTTACTTCGCAGGTGTTGGTGGGTTGCTGCGGTATGACCAAGTCTTAAGCAAACGTTTCAACAATTAGAGTGTCGTTAGATTCTTCTTGACCCGGAGGCTATATTAAGTCATAAAAATCCCAAATGGTGGACCGTAATTATAACGTACATATTTATATTTGTATGCATATGTCACCAACCAAACTCGATTTCAGCCCAAACTAGTTTGCCCTAGGCCAAAGTAGGCCAAACTAGTTTATCCTAAACGTGTCAGGCCAAACTAGTTTTGAATTCTGATTCAAGTAATCTATTGGGTAAAATTAAAAGGCGATCAATTATATGAGCAATATTTATTCAAATAAAGTCAACCGAATTATAAAAAATAGTATTGACGGGAATTTCGATTTTTTTTCAATAAAGGAGAGCTAGTGTAATGAACTTACTGCAGCTATCAGTTCATTTATTATTTCGCATATCAACAACTTGCATTTTGTTTCTTCACAGTTTTTATTTGGCAAACTTTCATTTAGGTTTGCAATTATTTCGCCATAAAATATTCTGCATTCACTATATTTCGCTTTATTTTATATAGTGAATGCAGAATATTTTATGGCGAAATAGTTACAAACAAATAGACTGATAGCTGCCGTTAATTCATTGTACATACTAGTTCTCCTTTATTGAAAAAAATCGAAAATTTCCCTCAATAATACCTATTTTTTATAATTAAGTAGACTTTATTTGAATAAATATTGCTCATCTTATTGATTTGCCTTTTAATTTTACCCAATAGATTACTTGAATAATAATTCAAAACTAGTTTAGCCTAACACGCTTAGGATAAGCTAGTTTGGCCTAGGCTAAACTAGTTTGTCCTGATATGCTTAGGATAAACTAGTTTGGCCTAGGCCAAACAGTTTGATTATTATTATCCAGGTCCGCATTACCCGACTGGTTCATATTGCCCGTACTTACTCTATATGAGATTGACCGATATGAGGTAATTTCTGACAGAAGCTTACCTTGTTTAGGTATAACAATTACTTCTGCTATCTCTCAGTTATGTACTCGCTATAATAAAATGCGTATGAAAATACTCACTGCATGCAGATGAAATAATGTGATGTCCACATGCCGTGTACTCGCTTTATTTTTGCGAGCTACATTAAATGCCGAAAAATTTAAAAAACAAAATTCAAAATACTTCTCATGACTTTTGGGACAGAATCAACATGAAAATATGTGAAGTTGACATGCCGTGTACTCACTATATTTTTGCTTCGTCACATGTACTACTTATATGTACAATAAATGTGAGCATTTATAGCATAATTTTTTCTGACTGAATACATTTAAATGTGGTTTTTGCATGTCGTGTACTCGTAGCTTTACATAGGTATATAGCTTAGTCCTTAGAAACGCTGCCTATATTTGCGGTTTCCACTAAAAAAAAAACACTAGCCCTTGAAGTTAATCACATAGGTACTGAAGAAAAAGTAGGTATTGCCCTTGGCCAAGTTTCGCAGGTTATTTAATACGAGATGTGAGATAAAGTTTTCAAATTTGCGGCCAAGTGCCAAGATTGGCATGTGGACATTGGACAACATATAAAGGTATTTTAACCCATTTCCGGCTAGCGTTGCGAAAACGCAACGTGCTATATTTTGGCATGTACATAAATCTTATCTGATGAAGAGTTTTATTCAAAAAATTATTGATTTTGAGAGTTCATTAAATTATCTAATCGACCTGTTTTTGCGTTTTTCTCAAAAATTGTTTTTAAATTTTTTTATAGCATCTTAAAAATTCGAGATTGTCAACATGTTAAGGTAGCATTTTTTTATGTTCCAGTTCCAGTATACTAATCTAAAAAACAATTTTTGTTATGAGTTTTTTCAAGGAATTCAATAAATGCGAACTAAAATTGTTCAGACAAATATTGAAATAAATTTTAGTATTTTCAAATATAAAGAATTTTACTACCTCTTACAGTGAGTCTGAACGTGAATTTTCCGGAAAATTTTAAGATTTTCCAAATTTTTTTTTTTTGATTTCCCCTAATTAGATCAAAAATAACCAGAATCTGCAATTTCAAGTTTCTAGCTCAATGGAAACTGGTAGCCGCCGGAAATGGGTTAAGGCACATTTGTATGCAATCAAATATTGGCCAACTTCGTCAGGTGACCACAAGATTTAAGGATAGCTTTCACGTTCGATCCATTGTTGTATAATTTTTTAATACATATTATGTATGTATTCACAAAAATTCATCATTATCATTTTGGCCAACATAGCGGGCGGAGAGTAGGTAACTCCTTAAGTACATATGTGAGTGTGTCAGAGAGTGAGTACAGTCTGAAACAGATCCCCCAATAATTCAAGGTGGAACAGCGTATGCGGAATGAAAAATGGCTAGGGGGTAGGAATATTCTTAGCTGCAGTTTACGGAAGGATATGAAATGTATCCGACAGAGGACATAGTTCCAGTAATTACATATACACCCCGTGCCAAAAAAACGCCACACCCATGCATATTTTCTAAAAAGTACTGTATTTTACTGCAATTTTATTATTTCTATAAAATTATTATAAAATGAGGGATTGTCCTTCCTAATATTGTCTACAAATTTGTGTCCAAATTTCCCACAAATGATACAAAATAGCGAAACTAGGTAGACTCTAGCAAAAGCACGGTAGAAAATAGGAATATTTATCGTTCTTCTCAGCAATGAAGAAAAATAAACAATATTTTTTACGGTAGTTTTTTCCACTTTTTTTTTAATAAACTAATTAAAGAATCATTAAATTGAGCTAATTAGTCATTTTTTACAAGAAAAACGATTTTTGTTTTTCCCTAATATTTCGTAGCACCACCCTTAGCCTTTATGACCGCTTGAACCCTTCGTGGCATCGAGTCATAAAGTTTTTCGATTTCTTGTGTTGTTATGTCTTCAGTCCATACCTCTTTTATTACTGCTTTGAGCTTTGCAATAGTTTTAGGGACCTTGTTGCGTACCTTGCGGTCCATAATTGATCACAAGTTTTCTATTATATTCAGGTCAGGGCTATTTCCGGGCCAATTTGGGGATTCCAGTCCAATATCTTCTTTCAATAGGGTTATCTGTTAAAAGAAAATAATAATAAGACGTGGTAAGAAGCGCAGATTTTAAGTCATCAGTTGGTTTTACTTACTGAACGAACACGATGACAGGGAGCGGAATCGTCCTGAAAGATGGGATTTGGGACGTAGCAGCATAACTCCTCTATTGTAAGAATAACACCATCAGCAATGATTTCCTTATATTTGTCTGCATTCATTTATACCATGACATATGGTGAATGCTTCACGGTCGGAAGTAAGCATTCGTCCAAGTATCGTTCATTGGCTCTCCTTCGCACTGTCTGCTTTCCATCAGGTACGATGAGGTTGAACTTGGATTCAGCAGAAAATATGACTCTTCTCCAATGGTCAGCGGTCCATTCCCGTTGCTCTTTAGCCCACGCCAACCTTTTTATCTTCATCTTTGCTGATAGATGTGGCTTATTCGCAGGTTGACGGGCTTGAAGACCCACTTCGTTTAGTCGGCGCTGAACACTTCGCGTGCTGATATCAGTAGCACATGTCTCGTTCAGCTCCTTTCTCAATTCGTTGGCTGTTACAAAGCGATTCTTGAGTAACATGCGCTCCAAAATTCTATCTTGCCGTGCTGTCGTCTTTTTCGGTCTTCCGCTTCCAGGTTGCCTCTCCGTTTTGCCCGTCGAGCTCAATTTTATTAAAAGCCGCCTCACAGTGCTTTCGTGGCAACCCACAACTTGTGCGATTCGCCTGTTCGATAAATTTTCGCCGTGAAGAGTAAGAATACGACCTTTATCTGCTTCGTTTAAAACCATCGCGGAATTCCTTAGTTTTCACAAAACACTTTGACAAATTCTAGGACACTAATGCGTAACCGCCTTGAGTGTTCTATCTTTTATACTTGACAAAGACTAAGCAGGTCAACGAAACTGTGCAATTATACATACGTATGTGTTAAGAAAATGAGAGAAATGCATCCGGAAGTCATAAAAGCATAACATTTCTTAGAGCGGCGTTTTTATTGGCACGGGGTGTATATGTAGGTCCGGAACGACCCAATTCTAATTCAGATCCTGACGATCTTCTACGTCCAGCTGCCTCATGAGATTATATTCAACTTGCTGTCCATCCCCAGATAGAAATACCATTCTTATTGTAGCCATTTTCTGATTTTATTTCTGTTTTCTAGTTTTAAACTTTCACTGTTTAATGTTTTTCTTTTGTTTTTGGTTCGACACTTCACCGTCTTATCACGGAAGAAGTTTGTACCTTTTTACTGTCGATGTGGCTACGGAGCAGTTTTTATATTAAATGATTTGATTTCTATCAAGTTCATGAACGGTTGTTGGGATTGAACTTATTGGGAATCGGACTGGAATTGTGTGTAAGTGAAACTCATACAACTGTCTAGACTCTAGACGGCGGGCGCGAGAGTCTGCATTTCTCGTGAGGCGAGTGAAGCATTGGGTACATAGTACATACATATGTTACTCCCTGATAACTGAGTACGAGTAATAAAACGATTTTCACTTCTAAAGTTATCACTTAAAAAACTTTTCACGCTTGATAAGAAACTAAACAACTAAAAAAAAGCTAAACTTATCAGAGAAGAGAGTACAAAAAAGAACAATAAAAAAATATAAACAAATAGAGCAAATGATAAGTACATGTAGTATGATGAAGTCATTAGACAATATATTCATACACTATGTGCGTTTTTTATGATTTGATTTGATTATTTATTGATAAAATTCGATGTTTTCTGATATCTTGTTCTACATGTACGTCTGACATGAATACGCAGTCTTTGGAATTGATATCCGACAATATTGGGAAAGAGGCATTTTTGGCGATTATTTTTATTGTTTGCTAGGTATTTCAAAAAACAAAATGTGGAGCGAGATTATTCGTTGTAAATCCAGTGTGGTGTGTCAGGCGAATTCATTCTAAAACGAATTCAGGCCAACCGTTTCCAATGCGAGGAGGAACAAATTGTAGTTAATAAAAAAAAAAAAATGTGTGAAGCTACGAGCAGACGATATGCAAAAGTCGCATATAAAGGGTTTTTCAATAAGAGCGCTACAAAAGTTTTTTTAAATAAAACAAAAACGGTTTTGGATATCAATGAAATTCTTTATTCCTGTGAAAGTAAGTTCGATGCCATTATGTATGGAACTCGATTTCTTTTGCATGGCCACCGCTTGCAGAAGTCCAGACGCTGAACCCAATTTTCGACGGTTTTCAAGCATAAATCGGCCGATACTGCTGCAATTTCATGTTCGATATTCGTACGAAGTTCATCAATCGTCGCTGGCTTGTTGGCATAGACCATAGACTTGACGTAGCCCCACAGGAAATAGTCTAACGGTGTCAAATCGCACGACCGAGGCGGCCAAGCGACTGGACCATTTTGTGAGATCACACGTTCTCCAAACTTGGTTTCCAATAAATTGATTTTGACATTCGCTGTGTGGCTTGTGGCGCCGTCCTGTTGGAGCCACATGTCCTCCAAGTCCATATCATCCAATTGGGGCCAAAAATATTCGGTTATCATTGAACGGTAGCGATTCCCATTCACAGTAACGTGCCGGTCTTGATCATCACGGAAGAAGTACGGCCCAATGACGCCGCCGGCCCATAAACCACACCAAACCGTAATTTTTTCGGGATGCAATAATGACTCATGGAGTACGTGTGGATTGCTGCCTGACCAATACCGCATATTTTGTTTATTGACGAAGCCATTCCAGCAAATTTCATCGCTCTATGTTTTTTACGCTCTCATTTCGCTCTCTGCTTGCGATGTACTGTGATTTTTTCGAGTTAACAAACACAGATTCATGTAATTCTATGTATTATAATATACATAGTATAAGTATTTAACGGAAAGTAGCGTGTTACCAATCATATCTAATAGGTCTGTTTGGTAACATGCTAGTTTTCGAAAGTTCTACGTAAACTATATAGAATCTGACAGTTTCATGGCTCTCAATTTTTTTTACTCTCATTTGGCTCTCAGCTTGCGATGTATTTTCTCCAAGACCAATTCCTCGGGGTGGGCCGAACCAATTCTGTCAAACCAGCCATCTGACAGTTTGTGAAATGTCATAATCTTCATTGTTATTGGAAAACAAAAACAAATTGACAAACCAAGTATTGTTTGAAAAGCGTTTGTTAACTTTTGTGCAAGTTTTCTGTCTTTGAGAGGATCTCTCTCTCTCTTTGAGAGGATTCTACCATTTGACAGATATCAATTTGTTGGGTGAATAATGAATAGCAACAGTTGAACACATCCACTTCCACAATCCACTTTCCACACTTACAGCCCACCATAAAATGGCTGACTTTACTTTTCTTATTTTCCTGTTTTTCTTCACCCTCTTTCTTTCTTTTTGGGATTATACTGGCGAGTGAATAAAAACCTTTTCTGTCAAATACTTTTTAAACTCTTTTATTTTAAAGCGTAACTCATCAGGTTATGGGCCCAGGGCATAACAGAAAAGAAAACTCAAGATACAAATATTAATTTGCTGCAGTTTATCCATTCACAATTATTGGAATCGTCATGAGTGCTTCAAGTTCACATGGTCGGATACCTCTTCTAAATGGAGAAAACTTCATCACCTGGAGGGCACAAATGGAGGCTGTACCTCATCGAGGGAGATTTTTACAATACGTAAAAGGCGATGTCCCACGCCCGGAGCAGGCTGGAACGGAGCGGACACAATGGGATGATAAGGATTTAGACGCCCGAGCGGAGTTGCTAATAGCAATGGAACCAAGTATTGTGGCCCTAACAGCGAACTATAAAACATCTAAAGAAGTTTGGAATTTTTTGGTGGAGAGCTACGACAAAAAGGGACCACGCCAAAAGACAGAGGAGTACCGAAAGCTAACTAACCTAGAAATGTCCCCAGGGCAAACGATCGCCGAGTATGTTCGAGAATTTAAAACCATTACTAACAGATTGAATGAGTTAGCAGCTACCTTGGATGAGGATCTGCTTGTGGTAGTGCTTTTAGATGGACTGTCAGAAGACTACAAAGACATACGTTCTGCTTTCGATGCCCAAAGCAAATATCCTGAACTGGCAACCGTTTGCACTAGGCTGTTGGAAGTAGGCGATAGGAAAAAGGACTTTTCAAGCAACAATGTCCTCAGTGCAAAACAAATTAAGTTTCAGAAACATCATAAGAAACAAAATCAAAATAGAGCAAAAACTGATTCTTTTCCATATAATTGCAGAAAGTGCGGAAAGCGGGGACACATGGCCAAGGATTGCTGGAACAAAAATGATAGAGTCAAGCAAACTCAAAGTGGAAGCGAAAGTCAACAAGGTTTCGTCGTGCAGGAGTGCACACCACAAGCAGCAAATGCCACGTGTGAGTTAAGTCATCGAAATATGTTATGGTGTCTGGACAGTGGAGCTACTTCACACATGTGTGCCGAGAAGTCAAAATTTATCAATTTTAACAAAACACAGGTAACGAACCATGTAAAATTGGCTGACAACCACCTAGTCAACGTTAAAGGGATCGGAACCGCCAAATTTGAAATCAGTGCTGAGAAAGAAATGGGACCATTTTATCTCTACAACACCTTACTTGTTCCAAAATTAACGGATAACCTCATTTCAGTCAGCAAGGCTACGGATCATGGCTATAAAGTAGTTTTTGAAGGTTCTGGAGCCAACATCTTTGACAAGGCAAATAGCTTGGTAATGAGAGCTGAGAAGAGAAATGGTTTGTACTACATAGTGGTTGGGGAAAAGGCACAGACAAGCATCAGCACAAAGGTAGCGCCTAAGTTTAACTATGGATCACTAATGAGCTGGCATAAGAGACTGGGACATGTTAACTTAAATTCTTTGAAGAAGTTGCTATCAAAGGAAATGGTTCGCGGGCTGCCAGATAAATTTAAAGAAGATTTCACTACATGCACAACATGTTTTCGTGCGAAACAAACTCAACTGCCTTTCCAGAGCAACAGTGAAAAGAAAACATCGGAGCTGTTGCAGCTTGTGCATTCGGATATCTGCGGCCCTATGCGGACAGAATCTCTTGGGAAATCAAGATACTTTATAACTTTCATCGATGATTACTCCCGGAAGATATTCGTCTATTTTTTGAAACGGAAAAACGAAGCATTCGAAGCATTTAGGAAATTCAAGGCTTTTGCTGAGACTCAAACTGGGAATAAAATAAAGACACTGAGAACGGATAATGGTCTAGAATATTGCAATAGGGATTTTCAAAATTATATGGAACAGAATGGAATTTTGCACCAAAAGACTGTGCCATATACCCCCGAGCAGAATGGTCTCGCCGAAAGGGCAAACCGAACTTTAACTGAAATGGCCAGGTGTCTGATGGACGAAAGTTCTCTACCTGAGATGATGTGGGGTGAGTTAGTCAACACCGCGGCATTTTTGCGAAATCGATGTCCAACAAAATGCAACGGTGATATTACCCCGGAAGAATTATGGAGCGGAAGCAAACCAAGTGTAGCTTTTCTCAGGGAGATCGGTTCGACTGTTTATACTCTGAATAAGGGTTCCAACTTGGGAAAATTTGAGTGCAAGTCCGAGGAAGGCATCCTAGTTGGCTACTCGGAAGAGACGAAAGCTTACAGAATTTGGGTTCCAAGCAGGCGAAGCGTTATCAAAAGTAGAGATGTCAGATTTGTTTACCATGACAACAAGATCCAAGATTGTGACAAAACTCCTGAAACACCTCCTGAAAATTGCAACGACCTGAATAGTTCAAATCCCGACCCATTAAACGTAGACACGGAATCGGATGAGCCGTTGAATGAACTTGATGTGACAATCATTTCCAAGGATGAGTTGAACCAGGTACGCATTGATCCAGCAACAGTCAAGGATATTGATAGTTTAGAAGACGCAAGTGAGTGGCAAGAAGCAATGCGGATAGAGTACAACTCCCTATTAAAGAACAATACGTGGACCTTGGTTGAAAGACCAACAAACCGGAAAGTGATTAAGTCGAAGTGGGTCTTTAAAACGAAATACCGACCGGATGGATCTGTGGAAAAGAGAAAGGCACGCCTCGTCGCAAGAGGATTCGATCAAATTCAAGGTGTGGACTACCAAGATACCTACTCACCAGTAGCGAATGTCAGTTCGATCCGATTAACAATGGCGATTGCAGTTGAAAAGAATTTGAATCTACATCATCTAGACGTTTCATCAGCCTACCTCAACGGGGAGATTGACGCAGTCGTTTTTATGGAGCAACCGGAGGGTTTTGTCGACGGAGATGAAGTATGCAGATTGAACAAGGCGATATATGGACTGAAGCAGAGTGGACGACAGTGGAACCTGAAATTGGATGCGACACTCAAGGCTCTTGGTTTTACTTCTTCAAAATATGACAGGTGTATTTATCACAAGGCTGCAGGTGAGAAGATAACGCTAATTACTGTCTATGTGGACGACTTACTTGTGGCAACAAATAACCAGAAGGAATTCGATGTGCTGAAGCAATCCCTGTCCGACGTTTTCGAGATAAAAGATCTAGGATATCCAGAGCTGTGTGTTGGACTAGAAGTCAAACGTCTCTCCGATAGTCTGCGCATCAGTCAAGGAGGATTCATAAATAATTTGCTGGGTAAATATGGGCTTATGGATTGTAGACCGGATCGGTTACCAATCCCGACAAACTTAAGATTGGAACAAGAACCAACAGTTCCAGGAGAGAAGACGGCGGTGGACAAAACCAAATATCGTCGTTTGATAGGAAGCCTGCTACACCTTTCCACCTTTAGTAGACCAGACATAGCCTTTGCAGTCAACGCGTTATCGCAGTTTAATAGCGATCCTCGGCAGCAGCATTGGAATGCAGCAATACACGTTCTCCGATACTTACAGGGTTCAAAGAATGCTGGCATCGTATATAGAAAGACATCAGAGCAACTTTATGCGTTTGCCGATGCTAGTTGGGCAAGCGATTTCAACGACAGGAAGTCACCAAGTGGATATGCTTTCATTTATGGAGGAGGAACGATCCTCTGGGGCTCGAAGAAACAGAGGATTGTGACCACATCGAGTACAGAGGCAGAGTATGTAAATCTCAGTTCTGTTGCAAAAGAAGCTGCATTTTTGCGTAATATAATGGAGGAACTGGGATTTCATCAAGGACCAGTTATAATTTTGAGCGACAGCCGCAGCGCACAGGCGATAGCGATGGCTATGGGGGTCCAGGGCCGAACCAAACACCTCGACATCAGATACCATTTTATCAAGGAGGCGGTAGCAGATGGTAAGATAAACATAGCATTCATCAGGTCAGAAGAGATGGCTGCAGATGCGCTTACGAAATCAATGGCAGCACCAGCGCATATGCGATGTTTTAAGGATCTGGGGATGACCTTTTAGATTGACGATACAATAAGGAATTGTGGAATTGAGGAGGGGTGTTGGGTGAATAATGAATAGCAACAGTTGAACACATCCACTTCCACAATCCACTTTCCACACTTACAGCCCACCATAAAATGGCTGACTTTACTTTTCTTATTTTCCTGTTTTTCTTCACCCTCTTTCTTTCTTTTTGGGATTATACTGGCGAGTGAATAAAAACCTTTTCTGTCAAATACTTTTTAAACTCTTTTATTTTAAAGCGTAACTCATCACAATTCCGTGTGCCAAAAAGATACCAAACAGACCTAATAATTATATTCACAATTTAACTGTCACAACTCACAACACAACCCAACCAAAGCAAAATGTAAAATAAAAGTAAAAAAAAGTGCCTACACACAGTCATCACCAAAATTTCAAACTTTTGAGATCTCGCATACTCAGTTTAATTTTGTCTGTAGACTAGGATTTGTTCGCAAATATGCGGTCATATGCGATGTAAGGTTTTCGTCCGGTCGCATATGGTTGGGACGCTTGCAAATGATCGCATCGCTCTGCCCATTGTCGCTGATCTTGCCATCGTACAAGATACAGTGTTCAGTGTGGAGTGAATTCGTTTCGATTTTTTGTTTTTGTTAATTTTTTCATAAGATAATTTAAATTTTGTTCGAAATGAATGTTTAGTATATGGACCAATTCATAAATGCAATATTGCGCAACATGTGCTAAGCAGAGAGTTCACAAATGCGTGAATTGGCATCACTGCTAAGCAGAGGATTCATAAATGTATAGTAAAGCTCTATTTATTGTGCAATCGTGCAACTGTCATATCATAATCGTATTGCGCTGTCAAAATCGTTCGAATTCGCAATTAATCGTTCAGTTGGACTGTGAAATTTTCAAAAACGTAGGTGACAATTTTTTCCATATTTTATTATACATTGCATAGAACTATTAAACTATATTTTGTGTCTTACTTGGCAAGTACATGGTTTGTAGTACATTTGAACTTGCATTTGCGCAGCTTTTCTTGCTTTGCAAAACTTGCATTTACTAAAATACATTCAATTCAAAAATGTAATATTTTCCGTTTGTGAACAACGTCATTGTTTTCAGGGGCCCAACTATGTAACTCGATTCTACAATAAAAATGTTCGAATTCGCAAAATGCTTACTCTATAATTCAATAGCAAGCCCTAGTATTTGAAAATCGAACGAATCTCGAACTTCATATCTGTTTTCGGAAATTTGGTACTACCTAAGTCGCAATCCACACGTTGACTCATGAGTCGCGACTCACACGAGTACGAAAGAGAAGAACGATGATATAGAAAAGAAGCTGCCCGGTGAGTCGCGGGCAGAATTTGACTCTTTTTGACGTTTCTCTTTTTCTTGTTCGTTATTCTGCTATTTCGCTTTATTTCTTTTCGTTGCGCGAAGAGCGCAATTGTTTTGAAAATTACGACAGAATTTAATTTGACGATTAAAAATTGATGTTTTAAATAATTATGCGTATATGAAATACATCCAAATTTGTATAACACCTAGTACATAGCCTCCCAAGCTACTATTTTAGGAAAATTAAAAAATTAAGCAATATTTTTTCATAGAAACTAATAAATACACAGCTGTAACCATTTCAAAAGCGAAAAAAAATATAAAAGAGAACTGTCAAATTACGAAGACAGAAATTATAAAAGAGTCGTGACTCAAAAGTCAACGTGTGGATGCAAGTGCCTCACCGAATGACAGATGAAAACAGAAAATGGAAAAGAGTCGCGACTCATGAGTCAACGTGTGGATTCCGACTCTAAAGTAAATGTCAAAATCGTTCGAATTCGCAATTAATCGTTCTGTTGGACTGTGAAATTTTCAAAAACGTAGGTTACAATTTTTGTCATATTTTATTATACATTGCATAGAACTATTAAAATATATTTTGTGCGTAGCTAATCAATTAAATGCAAGACGTCTCAATTTGAGATTCTTGTGGAATATATACATACAAAGGATACTTGGGAACCCCGGAGGCTAGACGAAAATCCACACAGCAAATACAAAAAGGCATCTGTTGAAAGTTGGACATATTTTTTATTACACTAAAATTAAGTCATTTTATTACAAATGTTTTGATTATTAAATGTACATATTCTATACAAACACTTTTTCACACAGCTTCATTATTGGATTTATCTCGAATTCGTCTGCTCAATTTGACCACGGCGGGTTTTCTTCGTTTCAAACCCAAAATACGACGCGCACCATGTTAATACACGAAAACTATTATTATTTACTTGTTTCACAAATCACAATAAATAATAAATTACTTTAGTTTTCGTTTATCTGTCAAACACAAGGCGAGACTCGTTAGAAATTCGGAAATTTTGTGGGAAAAAGTTGGCATTACTAACGTTCGATTCTAATATCATCCGTAGTACGGTTTGAAAGTAGAATCGGAAACAATTTTCGAATAGAATCGAAAGTAGAATCGAGTTACATAGTTGGGCCCCAGGGTTTCATCGCTGTATGCAGACTTTTGTGTAACAGTGGCTGATTTCAAACATCAAAAATGTGCGCATTGGGAATGCATCACTGCCATTGTTATGCGATGTTACGATGCTTTCATTTTGTAATGCATCATGATGCTTTAAAAATGTTGACTTTTTGGAACGGTTTGTCCATTTCATTTCATCAATAAAAATGTCTAAGTAATTCTGTCCATTTTTTCTGAAAATTTTTCAAGAAAATATCAAAATAACAAATAACTAAGCTTAAAATAAACATGGTAGTTTTTTTTATTTTGTTTTGTCACAATAAGAAAAAAAAATCCTCAAATCACAACGCATCACAATAATCAATGATCCGTTGTTTGCGCAGTGGTTGCTTTTATGATGCGATTTGGAACGCGATACATTGCATCACTGCTATATATTGACGATATGGAACGCTTGACTTTGCAGTACTGCGGAAGAACTACGTTTTGGAATTCAGCCACAGTAACATAAGTATGTATCTCGTATTTCTCTGATGCTTTCGTAGCCAACATTGCGTGCATGGGCGGCCTTCAATTTGCCTACGAATTCTTTCCGTGGGAGCATGTTCATTTTCGACAAAACAGCTTCATTCACTTCACCACACTCGTTTCATTCCAGTCTTTGCGTTTCCAGTTCTGTTACGTTTCACAGGGAAGAATGAATAACAACCCTACTCGCTTACTCATACGGAGCATTGTACCTAGGTGTGGCAAATGCTGATGCGACAAATCGGACCATACTGAATATTGCCAAGTGTTGTCGTTTTCGTAGTACGTTGGTTTTCTGTTTTAATGTTGAAAATCGGTTAAAAATTGACTTTTTAGACTGAAAATCGGTGAAGTGATTTCTGGAAAACGACTAAATATGCAAGCACGTTCAAAAATCCCTAAAATCTGCATGCTTGCTGCTTGAGCAGAATTCTACGAGGCCTAGTTATTACTTCTGAATATGTAAACTAGAGATGTAACGGGTACCGGATTTTCGGCATGTTATAAGGTCGGATAGCTGGCCCAACTGTAGGCAGTAGACCGGGCTAACTCGAAGGAGTTGTTGGTTGAGGCCTTGGTCCACCCCGGACTGTAGCGCCACCTAAGTTTAAGAATAGTCGTCGGGCGATGCATCTTCAGAATTCAATTGAAATCTGATATATTCACCTCTAGTGCTGTCCAATTCTGAAATACTGTTGAGAAAAAATAACGATGTGCATTTATTTACATCTTGTAAGTTTCTAAAAATTCATTCGTTAAAAAAAATTCAAACAATCAAGCAGGCAAACGTAGTTATCCCCTGAGAAGAGTAGAAAAAGACCAAGTCCATCACAAAAATCGGCTTTATTATATGGATATATATTATTATGTAGGTGTAAAGTTAAATAATAGAAAAAGAACGTTGTCGCTGCAATGGTTTTTGCGTATTTAGTCGGTATAATCATAAGAAAAATTAAAGCCGAAATCTAGTCCCGCTAAAGTGACACCGCCACGTACAGCATAACCTCTTCGCTGGGATTCAACTAGCTCACCAGGCCTATCATTAATGCGCACAATCGCCATATTGTTGATTAAATCACGCATTGCGGAAATGCGTACTAGTCCGTCATTGCGCACCTCGAAGTACATCTTTGGTACTCTGGCTCCTTCTGCGTGTCTCAAAAAGATGTTATAGTCATCATCATTCATAATCTCCACTCGATCTTCGTCTTCATCTGGAAATACATAAATAAAAATGTTGAATAAATGTACAATTGCAAATCATCATACTCCATATAATAAAGCAGTAACGCTCATTCTGTAAGCACGGCTATATTTCAGACTGGAGCCCAAACGGCTGGGCGGATTTGCTTGAAACTTCATATCTGGGGTCTGTGGGACTATACCACAAGGCCAATTTGGAATTTTCATTCTAGCCCCAAAAATTAAGGTACCTGCTATACTTCACTTGAAACCCATTTTATAAAAAGCGGATTTTCTCCAAAAACGGCTCCAACGATTTTGTGAAAATTTCATATTTAAGTTAGCTTAGACACACGCTGTCAAATGTCATACCAGGTTTTTGCCAAAAAAAGTTGTGCAACGGTATTTGACTTGAACGATTTTCTATAATTGGATACTTTTCGGATATTGGTCAGTCGATCGGTATAACCGATTTTCATATAGCAACCGTTTAAAAGTAAAATAGCAATAAGAATACGAAGTAATGTGAAATCCTTTTAGGCACATTTTAGAGCTAACAAAGGAACGGGTCCCGAAACCAAACACCCAAATGCCTAATTTAATCTTGCGAAACGCTACGAGAAACGTCATCTTGGGGGCGTCCGCCAGAATTACGTCATATCGTATTGTATTCTACTCACCAAGCCCTTTCATTTGATACTACCATCAATGCGGTTATAAAGACTAGCCGGGTAAAAAAGAAAAGAAGAAGAAGAGGTAGTCCGCCATTTGGCTTGGTGCGCCCGCCATATTGAATTTTTCTGTGACGTCACATAGCCTAGGACACTCTCCGGATAAAGACGAATCCAACGACACCTCATTTGTTGAAATCGGTTCCATAGTTTAGGCTGTACGAGGTGACATCCTTAAATACATACAAACAAACAAACCCAGCCTCTGCGTAGTCGGGTAAAAAAGGGTTTATCTGTTTTGCATTCGCCTATTTACATAATGATTAATAAGCTAATTTCAAACAATCCTTATTTGATCACAATGGCCAAAGCTGAATTGTGTAAATTGTAAATTTCGAATTATTTCGGGAAAGAAAACTGTGTTTAATTTAAACAAATAAACTTGTATTTATTGCACTCACATTAAACATATGTATAAAAATATATTTGTCTAAAGCAAATTTATTTTAAACCGCAGGTGTATCTCTCCTTTAGTATATCTGTAGTTAATTTCATTAATAAATACACATATACGTACATATGTACAGAGGCTACCATAAATAGGTTAACATGAAGAAACGACGGTTTAACTGTTTTTTTTTTCTTAATAGCGTAACAAATTTTACAACACATCTCTCTTATTTTGGAAATCGCACAATTACTCACTCAAACACAAAAAATACCGTTAGATCAAACGCATTTTCACGAACGAGAAACAATTTGACATTGCACGATCAGTTTGTGTTAAGCCGGAAGTATTTGGCGTCAGCAGTCCTAGGTAGAACCAAGCCTAGCTTCCCGCAGCCATTTGTGTGTGCGCGTTATATTTTTGCACGAATGGAAGGGACCTACAGTTTTCTGCCGTCTCCGAATGGCGAGTTGGGAAGCTTTACATGACAAATGATACCCTTGAATGTTTGTCAGCAGCGTTGCCGTTTGGGACGCTTTTTCGGCGATGGGACCCGGGACCCCACTTTTCAGTAAAACTCCGATTTTGACGCATTTTGAAAATATAGAACCCTTTTTTCAATTTATTTTCATTTCATGTTTCTTTTACTTGTAAAACATGGTACTTCACTCTTAAAACACGCCCATTTTGTTCAACCAGTGACGAAATCAACAAAGTATTTTTATTAGTCAGAATTTTCCATCCAAAAACTCGTTCTGCATGCATGCTTTTTTTATCTTTGTTATTTTTTTCCCAATATTTATTTTATTTTTAGATCAGCAATAAGATACAGTTTTTCGGAAAATTGCATTTTTTCATACAATTATAAGTGGGAGCCCTTTTTTGCTTCTGGACCCCTTTTTTGGACGCTTTTTTGCTCGCGGCAACCCTGCTTGTCAGGCATTCGGAAGAAGTGGGCACTGTAAAAAACTTTTTTTTTAGGTGTTTGCGGCGGGATTCGAACCCAAGACCGTTGGCTCAGTAGTCCGACGCACTAACCACTTGCGCTACGGTGCCCAGCAGAAGTAGGTTAACATTATTGCGTCGCTGTGTTTTTTTTTTAAATCAAACAGAAGAATTTTTTTTTTGCGATCAGGATTGATTGGAACGAGTACAACGAGTATGTTTTAATTTATAATCAGAGGATTGCATCAACAGTTAATTTTCTTCCATTTCCCCCTTCAAACCCAGTTCCGGAATTTTATTTATAAAAAAAAAAAAATACACGAAAATGGGTAAATTCAAGTACTTAACTGCTGAGGAAAGAAAACTAATTATTTAGCTTAATCAAGAGGGCAAAACAATTAGAGATATCGCGAAATTATTTGAAAAATCACCGACATCTGTTTTCAAAGTAATTAAAGCCTTTAAAAATGAAAAGAGAACAGAACCGATTCCTAGGCCTGGTCGCCCCAGAATGACGTCAGAACGTCAAATCTATTTCCAATGCTGATCCCTCTCTCTCAGTACCAAAAATAAGAGCCATCCTACAAAATAAGGACCCAACACCTCCATTGAACCAAACTATTCGTCGCCAATTACACGAAGATGTCAAAAATGGAAATGGGTTGCGCGTAATGTACCCCATATAAGTAAGCAAAATGTGGTGAAAAGATTGCAGTTCTACACTGATAATGTTTTAAAACCCATTGAGTTTTGGGATAGAGTGCTTTGGACGGATGAATCCATGATTCGTTTAAAGCATAGTTATGGCCGAACTTACGTCTGGCGAAAAAAGGAGGAAGCACTTGCCTACAAATGCGTTAAACCAACTTTTAAAGGTCAAGACAAAGGAATAATGATGTGGGAATGCATTTGCTCCAATGGCGTCGGCAAAATTGTAGTATTAGAGGGAAGAGTCACAGCTGCAGTTTACTTAAATATTGTAAAATATGTGATAATACCTGAAGGACAAATGCTCATTGGAGATGATTTCATCCTACAGCAGGACAATGCTCCAATCAATCGTGCAAAAATCGTCTTAAAACATATTCAAGATAAAAATATCAACAGCCTAGAGTGGCCACCGCAGAGCCCTGACTTGTCGCCCATCGAGAACATCTGGTCTTTGTTGAAATTAAGGGTTGCTGAGAAGACTCCTCAAAATCTGTCGGAATTAAGAGCTCTAATCGAGTCCGAGTGGGAAAAATAACTCCTGAGGAATGCAAAAAGTACACCCGCAGTATGTCACCCAGATTGGCGAATATGTCCCGATTGCAAGGGGGACATTGCGGGCATTAACTTCGTGTTAACCTACTTTTGTAACCTTCTAATATGAACATTAAGAAAAAATTTTATTTTTATATTTTGTTTAACTTGAACTGATTTTTTTTTTGTTTTCTGAAATATTTGAATTACATAACATAAAATTTCATTAATAAAAACTATACGAAATATATTATATATAATACTAGCTGAACCCGGTGCGCTTCGCTCCACCTATCTTTTCAAAATTTGCCCGCGTACGTTATTCGGGTATGATAGAAAGGAAGTACTTAGAAGGATGCAATCACTGCTGTTCTATTTTTCCACTTCAATTTCCATTTGTTTTTTCTATCTGTCTGTCTATTTGCCTATGTTTCTGTCTATCTATCCGTCTGTCTATCTGCCTGTCTGTCTTTCTATATATCTGTCTGTCTGTCTGGCTGCCAGTCTATCTATCTATCTACCTGTCTATCTCTGTCTGTCTGTCTGTCTTTCTGCCTGTCTGTCTATTTGTCTGTTTCTTGTTTCTCTGTCTGTCTGTCTGTTTGTCTGTCCGTCTGTCTGTCTATCTATCTTGCTGTCCGTCTCTCTGTGTCTTTGTCTGTCTATCTATATGTCTGTCTGTCTGTCTGTCTGCTTGTCTGTCTATATATCTATCTGTCTGTCTGTCTGTAAACAGTCGCGTTATTTAATAGGTTAAACACTGTTCTATTAATGTGCTTCTGGATAGAAATAAGACCCCCAAAATTCAACAAACCTTGTTGAACCACACCAAATGTTCAACATGTAAATGAACAACAGCATAATTTTTCTTTTATTTGGTTGTACTACATTAAATGTTCGATTTTAGTAAGTTTTTGTCAATAACTTGACTCCAGCGCCACCTAGCGGGCGGTTTTTATACCGGTGTCCTTCCTCAGGTTCCATACTATCTCCTTGCCAAATTACATTACAATCGGTTCAGCGGTTTAGGCGTAAAAAGGTTTTGTTAATAACTTGACTCCAGTGCCACCTAGCGGGCGGTTTTTAAGCCTATGTCCTTCCTCAGGTCCCAGACGATCTCCTGGCCAAATAGCATTACAATCGGTTCAGCGGCTTAGGCGTGAAAAGTAAACGCACAAAAATAACAAAAATTATTGTTTCAAAAATAATTCGACTTTGTTAACCTATTTATGGTAGCCTGTGTAGGAAGCACTAATTTAAAAATGTACCCATCAGCCTTTTTTATGCAATTGATTACGTGCGCTGTAAAAGATCTGTAGATATGTATGTATAGGTATTTGCTCTATTTCACCACTATTATTTTGTTTACAATCATCAATGCCATTCTTTAATAAATTTTTTATAAATTACGTGTAGTGAATAAATAAGTACATACATACATATAAAATTAATCGCACTAATAGATAGCATCTACATATGTATATGTATGTGCAAAAATTATTCGAAATGCATTACCCTTATCTATTTTAATGAAAAATAAAGTAATAATTCATATGAGCCTTCAATACTGCAGCTGCATTCAACTACATACCATGAGTCATACACATGCATCGACTTAAATGTACACATGTGTACCTGTAAATGTACATAGATATACAAGTTTATTTGCACTATCAAAACTACATGCAAACAACGGTACGTAAGTATATTACACACACATATGAGTACACATGTCCAGTATTAAAACAACAAGAAGATTTAAATTTTAATTTAGAATTCAGCACAAAGGAAAACCAAATAATTGTATTTCCACCAAAAATTATTTATTCTCTGAAAGTTTCCTTGGAAAAGTGAAAATCAATTAATTTTAAAATGCAATTTTCTGCTTTTTTTTTATATATAACACTAGCTTCGCCAGGCATTAAAAAAACTTTTATTTTCAATGTTTTTGAATTTTCTAGTAATTTTTTTTGTGCCTATCACCTTTCTATCATAATTATCTACAACTCTTGTGTACATATGTGTCAAAGTACCTGGGTAATTTCTCAACATAATTTTCAAAAAAAAAAAAAAACAAATTTCGACCGCCACCACTATCATAGTACTTTCAGTACCAGCTTCCTAAAAACATTTCCGCGTCAAATGCGCTATTAATGTCGAAAATCGAGCCATATGTTTCGCCTTAATTTTTTTTTCGTTGACATGTTCTCGAATATGGCATCAAAGAACCTGAGTACCTGGGTGTGAACTTGTTCGTGCACGCATTTTAAAGCAGAATATATCGCAATTCTGCTCTAAATGCGTGCACGAACAAGCTCACACAAGTTTTTTAGAATGAATTTGATTGTAATTGCATCGATTTTGTCTCTCTCACATGACATTTTCATGTAATTAGTCAATCTTAGTCGACGTTATAAAAAGTATTGCCCTTATCATCTGGTGTTACTGGTTCGCAATTTGTTATTCATTCAGCGCTCGCAGCGAATAAGTAATATTGGATAGTAGCTCTGTATAATGCGATTCCAATCATTCGGATAGATCACCAAAGGTATGGAAACCACTCACTGCTCAAGAGTGGAAGGTTTACTTGGCTGCTCCCTTTATAGCTGTATGTATATGTACATCATTTGAGTCGAGAACACACATCGGTCCTCTGTAGCATGGTCTCTGTTATATATTTTCGTGCTGCAATTGCTCTTTGCCAATATTCTGCAATTACGCGCTTTATACGCTTCGATAATATACCAACTAGAGTTGATCGAATGTCTACTGACAATGATCTTTGGAACCTATTGACATCACTGTCGATGAACAGCTGTTTCTATTCAGAGGCCCTTCTAAATTTACGCAGTATATATGTACCCCCAGAACCAGTCAAATATGGCTTAAAGGTTTAGTGGCCTGCGATGTGTCAAACTTTAATCCACTGCGTGCGAAACCTATATTGGAAAGGAGATACGTGTATCACCCCAGACCAACGTTTGGAGAAAACGTAGTTGAGCGATTAATATAGAGGTACGAGGGATCAGACCGGCGATTTTTTCACTACTTTTTACCTCACCAAATACCTTTTCACTTAAAACTAGCCTTTGGTGGGCTCCGTTAGCCATAATATAACGTTTATTCCTACTTTAATAAGTGCAGGTTTTTTCGCCCAACATGATGAAACAACTCATGCTTCGAGGTATAGAAGAGCGGTTGAGGATCCCGAGAGTGATGACCAACTTCTCCACGTCGCATCCAGGTTCGCTCGCTAAGACAATTCATTCACCTATGGCTGCTCAAGCTACACAAGAGCGCGGAGCCGACGCGACGGTCGCCTTGTTCTCAATATGTTGTGCACAAAGCCAGTATGCGCAAAAATTTGGCAAAGTGCATTGCTTGCATCGCTGCCGAACCATAGTTGCAGTCAAAGTTTCTATATCACTGTTACTTATTTGTTTCAAAAAAAAATTGAATTCAAAACTAATAATCTTTTATAAACATTTACTTTGTAAAAATATATTTTTGAACATAATTCATAAATTTACACACAATTACCATATGGAGTATACTGGAGTACCCGGGTACCACAGCACACTTAAGTGTAATTTTTTGTTGCCACTCACACAAGGGTTAGAAAAAAAAACCAACTAAATTGGTTGTAAATTACGTGCGATAGAGGGAAACATACGCATTTTTCCACTTAGTTTTATATAAATATAATATATGTAGATCTAGATTTTCACTTTAAATTCGTCATTTTACAAATTAGATTCGTAGTTTTGCAGTTTGAATTGGTTTTTTGCAAATGTCTTTTTCTTGTTCACAAGTGCACTACTATAGAGTAGAGCCATTTAATGCATATCAATCAACTGACGCAGGTGATGTGTTGTTAAATATTTCTGCCATCAGTCACAGAAAATCCTATTTCGATAGTTGATATTGCAAGAATCCATTAAACACAGGAGGTCATGAATATTATTGAAGGAAATGCGGTTAAATATCTCTCTCCTTATTCCCCAATGTTGAATATCATCCAAATCACTCAAAAATGAAGACCATTGTTCGGCAAACTCTTTAAAATACATTAATGAAACATAGGGTAAAGGCACCATTGGTCGGCCACTCGCTAGTGTTCGGGTACTTTAACCCTTTTCTTCATGTTCAGAAGATAATTAAAGACAAAAAAAGGAGAACACCCTTCAAATATTGCAGGTCTGGTTTTCTTTATTTTTAAAACGAAATCCTGTACTTGCTTCAAGGTTAGCTTAAGCCTTAAGGAATAAGCGAAGCTATAAATACGCTCTATGCAAACATTTTTGAAGTTCCTTATTTTATTTATTTTATTTATTTTTATTACTACTTAACTATGTATTTTTTGTTATTTTGCTGTCAAACCTTGTTAATCTCGTAAGCTATTCAATAACTTTTTTTAGATTAATAGCAATTATTTAACTTATTTCTAAATAAGCAAAAAGAAAAATAAGTATAGGTATAGGTGATTTGATATGACAAAACTGATTTCAAAAAACTGGTGCCTACTTAGTGCTTTTTTGTTTATTCTTTGCTATTAAAAATAATAAAATATTATTTATTAAATGTTTTGCATTCAAATAAACCCTTAAACCTTAAACCCTCATTGAATATGTTCATTTCATTGATTTATTGGCCCTGGCCGACCACTCAAATTTGGCGGCCGACCACTAGCGCAACATGACTTTTTTCATCAATTTGGTCATTCAATTCATTCAATGAAATGTTTAAACGTTTTTCATCAAATACTTTAGTAACTGGAGAAGAGCAAAGTGAAAAAAAAAAGTTCGGCGGCCGACGACTAGAGCCGTTACCCTAATTTGTTAAGTGTCTATCGCCAGATTACAAGATCTGAATGCCAATGCTCTAACTTCGGAGTGGCTATGGTGTTTAAAATAATCGCTGCAGCACCCTATTAAGTTTGAATTCAATCAAATTTCATAAATTTCAAGGTTGGGAGCAAGATGTTGAGAGTAATTGAGTTAATGCTAAGAATGTGTATTATAACGCATAACACAACACTTTTATCTAAGCGGTTCGGTATTCAATAATAATGTTCAAATATTAATCAAATCCAAAGTGCAACAAAAAAAACGAATTTAAACTATGTATGTATATTCTAGAATAAGCAAAAAATATGGGAACCATTTAACATATCTTTCAATTTCAATAACTTTGTAATCGTGCTCAATGTTGCACCTTTGTAACAGTGTCCGAATCCGAATGCTCTCGTCTTAACCTAAATACATTAGCCAACTTACGCTAAATACACTTTTTTATATTAATTTCCCTCGAACAATAAGGTGCACAAGTCAACAACCTCATAATGCTGATGTCACATTTTCCACCACGATACAAACGATTAATGAATGAATCGAATGTACATACATACATACTTGTCATATAACACGTAGTAACATTAGTGTCTCGCCTTCGCCTCCGCCATGTCAGGGAATTCTCTTCCGTATTCTCTCGTGTATTGTTTCTCTTTTGTTTGCTCGTTTAATTTTTAATTAGGTCATTCGAGTTTCTTTTGGTCACCATTTGGTTTCACTTAAGAATTCACTCCGTCTGGATTCCAATGGAATACGAGCGAAAATCGTCTTCTGCTCAATTGTGTGCGTGTGTGTTGTTGAAATAATAAATAACACTGGTCAATACGACTTTTTTCGATTAATACCAGACTTCATAAAGGCCGAATATTGGCCATCATCTAGCCCAGACTTGAACCCTCTGGATTATAAATTTTGGTCAACTTTGGAGAGTATAGCCTGCTCTAAAAAAACAAACCACCATTCAGTCGCTGAAGGCATCCGTTGTGAAAGCAGCGCAAAATTTTCCAATGGGAAGGGTTCGTGCCGCCATTGACCGTTGGCCAGATCAATTAATGGCCTGTGTTAATGCCAAAGGCTATCATTTTGAATAAAAATGAATACGTTTTGTTTCGTATATAAAATATACCAAAATACATATAATAAAAAAAATATATAAAAAAATATTAATTTGTTTTCATTTAATTGCAATTTTAAGTTGTTTCAGTATTTATGGCTAGTCTAGGTATATAACTAGGGTTACCAGACGTCCCCCTTTTTCATACCAAAATGCTGTTTGTCCCCCCTATACAAACCCCTGTCCCCCTTATTAATTAAAATTCAAAAAGAGAAAACATTCAATTTAAATTAAAATTATTAGGATAGGGTGCTAAACGACCGAGAATTAAAAACAAATTAAAATGAGTCAAACAACACCTTTTTGTCATTTAAGTTAATTTAAAACTGTTAAAATATTTTCATTAAATATTTTTAAAAAGATTCTCTGTAAACACATCCATTTCAATGCTGGGTTTTCTGTCAAATCTCGAAGAGTGGAGGTAAAATTCTCTCCAATACAGAAAAATCACGAAAAAGTAATCGAACGCATTAAGCACCAAAAAATAAAGAATGTATGTGATTTGACAGATTTGACAGTTTTCATAATACACCCCAAAGAAATTCCTTGGACTAAAATTCGTAGCATGGGGAAATTTCTTACTCTCTCTCGAGCACTCTCTTCTACGAAAAACTACGAAATGTTTGCGTACGCGAACGGGTTTTCCTTGTTTTTCGTTATTTTTCGTGGATTTTCGTTGTTTTGGGAGGGTACGCGAAAACACCTAATACATATCACTTCACGCGCAAAAGTTTTCCTTCTTCTGTCAGTTTATGATTTGTGCTGCTATCTGTCCTATGTCGGTTTTTGTTTACAAATTATTTACAAACTATTTTCGTTTGCGCTTAGTAGTACCTGAATGTCTGAAAAGCGAATAAAAAAAGAAAGTGAGCATATAATCAGTGCTGGGAAAAGTGTTTCGAGTGGTTAACAAAAAGCAAATAAGCGCCTGAATATGCGACATGTTTAATTTGCTTTAACTTTTTTACTTCACTTTTTTTACGCTTGTGTCATAGTTTTCAAAAACATATTTTTGTCTCGCGATGTCCCCCTCTTCGTCATTTTTAATCTGGTAACCCTATACATAACCATATTTTCTAGGAAAATGGGTGTTTAAATGTTTTTAATTGTACATATTTTAACTAATCTCTTGCCAAGGTATGAAAAAAAAACCGGTTGTGAACCACGGCAAAAAAAAAGTTTGTAAATGTTGACCAGTGTAATTTGGTTTATCATTAAAATTATACATATGTATATGTATAGGGTGATGGCATGTAATGTCGGGCCCCTCTAGTAGTCGGCCACCGCGTCATTATATTGAAGTGCAACAGTAAATGCGTTTGTGAATCACACACGCAGACATTTTTTTTTCCAATAGCCTAACGTTCTGCTGTCTGTGTGCAAAGGGTTGGTGCAATACAACAAACGGTTTTTGCACAATAATTCTCACTTTGATTCAAGTTCTTACGAGTGGTAATTTTTGTGAATTTTACTAAGAAAAAAATAGTGGAAATGGTCTGCGAAAACTGTTACAATCAGTAAAGTATTGAGGGTAAAGTACATAATTTGATTTATTTTGGGTTACTTATAGTTTATTGTTCTTGTTTCTTGCACAAAAATATAATTAAAAACTTTTTTTTAATAAATAGAGAGGGGGCCGACATTAGGAGACATTTTTTGAAAGATTCTTCTAAGATCGGCCCAATGGCCGACTACTCCATTTCGAGTTTTTATTTCGAATTTTCAGTAGTCGGCCTCATGAATAGGCTGACCAGACGTACTCTTTTTTAGGACAAAATACTGTTTCCTTCACATAGCTTTACTAATTCTCTCTTTTCATAAATTATTGTTAAATATATTCTTTTACACTTATTGTCTTAAAATTAATAAAATTCTTAAGAAAAATCTCTCTTTGTCTCTTTGTCGGTTGCCCTTTGTCCAAAAAACAATAGCTGCGATGTAAATAAAAATAGAAATACATGTTCATATGTACAAAATACTTAAAATTGTAGATATGTAGATTTAACAAAAATATTTAGCATATATTCTCAATTTTATTCAATTCATCCAATTCAAATTCATTCAGTAGACTAAACACTATCATTTTTAAAATGATATTCTACTAGAATGATGTAAAAATGACAGTGTGTAGCTTGAAATGAAAAATGGATGAAAGGAAAGAATGCACATTTTTCTTGGATTTTGCCGGAATGACGGCGGATGAGAATGATGCATTAACGAAGTGTAGACAACAAATATTTGCAAAAATGTCATTCCTGGAATGATAGTATATATAGATGAGAAATGACAGCCTATGAATGTGGTTCACATATTTGAGACTATTTAGCACTCAAAAATATTGTGAAACAACTCTACAGGGTGGCGAAAAGTTAACTAAAAAAAACTCTCATATCTACTTAATAAAACAAGAAAGATAATCAGTTTGTTACTCTGTTCTATCATCAGAAATAAAAAAAACAACTTGAAGATACTGATGCTAGGTGTGTTTAAAAATTTAATAAAAAAATGCAACTAAAAATTTACAGATACTCTTTTAGTTTCAAAAATATCTGGGCTCTCATTGCGTAACTTTTAAGACGATCATCGTTTAAATGATTGTATTAAACGACGTCGTCAAAAGTTTGCTTCGTGTAACATCACAATCGCGTCGTCCGGTCGTGTCGTCCATCGTTTTAACTGTCACCAGTTTGGGAACTACTAAAAACAATAAATGACACATCGAAAATTAAATCTATGCTGTCATTGTTCTAAATATTTGTTTTGATTGATTTATTTCAAATCAAAATTCAAAAACAAAGTACATTTGCAATAAAAAACTATGCGAAGAGCGATTATTTAATTGAGTGTTTAATTCTTTCTGAGCTTCATATACTTATTGGAAATTTCTATATTTGCAGTTTAATTTTCCAAGCTGGATTCGGATTCTACAAAATTATTGTCCATATTGTGGTAGATACAGATGTTGTACAATACAGCGCAAAAAGTGCAAAAATACTGAGATAGTCCCTGCTCTTTATACATTCCAATACATCTTTCAATTAAATTTCTGGCCTTAGAATGAAATGTATCTTAGCTGGGTTATTATCTCTGAAAGGGTACTTTGTCTCAACAGAAATACCAAAGTCTTTACCAGTCAACCATTGGTAGCCACCTCCAGCTAGGACTTGATTGAAAATAGTTTATAGTAGTTTTACGTTTTCCTTGGAAGTGAAAGAAAATCCGATGTATCTCTAAGCGTCCTTCGCATTCGCAACAGGTAAACTCAGACGGACGCCCTTCCAGCTTGGATGCGCAAAGTGAACTTGCCTCAATGCGCCGAACTCATCCACCGAGCTGCAGTTGCAGCTACCTATCTCTATCTGTTATCCTGGGAGCAGAAGGAATTTCCACAATCTGCTTAAGCTACCTATTTGCTGTCACATTGTAATACCGAAGCATGTTTTTGATATTTACTTATGGTTTTTATATTTTTAATTAAAAACGATTTCAAAAATCACCCACGAAGTATAAAACGATTGTAAAATAGCAATCGTTCAATACGAAGCATTCAAATATTTATGTGTTACACGAAGCAATAAAATCGTCGAAACGACGTCGTCTTACGCGATGCAAGCCCTGGTCACCCTACTCATGAATGCATGGTGGCTGACTAAGAAGACTGGTGTTTTTTATGTCGGCCTTTTATGTTTTAGATGAAAAAAAGGATAGCACATACCTATAACGGATCCAACGGCTCCTAAGGGCTGGAAATACATCTAGGATCAGTCCTGGAAACGACAAGGAGACGATTACCATTTTGTTTGTGTTCAGTGTCCAACGTAAAACGTCATCTCCATTAGTCGTTCTTCCATATGTGCCCTTGCGTTAAGCTGTGGTCAAAAGAACCCCAGGCAAATGGATTTTAAAGGATTTTAAAAATGCCAGACAGGCTGGATGCGTTTCAAGACGTTTTTTGAGTAAGTGGTCAAACGTTCAAATGACTGGCTAACTGAAAATAATATCAAACGGCTAGTATTGTTTCTGGTCAATGGTCATAAGTCGCATCTAATTATGGAACTGACCGACTTTTTCAGAAATAATGATATGAACTTTTGCTAAATACGACTCACATCATCCAACCAGCCGATGTTGGTGTTATTTAAAAGGCCCAAAACAGAATATAAGAACACCGTGCATTCTTATTAACGCAGGTTAGGCTGTTACGAAGCTAAATATAATATAGATCATATACGTACTACTATGTTGAAACTGGTTGGGTACCATATCCCGCTTTTTATAATCCCGTTTTTTTAAATCCCGACCTTAAAATCTCGACTTTAAAATCCCGCTTTCTTAATCTTTTATTAAGAACTCGTATTATTTGCAACAAACAAATAATATTATATTATAACAAATATACAAACAATTCAACGAATGTGCAAATAAATTAATAATATTCATTTAAGTTCTCAAAAAATAAATGAAATAAAACTCAGAAGTTGTATAATAAATATGTACATGCATTGAAATATTATTGGAACAAGCAAATCTATTTTATGTTATTATGTAGTGCAATTGCATATTGTGAACGACACGACGCATAAGACCCGATTTGAACATATTTTTCATAATTTTCCGTTATTTTTTTCACTTAAGAACTTTTCTTATTTCTTTCCTACAAAATGGAACAAACAATGTTAATTGATGATTGATGAATTTGTTGAAATACAAAAGTGGGATTCTGGGACACGCTAAAGCGGGATTAAACGGAATTTTAAAAAGCGGGATTTTGAAACTCGGTATTTAAAAAAAAAAAAACGGCATTTTAGAAGACGGTATTTTCAAATTTTTGTCGGGATTCCTAAAAAACGGGATTTTAAAAAGCGACATTCCGATACGCTCCCGTTAAAATACATAGGAAGTTATTGAAGTGGCTCTGTTTCGTTATTTTTGAGTTATTTTGTTGTTTCATTAACTAGGGAGTAAGTACCTACCTACTTTATATTGTGTTTAATTAATTTTTAATCTCAGTAAATATTTTTTTTTTTAATTAAATTATTCGTTATGGTTTTTATTAATTATAAGATATCGAAAAGTTTCTTAACTTTGATCAGTAGAACGAAAACATAGGACTTAAAATAAGTGGCCGACTACTGAATACCGTCAAATAGCCATACTTTGACCAGTTTTTTTTACGAAAAACCTTTGCAGTGTCTTTGTGTTTAGGAAGATCTTTCTGATATTAGCCTTATATTGTCGAGCGCTGAATTTTGAAGAAAACTAAAACTTTAATTACTTGTTTGTGCCACTGGGGGAGTTTTAATTGCGAAAAAACATCCTGGTCAAAGTTTTACTTTGAAATTTTTAATTTTGACCAGTGCAATATACTCTGTATTAAAAATAAAAATCTTCTGGTGGTCAAAGTTACCATCCGTGGTCAAAATAAGGCAGTTTTACGGTATCAAAGTTAAGACTAGTCAAAATTATACTATCAGTCAAAGTTAAAAATTGCTGGTCAAAGTTTTCCGAATTTATAACATTTCATAAACGTATTTTTCTTATTTGTATAAAATTAATTTTATTACACCTATGACTATAAAAAAAAATTACAATTTAACAGATAAAATGTTAGTCTACATACCTGTAATAAATTTGACTCAATTAAATAGCTTGAAATATAAAACATCAGGAGCTCAAATCACTACCTAAGACTTGCACTACTATTATTGGTTGATACATTTTTTTTTAAATATTTTCACCCCATGAACTGAATATCGCAACTTAGATGAAAAAGCAACCGTTCAACTCATAGGTACCAAATATGTTGAAATTACCCAAATATAGTTGACTCTGTATTAAAAATAAAAATTTTCTGATTTTGGTCAAAGTTATCATCCCTGGTCAAAGTTAGTCAGTTTTACGGTACTCAAGTGGCCGACTTCTGGAGCTGAGGGGGCCGACTACTAAAGAAACAGACTTGCATTCGAATTTCTGTAAATAGTTTTTAGCATTAGCATTTTCCAATCTACACATTCCAAATATTCAGATAAACTTAATACGTAAAAAAGAAGCTTAACGGCCGACTACTAATAGTGCCATCACCCTATTTACAGGCAAGCATGAATGCGTACGCCTATAATTGCGTACGCGCTCAAAAGGATTTCAAAGAATTTAAGAAACACGCACACTCTCACAGGCAGTTCTGCGAGCGCATTCATGAATTTTTCATCCCATACGACACAATCTTGCATCCACAAACAACGAATTATTAAAAATTGTTTATACAACACACCGCAAACACAACCACACAACCACACAATTAATACGTATGGTACCATACACCTTCAGTTTGTGTTTGTTTCATTGTGAAATTTTAGTTTGAATTCGAATGCGGACATAGAAAATTGAGAAAAATCGCACTAATAGATAACATATGTATGTATATACATACATGTTTGTATGTAGTATGTAGTTAAAAATAACATTAAAAATTAGTTTTAATGATAATAATTCATACGAGCCTTAGCACTCGAGTTATACTCATGAGTATGAGTCATATTCATACATATATGTATATGTACATACATATGTATGTAATGTATGTACTTACATGCGCCGCAAGTTTATTGCCTTATCAAAAACTGCATATACACATTCACATGTTGTTATACATAATTATGCATATGTATGAGATAAACTAATTAACTCTAAAAAGTACGCATACATAACACATAGACACGAATAAAGTAAACAGAATGCAGAAATTGCATAGGGATCAGTGAAAATATATAACATGTAACATACAACGTCTGAAAGTCCAATGAAAGCTAACAGAATAATGTGCTTTGTTCGCCTACTTCTAGTACACAATTGTATTTATATGTACATACATATGTATGTAAATAAAGAACGAAACGGCAACACTGTTCCTGTTTGTCATCGCCATGTGCTTTTTCTACTACTAAGAACTTGTTGCACTTACCGGTAGTAATGAAGATATTGATAACTCATGCAAATACATACATACATACATATGTACATATGTAGATGCAAGCATACTTGAGTTATACTCACACTTGCTTGCTGCATAGTCTTACTGAATCCGAACATTCGTATCACGTACGCCGCAAGCGTTCTTTGTGTACACTTGCAAAGATACATATGTTTGTACCTACATAATATGTATGTATGTGGCATGATTACGATAACCCTGGCGCAAAGGTTTGAGAATGCCATTTTGTAGATCTCGGTGAAATAAGCATAAAATATAAAGTAAAAAAAATTGATTAATCGCTTAGTTTAGGAGATATCGAGATTTAAAAATTAATTTTTTCCTATGGAAATCGCATTGAAATTAATCATTTTTGCTCCGGTGCAAACAAAAGTGTTGCATACATCTGGGGGTAGAACTAGAAACAATCGGTTTTTAACAATTTAAGTAAAGAAATTTTATAAAATTTTAGTTTTTGAGTATCAAGACTTTGAAAAAATAAAACTAAAAAAATCGCGCGATTTTTTTTTCAAAGTCTTGATACTCAAAAACTAAAATTTTATAAATTTCTTTACTTAAATTTTAAACCTCGATATCTCCTAAACTAAGCGATTAATCAATTTTTTTTACTTTATATTTTATGCTTATTTCACCGAGATCTACAAAATGGCATTCTCAAACCTTTGCGCCAGGGTTATCGTAATCATGCCGTTTCCTTTGTTCGTCTCAAAGTTCTTTTTATATTTTTGTATAAACTTCTGTTCCTTTGGTATCGACATGTGTGTTTTGCGACACTCACGTTGGATTTAAAGGGGAACCCCACACTAAGAGCTAATTGTGTAATTAACGCGTTATCTTTTCGGACACAATTTTACTCACCAAATTTGAGATCTGCTATCATTAACATTTACTTACCAAGCCAATACTTTCGAAATGTAACACCTGTCAGCTCTGCACGTTCTTCTTCGCTCAGCCGCTCCAGAAGTTTAGCTTCAACGTCCCAAATATGCTGCTGTCTCTCGACAAAAAGTGTTAACTTATTTTCACCAGCTACGAATATAATTTTTAACTCGGGCATCTTCTTAAATTGTTTCTGTTTTGTATCACTTTAATTTACACTATTTGATTTTTTTTTTATGTTTTGAGTTCAACACCTTCACGTCTTATCACCGCGGTAAGTAGATGGTTTTTGCTAGCGGCGCGGACTAGGAGAACTTATTATAAGTATCAGCGAATGATTTGATTTCAAGTTCAAGAACGTTGAATTTCAAATGGAATTGGACTAAACATTGAAAATGAAACTCATAGAACTTTTATAAAGTGAAATTTTCCATTTGTTCCTCCAGCCGTCTAAACTGCGAGTTAGGTAGGCATTTGAAGAACTCACTCTCTGAGAGTGGAGTAATAATAAAATATTTATGAAATGTGTATTGCTCTCCACTCCTTACTCAATTTATCTATTTATAAATTTAGACTATTCAATTTTTGTGTACATATATAGGTTAGGTTAGGCTTTAGGCTTGCGGACTGATGGGAATGTTCACATCATAATCAAATCACACTTACGTCCATAAATATACATACATACATACAAATGGCATATTTATACATATGTACATGTATAATCACTTTTGATTTTAAGTACATAGCTGTACTCAAAAACAGCAACTAAACTTATCTGAGAAGAGAGCACAAAGGGAATAAAAAAGATATAAACATTGTGTAATGTAAATGAAAAATAACGTTAAAGATACAAACGGTAGATATGTATGTACTTTGTTCGATGGCCACAAGATTTGAGATTGGTGCATGATTTTTTAATAATTACGAAAATTGATCATCATCATAATAGTATACATATACACCCCTTTGATGAATTTCGGTCGAAATCCAATCCGTAACGTTTTCGCAGTTTTGGCGTGATGATTTGCGGATTTCTTCGAATTCGAATTCGAACGAATTATGGGCTGAGAATCGGTCGGAATTGAAAAACGCAAACATTTGACGTTTTCAATTCGTTCGGTTTTTGTTGGTAAAATTAAATCCGGAAGACTCAAAATGTAGGTTTTAGAAGATTTATACATAAAATATTAACTCTAGAATGCATACGTGTTTTTTTTTGTTACATGAACAAATATGGGGTTCCTGAGCACCCCAACACTTTGGGTTGAAAAAACTAGCATCCTTAGACACAATTTTGATAATATTAATTTAAGTAATAGGTATATTTATTAATTAAATTAACAAAAAAAAAAAAAAATGGCATTACAGTTACAGACGTAACAATGAGAAAAAAACTAAACAAGGATGAACTGAAGTGGTGCGACCATATGGTGCTCCAAAAAAAACCAAGAAAATACAGCTTTTCGAATTCAATAGTTAGCAAAAGTTTTCTTGTTTCTGAAAGAAGTCATGTAAGGCAACATTACAATATAAAATAAGCTTTGATTTTCTAAATATTCTCGGTAGGTATATTTTTAGTCTTGTTTATCGGTTTATTGCACATACATATAAAGGCAGCAGTTGCATACTTTTTTCCCTTATTTCGACACATCTTGTGCAGATAATCAATTACAGTAGAATCCGCTTAAGACGCTCTTCAAGGGACCGAACGAAAATAGCTGCATGTGCATTTAAACTGGCCACCGAAGGTTTCGGTAGTGATTCTTCTTCACCCCTTACTCCTCCTGGTTCAACCGTTGAAGCGCTATCACTGATGAGTTCTTCTAAATTGCGAGGACCAGTTGTAACTAGGTCATCATCAACAAAAGCATAATCAGCAAACTCTTGTAACTCTTCAATATTTTCCGATAGGATATCAGAGCCATCTGTGCTAGGATCATCTGCCCAACAGAAGCCAGCCTTACGGAAACAATTTTTGATCACGTCTTGATAAATTTCCTTCCATGATGATGATATGTAGTGAATGGAGCCGAACGCTGACAAAAGTAACGACTACAAAAACGACACGCCTTATATGGTTTGTTTGCGAAAAACAAAAAAAAACCTATAAGAGCGGCGGTGACCATGGGCGCCGCCGTATATCCCAATGCACCGAATGGGTTTTTGTGGGAAAAACATGCAAAAACAAGAAAATACGAATTTTGTCGAAGTGTATCGTGTCGCTGTGTGAGCGTATTAAGCGGGAAATAGAGCGTATTAGCCGGATTTTTTTTCATACGAATTCTAGTCGGAATGAAGGGACCGGAGAAAAAGAGCGTTAAAAGCGGGATACCGTTTTAAGCGTGAGCGTCTTTAGCGGATTCTACTGTACTTTTGCACTTCTGCACCAGTGCTGTCGTTTTCCAATTTTCAAGAGTATCAGAATTTGAAGTTTTTGGGTATCATTTTCAACCGAGGGGTATCATAAAATAATTCACACATTTTCGCCTGTCTAAAAATATATACAGGGTGTTTCCAAGCTATGTTTCAAAACTGGGAAATAATTTTTTGGGTATAATCTAAGAAAATATTCGTTCTACAGCAAGGGTCTATCTCCAATGTGGACATCATTAATCGAAAATTTTAGAAAATGCCTGCCTTGCCCCATGTTAACGCAAATATCTTCGCTAGTACTTACTACAGAACCTTTATATAGAGCTTCAATTTTAGAAAAAATAATACTCTTTTAACTGCGTTTAAAGAAGATTGATACCCTTTATTGGTTTTGTAGATATTTTATTTTTAAATCAGTTTCATTTGTCTTGCCCATGCAAATTTTTGACTTTCAGGTCGCTTTTCTACAAAAAATGCGTAGTTAATAAACATACCGTTTTATTTTTTTTCCTTTTTTTTTTCCTATAAGTATGCTGAAATGTATGCTGAAATCTATGATAAGTATATACGAAGGTTTTGAAGCATGCTCATTTATTAGAATACCCGTCAAAGCCGTGATTTCCATACAATTTTCTTTAAAATCTCGGAAAGAGTTAGGTTTGAGTATGTGGGCCTAGTTGTAAAATTTACCTAAGAAAACTGGTACAAAAGATCAGAAAACAAAATTTAATTTATCAGTTTAATTTTTGAAGTCGACGCAAGAGATTTCTTATAAACGGTGTTTCAAATACCATCTTTTAAAAACCAAGAATATGCAGATATTATATCTACGTTTATGGGTTGTGTAACAGAAGTTCCAATAGAGCACGACAAAGATATCTAAATACCATAAGCTTTATCCTCTCTAACCTTGTTTTTGTTCTCTTTTCGGATGCTTCAAATAATTGTCTCTTTCTTTCTCCCAGCGATGGAAGCAAAGCCATGTGCTTTTTCGTTTTGATTAAGTTGATTCATAGATTCTTCACATTTTGGTAAAGAAGCAAAGCGCTGCGAACGTAGAGTGTAAGGAACCAGTAGGTACACCAAGGCAGTGGAGCAAGCAATTTGTACTTGCGCAGCTAGGAATAGGGGATGTGCAAATTATTTATTGAATTAGGATTGTGCAATAAAAGCACATTTTAATTTTGATTTTGATTTAGAGTATCATTAATAAGCTTTGGGTATCACAGTATCACCAGCTCTGAAATAGTATCAAAAGGATACTATAGTATCACCTTTGGCAGCGCTGTTCTGCACTAAGGGAACGTTTTGTTGTTTTGTTATGCAACTCTGAAATATAGGAAGTTCATTAACAACTAATCTTTTTAAAACTTTTAAATTAACAAATTTTTATTTAGTTTACTTTCAAAAAAAAGTCACACTAACACATATGGGGTGCCAGTCACCACGATACCTTCAATACGGAGAAAGGAAATCCACTAAACACATTTTACAAATAAAATACATACGAAAAAAACAAAAGTCATAGCATTCTATGAAAATTACGGCTTTTATTTTAAGAATTGTAACAGTTTTTATTTTGAAGCTGGCACCCCATATGCATTCTAGGGTTAATTATTTCTTCCTAATTTAGGTGCAAACATACAAATGCCAACCAAAATCAAGTAATGATAGACTTCTTGGCAAAATATCCTGATTTGGCAAGGGGTTTTACGGTTTTACCAATACAGCGAATCGGACAAATTTTTTTTGTCGGTGACACAGAATAAGAGATTCTTGTTGAAATTCGTAGGGGAACAATTTCACCTAGTACCTACATCTCTAAATTCTTTACTTTTTAGAATAGGACAAATCTGTTTTTTTTTACTTTATTTTGTAACGGCAGGATTTTTTTCGATTGAAATATTTTCTTTTCCTCCACGATCCCTTTTTATTTTTTTGTTATAACCCTTTTGCGGGAATTTACTTTGTGACAAGCACGCAGAGTTTTATTGCTCGTTTGTTTGTTTTTTTAAGTTTTACTACTTAACGTATCACTAGGCATGGAAGTTTTCTGGTGCGTATATTGACTGTAAGATATGAATACTCGCTACTGTGGGTGCAAAGAAAGGCTGGACGAAGGAAAGGGGTATTTGCCTCGAAAAACCGATCAAAAATATTTGTTGGTCCTAATAAAGTGATACTTGTCTGAAACAACTTTGAAAGCATTATTTAGCTTATTTTAGTCACTTTAAGGTATAAATCAATTTTAAGCTTAAAATTCCAAGACGGTTTATTGAGCAAATAGCTCTGAAGATGACCCAGTTTAGCTTCAAAATCCCTCTCTTCACACTCATTCATAACATTCATAGTATAATGCACAACCCAGCCGATCCTTCAAGTAAAATAATTTATTTTATAATGAAAAGTTTTTGATTTTTGAAGTGGATACTTCTTTAGCGACATATTTGTTTTGAAAATGTAGCGTTACGATAAATGAGTGACGATAAACGTGTTACGATAAATGTGTATACAGAAAACATGTATTCAGAAAACATCAGCTGTCTGTCTGTGTCTGTATGTCTGTCTGTCTGCCTGGCCGCGCCTGTCCGTCTGTCTTTCTGTCTGTCGATATCTGTCTTTCTGTTTGGCTTTTTTTCTGTCTGTCTATCTATCTGCCTGTCTGCCTGTCTGCCTGTCTGTGTTTTTCTGCTTGTCTGTGTCTGTCTGTCTGTCTGTGTTTGCCTGTTTGTCTGTGTCTGTCTGTCCCTCTGTCTGTCTGTCTGTCTACATGTCTGCCTGTCTGTCTGTCTATCTGTCTGTCTGTCTGTCTGTCTGTCTGTCTGTCTGTCTGTCTGTCTGTCTATCTATCTGTCTACCTTTTCACGTCCAAACCGCTGGACCAATCATAATGAAGGTTTGCAGTCTACCAATATATACAATCCACAAGTAGTGTTTATTGTAAGTATTTGTAGTTTCAATAAGTGATATTTCGCAAGAAAGTGGAATTTGTTAGAGTGTTTTTATTTTTGCATTAATTTAAATAATATTGCGAATAAATTAATTTATAAATTGGCCTATAATTGGCACAGCATGTTAATGAACTGGAATACGAAGTTTTACTTCAATGTGTGGATTAGTTTTTGTGTTTATCGCATCGTAAGATTGACAGGTAAGAGCGTCACATTGACATTTACATATATATTAGTATAAAGTATGATTTACTAAATTTTATTACACATATTCAAACGATTGTACTAGACAGCTTTCTTCTTCTCTTACACATTATACATACACAACTGCTTTCGATTGATTAAGTTTAAGTGAGCTTATGTGGATTAGGCTCACACTTTTTTTTTTACTAAACTAGGCACACATCGGGGACGAAAAAATCTAGGGGGGCAGTTATGGGCAGAATTTTTTTTTTGTTGTGGCTTCTTGACATCTTGCTCTATAAGCTGATACTAAACAAGTTACCGAATAACACCGAATTATATAACAAAACGTCCATTAAAAAAATTCTACAATTTTGAGGCCCTGGATGCAGTTTTTTTGGGTCACTTTGTTTTGCACTTTTTTTCAAATCTTAGGCCCGAGACGATGACCGGAAAAATGGCGCACAGTGTAATAATCGAAAGTTGTCAAATGTAAATTGATGGTTCGATTTCTTGGAATTGCCATTTATATTTTCAAAAAAGTATTCATTGATCAGGGTGATGAAGTAAGTGTAAGCGAGTTGCGGCCTCATTTTTGAAATTAAGTTCAATGCTGTAACCAGTGTTAGCCCCACTAAACGGTTGATGTATCTCGATCTGTAGGGTCTCTATTGGATTTGTCTCCCTCCAGTTTCGAAAATGTTGCTTATTTCGAACAATTTTTTTTTTATTTTTTTGTTGTTGTTAATGTAGGTGAACATCTCGAAAGACACTAAGGGATTAGAGTACCCAGAGTAGTGCGGGACTCTAACCTCACTAAATTCACCTCCTGAATCGTGACCAATGGACAAAAGATTTATATTTCATTTTGGGAAAACGCTTTGGAGGATGTAAAATGCTTAAATACAGGTTTTACAACATAAGTTCGTGAAGTTTGATCTACAAATATTTGATCGGAAATTTAATAGGTTTTCTATTTCAGGGTTAATATTTATATCTTAAGACACTGGTTGTGACGAAGAGAATTTTTTTTCATTACCGCTGTTACCAGGCCAATCTGCAAGTCACGATGCAAGTCCTTGTTTCTAATAAACCATGATACATTAACTATTCCACGAATGACTCTGTTTCGAAATGTCTGAATTATCTGTGCATTCGCTTTTTTTTTTTTGTACAACCCTATAGTTGGATACCATACGTCCAGACAGGTCTTAATATCTGATTATATATGTATAATAGGATCCTATTTTCGGTGAACATTTCTGAGTTCAGTAACCAATAGAGTTTTCTATAACTAATATTTAACTCCTCTTACTTACTTTGGTGGCGCTACAATCCGGGGTGGACCAAAGCCTCAACCAACAACCTCTTCCAGTTAGCCCGGTCCTTAGTTAACCGCCTCCAGTTGCGCACTTCAAGTTAGTTGAGGTCTTGTTCTACTTTTGCGTGCCACCTTAGGTAAGGTCGTCCTCTGTTGCGCTGCCCTCCGGGTTAGAATCGAATATTCTCCGAGTCGAAGCGTTAATGTCCATACGCTCTACATGTCCTAGCCATCTTAAACGCCCAATGTGCAGTTTTTTGACCAGGCTGATGTCGCTGTACAGGTCGTACAGTTCGTGGTTGAATCTAGAACCTGTCAACGCAAACGGCACCGAATATCTTAAGAAGCGACCAAGGATATCTTCATCTGCTTTCGATAAAGTCCATGCTTCAGCTCCATATAGCAAGACTGGGATGATAAGTGTCTTATATAGAGTCCCCTTAGGCGACCGAGAAAGGACTTTACTGCTCAATTGCCTTCTTAGCCCAAAGAAACAGCGGTTGGCAAGTGCAATCCTTTGTTTGATTTCCGACGAGATGTCATTTTTTGAAGTTATGGCAGAGCCGAGGTAGACAAAGTCCTTTACTACCTCGAAGTTGTAGCTGTCTATTGTGACGTTCTGTCCAATTCGTCGATGTTGGGTGTCCCTTTTTGTTGACAGCATATATTTTGTTTTGCCCTCGTTTACCGCTAAGCCCATTTAAGCCGTTTCCATTTCTATACTCGTGAACGCACCGGTGACAGCTCGCTGTGTTCTACCAATGATGTCAATATCGTCGGCGTATGCAAGTAAAGGGTGATTTTTTAGCTGGTTTGGTTTTGGCAACACTGGTTTTGACAGCTGACGTGTGTTTAGTACCTTGTGTCACTGTCAAACAGCTTCAGTTTGGTTTGCAATTTAACCATGGATCGTCTTACAAATGAACAACGCTTGCAAATTATTGAATTTTACTATCAAAATTCGTGCTCGGTTCGAAATGTTCATCGCGCGCTGCTTCCATTTTATGATCGGCATTCTCGACCTTCTGAGCAGTCTATTCGGAAGATTGTGACCAAATTTCGCACCAAATTTACTTTGTTGGACATTAAACCACCAACACGTTTACGTACTGTGCGTAGTGAAGAAAATATTGCGGCCGTATCAGCTAGTGTGACAGAAGACCGCGAAATGTCGATTCGGCGCCGTTCCCAGCAGTTAGGCCTTTGTTACAGCACTACGTGGAAAATTTTGCGGAAGGATTTGGGCGTAAATCCTTTTAAGATACAGCTGGTGCAAGAACTAAAGCCAGCCGACCTACCACAACGCCGAATTTGCGAGGCGAGTTTGGTGAACAGTTAATTTCACGTTTCGGGCCGGTCAATTGGCCGCCTAGATCGTGCGATTTGACACCATTAGATTATTTTTTGTGGGGGTATGTCAAGGCTAATGTCTATAGGGACAAGCCCGCTTCGATTGACGCACTGGAAGCCAACATCCATGCATTCATTCGTGAGATACCGGCCGATATGTGTGAAAGAGTATGCCAAAATTGGACTCAGCGGATGGGCTACCTGAGACGCAGCCGCGGTCAACATTTGCATGAAATTATCTTTAAACATTAAATTGCAAGGTTCAAACTATCGATTCAAATAAATATTTCATTCATTTTTTCGAATTTTTTGTTTTTTTTTTAAAAAAAGTTCTCAACCTCTTAAAAAATCACCCTTTAGTTGAACGGACTTTTGAAAGATCGTTCCTTGTGTGTTGGCTTGTGAACAATTCTTTCAAGTATGATGTTGAAGAAGTCGCATGACAGCGCCTCACCTTGTCTGAATCCTTTTTTGACATCGAAGGTCTCGGTGATGAACAGGTGGTGGGTATCGACTTCGACTTCTTTGTTTTTTTCCAGGATCTGCCTGAGTGTGAAAATTTGGTCTATGGTGGACTTTCCTGGCCTGAAACCGCACTGATATGGGCCAATCAGGTTGTTGAGGAAAGCCTTCAGGCGTTCACACAGTATGGCAGACAGGATTTGGAGGCGATATTGAGGAGACTGGTGCCTCTGTAATTGGAGCAGTTGAGGGGGTCTCCTGTCTCTTGTGGACCGGGCAGACGATGCTGAGGTTCCATTCATCTGGCATACTTTCATCTGACCAAATCTTAGAGATGAGTTGGTGTATGCTCACTACCAAGTCATCTCCAGCTGCTTTAAATAGGGTAGACCATCAGGTCCAGCAGCCTTGTTGGACTTTAGTTCTCGTTAACTGCATTTTGTAAGTTTTCTGTTACTTTAACCGCGCATCCATCAACTGCTAGAATAGCAGTGTCGTCTGCGAATGTGGCTGTCATTGTGTCATTCGTGTTTGGCATATCATTGGTTTATAAGAAATATAATGTAGGTCCTAGCACACTACCTTGTGGTGCATCTGCGTGTATTTCTCTAAGTTCCGAATACGCTTTTCGTTAGCGTACTCTAAAGAAACTATTTGCTATACTCGTATAAGATTTAAGAATCTGATAATATTGTCTAGCTAGGAAGATCCCTAGGTAATTTATACTCTAAACCCATATGCCAGACTTTGTCAAAAGCCTGTGCAACGTCTAAAAATAGTGAAGAACAGACTTGTTTTTCTTCCGGCACCTTTTCTATGACGTTAGTTACACGATGGACTTGGTCTATTTTCGAGTGTTCGTTTCTAAACCCAAATAGATGGTTTGGGATAAGTTTTCTTTCTACGATATTTTTGTCTAATCTTTTGAGCAGTAGTTTTTCAAATATCTTTGACAATATCGGCAAAAGAGAAATTGGTCGATATGAGGTCACCTGGCTTATATCGATTACTTCTGCTATTTTCCAGTGATGTGGAACATATTTTAGTTTAAAGCAGGCATTTATTATATGTTTCAGTTTTACTATTGCAATAAATGGCAATTCTTTCATAATTTGCGCAGTAATAAGATCATAGCCTGGAGATACAAATGAAAAGATTCGCAAAGCTTATTTGCATAATTTGTTGGCGTTCTTAAGGCGTGAGTCGTTTTATGATAACTAGTATGGTCGTTATTCGACCGAAGTGTCTAACATATGTTATTGTTTGCATGCTTTTTTTTGTAATATTCTACCTACATATCTAAGCTCATACAGCCATGAACGTGATCAAATGCTTTTATTTATTTGGTAAAAGCCTTTTTGTATGGGGTTATCATGTGTGTATGTTGACTATGTCTATTTGTTTAACCTTTGTTGACCGACGCACATAGAAGTTTTTTTCATCAAAAACCTGGCCAGAAGTCGATTTTCTGAAAACTAAATTTGAGCTTGGTATAGCGGTTGCTAAATACACATGGGTCAATATGCTTTACTTGTTTTTTTTTTGTAGATCGTGTGTTGTTATAATAGGTGTGTTTGGTAACCTGTTAATTTACGTTAATTTACATCCAACTGTCAAAAATCAAGAGAAGAGAGAGGCAATCGTTGCTACATATTTTTAATGCAGTCACCGAGGCACATCCTTCAAACAGCCATCTGACAATTTGTGAACTGTCAATCACTATTTGTTAGACAAATAAAAGAAAACTAGTTTTTCGTGAAAATATTCAGTAGTTAAAAAAAGAAGAAGATAGGATTTTCCCCCACTTTTACTATTTGACAGATGTGCCATTTGTGTTAGTAAAAGTTAACAAACACACCTAATATGAGTTCAAAGTTAACAGTTGCTCTACTGCATTTTTATTTTAATGTGTGCTACTTTGGTAAGTGTTATTCAATAAGTGATATCGAAGTGTTGTGATAGAAAGCTAAACAAATTTAACTCTCGATTGGACTGCGGAGTGAAATGATGGAGCCATATTTCACCCATTGTTATAAATCGACGCAAAAATTCGGGTTTATTACGATTGAAGAGCTTAAAACGCAGCTCAGAATCATCAATTCGTTGTTGCTTTTGGTCGATTGTGAGCTCGCGCGGCACACACTTTGCACAGAGCTTTCGCATACCCAAATATTCCTTATAACGATATGTACAACACGTTCCTTTGATATCTTTAGAGTGTCAGTTATCTTGATCAAATTCATTTTACGGTCATCCAAAATCATTTTGTGGATTTTGTTGATGTTTTCGTCCTTACCAGCCACTTTCGGACGTCCACTGCGTTCACCATCTTCGGTGCCCATATGGCCTGTACGGAATTTAGCTAACCACTTACGAATGGTTGCTTCACCTGGCGCAGAGTCCGGATAACACTTATCAAGCCACTTTTTGGTATCAGCAGCATTTTTTTTTCATAAAAAAACAGTGTTTCACTCAGAAACTAATAGTTCGACAGCTGTCAAATTTATACATGTATCTTTTGTAGGTTGGTACTAACTAAAAATGATTTGGATTTAATCCTGGTGGCGCCCTCTCATAAGAACGATACGAACTTTTCAGCCGAACTGTTAGTTCACACACAAAATTTGGGCTTTTGGTCTAAACGACCAGTGGAGATAATTTCGTGTGTGCTGCGAAAATTTGTTATATTCTAAAGTGACAGGCGGGGGAAGGAAGGTGAACACGGTTCAGCTAGTATAGTATAAATTTACCAGACTATACAAAATGCGCACATAAATGTTAAAAAGAGCGGGTTGATTGACAAATCGTGATTGTTACTCCAATCGTAAATTAGGTTTTTTGGGGAACTTTTTGCACCAAAATGCTTAGATTGTCGGATTTCAAAGAATGGGGTGAGGGTAAAATTCTCAGAGCCAAAATTACAAAAAAAGCACATGCGTTGAGCAACAAAAAACACAAAGTCCATGCGATTTGACAGATTTCATATATCTGCCTACTGCCTAGAGAATTTATTTGGGTTAAAATCGGTACCTGCATTTCTTACTCTGAACACCATACTTAGAAATTTGTTCGTACTCGGACAGTATATCATAAAAATTCGTAACTTTTCCACAAAACTCGTTATTTTCGGAGAGTACGTGAACCTACGTTATATTTAAGCGTAGAGTTAAGGTGTACATATCTACCCTTCAAAAATTTGTCTGAGCTGGGATATCATTACAAATATGCTTTGGAACTCTTGATAGTTTTACAAATGACCAGAAACTGGGCATTGCAGTCACCTGTGGATTTTTGAAACTCCTTTTAGTTTTTCTCCTAGGAGTTGGCTTTAATAGATTGACCATTTTGCTCCTATAGCATGATAGCGTCTTTCCAGCTCAAGGCACACTATTTCCTTACGTTTGAAACCCTTTAATCTATTAGAATTGAAAATGTCCATAGAATAGTATTAGTGAGCATAATAGTGGCGGCATCCAAATCGCTATCGAGAAAGCATAACGATCAGTTATCTTACCTACTATTACCACTATAGAATTTTATATAGTTTAAAACCTCGGCTTCAGCAGGCTGTTTAATTTAAAACTTCATTTTGCTATTTCACCAACTACTTTTAGTTTTAGGTCCGTATTTTGTCGATCCATTTTCATCCTGTTGAAAATTTAAGTGTGATTCCATAAATTCATAAATTCACACTTACTTTTCGACACACATGTCCGTCGGTTAGCAGGTTTCTCCGGCGAATTCTACGATATCAAGCTTAAGTGAAAGTGAATCGAAAAAGTGAAGGGAATTAAAAACACTGCTGCAATGTGATTTCCAATTTATTCTTATTTCATTGACATTCAAAAAAAGCAATAAGGATTAATAAAAATCAATAAATATAAATTACGGGTTTTTTTTATTTTAAATTTATTTATCTAAAATACATTTCATTTCATTACTTGTTCATGCTCATTCTCTTCGCCATTCCAAAATCTTTTCACCATACTCTTAGCTTTAGAAAATAGAGAACTAGACTCTTTGTTGTCAGTGCTTTTTAAATTAGTTCGGGCCTTTTCATTCTCAATGGCTTTTAAATTGTTTCGGGCAAAGATTGGTTGCGGCTTCTCTGTTAGAACCATAAAGAAGATCTCTGGTGTTTTGTGGTCACCCGCGTTATTCAAACAGATGTCGTAGTCATCATCATTTATAATTTCCACTTGATCACCTTCATCATCTGAAAGTTGATATAAAAAGTGCACTAAAATGAAAAGATAATATGAAACTCAATTCATGAGCAACTAGGTTACTACGCTGACCACGTACTCTTTTTTTTAGGACAATTTACTACCTAATTCTCTCTTTTCCTAAATTATTGTTAAATATACTCTCTTACTCTATTTGTCTAAAGAATAATAAAATTGTAAAAAGCAATCTCTCTGTTGGTTGCCCTTTGTCCAAAAAACCATAGGAGAGGTAAATAAAATTAGGAATATATATATTATGTATGTACAAAGTATTCAAAATTTGATGAATGTTGATCAAAAAATGTTGGGATATTCTTATTTTTATTCTCAACACCCAATACATATTTCTTCAGTTGACTACACTACACACTCTCATTTTTGAAATGGTATTCTTGCTAGAATCATGTTAGGATGAGAGTTGATATGTAGCTTAGAATGAAAAATTACGATAGGAATGATGAGTTGAAATTTTTCGTAGATTTCGCCGGAATGGCGGAGATTGATGTTTAATGATAGCTAATATTGCCTGTAGTAGAAATTCGACCAATTGTGCGTGAGAAACGCACGTACATATTAGTTATAAGCAGGGTTAGGATATTGTGGACCTTAAAAATTAAAAAAAGGCAAAACAAAAGACTAAAAAAGGCAAAAAAGGCAAAAAAGGCATTTATTAAAAAACAATAAAAAGGAACGTAAATGCACATTTAATTATAGTAGCAGTGAGTAACCAAGAGCTTTTTGAAATTGTCTGATAATAATCTTCTCCGGTTGTCTCTTAGAAGCGCCTTGAAGGAGATAAATGACCTTTCTACTTCAGCTGAAACGAGTGGAGCCCATTTAAAGATTTCAACATTATTTACACCAATGTTTGACGGTACTTCTGGAAAATATTTTTCAATATCTATGGTGGGCGGTAGAACGAGTATAAAGCCAGAACTACATCGGAACAAAAGTGATAAAAAGTACAACGAAGTCAAAACAATAGGTTGTACTCTTCCATCGCAGGCACATCTGTATCATTTCTTCTCAAATGAATAAAACTCACCGCGGCTAAAGCTAGAGCATACCCTAGCTTTCGCCGCGGTGATGTTGCACAAAAGCTTTCCAGTAGTTCTTCCAACCAAATACAAAAACCAATTCAAGTAGTTATAATTGGATTTCGTATAAAATGCTCGACAATAGAAGGCGCTTCTTCACTTTTTTGCATACCAGCTGATTTCCGATGAAATTAAAAGATGATTTTAGACGTATATTCACGAAAGCAAATACCGATTTTATTATTCCCGTACATTTTTTTAGAATTTTAGGCTTGAAACCAATTTTCCTTTTTATTATTCATCCACTATTAACGAATAAATGTGCATGGTTGCGGAGAAATACATTTCCTGGAGCTTTCATATGTCAAACAAATAATAATTTCATCCGTTAATGGCGCTGTTGGTCAGTTGGAATTGAGTGAGCTTTCAGTGTGTGCACACTTCTACTTTTTATCACTTTTGTTCCGATGTAGTTCTGGCATAAGTCAAAAATTTCAATTTGTCAGTAGAGGAAATAAACTAAATAAACCTACTATGTCACATACAGTAAGGCTACTCTGCACTGTCTTTTTTTAACCATTTGTGTGTGCAATAGACCGATACAGCGTTTACCAAACATGATATACATATATATTTATAAAATTTGCAATCGAAAGATGTAACATTTTTATCTTATTTTGACAAATTTTGACTTATACTCGTTCTACCGCCCAACAAAGATTTGTCGGAATACGTGTATACATGCATATTTATGAATGCACACAAGCAATAACAATTTTCAAACCAAAGATCAGTGATCGCAGGGCAGGGATACTTTTGGTGGCAGCAATGCAATATGTATTTTTTATAAAGCGTAGCAACGCACGCAGGGTATTCGCTAGTTTTCGATATTTCCATGTTGACTCTCCCCACCACAGACTAGACGTTTTAAATTGTAATGCATTTAAGAATGTAAGTATGCGTATATAACCTTTTGTGAGGAAGAAGCATAATGTTTGCACAGATGGACATGCATACATACGAGCATTATTTTTTTAGCGAACAAACTTTGAGAAAAAAGCAAACTATGCAAAAAGGCAGAAAAATGCGATAAAAAGGCAAAAAAAGGCAAAATTAAATACATATATTTGGAATCAGGAGGGCATGAAACGTGTTTGTGTAAAGTCGATACTATCTTCCAAATAAGCAAAAAAAAAGAGGCAAAGTTAGCAAAATCCTATCCCTGGTTATAAGTTTCGTTGGCATACTTTTAGCACCAAATACTATGTGTTTTCTGTCAAATTTCGAAGAGTGGGGATGAAATACTCTCAAAGATACAATACACAAGATAAATTATGAAAAAAAACAAATTATGAAACAAAATTATGAAAAGAAACAAGTTTCTTTGACTAAAATTCGTAGCATGGGGAAATTTCTTACTCTCTCGTGAGCACTCTCTTCTACGAAAAACTACGAATTTTTTGCGTACGCGTCGCGAACGGGTTTTCGTTGTTTATCGTTCTTTTTCCTGGATTTTCGTTGTTTTGGGAGGGTACGCGAACGGACCTATTATTTTATCTGGATATGGATTTAGACATAACCTATTGGAAAAAAATTTCGTGTGTGTAAACTATGCGCGGCTTTAGCCCTTCATGTACATAAAGGTCAGTCAATGTATCCTTCGCATAGTTTCTTCTTAATATCTTCGCTGTTTATAATAATTCTCAAAATTACTCCTGCGCTTTCTCGAAATTCCATCAGAATCCATTTATTTTATTTTATAAATAAAGAAAAAAATAAATAAATAAATAAATAAATAATAATTTAAATGAATAAATAAATATATTAATATATAAATACATAAATAAATAAATTAATAATTTAATAATTAAATAAATAAATAAATACATAAATACATAAATAAATAAACGAATAAATAAATAAATAAATAAATGAATAAATATAATAGATAAATAAATAAATAAATAAATTTAATTTCGAATGACGTCACCTGTGTATGTATGTAGCTTTGTATTGTCTTGTCATCCGATATCCATATAAAGTACATAAGTCGTGAAGATACCGGTAATTCACCATCTCAGTGCGTCAGCCATATTGAATATCGAATGACGTCACTTACAGTGTTGGCCAAAACTAAAGCACGAAATTATCCTGCCATGGAAAAAAGTGAGTAAAACTTGAAAAACGTATGATAATTTTTGTATTTTAATTGTTTTTTTATACTAAATACATTAGTTATTAATTCACAAGCATAACAATTATTTTAACTTTTAACATCAACAAAAAACAACAAATAATATCGGAGTTCACAAGAAACCACCTGGACAAAACTAAAGCACATGCACTCTTTATCAAGAAAAACTACCGTTGGCTTGCAATATGCTTCAATATAACCGTTTGTTTTTGTAAACATGATCTTATAAAATGGTAATAAATAGTCGTTGTCCATCATCAACGTTGTAGATCGGTCAGTATAATTTGAATTGCTTGAATTGATTGAATTGTTATAAAATGGCGCCCAATAAGTATTCCACGTTGGAGAAAGAATAAATTCTGTACGATTTTGATAACGGTGATACATTAGCATTAATTGCCCATAAACAAATTTTAGCCGATTCCGTGTTTGGGGAAACGTTCAAGCAATTCGTAGAGGTGGTAGACACCGAAAACTACCTGTCGCGAAGATAATAGATTCATGAGGTTTATAAAACAGAACCTTAGAAAGCTTAGAAATCCCAAGTAGGATGATCCTGCGAAGAGCGGTTGATGGTGGACTTTCATCATATGGAGCAATCAAAAAGTCATTTATTTCTCAAAAAAATCGTCTTGCAAAACTAGAGTTTGCAAAGGCACATCTTAACTGGACTGTAATAAAATGGAAAAGGGGGCTCTACTCAGATGAGTCCATGTTTAATTTAAATGGATCTGATGGATTTCGGATAGTTTGGAGGCCGAGGGGCGAACGACTAGATCCCCGGTTCACTAATGGTACAATCAAATACGGCGGAGGCGACATAATGGTCTGGGGATATTTTTCTAATGCAGAATTCGGGCCACTTCACAAGAATAATGTTCGTTCCATGTACCTGGAGATTCTCCAAATTGTCATGTTTTCTAATTCTGAGGAGATTATGCCCTTATAATGCATCCTCCAACATGATAACGTTCCTAAGCATACCGCTTAACTTGTGAATGACCGGTTTGAAGAAAACCATATTACTGTTATGAAAAGGCCACCACAATTACGTGATCTCAAACCCATAGAGAATTTATGGGAGACTGTAGATCAGTGAATTGATTGTACAAAGTGCCATAGCTTAGGTTCCAGTTTTGAAGAGACTCAAATTGCCTGTGCAATCAATCCCATGCATATAATTGATAATTTTATTGACTCTATGCCTCGTCAATATACCGCAGTGATACAAGATAATCATTACGCAAAGTATTAGTATAAAATATGTGCTAGAGTCTTTTTATTCATTAAATCGAATATGTGCTTTAGTTTTGTCCAGGTGGTTTCTTATTAACTCTGATATTATTTATTGTTTTTTTGGATATGTTAAAGATTAAAATAATTTTTTTGATGGTGAATTGATAACTAATATATTTTGTATCAAAAACAGTTAAAATAAAAAACTTATCATACATTTTATAAATTTTACGCAGTTTCATCCAAAGTAAAATAATATCGTGCTTTAGTTTTGGCCAACACTGTATGTAGCTATTACTTACATATGTATATGTATTTGTCTTTTATTCGATACCCATATTATGTAAGTAGGTCGTGAAGATGACGGTAATCTACGTATGTATGTATGTATGTATGTACATATGTATGTATGTATGTATGCACATAGGTATGTATGTATATTATAATTTACCAGCAGACATAGTATCTGCTCCACTACTTCGAAAAGCTAGTATGTATTCATTATGTCGAAGGTATGACGTAATCAGTCGTCACACTTTTTCGTTACAAAAAATTTTGACTAACGTGCGTATAAAAGTTTTACTTCAAAAAAATTACATACATACATACTGCACTAACCCTCTTCACAATTTTTTTTTTTTTCCAAAAATGTCATTCCTGGAATGATAGCGTATAAGCCTTTGCGAAATAATGAGAAATGACAGTCAAGGAATGGCATTTCAAAAAAGATAGTGTGTTTGAAGCGGCGCAATCTATAAAACGAATTTCCTCATTTGGGTTTCGTATCCATATGGAAAAACAGAACTATCATAAGTTTGATCAAACTCTAAAATGTGTGTCACGATAAAAACTCCGTTCAAACTAGGAACTTGAAACTTGAACTTGAAAGCTATCTATGCTTACAGTGACTCACATATTTGAGACCCCTCATCACTCAAAAATATTGTGAAACAATTCTACATAATGGCGAAATGTAAATGTAATGGGTTGGGTTCGATTGATTGATCGCATTTTAAAATCTCGAATAACAAAATCTTGCATTATCATAATCTCACATTATCGGAATCTCGCAATTACAAAATCTCGTATATCGAAAACTCGCAATATCAAAATCTCGCAAATCAAAATCTCGAAAGCTAGAATCTCGCATTGAAATAAAATATTTATTAATTCACGCGTATTAATAAATATTTTATTTCGCGAGAGTCCAAATCTATATTAGCTATGTAGGTATAGGTACATACTCCAAACTCAAATAATTGCATTATAAATATTAAATACTATGTGTGAACATTACACAAGACTGCCCTAAATACGCGGGATTTTCATAATAAGCGAGCTATTGAAAATAAGCGAGATTTTGATAATGCGAGATTTCGTTATTCGGGATTTATTAAAAAAATCGACATTTCGTTATTACCTACAGATTTTGGTTTGCGGTCAATCGTGACGCTCCCAAATGTAATGGATAATACAGTGGACTCTCGGTAACTTGAACATCCGATAACTTGAACAATCCAATAACTTGTACATGCTATTTTTCCCCTATAGGTATTCTATAATTTGAACGGACAATTTTTAAGACTCGATACCTTGAATTTTTCCATGAAGCACTCTATAAGTTGAACAAATTAATAAATTAAAACCTCTTTAACTTGAACAAATTTTATGTGACAAGCAAAAACGTTTTAAATTTGTATCTTCGCTTTGGACCTATGTTGCTACAAATATTAATGGTTTTCAAAAAGGGGAATTCCATAGAATTTCATTCGTATATAAGTTAAAAGCTCTAAATCATTTTCCAAGTGATTTTTAGTTTTCTTATGTGTCAATTTAGTGCGTGTTTGAATCAAAAAGTCTGATCTTGTTGATATCGTTATCGAGCAAAAAATTAATAAGGAATCAGTTGAACTGTTCGATGAAACCTTCGAACCACATTCCCGGAGCTGCCAGTTGTCTAGACTCTAGAGTCTTCGACAATTTGTTTTACAAAACGTATTGCGCAAGGTCAAACAATTTAAAATAACAATTCTTTTTTCAAAATTGTCTTAAAAACAAATGTGTACCTTATTATTTGTTAATAAACATATTTTCAAACTGAATGTGTTTAAAAAAGGACGATTTTTTGTTTTGATCCAGTAACTTGAACAATCCAATAACTTGAACAGCCCTGGTTTTGTACATGTTAACGAGAGTCCACTGTAATACTAAATTTCACTCACAATTGAGAAATACAGAAATTTGTCATCCATTATTGTAAAGCTACGGATTGATGGTAACAAAAAAATCCATTACGAAACTTTATTAAATTTTAAGTCACATTGTTCTCAAAATTTGCGTTGCCAACCCTTAGGTGTAAAAACTACTCGTACTATAAGGTAAACAAAAGTTAAGAAATCGTGCTGATAGGCAGACCCTACCCAGTAAAGATGACAAGAAAAATGCATACTGCTAAGCGAAATGCACACTTATTAGTTTTAATAAAAATATTAATAACTTATACAAAAAAGTACAAGTACTTGAGTTTTACTCACACATGCCCCTTTCATAGTACATCTGCAGTACCTACCTAATGCTCATTTGCCGCAAGCTTTCTTGTTGTATACCGTACAGAGGCACATGTAGGTACGTTTCCAATACACATTTGATATACTTAACAGTTCTAGCAAGTACATATATTCATTACACACCGACAGGAATAAAGTAAACAAAATAATAAAAATTGCAGCACGCAAGTACCTAACGTCAGAAAGTCCACCGGGAAGCGAACAATATGTGTAAATAAAGAACGAAACTATCACATAAGAAAGCTTCTTACATATACACATTGATGTGTACAGAGTGTGTTAAAGTCATTAGTACAATTTGAACAATGTCAAGTTTATAACAAATTATATGTCATTTTTGTATAACCTTCTGGTATCTGTGTTTCTATGGCATTGCCATGTTTTTTTTTACGCATTTCGGAAATAACGGGAAACCCCATGCTAAGAGCTAATTGTGTATTTCACAGTTCACAAACACTCAGGCTTTCATTTGCGTTGATTCATTTTCATAATGTCTAACCGAGGTCTACTCACCAATCCAAAACTTGCGCAATGGAACAGCATTCAGATCTTGAAGATCTTCTTCGTCTAGCCGCTTCACGAGATTGGATTCAACTTGCCAAATTGAGTTCATTCTCTGAGTATAGAGTACTTTCTGTCTAACTCCAGATAGAAATACCATTCTTATTGTAGCCATTTTTTTGAATTACAATATTGTTTGTATGTATTACTTTTTTCTAATTTTAAACTTTCACTGTTTAATGTTTTTGTTTTGTTTTTGGTTCGACACTTGAACGTCTTATCACGGAAGAAATTTTTTCATTTTCACTGGCGATGTGGCTGCAGAGCAGTTTTTATATTAAATGCTTCGATTTCTATTAAGTTCACGAACAGTTGGGACTGGAACTTATTGGGAATCGGAGTAAAAATTGTATGAAACTGAAACTCATAGAACTTTTATAAATTAAAATTTTTCGTTTGTTCCTCCTGCCGCCACAGTGTGTGATTTTGCAAATTTAGCTGGACAAAATTATTTGTATAAATCAAACAAAAAAACTCGTTTATATTATAAATTATATTTTCAACTGTGAAATATGTATTAAATATGAAAAAGTAACATATTTACGTAATTTTAGTTCTACCTAAAGTACGTAGTTCTAGTTCCGTCACAATCACTTGCTTCGCTACTGTTGTAGTCGTTCTCAATTTTCTAATATCAAATAAACGTTCAAAATAAGTAATGATATTAGGTATGTCGTTTGATTTTAATGATAAAGCAAAACAACATCGGGTGAGTGTGATTAGGCAACCCTGTATAAAACACATTCCATTGATACACGTAGAAGGATAACTGAGAAAACATGAATAGTTTTCAGAAACGCAGTTTATTGCACTTAGTTTTTTAAAGTTTTTTTTAAATATTAGTTATTTAAATATGCAGGACACATAGATTACAAAATATATAAAATCACGGCGTACACAAGCATACAAAAGTTTTTGTAGTCCAATAAACACAACATTTTTAATTAATTTGCAAATAACTCACCAATAGCTCTCGGTGCAGTTTACTTAACGAAATCTTTGTTTGAAACTGTTTTTATAGTGAAATATGAAGTAGTACATACCTTGATGTAAAATACCCATACAGTGGACTCTCGGTAACTTGAACATCCGATAACTTGAACAATCCAATAACTTGAACAAGCTATTTTTCCCCTATATGTATTCTATAACTTGAACGGACAGTTTTTAAGACTCGATACCTTGAATGTTTCCATTAAGTACTCTATAAGTTGAACAATTAAAAAATGAAAACCTCTTTAACTTGAAGAAATTTTATGTGACAAGCAAAAACATTTTAAATTTATATCTTCGCTTTGGACCTATGTTACTACAAATATTAACGGTTTTCATAAAGCGGAATCCTATAGAATTTCTTTTGTATGTATCTGAGTTGAAAGTTCTAAATCAGTTCTAAATTTTTACTGTGACAAGTTAGTGCGCGTTGGAAACAAAACGTCTTATCTTGTTGATAAATATTGTTACCAATAAGGAATCAGTTTAACTGTTCGACAAAGCCATCGAATCTGCCAGTTTGAACAAAGGCCATTCATGGAACTGACAGTTCTCCAGAGTCTTCGAGAATTTGTTTTACAAAACGTACTGCGCAAGGCCAAACAAATTAAAATAACAATTCTTTTTTTAAACTTCTCTTAAGAACAAATATGTGGCTTATTATTTATTAATAAAAACAACATTAAACTGAATGGCGCAGATTTATAGTCGATTAAAGTACACTTTAAAATTATTTTAGCACGAAACTAAGAGTTTTCATAATATTATAGTCGTCATAAAGCCCACTTTATCGTTAGCCCCTCGTATTTAAGTTAAAATCACACGAACCTCATATTAACCCTAGGATGGGCAACTACTTTGTGGGCGGTAAGTTATACTACTTGGTCCAGCCAGACCAAATATTTTTTTGGTATGAGATGTGGCCTATATAAACTTTTATTGGCTTGCCAGCTGTACTATTATGCTTCGGAATTGCATATTTGTATTTATTGGTAACAGCTCTAGAAATTACACGGTTACTAACGAAAATTAGAGAAATCAAATTTGGTCTGGCCAGACCAAGTTGCCCATCCTAGGGTTAAATATTTAATATAGAGCTAGACTACTACGTTTTTTTTTATCGAAACTGTCACTTTTATATGTGTTCAAATAAAATTTCTCATAGGAACGTTGCGAAATAGAAATTATTTAGCAGCATACTAAAAAGTGTCTATTATTGAATAAAAATTAAAGTATGCTTTTAAGTTTAAAGTTGCGTATAACTAGTACGGAGTTAAACTGATAAAGTGGGGTTGAATATAAATTTGCGCCAATATGTTTAAAAAATGAAGGACTTTTTGTTTTGATCCAGTAACTTGAACAATCCAATAACTTGAACGGCACTGGTTTCGTACGTGTTCAAACTAACGAGAGTCCACTGTACTAATTTTTTTTTTTGCAAATTAACACAGGTAGAAAATAAAACTCACAAAAGGTGTGTTTGGTATCTTTTTTGGCACACGGAATTGAGATCTGTCAAATAGTAGAATCCTCTCAAAGAGAGAGAACTCCTGTCAAAGAAAACTTGCACAAAAGTAAACAAACGCTTTTTTAACAACACTTGGTCAAACCTATCAAATTGTTTTTGTTTTCCACTAACAATGAAGATTATGACATTTCACAAACTGTCAGATGGCTGGTTTGACAGAGTTGGCTTGGCCCACCCCGAGGATTTGGTCTTGCAGGTAATTCATCGCAAAGAGAGATCCAAATGAGAGTAAAAAAAATTGAGACCCATGAAACTGTCAGATTCTATGTAGTTTACGTAGAACTTTTGAAAACTAGCATGGTACCAAACAGACCTAAAGTTTCACGAAAAGAGACTAACTCCTATTGCAGTAAGCTTAGCTGGTAGACAGCTGCTTTTGCTGGCTGATTTTCAACACAAGCAGTATATCTATCGTTATAATTTTTTGTATATAGCTTATCTAGTACATCAGCTCATCTCAAATCATCTTAACAGTAAAAATATTCATAATTGACTTTTCCTATTTTGTCCAGCTAAATTTGCAAAATCACACACTGTGAGCCGTCTCGACTCTAGACGGCGCGGCGCGCAAGTCTGCATTTCTCGTGAGGCGAGTGAAGAACTGCGTGGAGTACTACATCTTCTCTATATATAACAAAGTTCACTGACTGACTGACAGACAACGCACAGACCAAACCGCTGGACATAAAGAGCTGAAATTTGGACAGGACATTCCTATGGTGACACAGACATCCGCTAAGAGAGGATTTTTTGAAATTCCATCTCTAAGTGGGTGAATTTGGAAGAATCATTTTTCCATACACATAGAACTGTGTGACTAACGGACAACGCACATACCAAACCACTCGACCTAAAGGGCTGAAATTTGGGCAGTACATTCGTATAATGACATAGACGTCCGCTAAGGGAGGATTTTTTAAAATTCCATCTCTAAGTGGGTGAATTCGGAAAAATCCTTAATCCTTCCATCCTTAAATATAAAACAGTGTGGCTTATGGACAACGCACAGACCAAACCGCTAGACCTAAAGTGCTGAAATTTGGACAGGACATTTCTATAATGGCATAGACGTCCGCTAAGGAAGGATTTTTTGAAATTCCATCTCTAAGTGGGTGAATTCGGAAAAATCCTTAGTTATATAAATGTCCATATATAAACCAGTTCACTGACTGACTCACAGACAACGCACAGACCAAACCGCCAGACCTAAAGAGCTGAAATTTGGACAGGACATTCCTGTAGCGACACAGACATCCGCCAAGAGAGGATTGTGTGACTAACGGACAACGCACATACCAAACCACTCGACATAAAGGGCTGAAATTTAGACAGTACATTCGTATAATGACATAGACGTCCGCTAAGGGAGGATTTTTTAAAATTTCATCTCTAAATGGGTGAATTTGGAAAAATCCTTAATCCTTCCATCCTTAAATATAAAACAGTGTGGCTTATGGACAACGCACAGACCAAACCGCTAGACCTAAAGGGCTGAAATTTGGACAGGACATTTCTATAATGGCATAGACGTCCGCTAAGGAAGGATTTTTTGAAATTCCATCTCTAAGTGGGTGAATTCGGAAAAATCCTTAGTTATATAAATGTCCATATATAGACCAGTTCACTGACTGACTCACAGACAACGCACAGACCAAACCGCCAGATCTAAAGAGCTGAAATTTGGACAGGACATTCCTGTAGCGACACAGACATCCGCCAAGAGAGGATTGTGTGACTAACGGACAACGCACATACCAAACCACTCGACCTAAAGGGCTGAAATTTAGACAGTACATTCGTATAATGACATAGACGTCCGCTAAGGGAGGATTTTTTAAAATTTCATCTCTAAATGGGTGAATTTGGAAAAATCCTTAATCCTTCCATCCTTAAATATAAAACAGTGTGGCTTATGGACAACGCACAGACCAAACCGCTAGACCTAAAGGGCTGAAATTTGGACAGGACATTTCTATAATGGCATAGACGTCCGCTAAGGAAGGATTTTTTGAAATTCCATCTCTAAGTGGGTGAATTCGGAAAAATCCTTAGTTATATAAATGTCCATATATAGACCAGTTCACTGACTGACTCACAGACAACGCACAGACCAAACCGCCAGATCTAAAGAGCTGAAATTTGGACAGGACATTCCTGTAGCGACACAGACATCCGCCAAGAGAGGATTTTTTGAAATTCCAGCTCTAAGTGGGTGAATTTGAAAAAATAAAATTCATTAATATATATATTAAAATTTCTGTCATTACACAACCCTAACTCATCAATGGCTTATTGGATTTAAAACCAAAGAAAATGGTTTTTAGTCAATTCTTTTAGGATTCATTTAAGGTATAAATCATCCTTCTGTGTTATCCTGGAGCTGAGCTGTACTCAAAACAATTCATGAAATCATCGCAAACAATTTCCCATCAGTGAAACCGACGCAATGCCAATGCCAACAGCCATGCAGCAGTGGGTGACGTCATAGTGTGTTGTGTGTATGTGGCACATTTGAAATTTGAATTTCTGCCCATTGATGTTTTGTGCTCGGGCTACTACGATGAATATGATTGTAAATAAAGGCAAATTCAAATTTTAAAAAATTGCACGGGCAATGACGGGTGGGTAACAGTTACATTATGTATATTGTATATATCTATCTTTCTATGCACAGACAGCCAACGAATGAGACTTGGAATAGTGTAAAGGGGCATTTGTGAAGGGGAAAAGGGACTATACCGTGGCTGTGTGATTTTCATAGTACGTACTGCGGCAGGTGTTGAAACTTTAATGAATGGGAGTTTTGCTACCGCGGATTCGTATGTCCATACATAATTACATAATGTATATGTATGTACATATATGCGAAGGCACAACGAAAGGGCTGGAAAAGTAGATCATTTCGTTGGATTTTATATTCGCAAACAAATAACTTCTTCCATAGCAGTTTATTAAAGTGTGATTTTTTGATAGTGCATCAAGATTTTATAAATAGGTATGTACTACATACTTGATGCTGTGCACTTCGGTCTGTAAATTTAATTGTTCATATTGTACAATCAAACACCATTTAATCGTTTAATTGGACTGAACCGCTGGATCTAAAGGGCTGAGGTACACAGTACACAGTACACAGTATATTCCTATAATGACAGACGTCAGCTAAGGGATGATTTTTTGAAATTCCATCTAATCGGAAAAATAATTCGGCACTCATCTCCAATGCAATTTGTTTTGCCATAACAGCGGCAGTGGGCGAAGCAAGGCGAGCACGGGTCAGCTAGTACATACATATATGTACTCTCTCCGAGAACTGAGTACGAGTAATAAATAATTAATAAAACGGTTTTCGCTTTCAAATTTAACTCGAAAGTCCAAAGGTATCAGCACTCATTGCACTGAAAAAATATACACAATTCATAAGAAATTAAACAACTAAAAAACAGCTTAACTTATCAGAGAAGAGAGTACAAAAAGGAATAAAAAAATGTAAACAAATAAAGTACCTAAATGAAAAGCACATGTAGTATGGTTAGGTCATTAGACAGAAGATTCATATCTCTATGTGTGTTTATTGGCAAAATTTGCTGTTTTCTGATTCTTGTTCTAAATATACATACGTACGTCTGCCATCAATGAGTAAGTTTTGGAGTTTATATTCGACAACTGGGAAAGAGGCATTTTCGACGATTATCTTTATTACCACCTAACAAAAAGTGGAGCAAGATTATGGTGGTGTGTCGCTGTGTGGTGTGTTATGACGCCATCCCTCGGTTTTCAATTTGTGACACAGCGCACTATGGCGCTATGGCGCGTCACAACACACGAGACAAGTGTTTTTCTACTTGTGTCGCGTCATAGCAGTTCGAAACGATAATTCGGAGCAGAGGTTAAACTAAATAGTTCCGCTAAATTATGGATTTCGGTAAATAAATTATGACCACCACGAGCAGAATCGATTGAGCCATGTCCGTCCGTCTGTCTGTATATCACCAGTTTTAGTCTACGAGTCTTTTTCAGTCTTTTTTATTTCATTGAAGAAACTCGAAAAATGTTATGCAAATAAAGAAGCGTCAAAAACTACAAAATGGGCCGCTGAGAATTATAAACTGCGAGTATAGAGAATTTCCTGTTGAAAGAAGATTTATAGCGCCACTAGTCCAGCATATCTTCAGGGTAACCCTAGTTCAATTCTTGAGTATTATGATAATATCCGATTCAAAATGCCAATCGAACATGAGGTCAACACCAGACGATGCCGACGTGCCCACAGATTGTTACAAGTACCCCGTTACAAAAGCAAATATGATAAAAGGCAGCTGAAATATACGTACATATGTAAATGCTGTCAATGAAAAGCAGATAAGGATATCCCTGGCCCTTATATAAGCTTATACATCGACCTGGTCAAACAAACTGCGCATTAGGCGTTTAAGATAGCTAGGACATATAGAGCGAATGGACATCAACGCTCCGGTCCGCAGAGTATTCGATTCCTACTAGGATGGTCAGGGCATCAGAGGACGACTTCGCCTAAGGTGGCGCACACAAGTGGAAAAGGACCTCAACCGGTAATTATTTCGAATAAGGCCCTGCTCACCGATTTTGATAAAATGTTTATAGGTGAAAATAGGCATATATATTTTCATACCGGAAGTTTCTAGTTTGGAAGATATATGCAGTGTCGGAGCTAGGGTCATGAGCGCCTCTGGCAAGATTTGAATTTTGCGCCCCCCAAAATGTATTTTTTAGGAAATTCATTTTAACAATTTGAAAGTGTTATTTAAATTATGTAAGTAAACATTTAAGCATAAAATTAATTCCTGTCTATCTGTCTATCTCTAAATACAACTTTGTAGTTGGCTTTCAAATCATCTTTATAATTTTAATGCTAGATCAGCAGCGTCTTAAGTGAAAAGTAAGGAAACTAAAATCAGAAGTTACAGATAAATTTTGAAATCTCCGTCACATTTACTGAATAAGTGTGTCTAGTGCACAGTAAAGCTGAACTTTTGAAGTGGTGTCATTATGGCCGCATCATCCTTGGCCCTTTCGTCGAACATTTTTTTAACCTTTCGTTTACGCTTTTCAGGAAAATACGATATCGACAGTTCGTTTACTAGATTGCTTCTGAATCAGTATAATACACAGCTCTATTTGATTCTTTCTGAAATCATTCAAAAAATCTACAAGGCAAGTGATGATGAGGTCTGTTCTCATACCTCTGTCCAAAACTGTTAAAACTACGAAGTTGTACCAAAATCAGTACAAACATTTTTCGTAGTTTGTCACAGAAAAAAGACATAAGAAGAGAGTAAGAAATTTCCACATGTTGCAAATTTTAGCCCAAGAAATTAATTTTTTCCATTTTTATTGTTAAATATCTTCCAGTACTTTTTCACTCTTGTACCTCTCCCTGAAAAAAGTTTCCCCCGTTCCTTAAAATTTGAGAAATTGTGAATTTTGGGGCAGAAATTACGGGATGACACCAACGCGCCGGTGTGCCGGAGAGTGGAAAAACGACACAATTTTGGTTTGTGTGTACTTTTTTTTTTTTTATCTCTTCTTAAGTGTTGGGTACAAATTGTATGTGTTAAGTAAGGGGCGCCATTCCTAATATGTGGGGGCGCCTATCGTTATCAAGTTGAATTTTTTTTTATGTGAGTTAGCCTAGCATAATGTTTTAATTTGGTGTACTCTGTAAAGTGCGCCCCCTGAGAGTTGCGCCCCTGGCAGCCTCCCGTCTGGCCAGCCCCTAGCTACGACGCTGGATATATGCCTTTAAAGTTCCCATACAAAGTAGAGATGAAGCTTGGTTCAGTTTCGCCTGTAAATATGCAACCGAATGCAGTTAGTCAATGACCAGGCTAACTGAAAGGGGTTGTTCGTTGAGGCCTTGGTCCAGTCCGGACTGTAGCGTCACCTAAAGTGTCAAGGTCATTGACATCTTTATTTCTTGCTGCCAATATTGCTCGTTCGATCTACCAAACATGATTTTTGTGTTGCTGCGATACATATATTTGGGAACACGCTTTGAATCAGTTCATCTTCAGATTGTGCAATAAAAAAGTAATTCGTAGTGTTATGAAGCCAGTTAAATTATCATATGGCATTTTGTTTTGAAAACTTATCTGCTGATGCAACGTTTTGCAATTGAACATTCATGTTTGCGGTAACTGTAAATATGTATTTTCATTTCTCCACAAATTCGAAAACTGCAAACACGCGTTTAGTTCATCAGCATTAGAAGATTGAGGAATAACAGGTAATGTTTGTGGAAAATCCCCTAGAAAAATTATCACGGCATCACCAAATACAGTTCCTGTGTAAAAAAAAAAATGATGCGACTGTATCCAACAGTCCCGAGCTATGTGTAAACATCACGCGGATGGGGCGTAGAGCTTTACTTTATTGGAAAGAAAGTAAATTATAATTAGTCTATGTTCGATAAAATGCAACCCAATCGCATATGTATGTAAATATATATTCATCGAATCCACTCCATTCGCAGCAGTCGACACCAGAACATGAACCTGGGACCCCTAAACTCAGTAGTAGGTTTCTATAGGTGTATGTAATTAAATCGCTGGCGGAAGAGCTTGTGATTCCTCCTGAAAGTTTATTTCTGCACCGATTTCAATGATTCTAACACTGATCGAAGGCTTCATCAGTATAAACAATTTTGGAAAAGAGCATATGAATGAAGTTTTATGGAAAAACATTATTTCAACGTAACTACATTCACAAATGAGGTGTCCAAAGAAAATAATGTCTTGGAGCAATGACGAAATGCACTCTGAATTTATAAATATATACAATTTGTTTACACTTAATCTTAATATTTATCAGAATCTCTATCACGAAAAGTAGCTCTTATTTTTTGGAACAAGGTATCACTAGGACACGAGAGGCCAGTAGGTAGCCATTTTATTCGTAAATAGGTTGTACGTTTTCTACATGCAAAATTGTTAGTAATATTTATAAACTAAAAATGCAAACCACTGCTCTAGAAAATCCTCATTTGTTAAGATTGGTTGAGTGGGAGAGCCGCAAATGGTGATAATGATTGCAGAACATTGAAATGCAAAGCATTTTGATCATGTTAGAGCAACTACATATACTCACACACACACTATTGCAACGATACCCACTGCTGCCCGACTGCTTGCAGTGGTCACCACAGAAAGAAAATTGTGGGCGATGCTGTGAATAATTGTTTTGAACATTGCTCAGCTTCAATACAAAGCAGGAGGATGTTTTATATCTCAAATTAATCAGAACACATTTACTAATTTCACCAATTTTTTTGTTTTTCAATCCTATAAGCCATTATTGAGTTAGGGCTGTAGGTATAACTATAATTTTCCCTCCCAATATGCAGTATTTTTACTATTTTCTGAAAACCATGCCATTTTCCGGGACAAAAAGTGTATATATATAAAAGTTGGCCAGGAACATAAGCAATCACTATGTCCATATTTCATCGCGCTGCTATGAAATTTGAGTTCCGAATTTCGTAACCGTTCGGAATTCCGTCCCCGAAATCGGGGAATTTCTCCCCAAAATCGCGGAATTACTCCACTAGAAATTTTGCTAACGCGCGCTTAGATGTTTACACATCAAAAAAATTTAGGACCAGTAGGATAATTGGTCACTTTTGTTTTTTAATTTTTTCCAGATGAAGGTTTTCTACTTAAGTTGAAAACAGTCAACCGTTATGTTTGAAAAAAAACTTTTACTAAAAATTTGTTTTTTTATTTTATTTTACTTACGATCACTCTGACGTTAATTCAGTTTCCATAAATTATTTTTATTTTCATTCAATCAATTTGTTTATCCTCTTCGGTGTAATAGTCCACATACCTATGTACATATGTAGATATATTTTATACATAGATGAGTCATTGTGATCAATAACTATAGAATTTGTCAATAACTTGACTCGAGCGTCACCTATCGGATCCATATTTTGTAATTTTCTCTCTGGGCACCAAACCCATATCGAATTTCTCTTTTCATGCAAACTTTGTCGTCACAATTACGAACAACGAACACAACAAAAAAAAATCAGCCAAATTGGTCGAGCCGTTCTCAAGTGATGATCTCTCATATGTAGATATATGCGGCAATTGATTTTTATTAAAAGAGATACCTACATAATATTCCATTCCCAGAGAGCGACTTCCTGTGTTCTTCAGATGCCTAACGAGAAATGAAGAATAGTCGTCATTTAAGATTTAGACGGCTGGAGCCTGGAGGAACAAAAATGAAAAATTTCACTTTACAAAAGTTCTATAAGATTAATTTTCAATGTTCAGTCCAATTCCAATGAACTTGAAATCATATCGTTCGCTGATATAATAAGTTCTCCAAGTCTACGGATGCTAGCAAAAACCACCAAATTACCGCCGTAATAAAACGTACAAGTGTTGAACTCAAAGCGCAACCAAAACATCGAACAGTGTAAATTAAAGTGATACAAAAAAAAAAAGAAAACAATTTGAAGAAATGTCGGATTTAAAAATTATATTCGTAGCTGGTGAAAATATGTTAACACTTTTGGTCGAGAGACAGAAGCATATTGGGAAAGTTGAAGCTAAACTTCTGGAGCGGCTAAGCGAAAAAGAACGTGAACAACTGACCGATGTTACATTTCGAAAGTATTGGCTTGGTAAGTAAATGTAAATGATAGCAGATATCAAAATTTGTAAATAAGTTTTACTCGAATTGTGTCCGAAAAGATAACGCGTTAATTATTCATAATTAGCTCTTAGTATGGGGTTCCCCTATAAGTCCAACATGCGTTGAAAAAAACACATGGCGATGCCAAAGGAACAGTGTTACCAGAAGTTTATACAAAAACTAGCGGATACCCGGCGGGCATTTTTACGCTTTATTTCAGTGATTTTTTACGATTAAATGAAAAAAATGTACTTACTGTCCGAGTTTGGCTTGTGCACTAGAATTGTTGAGTTATTTTGTTTTTATTCATTGTTTTTGTTTAAATTAATTAATTAACTTTTTGTTTTCTGTTATTGAAAATCGGATTATTTATAGTTGCATCTAAAGCTTGTTTTTTAGCATAGCAACTTCGATGGCTTAGGTGTCCGAGTTTGGCTTAGAGTGACTGTATATAGATAACTTTGAGACGAACAAAAGAAATTTATAATCTGCACCATATTGAATAAGCTTTTCTCACCGAGAGAGATTCGATTCTAAGTAATAATGCTCCTATTCCTACGTTGCTGACTCATAAAACGGCGAATCCGCTTTTTAAGTTGAATCCATTTTGACAGTTGGCTTATTAAATCGGGTTCCTCTGTGAAATTTTAAATATCCTCCGTTCGTTAGGTATCTAACAGTTAAAGAAATTTTTGAAATTCTATATTTAAATGGCTATCGAAAATAATCGATAGTGATAGAAAAGTATCGATTGTTTTCGATAGTGGAAACTATCGATTATAATCGATGGTGCAATCGATAGTTCTCCACCTCTAGATCGGGGCACATTCGGCACCTGAAAAGCACTAGAAGAAACAATAACAACAATGAATACTTCTCGCATCAAATCGCGTGAAATTGTGGTCAGAAGAGTTTGTGTTCGAGAAGCTTGCGAGAGGTTTGCGAGAAGCTCGCAATTGTAGCACAGACACGCATTGAAAATCGCTTCATTGTGCGGACGTGCATAAGAATACATGTGAACAGTTTTATGGCATTTAAACGCTTCTCGCATCGCATCGCTTTGTCGCACCACTGTGCGCGTAGCCTAGTAAAATAGGTGCCGAATGTGCCCCAGCTTACCATATGTATGTACATATGTAGGTACATCTCGAACATGTATGTTTGCACGTATACAAAAAGAACTCCTGCGGCCGGCGGCGGCGTACGAGATGTATGATGTGTACCCGTATGTTTGTATGTATATAATAGTTACATATGTATGTACATATGTGTGTTTTTAGTTTTTGATAGAGCAATAAAGTTCCACGGCGCGTGTGGTCCATTCGTTTTTTTGTATTTAAAAATAACATGTATAGGTACATACATATGTACATACATAATTATATATGTATGAATGTGACTCATGCTCATGAGTACAACTTGAGTGCTGACGGCTCGTATGTTGTTACTATTGAAACTGATTTTTGCCTTTTAGATCCGCTGCCATGCGTGCGTAATCATAGGCATGCGTATTCATGCTCGCCTGTGGACAGGAAGGAGTGCGCGACCTGTGTTGTTTTCGTCATTTGTTTTGATATGAATTTATAAATATTTATGAAAGTCCAAAGTGGGAACTGGAAAGTCCAAAGTGAGTCAGATGAGAAATGCTGTTAAGAAATAAGTACGATCAGGTTGGAAAGCAAAGTAAAAAAGGAAGTAATGTATTTGACGTTTTGTTAACTGACATTGACTTACAAGAGTGTGTTCAACAAGATAGTTTTTCATACTCAACAAATGCGCAAATAAATTTGCGCGCTCTTGCATGCCTGGGGATACCTACCCACTTTTACGTGCCGTAGTCGAGGATATGTCATTATGTCTGTTCGCGTTCCTTTTTTTTACAATTTTTACGAAATCCTATTGGAATAGAGTACAAATTTCGTTGTTTTTCGTAAAAGAAAATGCTGACGAAAGAGTAGTACTATTCATCTTTAATTACTATCTTAAACTTTTGCGAGGCAAATTATTTTTTTTACGAGGACACACACACAAAATTAGGCAGAATATGATATTCGCATGTTCCATTTGAATCTAGACGGAGTGAATTCTTAAGTGAAACCAAAGTTGAGTGACGCATACTGCCCGCGAATGTAATGTAAGAAACTCGAATGACCTATTTAAAAAATAAACGAAAAAGCAAAAGAGAAGAAACAAGAGAAAATACGGAAGAGAATTCGCCGGCAAGGTGAAGGCGAATGACTCATGTTACTTTTCACGTGTTATATTATGACCTTGACCAGTCAAGTGCGTTCGATTCATTCATTAATCGTTCGGATCGTAGTGGAAAATGTGACATCAGCATTATAAGGTTGTTGACTTGTACAATTGAGATTAATATAAAAAAGTGTATTTAGCGTAAAGCTAGAACCACACTGTCTCGTGTGGTGTCGCTGTGTGGTGTGTCGTGACGCTAGCTTTGTTATATGTATGTATATTGTTGTGTATTATTGTGACGCCAGCACATGCAGGTTTTATTCTGTTGTGGATATTTGAAAACGACGCGACGCGACGGTTTGTTTGATTTCTCCATTAAAAAAAACTACCCAAAAAGTGGGCGTGGTCATATACAGTGGTGGCCACAGAATTAGAAACGATAATCGCCAACACATATAAGTAATGGGTTCTTTTTTTTTCAAGCTATATTCTGATGAGCTAGTACCGTTATTAGGTTACTGTTGAACTGTTTATTATTTTAATATGTTTTCATGAGATCAGGTGGTTGTCAAACTGGCACAATTGCAGAAAGTTCGGCTATGGTTACAATTCGCTGTGGACAGAGAATTAGAAACGATTTTTTAAAGTGAGAACTTTGTACAAAATACTTTGATTTTCGTGATGTAAAAAATATTTCTTTATTTGTTTAGGATTGCTTTGTTAATATTAATTAAAATACGGTAAAAAAATTGGTAAGAATAAATCTTGTACTCCAGAAATCCGAAAGCTATTAGTCCAGAGCTATCAAAATGAAAAGATGTCGATAGCGTCAATAGCGAAAAGGTTTAGTTGCTCAAAGAAGCTTGTTTTCGGAGCAATACAAGTCTTTAAGAAGATCGAAAGTTTTCAAAGCCCCAAAAGAAAGGAGATTGAACGAAAAACCACTCCAAAGGAAGACAGGTTAATTTAAGGAACAAGTAAGACCAATACTATTCTTACGTCTACGAAAATTAGGGAGATTGTTGAACCTCAAATTCACCAAGAACTATCAGCTAGGACCATTAGGCGTCGCTTTCCAAACCATAATCTTCGTGGATGCATAACCCGCAAAAAACCGCATGTGTCAACGAAGAACATAAAGAGGAGACTTGATTTTGCGAAACTGCATATCCGAAAACCATTCGGTTTCCGGTTTCCGGAAAAAAGTGCTATGTTATGTATAATAATGAGACATAAGCCAATTTTTTGCGAAATGGAGTTGAGTATGTAGAACTATTCAGAAAAAAATCTATATTCGTTTGGTCTTAACAGCATAAGTTTTAGTAGCCCGAATCCAAAGCTATTGCGTGGTCCTAAAAACACATAACAATTATTTTAAAACAGCATATGTCAGATTTATGTCTTTTTTACCAAACACCGTAGATATATGGGCTGATTTCTAGAGCAGGTGAATGTTTATATATTTGCATAACATTTTTCGAGATTCTTTAATTAAGAAAAAAAGACATTGTAAAAAAGTTCAATCGATTTAGCTCCAAATTTAAGTCACAAAAACTGGTGATTTAGACGTCCTCTCTACCAAAAAATAATGTGAATTTCAATAAACGTCAGAATGACGTATGGACGTATCAAGAAGCATGTAATCAGTACCGAATGACGAAACATAGATATGGATAAAAGAATCGTGTTATCTTGGTCATACTGACAGACGAACGGACATGGCTCAACCGATTCTGCTAGGGGTGCTGAATATTTATTTAGCAAAATCCAGAAGTTAGCGGAACTATTTAGTTCAACGTCTTTTCCGAATTTTCGTTACGAACTGCTCTATGACGCGACGCAAGCAGAAATATAGGCCGCATTCGTAAACGCATATATTGCGCAAAATATGCAAAGCAGGGGCCAAATTACCGCATCCGTTAACGAGTGAGTGAGTAGGACTCGTTATCGAATGATCGAGTAACCTCATTGGGATGACGGCACTCGATAGCTAACGTATCGAATAAAAATAAAATTGTACTAGAAAAATTCTACTACAACTAATAAAGTGACGTTTCTCCGGTTGATTCAAATATAGAAAAATATTTATTTTAGGGTCTAAGTAGCACATATATTAATTTTTTGGCGAGGAAATTAACTTTTTTTTTTCGATTCTAACCTCAAAATAGGGGTCGCTTTCCAATAGGTCTACCTTCGGATCTAAACAATTTTTTTTATAGGCCTCAAATGACCCCTAAAACACAAAAAACTAAAAGCAAAGTGAGGAAATAACAAATAAAGCCAAAAAAATAATTTTTAGATTTTCGAAATTCTAACCTCAAAATACTGAAAACTAACATTTTATTGAATGAAAGTGGTAATTTTATGAGGAAATATAGTGAAATATATACATATTTGCAATTAAAAAATAATGTAAACACTTGGGTGCCTGGCGCGCTGCGCGCGATTACAAAAAAAAACTATGGACAGGACATCGACTGAAATCATTAAAGAGATCGCCGGGTCCTGTATGGCTGTTGGTCCGTTAGCAAATCACCCATGACTACTATATTTTCAATTGTGTTTCATTTGTTTATGTTGAAGAACAATGTCGCCATTGTTAAATGTAGCAAATAGCGCCCATTTCTGCAATTTTAAATGAAATTGCATGCATTTTTGTAGGGAAAATCAAAAACTTTAAAAAAAAAGTAAACAAAAGAAAAACAAGTTTCCTCGCAAAAAGTTTTATGCAGATTACCGCAACGTCATAATGGAAACCTCAGCCTAATTACATATTAGTTTATTTCAAAAACCACAAAAAATCAATTCTAAAATACTCACATAATTTTTTTTTGTTCGCACTCGACAGCCAGATTGCTTTCGAATAAAATGACACCCGTTAACGTATGCTGTCATCTCAAATTTCGATACCGAGTGCGAGTGCTCGATATCGAGAGCGGTAATCCCAAATCGTCACATTTCGATAACGAGTTACTCGTTAACGGATGCGGTAATTTGGCCCCAGGACGTTCGCAAACGCATAAGCAAAATTTACTGCAAAGCAAAGAGTTCTAAAACGTAGTAGTTTGTTTGCGCAAAAACAAGAGCATCTGCGCAGCTGTCAAATAAATGATGCTCATTTCACTCTGCATTTGCTTTTGTATAAGGCAAGCACATGCTTTTTACGTTGCAACTGCTTTGCAACATTTGCTTTGCAAGTCTTGCGTTTACGAATTCGCCCATACTTTCGTGTGTGTTATGCTTGTGACGCATCATAGCGTCATATAGAGCGCTGTGTCGCAAATCTAAAACGAGTGATGGCGTCACATCACAACACACCACACGAGACAAGTGTGGTTCTTAATCTTAAGTTGGTTTATTTAAGTCGAGATCGAGACTAGAGTATTCGGACTTCGGACATTGTTACATGGTTGCTATGCAACATTGATCGCACGGTTACAATGTGATTGAAAGAGAAAAATGATTTTCTCATTTTTTGTTTGTTTGTTTTTGCTTGAAAACAAGCAGAAATCTGCATTCTAAAATTTATTTATTTTCAATATTTCAAGGAAATTTTCAGAGAATTAATAATTTTCGTTGGAAATGCAATTATTTGGTTTTCCTTTGTGCTGATTCTAAATTAAAATTTAAATCCACTTGTGGATTTAATACTATACATGTGCATGTGTACGCGAATGTGTGTATATACTTACATTACCTATGTATAGTACGTTTGTTTGCATGAAGTGTTTGATAGGTACCTATTTTTTTTTTGTTTTTTTTTTTATAATCTATTGATACCTAATGCAAATAAACTTGCGCCGTTTTCTTTTGTATGTACATATGTAGTCTAGGTATATCTATGAATGTTTGACACATTTATGGAAATACTTATGACTCATGGAGAATGTATATACCTACATCTGGAGTGTTGAAGGCTGATATAAATAATTACCTACTTAATATTTTTATTTGTATACTTTTTACTAGCTGAGCCCGTGCTCGCCTTGCTTCGCCCTCTAAAGGCTTTCTCATGCATACAAATATGTTACATCAGTGGTAGCGAAGTAACATCAAAGTATTTGCCTTTATTCACAAAATTGTGTTATGAATTTTGTTGATTAATTGCATTTTATCAATGCCGTTTCAATGTGTAACTTTCAGCCCCTAAGTGCAGATTTCATAGTTTTCAAAAACCAACATGCTCTAAAATGTTATAAAACTATAATATATATAATATATAGGTACTATAAATAATGGATAGTTATTGTATTTTAGTATGGTAAAATTATTTTAGGTACTTCTTTGTAAGCAGTGTTTGAGGTTGTGTAGCCACAACAAATAGAGTCGTTTGGGGTAAGAATGCGCAGCGGGTAAGAGTACGCAACGCAGTGCCATTTTCTCCATCCGTGAAAGAATTAGCAGAAAACGCTAAATGAGAAAATGTTTGCTTCACTAACTGCCAATGAAGAACAACTTCTACAAAAATTTTCCAATTGACACTTTGACAGTACAAAGAAAAACAACAAGAAAAAAAAAGCAGGATCTCGTAAAAAAAGGCAATTTTTAAAAGTGTGTCAGGAAAGCGTGGCAACTCGATACTCCATAAGTAGTATGGAGGCATAAACCGAGGGGCAAGTAATCAGTGTATTCAATTAACTTTTCTGTACGTATTAATGGTGAATTACAGTGCATTCACACGTATTCATATGTATTTTTCATGTATTCATTCATACGAATCCACACGTATTCATGCGTATTCTGTAGTCTAGGCTAGGACCACGCAAAAATATTGATTACTTGCCCCTCGGCATAAACAGTGTATATGTGTGTCTGATTTAGGATACAATTTTAGCAGATAATATTATTCGTTCTTAGATTTTCAATAGGTACTATGAAAAAAAAAGTAGCGTCTAGGGAAAGAGTGTGCAGTGATTTCTTACCCAGTATTTAACTTTTTATATGCTGATTAGAATGCAATTGGGATAGTAATAATTTTTGGGCTTTTACCTTCTGTCGTCAGATGCAACGTGCATATCACAGTCGTAGGCGGTTGGTTGTAGCTCTATTTTTCTGTTTTTATTTTTCCTGAAAAGTGCCTCGTATCTAATAAAGACAAACAGAAAGGATATTTGATAACCCGAAAGCAAATCTGCGGGGCTAGAGAGCTGATTTCAAATGGAAGCAGCCCATGGAAGGCTGCTGAAGAGCTGGGTTTGAGTGAAAACATAGTTTCAAGCCATTTAAACTACAAAAACAACTTAAAATGGTTGCAAACTCTTACCCATACCTCTGCGCACTCTTACCCTGACTTCGGGGCAAGAGTGCGCAACTTGATTTACTTTGGTTTTTTGATCAAAACATATGAAACGTTAATAAAAATATAAAATATTTTTGAATGAATTTGTTCCTAAAATATAGAGCTACCAAATAAAAGGCTCTTTTGTTTGTTATCTGTTGTAAATTTTCCAGAATTTAAACCCGAAGTCCAAAATGCGCACTCTTGCCCCGAACGACTATACATTTTTACATTCGCTGACACGGGAAAGAGACACGTATAATTGACAGTGTGAGAAGCAGCCTGTTGTGAGGTCCACGCCCGCGGTACACAGTGTTTGTTCCTGGGCCCTATTTATCGTCATCGGAATCGCACACGGTTTTAGAAAACAAAGGGTCCTGGTTTGGTGGCCGGAACACGCTAGAAAAATTGATAAATTTGAGAAAATTTGCAAATGTACATTTATTTAACATTTTTATTGTTGTACTTCCAGATGAAGATGAAGATCGAGTGGAAATTATGAGCGATGATGACTATAACAGCTTTTTGAGACACGCAGAAGTAGGCAGTATACCAACCATGTTCTTCGAGGTACCTGATGACGGACTAGCTAGCATTTCCCCAATTCATGATTTAATAAGCAATATGGGACGTGTGCGTATTAACGGTAAGCAAAATATACCCAACCGAAGAGGAAAACAAATTTTTTTCACGCGAAAAGGGAAATTTGTTCCACCAAAACCTGGCAACGCTGAGTAGAAGGTGCAGATGATGCAGCTTCTCTTAGCAATAGAGCCGGTGCTATGCTTGCCTCTTCCTGCCGGCGGTTTAACAATGTATTTTATTGGAAAAGAAGTACCTACATACCTACCTAACTAGAATCAAAAGAAAAACTGCTGTCTGTGTTTGAAGAGATTTTGTTTTGGTAATGTCTCTTCACACGTAGATGTAGTCTATCAAACGATTTTTGAAGTGAAACTTCTTAGCTAGCGGTGTAAACTGAAAATCGTGAAACGAAATTTCGATCGTAAAAACAGTGCATCTCTTTCAAAACACAACGTAGACTGAGCTGGGCTAAGAAGTGGAGACACTACGAAGCACCGCACAAAGAGAAGACCGAGTGTAATCACGGTTGCCAATTGAAAATAAAATTCGCGTCCAAAATTGAAAATAAAAATGACCAATCGTAGCGAAAAATGACCAAAATTATTTAGGTCTGAAATCTTTTTTGTAAACGCAGAATAAATAATTAACCCATTATATAAGGTCTGCTTAAACGGACGTCATCTTAATGTATACTTGCAATGTTTTCTCTGCATAGAGTCCGTTTAAGCGGACACTCTCTATCTCACCCATAAAAACACAAAATGTTCTGAATTCTTGTTTTCTTTTAAATAAAGAGTGTTTTACTGTAAACAACAAAAAGTAAAAAAAAAGTTTCAAATTAACTTCATGCACTAATGGGTTTAATCACATATTTTTCGCTCATGTTATTATTTTTTATTTTATTAATAAATAAAAATCAGGGGCCCTACTCTGTATCTCGTTTCGAAACGGAAATTTTCCGAAAACGAATATTTTATACTCTCTATTTCGATAGCGGAATGAAATCTACTACTTTCGGATTTACAATTCCGAAAGTGGAATTTTGATACTCTGTAACTCGTTTCCTAATGTCAAAAGCATTGAAAAACGGAAAATTTCTTTCTACAACTAATTCGCTAACGGAAGGATTTAAAAGTACCTGCAAATGCAAGATTTTTAAGAAAATTTTAGTGATGATAACAATTTAAACAAGCAAGCCATTCATGTGTGCTTTATTTTTTGTGTTTATTGATTTAATTAATTATTTTTGATTTGCTCCCGTATTCTCTTTGCAATGTTCTCCATGTTGCTGTTCAATGCTGATTGATGATGCATCATCGGGTATTTTAAATTTAGAGGGACTCCAGTGGATCTCAAAGGAGAAGGAAGTTCATCTCGTATGCAATTGAAAACATACAAAAAAGCATCCTTCGAAAGACGAAAGTTCTGAACAAAACTAAAATAATAAATGATAAGTAATGGTGATATGAATCCTTGGTACCAACCGAGTTTTACCTTTTTCAATAATATTTGATTTATCCCGTATAATTTTCCACTCAATCCGTTCTTAACTTGTTTTTTCGTCCATCCGAAGTGCAACAGAATACATTTTCCTTTTTTATTATATTAAATTCTTCCTTTAAAATTCACAACAATATTATTCCTCCTATTCTCGGTTTATTGATTTGACATATCTCCTAAGAAATATATCGAGACTCGACAAAAAAAAATCCTTAAGTGGGAAAATCATCTAGTAGTATTTTTTACATTCCGAAAGTGTTACAGAGTACCAATTCAAAAACGAAACGAAAAGCAATTTCGAATAGGATTGACTTTCGTAACGAAATACAGAGTAGGGCCCCAGGTACAAAAAAAATGGCCATTTCCATTAAAGGAAATCGATTTTGGACTTAAAATTATTTTTTTGACTTAAAATGGTTTATTCTAAGATATACTGTGTAAACATTTTGTAGAGAAAATTTATTTTTATATTATCTATAAATTTTTAAAGTTTTCGGTTTTGACTAGAAAAATGCATGTTTTCTTACTTATTAACTCAACTTACATACAGAATTTTATTTAAATGTAAAGAAACTTTGCATACACCCAACGTTGCACAAGGTTTGAAAATGCCATATTGTAGATCTGGGTGAAATAAGCACAAAATATTAAGTAAAAAAAATTTTTTAATCACTTAGCTTAGGAGGTTTAAAAATTTGAGCAAAGAAATGTTATGAAATTTTGGTTTTTGAGGATAAGATTTTGAAAAAATAAAACTAAAAAAATCGCACGATTTTCTGATTTCCTATAATGGAAACCCGCCCCAAAAAATTCACAAAGTACCTTGTACTTAATAAACTTAATTAACATAAATAAGTAAACATAAAAAAAGGTAATTAGTAACTTAACTTTAGAACACAAACTACTTTTCACAGCATTTTGAAAACGATACATAAATAAAATCTATATAGGTACATAAATATATGTTTACCAAAAGAATTAATTAAAAACATGTTTTTGGCGACCAAACGGAATGGCTATTTTTTTCATCTTGATGCTCTTTGACAAGCATAATATTATTAATAGTTTCAAAATTAAGTCTGTTTCTCAATTTTGTTTTTTTTATCAAACCTAACTCATACAATTTTTTTTCCGCAGCAGCTGAGCTGTGCGGTAGACACATCAAATTGTAAATAAGTTTGCTTAAATTTTGAAAACAATACTCTTTTTAACCGCTTTAAAGACAACTTACTTTCTGCATTCAGTGATACCCATTGCGTTCAATTAAACACTTTTATGCACCGTTTTTAAGAGCATAAAAACTAAAGTCGAGTTTTTCTTTTTGTAATATCTTAAGAAAATGACCAAATGGAATAAAAAATGACCAAGCGACCAAGTGAAAAAAAAAAAATTATCAAATTTGGTCACAAATGACCAAAGTGGCAACTGTGAGTGTAACGTGTAGGAATGAAACGTCGTTTATCTCATTGTTCTGAAAGAGATGCACTGTCTTTAAGATCGAAATTTCGTTTCACTATTTTCAGTTCACACCGCGAGCTTAAAAGTTTCACTTCAAAAATTATTTTAGTTTCCGAGAAAATTTGCAAATGTACATTTACCTATTCAATACTTTTATCTATGTACTTCCAGGTGAACACAAAAAACACAACTTTACGCATATCCCACTTGTCGGAAGGAAGTTCATGGCGGTCCGTAATGGCAAACTAGCATGCATTTTCCCCGTGCATGGTTTACGTAACAATATGGCGGTTATGCGAGGGGGTGACAGGTATCTTGGTGGGCAGAATATACAGCACCAAAAAGGGTTTGCTGTACGTGGCGGTGTCGTTGTAAAAGGACTAGATTTCGGCTTTCATTTTGCTTATGATTATACCGACTAAACATACAAGTATAATTGCAGCGACAACGTTTATTTCTACTGTTTAACTTCACACCAACATAATAATGTAATAAAGTCGTTTTTTTTGTTACGGATTTTGTCTTTTTCTATACATAGGGTAGCTGTGCTCACCTACTTTATTTTTTTGACGAATACATTTTTAGAAACTTACAAATAAATAAATGCACATCGTGACCTTGTTGCCAACAGTATTTCAGTATTTCGACAAACTTTCAACGAAACGACGAAATCACTACATTATTACTTACAAAAAAAACAGCATTTTCGGAAATATTGCTTGTATAGTCAGCAAAATATTGAAGCGGTTTATTGGCATGGCGATCTTTATTAGTTAACCCGCCGTTACTTGCGCACCTGTTTATGGACGCCGTTACTCGAGGGGTGTCACTAACACCTCAAGCTAAAACGTCCATTTTCTTTAACCCTCATCTTGTAAAGAAAAAAATCTTCATATTCAGTGTTTTGGGTAAATTGTTCTTAGCACAATTTTATTGCATTATTTGCACTTTTTACAATTTATTTCCGTAAATGAATGTTTTCTACAGATACTGAATTACATTTGTTACATTTGGTAGCCTACATATTACAGAAAACGCGCGAGTTTTTTAAGTCTCAAAATGCGTTTGGGCAAAATTTGCCCAAAATACAGGATGAGGGTTAAATAAGGGGAGCGCCACCATTGACCGCAAACCAAAATCTCTAATAACGAAATTCGCGCGAATTAATAAATATTTTATTTCAATGCGAGAGATTTTGATATTGCGAGTTTTCGATAATACGAGATCATGATAATGCAAAATTTTGAAAACGAGATGTTGGCCCATAGTCAAGCTATTTTATACATAAGAGCTTTAATCGCTATTTAAAACTGATATAATAGTTAAATAAACTCAGCTATTAGAACGGATGCGATTCAAAATCAATTAAAAGAAAATAATAGTTCCAAAAAGTGAGGTGCAAATAGAATCCCGCGCGAGTGACGGCGGGTTAAACTGTGTAAATTTTTACCATTGTTAATATTATATATGTACATACTAGTATGCCCGAGCGAGAATTCTCGCAAGAGAATATCCAACGCCCACAAACAAAACTTCCTTCCTTTTTAATTTGTTAAAATTTATAAAATGAAAGTGCAATTCGTCAGTGCTCCAGGAAATTCTCTTTCTTTTGGCACCTCATTTGTTAAGATTGGTTAAGTGTGAGACCCGCAAGTGGTACCTATACTACAGAAATAATATATATGATGATATTATGGAGGTTTCAAAACCTATAGATTTTTTGCGCTAGCAACGCAAAATCTAAAGATGTGACCAGACCAAATGAAACATTTCTTAAATAATATACATCACGATTGTTTCCCATTTGCTTCAGAAACATCTCAGAATTATTTCAAAAATATTTTTGAAATGTTTCTTTAGGTATGGATGCCTGGACAACATTTCTCTTTTATACATATTTACACCTGAAGATGATGGACCCAAAAGAGCTTCATCATCATGAAAATATTAAAAAATAATAAATAAGATATTTTTTTAAAAGTAGAGAAAATTCAAATGCAGGCTTGAAGTTATTACAGCATCTCAAAATTTACAGTTCAACTGTGTAAATAAATTTCGCTTTTTGAAGTGGATACTTCTTTAGCGACGTATTTGTTTTTGAAAATGTACTCGTAGCGTTACGATAAATGAGTGACGATAAACGTGTTACGATAAATGCGGATACAGAAAACATGTATTTTTAGGTCAATTAGAAAATTGGCAATTGGAAATAATGATAAATAAGTAGTTTTTCATTATTTCCACTTGCCAATTTTCTAATTGACCTAAAAATATCGTCGTTTTTCAATTTCAAATCGACAAGTGGAAACCTAGCCTTACTAGCTGTCCCGCCCGGCTTCGCCCGTGTCTAAAAAACATAGTGTTACTTACAATACATACATTGTCATTTAGGTCGAAGAATCAAAGACAGTGCGCGAACGCACCCGAAGGTTTGCAATCTACCAATATATACAATCCACAAGTAGTGTTGATTGTAAGTATTTGTAGTTTGAATAAGTGACATTTCGCAAGAAAGTGGAATTTGTTAGAGTGTTTTTATTTTTGCATTAATTTAAATAATATTGCGAATAAATTAATTTAAAAATTGGCCTATAATTGGCACAGCATGTTAATGAACTGGAATACGAAGTTTTACTTCATTGTGTGGATTAGTTTTTGTATTTATCGCATCGTAAGATTGACAGGTAAGAGCGTGACATTGAGATTTATATATTAGTATGAAGTATGATTTATAAATTTTATTACACATATTCAAACGATTGTACTAGACAGCTTTCTTCTTCTCTTACACATTATACAAACACAACTGCTTTGGACTGAATAAGTATTCACCTCCCCCGTGAGCTTATGTGGATGAGGCTCACACATTTTTTTTTGTCATGTCGCGTCGGTAAGGAGGCTTCCCCGGCGAGTTCTATGACACCAAGCTAACGTGAAAGTGAAGCAAATAACCAATCCGGCAGATTCCACGATCATTGTGGTGATAATTTTGGATCATGACGTTATCTAGAGTGACAAAATCTAGAAAATAAAAAAAATCTAGAATGTGCAAAAATCTAAAATAATCTTCAAAAAGTTTTTTTACAAGAATAAAACGCATAATATCTTCTGTTAGCAAATAATTTATTGTTCTTGGAACAGCAGTAAAATATTAAATTCAATAAAAATAAAACAAATACGTTTACTTTAATTTTTAATTTTTTGGTAAACGAAGTTGTACTTAGCGACCGTATTAATAATGGGTATGTGTATTTTTAATTTATTTATCCAAAATACATTTTACATAACAATAGTTTCATTTTTTTACATTCTTTTCGAAATAAAAATCGATCTTCACCCTTCTCAGGGCACTAGCAATTGAAGCACCAAGCCCTTTTTTCGCCTCTTTATTGTCAATGGATTTTGTATTGTTTTGGGCAAAGATTGATTGCGGCTTCTCCGTTAGAGCCATAAAGAAGATCTCTGGTGTTTTGTGGTAACCCGCGCTATTCAAACACATTTCGTAGTCATCATCATTGGTAATTTCCACTTGATCGCCTTCATCATCTGAAAGTTGATATAAAATATGGAAATGCACTAAATATAAGATATAATATGAAACTCAATTCATGAGCAACCCCACTTAACCCTTAGACCTTAGATATCGACTCTAGGATTATTAGTTAAACTCCCACCTATTCAAACACAGTCTTAACTGTTTGCCTTCATAAGAAACTCTATACAATGTACATTAGACTACTGTCAATACATATTTTCGGCATTATTCAAAGTTGAAAACGCTGATATACTACATTATGTATGTATGCTATAGGGAAGAAATTAATAATACTAGCTAGCCCTCTCTTTTTTAATTCAGAAATTCGAAAACAGTCCTGCAAATTTACGATTGAGTTTATAATTTTTCACACCACTGCACTGTATATGTACTGTACACAGACAGACATTTGTATATGTAAAATAATCACGGAAAACAAATAAATAAATAAGAAAGTAAATATTTATGTAAATAGATTAAATAAAATGTAAGCACCGTGCTGTAGTGGTAAGTGCGTTGGACTACTACGCAATGCTGCCCGGGTCCAACACCTAAAAGTTTTTTTTTTCACGGTGCCACTCCTTTCGAATATCTGACAAGCAATCAAAGAGTAGGCCCCTATTGTGAGTGTCGATCAACGATCGCCAAGACGATTATCGATTACGTCGATTGATTTTGGTTTTGCTATTATGTAACTCAATCGACAGAAGAATAGATTATTGTGAATGAAAATGTGAATATTGTGAATACAGCATTCTTTGACAGTTGTTTGGCTATTGGGCTATTGTTTTCATAATTGTTTGCATTAGAAGCAATTTATTTAAATAAATGAGTTTAATATATAGTTTATTTATAATTTTTTTAAATAAATGAGGTGTGGATTAAAGATGGTTGAGGAATAGACGAATGGTGACGAAGTGCATTCAGCATATTTTGAAGAAGAAATTTCTATCATTTCATATGCACAAAACTTTTTCACATTTCTCAAAAAAAGCATCGACCAGAAATTTGTGATCGACTACAAGCGACTGTCAAATCGACAACTACCGATCACAATCACAATTCACAATACCGAATTTTGCAATCGACGATCGATGATCGTTAGTTGTCGATTATCGATCGTCGATCGACACTCACAATAGAGGCCTATGATTTGTCAATGAGCTTCTCAACTCACCGTTCGGAGTCGGCAAAAAATTGTAGGTCCCTTACATTTGTGCAAAAATATAACACGCACGCCCAAATGGTTGCGAGAAGCAGGCCCAGGTTCACCCCGAGCTGTAGCGTCACCTAAGGTAAGATTAATTAAATAAATAAGTAACAAATAAATAAATAAAGAAATAATTAACAAATAAATAAATAAATAACAAGTAATTAAAAAAAAAGTAATAAGTTAATAAGTAAATAATAAATAAATAAATAAATAACAAATATGTGTATGTACATAAATAGTTCAGTAACAACAAACTCGAATGGAAAAGAAAATTGAATAGCTTGTTTGTCAACTATTAGGTTGAAAATAGAAATTTTATTAAATGTTAAGTCAAATTCCTAATTGTTCTATATATTTGCGTTGCCAACCCTTCGATGTAAAAACTACTCGTGTGTCGTATAAGTAAACAAAAGTGAAGAAATCGTGCTACGTGCTTATATGTAGGCAGACCCTACACAGTAAAGATAACAAGAAAAATGCATTCTGCTTATCGAAATGACTCTTATTAGTTTTAATAAACATATTGATAGCTCAATGCACATGACAAATACAAGTATGTACTTGAGTTTTACTTACACATGCCTCTTTTATAGTATATACTACTGAAATAGCTCATGCTCACACGCCGCAAGCTTTCTTATTGTATACGATACATACATATTATAGTAGCCACATGTTCGTAGGCATACCGCATACGTACACACATTTGATAAGCTTTACAGCAGCTCCATCAAGTATTCATAAAACACAAACATGAATATAGTAAAGTAAACAAAATAATAAAAATTGCAGCACGCGTATAACGTCAGAAAGCCCACCGGAAAATTTACACAAAATGTGTAAATAAATAATGATAAGATAGCTTCATACACATACACATAAAATAATATGCACAGTGTGTTTCAGTCATTAGTAGAATTTGAACAATGTCAAGTTTATAACAAATTGCGTCTTTTTTTGTTCAAGATCATTTTTGTATAATCCTCTGGCATCATTGCTATGCATGTTAGAATTAAAGGGAAACCCCATGCTAAGAGCTAACTTTGTATTTCACTAACGCGTAGTATTCACAACCACCCAGGCTTTCATTTGCGTTGATTCATAATCAGGCCTATCGTGAACAAAGTTTCCCGGGAAATATTTCCCATTCAGCAATCTGATTTACATTGCTGACAAAGGAAATATTTCCATCGGAATTTATTCGCGATAACCCTGAATGTCTAACCGAGGTATACTCACCAATCCAAAACTTGCGCAATGTAACAGCATTCAAATCTTTGCGATCCACTTCATCTAGCCGCCTCATGAGATTGGATTCAAGTTGCCAAATTGAGCTCATTCTCTGAGTATAAAGTACTTTCTGTCTATCTCCAGATAGAAATACCATTCTTATTGTAGCCATTTTTTTTAATTACAATATTGTTTGTATTACTTTTTTCTAATTTTAAACTTTCACTGATTAATGTTTTTGTTTTGTTTTTGTTTCGACACTTGAACGTCTTATCACGGAAGAAATTTTTACATTTTCACTGGCGATGTCGCTGCAGAGCAGTTCTTATATTAAATGGTTCGATTTCTATCAACATCAAGTTCAAGAACGCTTGGGACTGGAACTTATTGGGAATCGGAGTAAAAATTGTATGAAAATGAAATTCATAGAACTTTTTGTAGCAAGGTAGAACGAGAAAGTACCGATGTAAAAGAGACGGATACTGCGACGTTAACGATAATTTTCCCTATAGTAGGCATTCGCATATTAGCAAGCAAACTGTGAAGACTTGTATAAATAAAGAGCTGCGTAAAAGCAAATATATTTTGGAAATTGGTGTTTGTTTGGTCTGTTTGTTATAATTCAGAAGTGGGATATTTGAACCTATATACCCAGGTGTAGTAAGTTATTAATGACTAAAATTGTTACTATAAGAACTCAGAACATGGAATTTTGTGGTAAATATAAAATATGTGAAGTTTGAAAATAAAGCGGCGAATAAGTTGTCCGCTTGACTTGATTGGATGCGATTTCGGTTTTACGGAATAGTGTATTATCCAAGTTCTGGAAAAATCGGCGTTCGCCATTTAATTGTCTCGATTGGATGCGATTTCGGACTCACGAAATAGTGTCTTTAATCGAGTTATTTTAATTCGGCGAATGTCAGTGGATTTTGGGTTAAAATATAAAATATATATGGAAAACAAAAACCGTTAGAAATGGCCAACAAAAAGAACATTGGCATGGTAATGCTTTCTCTCTCTAGTTTGAGTGCAGTAGTGGCGGCATAAATGTATAGTCGGTCGTCAAACGGGGCGACTGGAGTACGTATAAAATGTACAAATGTGATAGAGACAGAGTGAGAGTGATGATTTAGATATGCATAAAGCGAAATTGTGGTCTCACGTTGCAAGTATCTGTTAAAGTGATGCTTGAATTTCGTATAAGTTTCAATGGCTGTATTGTCTGAAAGAGATGACACCTAATTTTTGGTATACGAAAAAGAGGTAGTTGGTCGATCTATCGAAATTGGATGCCATGGAAAATATGGTAATCTGTAATAAGGATTATAAACTGTAAATGCAATTAGATAGTGCTAAGGTTATGCTAAAATAAGCGTATGTACGCATAAATTTGTAGATTTCCAATAATCGACAAATATAAACATTATGTATAAAGAGATACATATGATCTGAGTTCCTTGGTTGAGTTACATTAAGTACATATACATACGTTTTATTTATTTAGAGTAAGATGCGTAAGAGATTATGCGCAGTCAGTCATTTCGATTGGGAAAAGTTTCAGTTACTACTGTGCTGAATGCAAATACAATCAAAATTCCTGGTACTTTTAAGGAGTTATTTTTTTCTGTTAATCCACGCTCAATTATTTTATTCCTTAGAAACAATGGAGAATATGACCACTAAGCAGCTTCAGTTGGAGCTTAAAAGCAGAAATCTTTGTACGAGTGGAACAAAAAGAATTCTGTTGAACAGAATTAAACAATTCGACAAAAATCAACTTGATCCAGTTCTGACACTTCATTCGGATTCTCAACCTAGTAGACCACTGGTTCATATTAACTTACCACGAAATACGGATGAAAGTGGTACTCAAGTAGTACATAGTGCCACTTCGAATTCATCCGCGCTCTCTGACAAAACTATAATCCAATATATATTGACAGGATTAAATGACTCTTTGATGAGTTCAACCTGAGTTAATCAAAAAGATAAAATAGTTTGACAGCATACGGGGTAATTTACGTCAAGGCTTAGCTAGTGCTTCTAGACCTATTAATAGCAATCGACATGGTCCTACAACGAATGCGATGGGACACTCAAATTGGCAACCAAGGAGTGTAGTCCATCGAAGTACAAATAAGATAACGTGCTATAATTGTCACCAAGTAGGGCATTATGCGGGGCAATATACGCATTCAAGGAAGAGAACATGGATAGCTAACCGCAGCAATGACAATCGTCCACAGTTAAAAGAGGAAAAAGTACCAGACAAGAAATTTAAGATTAATGTTATTAATAATGACTGCTTTCGTAAACCAGTATTAATCCAAGGGAAACCGTATCTGGCACTACTCGATTCAGGAAGCGAGCGGTCAATAGTCACAGATACAGTATCAAAAGAGATTGAAGCTCGAATTAACAAGTGTGACGTCACATTGCATGGTTTCGGGGGTGGTAGTTGCCGAACTATTGGAAGTATCTCCTGTGACATCCAGATTGATAATGCTATATTTCCAATTTGCGCTTTGGTCGTGAAGGATGAGTCTTTATCAGAATCGGTTTTAATTCGTAAGGACGTGCTCAATAATCCAGACTGTGGTGTGAATAAATTTGGGCAAATTTTGACTGTCGATCGAAAAGAACAAGCATCTGGTCAAAATTATGATGTACAAGCTATCACTACTGATGTATGTGCAAGGCAAATAACAACAACAGACATTCGAGTAAGTCAGCAAATCGATCCAGCCGCTCTGGTTAAACTGCTAAACAAATATCGAAAGTGTATTGCAATGACCAAGAAGGAGTTGGGACGCACAAGGCTAGTAGAAATGGAGATCTATTTAGTCCAACAAGAGCCCGTAGTCCACCATCCATACAAAGTTCCCTACGCTAAAAGGCAACATCTGACATCAATGGTCTCCGAACTCTTGGATAGCGGCATAATAAAAGAATCTCAATCTGACTATGCTTCTCCAGTAATTCTTGTGAAAAAGAAAAATGGCGAAGAAAGGATGTGTGTCGATTATAGAAGACTAAACTCAATAACAAAGAAAGTCAAATTCCCGATGCCTCTGATCGACGAACAACTAAATGATCTGGTTGGATATAAGTATTTCATTGCACTAGACCTAGCATCACGCTACTACCAGATGCCCATTAGAGAGGAACACCGGCATTATACAGCGTTTATCACCCCGGATGGGTTATATGAGTTCATGGTTGTTCCGTTTGAGTTAGTAAACGCACCATCTCTATTCCAGAAGCTTATGAATGGTATAGTTAAGAAGATGCACCCTCATGCGATTGTCTGTTACATGGATGACGTAGTGATCCCAGCTACATCGATTGATGACGGTATGAATAAGCTGGAAACATTCTTAAACATACTAAGCGACGCCAACTTGACATTAAATATTAAGAAATGTGAATTTTTTAAAACCGAATTAGAATTTCTTGGACACCAAATTAAAGATGGGACTGTGCAGCCAGGCAAAGCAAAAACTATGGCGGTAGAAAATTTCGTAAGACCAAGTAGTGAGCATGATGTCCGTCAGTTTATTGGTTTGACTAGCTACTTCAGAAAGTTCATTGAAAACTATTCTCTAATTGCATTACCACTGACAAATCTAACACGAAAAGACCGCAAATTTGAATGGAATTCAAAAGAAGAAACTGCTTTCCAAGAGTTGAAAAGATGTCATACAAATAGGCCAGTGCTTGCGTTATATAATCCATCGGCAGAACATAAATTACATTCGGATGCTAGCTCTCACGGTATCGCAGGTGTACTAATGCAACGAGATGATAAGCCATTACCACCCGTTTCTTACTTCAGTAGAAAAACAACAAAGGAAGAACTCATGTATCACAGTTACGAGTTTGAGGCGCTGGCGGTCGTAGAAGCCACTCATAGGTTTCGTCAATATCTCCTGGGTAAGCATTTCTTAGTCGTCACCGATTGTCAAGCCCTTAAGACTGCGATGAAGAAAAAGGAACTAGTACCTAGGATTGCACGTTGGTGGCTCAGGATGCAAGAATACGACTTCGAAATCAAACACCGTCCAGGTAAATTAATGGCGCACGCGGATGCTCTCTCTCGGCAACCATATGAAGAAGCAAAAGAAGCGTATGTCGTAAATATGGACGTACTAAAAATCAATATAACCGAAGACGACTGGCTATACATGCTCCAATTGCAAGATGCTGAGGTAATCGAAATACTCAATAGGTCACCAATCAATGAGAAGGAAAACAAACACATAATGACTACAAACTGCAGAATGGGCGTTTGTATAGACGAGTGGATAAGGAGTCCAGGCTTTACATACCCAAAGGAGTTAGGCAGCGAGTCGTACAAGGAAGTCATGATCAAGTGGGACATTTCTCCGAAAATAAAACGATGAAACATCTGCGGGATAGGTATTGGTTCCCAAGGATGACTCAGTTTGTAAAGAAATACATCAAGAACTGCGTGGAATGTGCCTATAATAAAAATGAAATACAGCCAAGAGGGGAACTGCATACCATCGAAAAGAAAAGTATTCCATTCGACACAATACATATGGATCATCTGGGACCCTTTATTAAATCTACAAAAGGAAATATTCATATTATAGTGCTGGTAGATGCATTTACGAAGTTCCTGTTGATGAAAGCTTTGCCTAGTACTCAAACGAAGCCTGTACTTAACTTTCTGAAAGAGATATCCTTCATCTACGGCAGTCCACGCCGCGTTATTACAGATAGAGGTACAGCGTTTACATCGAAACTGTTTGAATAATATACCACAGATCATGGAATCCAACATGTACTTAACGCAACGAGAACTCCTAGGGCAAAGGGCAGGTAGAGCGCTACAATCGAACAATACTGCAAGCGCTCCTTGCTACCGTAGAAGAGCGGTGGGACCAAACGGTGAAACTCGTACAGTGGGGAATAAACAATACTTATAACGAAGCAATCAAAACGACGTCTCTACAAATGCTCATGGGGTATATCCCAAGAAATCCATGGACTGATGTTCTATCCTAGGGGGTGATACGACATCAGGGATCGAAAATCATCGCAAAATCTCAAGCAAAGCAAAAGGAGAGACATGATTCTACGCACAAAGGAGCAAAAAAATATACAGTAGGTGCTCTCGTGATGTTACTAAACGACAGTGTTGCTGCTACAGGAACTTCCCGGAAACTTGAGCCGAAATACAAAGGGCCGTACATAGTATCCGCAGTACTGCCCCACGATCGATATCAAATATCAGATATACCACACGCGCAATGGGTGCAAAAGCCATATTCGTCCGTACATGCTGCGGACAGGATGAAACAGTGGATCCAATTAGATGCTGAGCTCGACGAGGACGCCGAGGAGGTCAGGTTGGCCGAAACTGTAGCAAGGTAGAACGAGAAAGTACCGATGTAAAAGAGACGGATACTGCGACGTTAACGATAATTTTCCCTATAGTAGGCATTCGCATATTAGCAAGCAAACTGTGAAGACTTGTATAAATAAAGAGCTGCGTAAAAGCAAATATATTTTGGAAATTGGTGTTTGTTTGGTCTGTTTGTTATATTTTATAAATTGAAATTTTCCATTTGTTCCTCCAGCTGTCTCTCGAGATTCTAGAGTCTAGACGAGTCTACATTTCTCGTGAGGCAAGTAGAGAATGAAGTACTATATGTACTCGCTCTGAGAACTGAGTACAAGTAATAAATAATTATTAAAACGGTTTTCGCTTTCAAGTTATTTCCCTCGAAAGTCCAAACGTATCAGCACTCATTCCACTTAAGCAATGTTCACACTTGATAAGAAAATAAACAACTAAAAAGACAACTTAACTTATAAGAGAAGAGAGTACAAAAAGGAATATAAAAAATGTAAACAAATAAAGCAAATGAAAAGCACATGTAGTATAGTTAAGTCACTAGACAATAATGTTTCTCTAATGTGCGTTCATTGAAAAAATTCGCTGTTTTTTGATATCTTGTTCTAAATATGTTAGGTGTACGTCTGCGGCAGCGTTGCCGCTGGTAAAATTTAAAAAGTGTCCAAAACGGTGTCCCGGATTGAAAAAAGAGTCCACAAGCATAATTCGAATAGGATAATTGTTTTTGTCAAAGGAAAAAACGCTTCTTTAAAATTTCTGAAAAATACTATTTTTACTACATTCGACGGTGCGCCAATAAGTCTCTGAAAATTAAAACAGATGGCATTGCCTCGATGTTTGCCTCGTTTCGTAACCGTGGACGTTGCTTCTTCACAGTCGAAACCGTAGACTTCTCCAGGCGAATCGAAGCCGAAGATGGCTAAGGTGGGTCTGTCGGCCAACAAGAACATCGATTACCTTGAAAAGGGTAACACGATCGCTGATTTGAAGCAAAAACGACCACATTTGGCGAGGAAAAAAGGACAACGCACCGGTGTGGCGCACAGGTCCGCAGTCGTTATGGCAAAATTCCAAGAATTAGGCTACGAATTGCTGCCTCATACAGCATATTCTTCAGATTTAGCCCCCTCCAACTATTTCCTGTTTCTAAACATAAAGAAATGGCTCGGCGGTAAGAGATTTGAGTCAATGAAACAAACGCCTATTTTGTGCGCCTCGAGAAATTGTATTATATGGAGGGAATCCACAAATTGGAAAAATGTTGGACGAAGTGGCTCTATGCAAAAGGAGACTTCTCGTATATTGACATATAAAATGTTCTTTTGCCGAAAAGATTGGGCCTTATTTCAATTTCAGGGACTTAATTGACCCACCCTCGTACTTCGTACATATAGTATATATGTATGTATGCTTTTATCTATCATTTATTATCATATATTATAATTTATTGGAAATATTCAGTGGTTGTAAATTATTTAAATCGGTTGAAAATATTTAAATAACGCAGAAGTACAAAAAGTAATTTGATGGTTTTTATTGAAATATTAGAAAAGCGTCCAAAAGTGTCCACGATTTTCAAAAAGCGTCCATTTTAGCTAATTATGAAAAAATGGTATCCAGGTGTCCCGATTGCTAAAAAGCGTCCAAATGGACACCTTAGCGTCCCAACGGCAACGCTGGTCTGCGGTCTGCCATCAATGAGGAGCAGCGTTGCCGCAGAAAATTTTTTTTCCGTGCCACCAGTCGCAAAATAAGGTGCCATTTTGAGCCATTCCGTGCCACCAGCATAAATAGATAGAAAAACACATTTTTTCAGTCTTCTTAATATAACACGTTATAACACATTTCTCCGACAACATTCAAATGATTCAAACTAAAAAATAATTTGGCAGATAAGGAGCTGGCACCAATGAGGATAATCGAAAATGAGTGTTTTCAGCGCAGCGTATGTAAATATTGTGAGTGAATGCAAAAAGCGTTTGAAAAAAATTGTTCTTTTAAGGAATATTTTTGTGATTCCACCTATTTTACTTATACCAAAATCAATGTTAAATGGTGCCTTATGAAATCTTAAAGTGCCACCGTGCCATTTTAATCAAAAAGTGCCATAATGGCACGATCGTGCCACATCGGCAACGCTGATGAGGAGTCTTTGGAATTTATATTTGACAATAATAGGGGAAGGGGCATTTTTAACAATTATCTTTATGATCTTTATGATGATATGAAAATGCTTTTTCGCTTGTTTCGTGCAGGGTTGATTTTCTTTTATTTTACACTGAAAACAAACTGTTCCTGTGTATGAGAGAAAAAAGGGTTTTTGGTTTTCTCGCATTGTACCTGATTACAGAATTCTATTTCATCGTTATTGGTTCTTGCTTTAAATCATCGTAGATTTACGTAAATATTTTAAAGTTACACTGTGTGACATTTTTCAGGTCATCGTCGCGGCTGTAAGATTTGAGCATTGATCCTGAAAGTACTTACCAAAACTAGAAACTCTGCATCATTCATTTTGCCAGATTGGCTGCCTAACGAATTTGAGGCCCTGGATGCAGTTTTTTTGGGTCAGTTTGTTTTACACTTTTTTTCTCCTTATCAATACCTACAATTTGCTGAAGAAAGAAAAAAATTCCTACAGTTAACCAAGATGTAGCTAACCATGAGAAAGTGCTCAAAATAAGGTTTGAGCCAAAATATTCATAAGGCTATAAAATACGTTAGGCTGTATACGAAATGAGTGGCGAGAAATATTTAACTGGCAGTTCGGTAATAGTAGTCACGAGATGTTTAATACAGTCTTGCAATAAGGTGTTAAATAAAGAGAATTTAAATTTAGCTGTTCGTAACGTTGTAAATGCTCTCAAAAATGGTTTAGACAACCGCTTCGAAATTATAGAACATAATGAAACCCTTGCCCTGTGTACATTCATGGATCCTCGATATAAAATGCAGGCTTTCTCTGATCCAAATGAAGCAAAAAAACCAAGGAAACAATTCAAAATATGACCATAATGTGACAGAATATGCCGGTATGAAGAAAGATGAGCTCAGTCCCTGGGCTATTTTTGACGAAATTATAGGTCAGAACTCGACGCACGGAATACCACTCGCCAAGGCAATAAAAGAAATTGAGATGTTCTTGGCTGATTAAATGTTTCCAAGAATGAACATAGAATGACAATGGAACTGCCCACTGCAATGGTAGAAAAATAATCGGCACGTTTATCTGAATCTTACTAAATTTTCTTTACCTTTACTATCTTTATCTTTATCTTTACTATTATTATAAAGAGGAAAGGTTTGTATATGGGAGGTAATCTCTGGAACTATTGAACCGATTTCAAAAATTCTTTCACTTATATTTAGAAAGCCACACAATCCGGAACATCCATAGGCTATTTTTTATTTTTTTTGTTTAGAAAACATATGTAAATTAAACAATTATTTCTTATACCATACATTCACTCCTAACATTACAGCAGTTATACGAATTGCAAATTAAAAAAAAACCGTAACATGAAGTCAATTTACTAACGGAGACTTTAAGATACCTACAGGCTGAGAAATAAATAAAAAACGAATCTAAGAACATGCATTATTATCATTTGCTTAAATCGACGACTTCGATTTGATCGCAATGACGAGACAAGGTTGTGGTGTTGCTACTGTGTCGTTGTTGTACTCGCACGCTCTCGCTCTCATTCTAATTCCTTTTTGGTATGATCAATTACATGATACTATGTGTATGTATGTATAATAGATATATGCTTTCTCTTCTTTACTGCCTTCCACTTCCTACCCTTAAAATATTTTGCACAGCGCAAGCCAATTGCATTCGCGATAAGCGGTAAGAAAGAATCTCTATATTTCACAGTACCTAGGGTAAAGGCACTAGTGGTCGGCCACTTTAACCCTTTTCCTCATGTAATAGAAATACCGTTAGGAATTTTCTTAATGTGAAGATGCAGATACAAGCAGATACATGTCCTACACATCTATCCTTAAATTTGATATTATAACGCAAATACTGCAGCTGGTAGATGCACATAAGTCCGTGCACATTTGCGAAAGTGTAAGAATGTGGTGATTTCTTGTTTTTTTTTTAGCTGTGGGTATTTACAAAAGTATTAATTTATAGTATAATTTGTTTGGAAGATAAAATTTTAATAAATTTGTATTGTTCTAAAAAGCATAAGGAATGTATTTAGTGGTGCAAATATTACAAAATATTAATATCAGTGTAAATGATGGGGTGGCCGACCACTAGCATTCCATTTTAATGTGAGTTTCAGTCCTCGGCCTGGTATGGCCGACCACTAGCACCCTCATTTTTATGCGAATTTCAGTCCTCGGCCTAGTATGGCCGAGCACTAAAGAAATGCACTATATAGCTTAAATTTATCTTTTGACATACAATATTGAGAGTTTATTAATGAATTGCTCTGACTTCACCGCTAAGCACACAAATGTTTGAGAAATGTTCGTGCTCGGCCAGGTACTAAAGTTGTCGGTGCACTCCGGCCGACTAATGAAATTACCAAGCTAGTGTTCGGCCACTAAAGCCTATTTCGATTGGTATCGGCCTATTTGTCTAATTTTCTTATACACTGTTCAGAAGATAATTAAACACAGTAATAGGAAAACACCCTTGAAAGGGCAGGCCTGGTTTTCTTTATTTTTAAAACGAAATCCTGTATGTAGGAATAAGCGAAGCTATAAATACGGTCTATGCAAATATTTTTGAAGTTCCTTAACTATTTTTTTTTGTTATTTTGTTGTTAAACCTTGTTAATCTCGTAAGCTATTCAATTACTTTTTTTTAGATTAATAGCAATTATTTAACTTATATCTAAATAAGCAAAAAGAAAAATAAGTATAGGTAGTATGATTTGATACAACAAAACTGATTTCAACAAACTGTTGCCAACTTAGTGCTTTTTTGTTTATTCCATGCTATTTAAAATAATAAAAAATTATTTATTAAATGTTTTGTATTCAAATAAACCCTTAAATGATCATTGAATATGTTTTTTTCATTGATTTATTGGACCTGGCCGACCACTAGAACTTTTATGGCCGACCACTAAAATTTGGCAGCCGACCACTAGCGCAATATGACTTTTTTCTTTTATTTGGTCATTTCTAGAAAACAGTGAGGGTTTAACTAAAAATTCTTTTTTTATCGATTAATATTTGTTTCGACATTCAATGAAATTATGTTTAAACGTTTTTCATCAAATACTTTAGTAACTGGAGAAGAGCAAAGTGAAAAAAAAAATTTAGGTGGCCGACCACTAGTGACTTTACCCTACATACATTATGTACATACCTAAATTTGTACATCTGGGTGCACGGCAGTGCACCGCCAAGTTCCACGCGGCACTACCAGTACTCTTTATCCGAAGCGCTTCGCGGCTATTTACCTAACCTTATAACGCAGCTTCCTTATTGACTGGGAGCTTCATTTTCTGGTTGCGAGTAGAAGAGCGCAATGTTAGATCATATTCCAAGTTTCAATCAAGTCTGTATCTATTATACTTTAAGAAATATTGAGCTCCGAAAATCGTAATTTTCGTAGCTGACACACGATCATCAAAACCTATATGGTACTTCCAGCAGACCTAGAGACTTGAAATTTGGGACATATATTTATAATAATATAATGTGTATAAAGGAAAAATTAAAAAACTTTTATTTATTGCCTTGTAAATCGTTTAAATAAATCAAAACAAATCACCGTGTATTATACACTACAGAAGTGTGAAACTTACCTACGAATACATACACAAATACACACATCTTGACAACTAACGATGAACGTGGTGAATTCTCTAGCCAAATGTATTTCATACATCATACGACAACCTCCCCTCTAAGTAATACATTTCCATTCCATGCTACTTCTGTTCTTATAATCACCCCTATCATTAAATCCGATGGATATGAGATTCCCTTCACTCATTCGGTTCACATTCACCTATCGTCGTGATCATTTAATCCGCCGGATACGCTACTTTATCTATATCCCTTTTTATGTTTTCGAAATCAGCTGTTTTCTGATTTGACACTTGAAAAGGCGATTGCGGAGTGAAAACAAAAATCTAAGGAATAAAAAATAATAAATAAACTTTTTTGGTTTAACTTTAAGCTTTTGTTTTGCAATATTTCGCATTCCAATGTCGTGTTTCATTTATTTTATTTATAAAGTTCAACGTTTCTTGTACATATTTACATTTATTTCCATTAAAATGTTCTTGTTTTGGTCGCATGTTTTGTCAAATGATCTGTGCATTCTACGTATGCCTGAAGTTTGTTCATCATTTGTTTGTTTCTGCACGTTCAACATGCAAAGTTTTTGGCAGTGACCAGGTCAACTCTGTGCCAATACCATTCTTTTGAACTTCTGCCGCCTGTTCCAGATCTTCCATCTTCAAACTACTCTTGGGGCTGATCTTGAAAAGCGGAGTTATACGACAACTTGATTCCGTTTACATAACTTTCGCGACTTTTGACGATACGCGTCGAGTCCACTTGAACATTTATACACACTTATCCTTCCCGATTTGTGACAACACCAGAGAAGATTGGAATTCTGTCTCGTTTGGTTTTGGCCGAAAATAAGATCGATCCAATGGTGGGTGGATGATATGCCGCACTAATTCCGATTCCATTTCTTTGTTTATGCACTTTCAACGTTCAAAGTTATTGGCAGTAACAAAAAATGCTAGCCAACCCCACAGCAAAAGCACCAGATCCGCAACGATTTCCTCGCGGATCTGAAACGTCAAACTTTATATGGAGAGATTCGATCCGTTTACCGATTTTTGAATTTTCGTGAATCATTCCCCCCGGCGGATTTAATGATAGGGGTGAATATATAGATACATAACATAATAGGTACAATGAAAATGATAATGTATTTATTGGAAAAATCTCTGCGGTCTATGCTTGAGGAGATTTTGTTTTTGTAATGTCTCTACACACTTTACGAAGATTAATTTGTACTTCTGTCGCGCGAATTTTAGTTTTTATAATTTTTTATTTTGAAGACTTTAAATTTGTACAGTGGTTTTATTATACGTCATGTCTCCTAGACTTTATTTTCTCCTACATACCATCTCCGGTGTATATAAATTAAAGGTTTTAGTTGAAATTTAAAAAAAAACTAAAAAACTTTATTTACTTAATAACTTCCTGCCCGTGAAACGATACACGGCGAACCTCTGGATAGAAATGAATCTACTCGTTCATCGTATCGTCCTTTTTGAACTGAATATTTCTTTAGCAACGTATTTTTTTTGAAAACGAGTTACGATAACTGCGAGACGATAACTGTATTTCGATAACGTGGAAATGATTCCATACAGGGGAAATATGTATACAGAAAACATCAGCTGCCTGTATGTCTGTCTGTCCGTCCGCCTCTCTGTCTGTCTATCAGTCCGCCTGTATGTATGTCCGTCTGTCTGTCCGTTTAACCGTCCGTCTGTCTGTCGGTCTGTCTGTCCGTCCGTCTGCCTGTCTGTCTGTCTGTCCGTCCGTCCGCCTGTCCGTCTGTCTGACTGTCCGTCCGTCCGTGTGTCTGACTGCTGTCCGCCCGCCCGTCCGTCCGTCTGTCTGTCTGTCTACCTTTTAACATCTAAGTCGCTGAATCAATTGTAATGTAATTTGGCAAATAGATAGTCTGGGACCTGCGGAAGGTCATATGTAGGTGGAAAACCCGCTCGCTAGGGGGCGCTGGAGGCAAGTTATTAAGCTGAACCAATTGTAATGTAATTTGGCAAAGGGATAGTCTGGGGCCTATTTATAATCTGTAACTGTTTGTGTAAATGGCAAGCGTGGACATCTGGCAGGATCATCAATTTTACGGCCAGTGGCTACGGTTGTGATCGGTTTCTTGGAATAACATTTGGCATGATCCGTTTTTAAAGTCAGTGCTTAAGTGTCTTGGGTTGATATTGGTTTCAGATAATTCATTACGTCTGGCATCTGGGTGGTTTTTCTAATTCCACATGTGCGCATCTAAAGAGTACTTTGCATGCAACTTTTCTGTGCAGGCAGTCTATTTATTGCGATGACACCAATGTGCTATCTGTAGAATATGTAACTCGCGTAGTTTATCAAGTGATTTTTTTTGTTCAGTTATATTGATTACCTAGCTCTTCACCAGCAATGCTGTTGAAAAAAGAAAGACACTTTCTAGAGCGCCTTCGACTAGATAAACGCTGTCAGACACTTTTGATTGAAATGAGCTGATAAACCGCATTTCACCAAATGCAAAAGACTGATCAGCGCCCATTCGCAGGGTAACTAGTTGGTCTAACAACTGTAACTGTCCCTAGAATAGTCCAAATACTTCAAAGAAAGTCGAAGAATAAATTGCGGAACAAGCATCTTTTACAGAATCGGTGCAAGTCATATTATTGAACTGGTAATGATTTCCATATAGAGAAAAAGGAATGGTCCTGCTAGAAAAATAGATAAAAAATAAATTTAGCTTCCGAGAACATTAAATTGAATATTTTCATCTATATACTTCCAGGTGAACACGAAGAACACAACTTTAAGCGGCCCATGCATGCAACACTTGTGTGCACACCGGTGTCGGTGCACGGAAATTTTTCGGGTGTATGGGCTAGTGTGCGCACCGATTTTTCGGTGTCAGACACGGTGTTACTAAAATGAAAATTTTTTGATTTTTGGTGTCGGTGTTTCGATCGGTGTGATGTGTGTGGGGATGTGCGTGCACATTTGCTATTTAGTTGCAGCCGAATCGTTGTTCAGTAAAGATCTAATGTCTCTCATTTGCTGTTGTTAGAATGTCAATTCGTGATTGCGAATTTTAGCGCAACTTCATTGACTTATATAAAGAGCTGCCGGAGCTCTAGAAAATAAAATGCAATGACTTAAAGAATAGGGACAAAAAGAAAGAAGCTTGGCAGAAGCTATTAACTAAATACAAAGAATATGAAAGTAACGCAACAATAGATATTGTGAAACATAAAGTTACATCTTTGCGTTCATCGTACCGTCGGGAGTTAACCAAAATGGTGTTACTTTCATGAAAGATCATTTTTGGTCATACATACAGCAAGCGACTACAACTAACGCACAAGCCTCTTCGTCCATGGTCTTTCCGCCTGGAACTCTTGTGCACCACTGAAGTGTGTACGAATCGGTGTTGCGTTTGTGGAGGAAAGCCACACCGGTGTCATGACACAAGTGTTGCGTGTATAGGCCGCTTTAGGCATATCCCAATAGGCGTAGGGAGGGACATGGTTTTCCGTAATGACGAAGGTGCACGCATTTTACCCATGCATGATATACGGAACGATATTTGGTGCGGAGGTAACGGGTGCCTTGATGGGCAAAATATACCGCACCGAAAAGGTTTTGCTGTACGTGGCGTTTTCGATGTGGCAGGACTAGATTTCGGTTAATTTTGGTTTTGATTTTACCGACTAAATACCCAAGAATAAAAATTGCAGCGACAACGTTTGTGTTTATTGTTTGCTCTTACGCCTACTTAATGTCCATATAATAAAGCCGATTTTTGTGACGATTTCTATGCTTTACATGGGGCAACTGCCTTTGCCTGCTTGTTTGGTTTCTTTCAACGAATACTTTTACAAGTAAATAAATGCACATCGGCACCTTTTTGCCAACAGTATTTCAGAATTGGACAATACTAAAGGTATCATCGTTGATTAGAACTACGACAAACTTTCTAAGTAACGACGAAATCACTGGATTATTACTTACTAAAAAAACCAGAATGTTGTGGAAATAGGGTAGACACTGATTGGCTTTAACTTGGCAAAGCCCAGTGTTGTAACTGTTACTACACATCAATTGTGCTTATTTTACCTCCAAGTGGTACTGGTCGCTGCCCACCCGGGCTCGACTTGCTAAACAAATAAGTGCGAGTGCTTATCCAGGGAAAATAGCAACATAATAATCACGTCAGCGAACGAGTTCCCTCGATGGAACCAACGGTGGCGCTAGACTTCCAGAACGGAAACAAAACCTTATCTGAGCTACTCCGACATATTCGGAGCTCAGGTCGATAAGGGTTTCCATGGACAAGTCAGGGTCTTGGAAAAGAGATGGTGGCGGATGAGCCCTCACGGGGCGCTCACATCCCCGAAGCGGGTTACTGACATAGGTTTAAACCCGGCCGCTCGTCCTAGGGGTTTCAAAAATGGAACTGGCCCTCCAGGTTGGGGGTTGTGCCGTCGGGGTAACTTCCTTACCACGTAAGAAAAAGACAGTTATGAGAGAGATACTAGCCATGGACCCCCTCATTTAACACCATGACCCGGAACGTCCACGGACTACGATTTGAGAATATGCACCTGGAACGTGCGAATATTGCACACTCCAGGTACTATTCAAAAACTTGAATCTGTCCTCACGCGGTATAAGGCAGATACTACCGCGATCCAGGAGATACGATGGATAGGATCAGGAATAAAAAAAAATGTATGCAAAACTGGAAGCCTGAAATAAAAAAAAATGTCATTAGAGTTTGTTCACAAAAGTGTACATACGATTTTTATAAATACTGAATTTGTAGCTATCAGTGACGTGTTGGGGCACCGTTTGCTTTGATCCGGAGACCGCCATGTCCCCTTATGGATATTGAGATGAGGAAACCGCGTGCTTGCTATACTGACATCTCGCCCCGCAGCAAAGTCAATCAGCCTTAGTCCGTTTTCGGACGTGGTATCGTGTAGGCTGTGCCTTCCAACCGTCCTACCAAACCGTCCTCTCTTCCTATCATTTTTTGATCCTATTGATCGCTTCTCCTTTTGACCCTTCATTCTATTACGACTAATATCAGTGACAGCGTCCAAGTCGCTATCGAGGAAGCGTAGATTAAAACGGAGAATCAAATCGTCTTATGCCCGGTTTCACCAAGCTGTTTAACAGCCTGTTAATTTTAAAATGACATTTTGGTGTTTTATTTAAAAATCGTAGTTTACAGCTGCTTAAACTGACAGGCCATTTTCGTCGTTGAAATTTGAAATAAATTCATCAATTCCACGTGTCGGTTGAGAGAATTGCAATGTGATTTAAAATTTATTTTTATTTCTCCAGGCAATTTTACTGTATTGCTGTCAAGTGTGGGGCAAATGCGCGGATTGCCGTATCAAAAAATTGCAAACACAGCAAAATAAAATTTTGAAAATGATGCTGAACCTTCCTTGGCATCACTCCACCTCCAATCTACATAATAGAGCCAATGTTGAATTTATATCTGATAGAATTCGCAAACTTATCGAGACGTTCTTTATCAGATGTGACTACTCTGATAATCCATTAATTAATGAACTGAACACCACCTATCAAAGACTATAATGATTTCCACATGTTTGAAGATATCTAAAATATTGATTCTAGTCCATGGGTGGCCAAGCTCTTTTTCGCTATTTGGAAACACTTATGCGTGTGAACAGATTTTTAAATGCATGAAGTACATCAAATCACAAGTGAGAACACGAATTACTGATGTTCATTTGGAAAATTGTTTGCGTATAGCGACAACATCAGTCGTGATCAATTTTGATGCATTTAGTTCTGCTCTGTCTCAATTTTTAATATTTTTAAATTATTTGATTCTCAGTTGTTTTATCAGTTGAGGGTAAATTTTTGTTTATTGAATAACTCATCTATTTTCAATTTTATACGAAAATGCTAATTGATTGAAGTTGTTTGGAATTAAATTTCCTACAAATTTGGTCCTTATCGATTTTTCCCTAGGAGCGATATTTTTCGATTTAGACCCGAAAAGAAGGGTTATTACAACGTCGCTAATAACCATTTTTCGTGTAAAATTGAAAATAAACGAGTTCTTCAATAAACAAAAATTCACCCCCACCTCTTTTTGGGTCTAAATCGAAAAATATCTGTCCTAGGGAAAAATTGAAAATTTTTTTCCGTGTCGGCTATTAGTACATTAAACCAGGAAAACGTTTGACCACTATCTCATCTACTGGGAAACGACGATGTGCTCGAACATGTAGCACGCTTGCTTGGTACGTGGCCCAACAGAAAATATTTTTCCTGAAATTTGGCCCACCTGCTGAAAAGGTTGGCCACCCCTGTTAGTCTATTTAATTGTTAATTTATTTTGTTTTTTTTTTTAATTTATTTATTTATATTTTAATTTATTATTCTGTTAATTCAATTATTTGTTTATTTATTCATTTGTTACATTGTTACATAATTTTTCTAATTACTTATGTTTTTGTCAATCTACAGTAAAACCTCTCTAATTGGGACACTGATGGGACCGACTCTTTCCTGTCCCGATTAGGAGGTGTCCTAATTATAGAAGTTTGTATAAAAATATAGAAAAACACAACTTACTTAAGAAAAAACTGCTATTTCTAACTAAAACAAGTATGGAATGCCCTATCGTTTACAAAATCATACCTTTTTGAAATAAAACGACATTTATTTTATGAAAAGTTATAAAAATTTATGTAGTAGTATCTCATTACGCGAAATTCAACGCGTTGTACTTACTTACTTAGTTGGCGCTACAGCTCGAGGTGAACTTGGGCCTGCTTCTCGCAACCATTTGTGTGTGCGTGTTATAATTTTGCACAAATTGAAGCGACCTACAGTTTTTTTGCCGGCTCCGAACGGCGAGTTGAGAAGCTCAATCGTGACAAATGATACTCTTTGATGCTTGTCAGACATTCGAAAGAGGTGGCACCGTGAAAAAACTCTTTTAGGTATTAGACCCGGCCAGGAGTTGAACCCGGGCAGCATTGCGTAGTAGTCCAACGCACCAACCACCATGGCCACGGCGACTGACCAATTCAACGCGTATGCATACGAAAAAGTTTTAAAAATGTATTGTATCCACACAAAAACAACTGCAACTGCACGGTACCAATATCTAATGTTCAATGAAAATAAATAAAACGTTGCTCTGTTGTTTTTTGTCTCCGATATAGTCACTCTTCTGTAAAAATATAACGGTTTGAAAATTTGTAGAATGAGATGCAGCTGCGAACATTTAGCTAATGAAATTTTACTGTCCCGATTAGAGAAGTCACAATTGCTTTTTTCTCGGGTCTATGTCCCAATTGAGAGGTTCAACTCGAATTGTCCCGATTGGAGCAGTCATATGTATTTCCTGACGTTTTTAATAAAATGTCCCAATTCGGAGGTTTGGCTCAATTATGGAGGTTCTATGAAAGTTAAATTGAGTGTCCCAATTAAGAGGTGTCCCGATTTCAGTGTCCCGATTACAGAGGGTATATTGTATGAAAACTTTTAGAGTTGGCAAATGGGTTGACCCGATTGGGAGGTCGTCCCGATTACGGAGTGTCCCAATTAGGAGGTTTTACTGTATTTATTTATTTATTTATATATCAAGTTTTTATTTATTTATTTATTTTTTTATTTATCTATTTGTTATATTACCTTTTTGTTAATCTATTTATTTGTTAATTAATTTATATGTTTATTTCTCCATATGTGATATTATTTTTAAGTATTTATTTATTTATTTATTTATTTATTTATTTATTTATTTATTTGTTAATTTATTTGTAATATATGCTATATAGGATTTCTTTTGCTTAATTTAATTTTTATTTTAATAATTTTATTTTTTTTTTCTTTTGCATTGAGTGGTTTTCTCGTTGTTTCCCTTAAAAAAAAATCCATTGTTAAGTGTAAATGTCAATTTTTTTTGTTAGAATATTTCAGTTGAAAGATATATGAAGATATGTACATATCATATCATATCTCTGTATTGTAAATTGTGTGGTGACTTGCCTTTGTAATTTAATAACGAAATAAAAATATCAAAAATATCAATATTTTTATTTCATCGTCGTCCAAAAAAGCAACAAATGTTAGTTACCTACAATATGTATTTTTACTTTTAATTTATTTCTACAAAGTACATTTTACATAACAATCGTTTCATTTCTTTACTTTACTTTTTAATACTTTTCGACATAATAGTTGATCTTAAACAGTCCCATAGCACTAGAAATCGAAGCACAAAAACCTTTTTTCTGTGTGCTTTTTAAATTAGTTGGGGCCTGTTTGTTCTCAATGGATTTTGAATTGTTTCGGGCAAAAATGGATTGCGGCTTCTCCGTTTGGACCACAAAGAAAATCTCTGGTACTTTGCGGTCATCTGCGTTATTCAAAAATCTCTCGTAGTCTTCTTCATTGATAATTTCCACTCGATCACCTTCATCATCTGAAAGTTGATATTTAAAATTGTTTATAAGGAACGAAACTATGATATACACATAAATGCTGTATGTACATGTATGACGGTGTTAAAGTGAACTTAGAATTAACCCTGCAAGGCTACCGTTTATGAAAACCCCTAATAAGCTAACCATTAGTCGATTCGACGAATTGTTTCTTATACTTCTTGTACTACATAACATATTTTATTAAAGTTACCGTTAAAATACTGATGGAGTTTCCGAAATGAATAACGGTTTTTATTTAACCACTAGTAGTTACCTGGTGCGCTTCACTTCACCCATCGAGAACAGTGTTGATGTCATAAACTGTAATGACATTTTTTCGAATGACTTTTGGTGCACCAAAGGATGTCATCTGGAAGCACAATTTGTATTTGGAAATGTTGTTCAAGAACGAATTTCAATTTCGTCTATTTAATGTATGTCCATATTAGTTTTGAAGTATCAAACGAACAGCTCATTTTAAAAGATTTATATTAACTTCACTTTTGTGAGGGCGGAATCTGGGAATCGATTTTACACCCACTTTCAGATATCTGATCATCCTGAAATTTTGCACACGTATATAGTTCCGGAGACAATACAATATGGGCTATTTGATGGCGTTGTAAATCCAATATGGCGGACGCTTTTTTAACTTCAATTTCTGTGAGGGCGGAATCTGGGAATCGATTTTACACCCACTTCCAGATATCCGATTATGCTGAAATTTTGCGTATCCGGTAACAACTCAATATAGTATATTTCATGATCTTGTAAATCTAATATGGCGGACGCCCAAAGATAGTGGATTACCATTATCTTCACCACCTTCTAAATATGGGTATCAAATGAAAGGATTTGACAAGTAGAATACGATTAGTTAAGTGACGTGATTCTAAATTCAATATGGTGGATGCCATAAGATGGCGGATTACTTTTTTCTTCACAACCCGCATGACATGGATATCAAATAGAAGGGTTTGACGAATATAATCTCAAACTATAAAGTATATTTTATGGCGTTGTAAATCTAATATGGCGGACCTCATAAGATGGAGGATTACCGTTATCTTCACGACCTACTTAGTATGGATATCAAATAAAAGGATTTGACAAGTAGAATACGATTAGCTAAGTGATGTGATTCTAAATTCAATGTGGTGGATGCTATAAGATGGCGGATTACTTTTTTCTTTACAACCACCATGGCATGGGTATCAAAGGAAAGAGCGAGTAGAATCTCAAACATTCTGAGGAAACTTTCTCATATAGATTTCGATAAGCCCTTCTCGTGGGTCTTCCCAAGCTGAGAACAATGGGAGAACAACGAAGTATCAAACGAGTCTAAATCCATCTACACTGATGGCTCAAAAATGGATATAGGTGTAGGAGCGGGTTGCTTCTCGGAAGATCTAAGAATTGACAGTTCCACACGACTCCCAGACTACAGCAGCGATTTCCAAGCTGGGGTTCTAGCAGTGACAAAGGCTGCCCAATTGGTGTCAATGATGATAACATCCCGAGAGGATATCACAATTTACATTGACAGCCAGGCGGCCATAAAAGCATTAGCTGCCACGCAAATAACATCTAAACTTGTGAATTGTTGCCGTGAAGAGCTCAAGGTTATTGGCACGCAGCACAACGTAAAACTTTGCTGGGTCCCTGGCCACAGAGGGATACCAGGCAATGAAGCCGCGGATGAATTGGCCAGAAAGGGCTCAGCCCTAGACATAGAGCAAGCAGATTACACGGTTAAACCTCCACTCTGCAGCCTCAATGCCAAAATCGAACAAAAAACACTATCTGAAGCAAATAGTAGGTGGAAATCGCTAACTAAATACCTGCGAAATGTCAAGAAAGATGTGGCAAGAATATGATAAGGAAAAAACCAAAAAAACTTCTACAAAAAGATAGGAAATCCCTGTCAATACTGATAGGAGTGTTAACTGGCCACAATATTCTAAGATATCATATGAAAAAACTACGGCTCAACGATGATGATTTATGCAGGGGATACGGTGACGAAGAGGCTCATGAGGACACAGTCCATTTCCTCTGTCACTGTCCTAACCTCTGCCAACTACGAAATAGAACCCTGGGACAGTTCTTCTTCGAACATATCGACGAGCTGTCTGCCCGTTCACCGTCAGGTCTGCTCAAGTTTGCCAAGAGATCCGGATGGTTGGAATCAAGCCACTGATATCACGGGTGGGAAAACACAATGGGTACCACAATGGGTTCACACGAACCTATGTGTGATGAGGATATAACTATCTTCATCAGCCCGCTTACCTAACCTAACCTAACATAACCTAAACTTTCTCATATCCAACCCACTCAAGCTAATATACGTATAGACGTAAATTTGTAAAAAAATTCAGATACTAAAAAGTAGAAAATAAATATAAAGATGAAAAAAATAATTTTTTTAAAAACAAGCTTTAACGAACTAAAAAGTATAAAAAATTAAATAAGTTGAGAAGCTCACTGACAAATGTTACTCTTTGATTGCTTGGCAGAAATTCGAAAGAGATGGCACCGTTAAAAAGCTTTTAGGTGTTGGACCCGGGCTGAGATTGAACCCGGGCAGCATTGCGTAGTAGTCCAATGCACTTACCACTACACCACGGTGCTCACAAAAAAAAAAGTAAGAACACAAATTCTTCGGATCAAGATAGAGAAGTCGTGACAAACTTCAAAAATTAAAAAAACTAACTGAAAAACTTTGTCTTTAACGCGTGAAACTACGGCCGACACTAGGTACGTATGTTTTCTAAAATTTTTTTTATTTTCTACACTCCCTGCCATTTTTTCAGAAAGGATTCCACAAGTTGCGAATGTAACTTTTTCATATACACATGTAAATTCTTCAAATATCTAATTAGTCATGAATTACTCAAACAACAACAGTGGGTCAATAAAGCCCCTACAAGTTCATGAGGACAGCTGGCAACGCCTTATGCATTAATTAAAATAGCCCATGGTTTGGTTCATTATCATTACCAACAACCCAGAAAATTATAATCTAATCCATGCTTCTGCATTCAAAGATGGTTCTGCTAATAAGCGCACTATGTAATATTTATTGCAAATGCACGTCCAGGTTCTAAGAATCAAAAGGAGAAATGGGATTAAATCTTATAAAAAGTATATTGTATCAAGAAGAGAAAATAAACAACAAAAAACTGCTATACAGCGAAGTCGAAAGTTATATCGACACTTGTTGGACAAGCAATACTCTTGCATTATAATGGATGACGAGACTTACATCAAAATGGACTTCCGGTCATTGCCGGGTAAGGAGTATTATTCCGCAATTAACAAAGCCAAAGTTCCTGAAAGATTTAAGAAGATAAAGAGGGAAAGGTTTCCGAAAAAATTTATGGTTTGGCAAGCGATCTGCCAATGTGGAAAACGCAGCACTCCATTTGTGACAACGGGGACCATCAATTCGGATATTTACCTAAAAGAATGTTTAAAAAAAAAAGACTTTCACCGCTTATTAGAAAACATACGACATCGACAATATTTTGGCCAGACCTAGCAATCTGCCACTACTCATCGGTTGTTAGAGAATGGTACCGAAAGCAAAATATAAGCCTTGTAGATAAGGACATCAATCCACCAAACTGCCCGGAATTAAGGCCTATTGAAAGATATTGGGCAATAATTAAAACGAAGCTAAGGAAATACTTCCGAGCAGCTAAAAATATTGCTGATTTCAAAAAAAAAAAATTTACAAGCTACTAAAATGATACCCAACTCGACTGTGCAAACTCTGATGAGGCCCATAAAGTCCAAGATAAGACTATTCCAACGACAAGCTATACAAAATTGAAATAATTTTTTTTTCTTTTCTAGTTATTTTGAATAAACTGTTTTTGTGCTGAAATGTATTTTTTATAGTAATAAAAATTAAAAAATGAAATGTTTAGTGTTTGTATTTTTTAATGTACCATGTCTTATTTATTGCAAAGTAAATAATTTCCGCATCATCTTTCACCCAATTATCTTCTTTCCGACTACCAGAAGAATCATCATGCAGCACTGAGGTAGTCCTCCCCAAGTAATTAACTGAAAATCCAAGAACCCAAAATAGAATCTATGATAATATGCTAAAGAAACCCCACAATAAACCTTCACAAAACAAGTAATTATTCGTCGAAACGACGAGCATCCACGGTATATGTATCTCAAAAACTTATGTTCATATCTGCCGACCGCTACTGTCATTCGCTAGAGCTCAGCGTTGACATATGTACATAGTTAGTTAGCAGCCATACGTTGCTATGCGCACGCGCTCAAAAAATACAACCGTATTTAGATTTTGTGGTCGTTGAATCGACGAACATTATCTTTCTAGAGTTAAAGGGAAACCCCATACTAACAGCTAATTGTGTATTTCACAATTCACGACCACCAAGGCTTTCATTTGCGTTTGATTCATTTTCATAATGTCGAACCGAGGATTACTCACCAATCCAATACTTGCGCAATGGAAGAGCGTTCAGATCTTGCCGATCTTCTTCGTCTAGCCGCCTCACGAGATTGGATTCAACTTGCCAAATGGAGTTCATTCTCTGAGTATAAAGTACTTTCTGTCTATCTCCAGATAGAAACACCATTCTTATTGTAGCCATTTTCCTGAATTATAATTATTAGTTTTTCTGTTTTCTTATTTTAAGCTTTCACTGTTTAATGTTTTTGTTTTGTTTTTGGTTCTTCGACACTTGAACGTCTTATCACGGGAGAAATTTTTACATTTTCACTGGCGATATGGCTGTCGAGCAGTTTTTATATTAAATGATTTGATTTCTTTCTATCAAGTTCATGAACGGCTGCGATTGGAACTTATTGGAAATCGGACTAAAAATTGTACAGTATCTCACATCCATATTCGTACAAATACTTGTTACTGCATTATCAATGAAAATCTCGAAATTATTTGTTAGTTTATATTATTTTTTTTAACCAAAATTCTTATCAACATTACAGTAATAAAAAACAAAAGGTTTTTCATTCAAAACAACAGTAGGCGTGTTTTTTTTTTCAAATCTATATAGGCTAAACATGTTTCCGCAACATGTTTTCAATGTAAAATACAACAAAACCTTAGCCTGGATAATTATTTTTGTATGGAAAGCTGTTTCGAAATCTATATAGATTTGAAAAAAAACGCACTAAATAGTATTGAAAATTAGAAAAAATTAAAGGAAAAAGACTTCATTATACTACGTCACTTTCGTATTCGTACAAGCACGAACCCTCGAAACTAACGGTAACTAAGGCTGTGGAAGATCAGTGTTGCCAGGTGCTTGGGCCAAGTTCCCCCTAGATCAATTTGAAATCCCCCCAGAATTGACCATTTTAGCAAAAAATCCCCCGAAAAAAGATATTATTAAGCACAAACATTTTTTTCGCAAATCACTGTTTACTCAAACGCTAGATATATTTATCACCCCTATGGAATCCGTGCTCCGGGTTAGATCCATTCGCCCCAAATTATGAAAATGTCGATTTATTTAGTTGCACAATTTTAATAAACCTGCAAGATTAAACGGTTTTTTCAATAAATTTAAAATAACAAGTGTATATGGAAACACGTCTTATCTGGTAGTTCCATTATGTCCTACGCTCCTCTTGGTTTTCATCTGACGAGTCCAAAAATAGAGCTATTTTATCCATTTTACTATTCTATACTATTTATACCATAATACCAAAGGACAATTATTCCAAAACATAAATTCTCTTTGCTCAGCAATACCACATTCCCTCAGTATTGCATTCAACTTCCAAATTCCAATGGAAATCGACGCACAATCCGAGAATGTATATCGGGGAGCTTTAAATATTTCATAAGCCATTTATTCCAAATGAAGTTGGTGGAAATTTTGCCTATAAAAATTCCCCCCAAATCTCCCCCTAAATAGGTTGTGCCCCCAGATTCACCCCTAACCAGCAAAAATACACCTAAATCTGGGTGGAAAACCCCCAAACTGGCAACACTGGTGGAAGTTAATTTTTTTTGCTCGCCTGCTCCTAGAAACACATTTTATTTGAACTCATCCTCATTTTGGTGTAGTCACTTGTTAGAAAAAGTCAGGGGGTGGAAAGGAAATTAAACGTCCGAAGATGGGCGGAAACTTGTTTCATTACACCAAAAGGTTCAAACCTATCGCGATATTGGTGAAGTGATTGTAAGGAGGCGTTCAACAGTGCAATACATAATAAGCAAGTTCAATAGTTAAAATTCTTTTGCAAATAAACCAAGAAATGTAAACCGAAATGTGTTGACTGATCGAGATGAGCGGCAAATTTTAGTAGGAACCAAAGAAAGATCCCAAAATAAGTGCACCAAAATTAGTTTTAAAAGTTAGGGAAAGAACTGGAAAGACTGTTTGTGCTGAAACTGTGAGAATGATATTGAGAAAATATGAGTTTAAGAGCAGGACTTCACGAAGAAAACATCTTATTAGCAAAACAAATCGATTGAAGTGTTTGATATTTGCTAAACAATATTCAAACAAAGATCAGAATTTCTGGAATTTGCTGACAATTCAAATTTTAATGTATTCCGGTCAGACGGGCACCAGAAAGTATGGAGAAAACCCAGAACTAGCTTAAATAAAGAAAATTTGGCATCCACCGTAAAACACGTGGGTGGGTCAGTTATGGTGTGCGGTTGCTTTTCCACTGGTGGGGTACGGTATCTGGTGTTTGTTGACAGAATAATGGACGGTGCTAAGAATATTAATATCCTTAAAAATAATTTGAATACTTGCGCCACCAAGTTGAGAATTAGAGCTACTTTTAAGTATTACCATGAAAACGACCCCAAACATAAGGCCCTAAACACCCGACTGTAGTTGACTTACAGCTGTCCTCGGTATTGGCAACGCCACTAAAATCGCCTTAAATAAGCTACATAAAATTTCTGTGGGCCCATTTGAAGAAAAAAGGCAGCAATGTTAAATTAAGAACGCAAATCAGCTGAGGGAGGTTCTATAAAGAGAATTGGACCGAATTGGATCTGACGATATGAAAAAAACTGGTGGATTCGATGTCGAATCGTCTATGAAATATCATCCAACAAAATGGGTACCCAACGAAATACTAATCATTAAATTTAATTTATTTTAGTTGGCCGAACTTGCTTTGTACGAATACGAAAGTGACGTAGTATAATTTTTTATTTTTCCTTTTATTTATTTTGTTTTCAATACTGTTGTTTCGAATAAAAAAGCTTTTGTTTTTTATTACTGTAATTTTGATAAGAATTTTGGTTAAAAAAAATAATAAAAAATAACAAATAATTTCGAGATTTTCATTGATAATGCAGTAACAAGTATTTGTACGAATATGAATGTGAGATACTGTATGTACATATATGAAACTCAGTGAACTTTTATAAATTGAAATTTTCCATTTGTTCTGTTCCTCCAGCCGTAGAGACCCCATAGAATAGACGAAGCGGCGCGCGAGTCTGCATTTCTCGTGAGGCGAGTAAAGAACTGAGTATGAGTACTAATATTATGTACTCTCTCTGAGAACTGAGTACCTACGAGTAATATATAATTAATAAAACGGCTTCGCTTTCAATTCAAGTCACTAGGTGTAAGTATTCATTCCACTTAAAAAGTGTTCACGTTTGATAAGAAATTGCATTCATATTTCTATGTGCGTTTTCTAATATCTTTTTCTAAATAAACGTCTTTTTTGGCGATTATCTTTATGGTTATCTTTATGAACTTAGGGCACGCCAGAATAATCTAAATACAGGAATTACGGACTAGATTTCAATATAAAATATAGGACTAATATTCCCAGCCGACAGGACTGGGTAGGATATTTCTGTCTAAATCATAAATCCGCATTTGGGATCTACACGGATGGATCCAAGACAGGTGATGGTATAGGAGGCGGGTATCTTTTCGAGCTAAATCAGCCTGAACTTGTCAGTGACACTTCCAGATCAATGTAGTGTCTTTCAAGCGGAGGTGATGGCTATTCGTGAAGCCGCTGAATGGCTTAAAATCGTTGTACAATCATGACATTTTAATTTACACAGATAGCCAAGCAGCTATAAAAGCACTCGAATAACCAATTATAAGATCAAAATTGGTTAGGCACTGCCGCGCATCTCTAAACCAGATATCGAGCAGATGCATGCTCACGCTGTGTTGAGTTCCTGGTCACAGTGATATACCAGGTAACTACGAAGCTGATGAACTAGCCAGAAAAGGTACACAATTTGGGAACTCTATACCACAGAAAGTGAACTCCAATGCACCAATAGCAACAATAAAACACAAAATCTCTACGCAAGCACTGCAACTGGGTGAAAAAAGATGGCGTATCCTTGATGTGTGTAACCACGCCAGGCAGACTTGGCCTAAGCTGGATCGACGTAAAACTTACAGTCTGCTAAGATCATAGTTGGCGTATTGACAGGTCATTGTGCAATAGGCAGACATGGCAGCAGGCTTGGGATCCTTGCCAATGACTTCTGTCACAGCTGCATGAACGAGGAGGAGGAGGAGGAATCTGCTGCCCAGCACTCTCCAACTTGATAAACACCAGTCTTAGCACTTTTATGTGCTTGTACTTTTCTTAGACTTTAGTACATCATTTGATACTCTGGACCACAAAAGCTACTAGCAGCGCTAGAAAGAGTCGGAGTCAGAGAGAAACTGTTCCTTTGTTCGTTCCGTTGATATCTTTAGAGTGTCAGCTATCTCGATCAACTTCACTTTACGGTCATCCGAAATCGTTTTGTGAATTGTTTTTTGATGTTTTCGTCTGTAACAGCCTCTTTTGGACGTCCACTGAGTTCATCGTCTTCGGTGCTCATATGGCCTGTACGGAATTTTGTAAACCACTTTCGAATAGTTGATTCGCCTGACGCAATGTCTGGATAAAACTCATCAAGCCACTTTTTGGTATGAGCAGTATTTTTTTTTCATCAAAAAACACGAAATTCCGTTTTATCCATCTTTTTCAAAGTAACAAAAGTTGCTTCACTCAAAATGCTATGAATATATATCTCACAAGCTAATAGTCCGACAGCTGTCAAATTTATACACGTATCTTTTGTAGGTTGGTACTAACTTAAAATGATATGGATTTAATTTTAGTGGCGCCCTCTCATAGGAACGATACGAACTTTTCAGCCGAACTGTTAGCATCGACAGTATAGACAGAAACATATAACTGGTCGATGAACACCAAACAAAAAGTTAAACTTACATAAGAGCCTCTGAAAAGGATAAAAAAAACCTCGTAGCGAAACAAACTATAATGGGATTATAAGGGAAAGAGAAGTACTAAAGGAGGCTTTAGTTAGAAATGAAATGACTATAAAAAGTTGCTGTTCTCAAAAAATTACTTCAAATATCGCCAAAAACCATGTTTTTAGCACTTTGCGATTGGTATATCTCAAAATTCAGACGTCCTAGAGCAATTTTGTTGTCACATTTAGAGTCAACATGTTGAACCCTTTATACTGATCATGTTTCTATTGAAACAACGATTTCGTTGAAGACCAGTGTAATTATTCGTTTAACCTAGAACTGAAGAGTTGAAATTACGGTCAAATTTGTGTTGCTAGGTCCTGATGTCGTTTTGCATTGTCCAATTTCATATGTGATTACAAAAAAGCACCTCTAACTGACTTCTATTGTTCTGAGTATGAGAGTCGTATATTTCATGGGATTTTTTTTCCATAGGTTTGTAAAAATGTAGTATTTCAGGCCTTATCTTTCGTGCCTTTTTAATTTTTGATAATATTCTCACCGAAGATAAGGAATTTTCGTATACTGAATGGTTTCAAATATGTTCAATAATATTCAACCGATTGTGAATTTATGGGAAATCGATTAACTCACTATAAAATGTCCTCTATGGTCACAACATCAGTAAAAACGTACAAACTTCTTCCGTGATAACACACGTTCAAGTGCTCAATTCAAAGCAAGATCAAAACAGTAAACAGTGAAAAGGAAAATTTAAAAAAAAAAGACCAAGAGATGCGTCAAATAAAAGTTATATTAATTGGTGGTGTTAAAAGACCGCTAGTAATGCCGGTCCAGAATATGAATTCTTTGTGGCAAGTTGAAGCCCATGTCTCTGCGATTTCCGGCAAAAAAAATGCTCAATTTGAGAAGTTTTGGATTAGTAAGTAAATATTCGGTCAGACAAATGGAATCAATTCAAATGAAAGCCTGTGTCGAAATTCGTGAATAAATTAAAATCGAAAATGTGTCAGAAAAAAAAAAATACAATCAATTACATATGTGCTCATTCCGCAAAAGCTGATTAGGGGTTTTCACAACCAAACACATGTAAAGACCATGTAAAGACCACTGTTGAATGGCAATACCATAGAAGCAGTGTTACCAGTGCTGTGCAAAAACGATATACTCTTACAGCCTCTTACTCTTGCTCATAAAGCATAATCAACTATGAATTAACCTTAATTTTGGTTTAAGTATCCTTTAATACGTCATTCGTTATTCATTACATTTTCCGTCACTAATCAACGTTGATCAAGTCTTAATTAACTTAAATGCCGAAATTGGCGTTCAAAGCTTAATTAAAGTGACAGATGGGAAATATTTTTCCATTAAAAACTACAAAAATGGATAGTTTTAAATTTTTTTTTTTTTTTTTTGATATGTTGATTTAGACACACAGTGCCCAAAGAAGTATAGAAAATGGATTGCTCCTTCTTAAGACCTCTATGAGAATGAATTTCGGAGCAAATATAGATTTTCGAAGAAAAATTTGCACAAATTAATTTGCAATTTCCATTTTTTTGACACTTGCAAGTACAATTTTCAAACAGTGTTTCCAAAACCGTTAATCAAACTAAAATTAGTTATTATCAGTTTACAATGTTGTTATGAATAACACAACGATCAACTTTTTAATCGAGAATTAGTTTAACATGAATCAAAAGGCAAATAAGGAAATCTAATAAATACGGCTGTTAATATTTTACATACTATGAAGGTATGTTTCTTTTTAATTTCCCAAATTGAAATATTACCTCTGACTTAACGACACCTAGTAATAATTACTACAATTACAATTATTGTTATAAAACTTGTTGATGGGATACATACGTAAACATGTAGATACATTTCTAACGTTATGTACAATTTAAATAAATAAATAAATATACGGCGTCAGCAGTCCTATACAGAACCAAGCCTAGCTTCTCGCAACCATTTGTGTGTGCGTGTTATTTTTTCACACAAAATGAAAGGGACCTACAGTTTTTTGCCGACTCCCAACGGCGAGTTGAGAAGCTTCTCATGATAAATGATACTCTTTGATTGCTTGTCAGACATTGGAAAGAGGTGGCACCGTGAAAAAAAATTTTTCTGTGTTTTTGCTGGGATTGAACCCGAGCATCATGCGCAGCGCAGTAGTCTAACGCACTAACCAACAATCTCACAGTTTTTAATTTTTTTTATTTTTTGAGAAAAAATGAGAATGTCCTGTCCTCCAGGTGTAGTTTTAAATTGAACTCTCATTTTATAAATATTAACAATTTGTTAACACTTAATCTTAATATTTCTCAGGTCCACGAGTAGAAAAAGTAGATTTTACTCTTTGCTACAAGGTGCCACTAGATGCCAAGAGGTAGCCATTTCCTTCGTAAACAGTAAACAGTTATAGGGTTCTTACCCGCGAGATTTCTCGCACTGGAGCACAATAAATTTGTCCAATTATAATATCCTTCGCAAATAAGATAAGCAAATAGATTCTTCTGGTTTGAAGAGGTTTTATTGATATAAGCGTACATCGAGATTCTTTAGGGATTAGGTGAAAGTCCTATTTAGCTTCTGAAGCGAATATTTTATAAACATTTTCTTTGAAAGGTAATATATAATATAGATCATTTCATTTGACGTTGATAATAAAGTTTTAAAATCACAAAAATTCGTTGGCATAAAAACAAATAAGCTCTTCATGTGTACAATTTTTTCTGTTGGAATACATTTTATTCTCTGGTTTCCTCAAATTTTTCTTCACGTTTTTTTTTTAAATATTAATATCATTTGATACTTCTTAAGGCTCAACTATAAAAGGCGTGTTTTTTTTGGTAATCTGTATAGCCTTAAAAAAATATGTACGCAAAAAAAGCTTATCGGGGCTAGGGAATTTCATCATTGCAGTTTGGTAGCACTCGTGGTCGCTGTGGCCGTGATGGTTAGTGCGTTGGACTACCACGCAATGCTGCCCGGGTCTAACACCTAAACAAATTTTTTCACGGTGCCACACCTTTCAAATGTCTGACAAGCATCAAAGAGTATCATTTGTCATGATTGAGCTTTTCAACTCGCCGTTCGGAGTCGGCAAAAAACTGTAGGTCCCTTCCATTCGTGCAAAAATATAACACGCACACACAAATTGTTGCGAGAAGCAGGCTCCGGTTCACCTCGAGCTGTACCACCAACTAAGTAAGTAAGTTTGGCAGCACTATGTATAATTAATGACATTTAGTTTTTTTTTTGTTTATTTGTAAAATGTAGTTGCCTCAACTTGACATTATTGAAATTATTAAATTATTGGAATTAATCCCACCGCGCACTCCTTCGTCAACATCTTCCGTTTCCTAGTTGAAAAAATTAAAGAAATTTTAAATCTTATTTTATTTTAGCTTCTATTTTATTATTTTGTACATTTTGGCATTTGCATCCATGTTCCCTCACTTTTTTTTTTTCATAAGTGGCTGTGGTGTCATTGTTAACATCTTTGATAACGTTTTTCGATAACAATAGGAGTTTGGGAGCACAGTTTTTATCGGGGCTAAGGACATAGGACTCGGTAGCTGTCCAGATTTCGTTATTCTATTGGTGTAGGCTTAGCTGTTAGTGTATTTAACATGAACAAATTTTTCTAAGTCTATATTGATTACGAGAAGAACACACCTAATAGTCGAAAAAGATCAGGAGCTACTGTCAATTGCTCAAGTTTCCCATATTGAATATTTGGACGTCAAATTTTCGTACGAAAGAGCGAATGTATTGGCCATACAATACAAGTTCCTTGTGTTCGCACAGTTAGGTACGTCGCACTCATTCTACTTTTATAGTTCGGCCTTAAATCGCTCCCATTTGTTTTACCATGCAGCACCAGCGTTTGTTACTCCGGCTTATTGTACTCAATGTACTTTATTGTTGTAAAGAATACTTTTGAAAAGTTTAAATACCCTGCTTTTATAGAGTATGCGAATGCATTAAAATCTACAGGCTGCATCTGAATTATCCTTAGCTTAACCTACTCGAAGTACAAGTTTTAAGGAAGTCTAAGAAGGGACTAAATATTGCAAGATTTCGAAGATACATAGGTATGTATCTGTTAATTATATTGTATCTGCCAATGGGTATACGTCAATATGACTAAATATACTTATTTACTTAGTTACACGCGCGTTAACAGAATACTGAATATTATTTGTAATTTTTGTGACATATGAAGTACGATTGAAGCCCATGGACACACGGCAAAACAATAGTAAACAAAAAAATAATGTGAATTGTATGGGAAATCTTACGTTTATCCACAAAAATGGCGCTTACGTTAAAATAACACGCCAACTTGCTAATTTTGGTGGATATACGTCAAAACTGATACTGGAAGTGGATATCTCAGGATTGGCTACAGATAGGACGAAATAGATGACATATTCGGGAAGAGGACAGCTAATGCTGACCATACAACATTCAACTCAACCATCAACTTAGCGTTTGTTTTTTAAATCAACCCGTGTGTGGAGTTGTCAAGTGATCGATTTGACGGTTGACGAGTTGGTTGAGGTAAAATTAAAAGATTTGGATTTTTGGAAGTTGATTTCAACTAGAGGTGGAGAACTATCGATTGCACTATCGATTATAATCGATAGTTTCCACTATCGAAAACAATCGATACTTTTTGTTCACTATCGATTGTTTTCGATAGCCTTTTAAATATAGAATTTGAAAAATGTCTTTAACTGGTCGATACCTAACGAACGGAGTATATTTGAAATTTCACAGAGGAACCCAATCATAAGCCAACTGTCAAAACAGTTTTAACTTTAAAAGGAAATTCCCCGTTTTATGAGTCAGCAACTTAGGAATAGGAGCATTAGTACTTAGAATCTTATCTCACTTGGTGAGAAAAGCTGCAACCCTTAGGAGGAAAGAACTATCGATATATAACTTTCGATAGTCAAAAACCAACTATCGAGAGCTTTCGATGTTGAACTATTGAACTATGCGTGTCATTTGATTTGCTGTAAAATTGAGGGGAGTTTGTACTAGGCTTTTGAAATCTGTGAAAGTTTGTGTGAGCGAAACGTTAACAGTAAGATGTCTTTAAACGCATACAAAAGAAAACTCAAGATAATTGTGGCATATTACACATTCTACTCAGTTACTGTGCTGTGTGTGGCCGAATATCAATTTAGTTGTAAACTCAATGGACAATTGAATTGAATTGTGTATAGGCTACTTAAAAAAGTGCATTTTTGCGTTTACGTCAAACCAATTCTCGGGCGACGATTTGCCATACAGGTAGTTCCCCAAATTTGAATATCGTATCTATGTCCATATTGGTTTTATTATTGTTTTGTAGATTAGAAGTTTGGTCTCTGTTGATAACCTTGGGTTCTTCCCTGGAAGCCTTTATTAAGTATTTTTTATTTGTTTCCGTTTATATACGTATGTGTGATTCCGAAGTCATTTTTTTATCTACTTAACTTTATTATCAATAGTATTTAGTTTGTTGTTAAGGATGTTATTTTATGCGATATAATTTCTTTTTGTAGTGTATACGACCTGTACACTGTTTTTCCTCGTTTATCTTGATTCTCCATTTGCAGAACCAATCTACTGTCCTGTCAAGTCAAGTGCTATTCTGGCTTCTTGCGTGGCTAGTTCTTAGCGTTTGTTTGAAGATAGGATTACCGTGTATACATATTTTGGATAGGTTTTGTCTTTTGTTACAGAAAAATCTTCCTTCTCCTTGAAATGTTGGCTGTGGATCTCATTGAAAACTTATTTCTGGACTTCGAAAAATTAATAAAAAGTTAAGACTTCTTTTTAAATAACATTTTGTTAGTTATGGAATGTTGTCCCCTTCATTTGGTATAATTCTTAATCATATTTGAGTTTTCGAAGTGCTTCCCATCATATTATTTTTTAATTTCAGCCCTTTTCTGATTGTTTGCCTGGTTTTCGATTGGAGTGCGAATAATGCTGATTTTATTTCATGTTCTTGAACAATGTTTTTGTAGTTCGTGAGATATGCAGACTTTTTCCATTTTTTATGTTCCAATGAAAGCTGCCCACGGCATAACTAATCCTTCTCCTATGGGCTTACTTGATGTGACTTTCGGTTGAAAATCATGTCTTGTCCAAAGTAGTTAAATCCATCGGGGAATGTTTCTTTTCATCACTGAATATTCCATGCCATGGATTCAAGTATACGTTTGTCTTTATGGTTTGAATCCATAATTTTTCTCACCACTACTCGTATCTAGTATAAATATACATTATGTACAGACACAGGTATAATATGAATACAGTTAAACTTGTGAATAGTGGAATCTGTGAATAAAAAAATCTTGCGAAACCTGGATAGTGGACATTTTTGGATGCCAATTTTGATTTTCTTCTTGTTTCTTCCCCATGCAAATTCACTCTTCAATAGCAGAATCAATATATGCGCCAAAATTCACTAACATTTTGTCAGGTTCGTTCCCTTTTCCGAGAATTTTGACATTTCAATTGTTTCTTTTCGTGTTTGTCTCATTCTGCTAACAGGAACGGCTACATTCAGCAAGGGCACATTTTGAACTCCGATATCAAAATTGTTCGAAAAATAATAATAGAAATTAGGTTGCCGATTGTGGAAAAAATTGCGAATAGTAGAAAAAAAATGTGCACCGAAGCATTCCACTATTCACAAGTTTTACTGAATTTTCTTTTTGGACTGTCTGTACTTTTTTTTAATTTTTGCTGGAGCTGATAGGTCTATCAAATATGATAGGTACGTACATGAGTTACATTGTATGTACATATTTGGGCATAATTTAGTTTGACTATTGATTGAAAGCTTAACTATAATGTGTAATTATAACTAAATGACTAATTAGTTTAAATCAAGTGAATGATTAATGACTGATTAATCTAAGTTATTTAGTCATAATTAAGTGTTTGCATTGAAATCTTCGTTGCTACAAAATAACTAATTAAATAGCTTTTCGTATAGTGACTAACTTCTTTTATTTATTTAGGTCAAAAAAAAAACAAGTACCTATACATAATGTGGAGTTGTGGATAACTTATAACTCAAAACCAAACCATGTTCAATTATAAACTACAGGTATCGTTATTTCGTGAAATTAAAATTAAATCAATTGTTTCTTACTTGCCTGATAAGATCAGCAATTACTTAAGCCCGTATGCATTAAAAATGAACTTAGAGCAGTAAGAAAAATGTAAAAATTCCAATAGGTGTGAGTGCGTACACAAGAATCAAAAATATACGAAACTGTCAAAAAAAAAAATACCCAGTTAAAAATGTATTTCAATTCACTTTTTCCAGCCGCTGGCAGCTTGTTTTTTGACGTTTTCGCTTTTTTTTTTAGACAGATTGTTATTTCGTTTATAAACTACAAAAAAAGAACCAAAACGTTTATATTGGTTATGCGTTTTATTGTAAAGATAAGTGCTCGTGGTAAATTGTATTCCATCATTTGGTCTTATTGGCACTATGTAATGGTATTTGTTTATTTTATTTACTGTTTCCGTTATTTTTTTAAAAGGGAAGAAAAAGCATCATTGTGCGAAATATTGATAGACCACACGTAGTTTTTTACACTTTAAATGAAATAATTTTAATGGTCCGTAAATTTTCTTTTAGCAGGCATGTGTTTAATGAAACATAATATTTTTTTTTTTATTTACAACCTTGATAGTATATTATCACACCGGGTTTTTCAAAATGGTCGAAAGTTCGAAAGCGCTCGTCAACTGAAAGAAGCAATCCAGATTTAAGGGAAAGCATTTATATCACAATGAGATCCAAAACCTTACAAATTCAATGCCAATGCATTTGCAGTAAACTATTATAAACAAGTAATCATCTACGAACTATTAATACTACCAAAGTTATCGATTTTGTTTTTTTTTATATTGTTTTATTGTACATATTATGCTATTGGATCTTATCATTATTTCGTTCGATTAAAGATAGTTTTTTACTATATTTTATTAAACAACTTTTAAATTAAGTTTTTTTAAGTTCTTTAACACAATAACTGGTTACATATATAATATTATAGGTCTGTTCCCGTACCTGTCCAAAACAGCCGAAATCAGTCAAATCCTGTTCCCGTACGAAGATTTTTCATATGTTTTGACAGAAGAGAGTGTAGTTTTCGGCTGTTTTCGGCTGTTTACAACAGTACGGGAACATACCTTATGTGTACAATTGGTTGCCCTCAAACAATCACTCAATTTAATTTGGTCTTCTTTTTTTTCGAGGAGTGTATTTTCTTGCTACAAGTTCTAGATATTGGCCTTTTTCGTGCAAAAAGATTTCTGTCTCTTTTACGCGCGGCTGACATTTACGTACTTTTTAATGCATTAAAAAGTGGAAAAAAAATTTAGTGTCATACGGGCTTTAAGGGGTTATATGGGTTTCCTCGGGTAAAAAACAGCTTATTTTTAACAATTTTTTTTATATAAAAAATGAAATATTTCATTCAAACTTTTTACTGCCTTAAAATACACATTTGACAAAGAGTTTCTGAAATTTTTGCAGAACAATATTTAAAACACTGCCATTACGACGTCGTTTCCGGTGATCCCTCGGAAAAAATGTGCTTTCGCGTTGACAGCAGAACGTATGGCAGGATCATTTGAATAAAAAAAAAATACGTGTTTTAGTTAATACCTTAAACTAGAACTTGGACGAAGGAAAAAAACAAAAAAGTGCAAATTGGATTTTTGGCAGTCGGATTTTCGGTAAACTTTGCTCTACATTTCTTTTTTAAAAATAGTTGCAACAGAAAAAAAAAATCCTTCGTCCAAGTCCTGGTCAATAATATCTCGAAGACGTGTGTTAAACTTCATCAAGATCGGTTCAGTAGTTTTCGAGAAATCTTGACAACCGACTTTGAAAATACAGTTTCGAGAAAAACGCGTTTTAAGTTTTGAGTGACAATGAAACTGAACCCAACTAGCGTTCAGTGCGCAACTTCCCAAGGCTCTATCTCCGAAACTATTACTCCCAACAACTTGACAGTATTGATGAGATGTTGTAGAATTGAATAAGAAAAAAAATCGATTTTTTGAATCCGTGAAACCCATGTAACCCCTTAATGAAAATCAAATTGACAAAAATCCGACAAACCTTGTTGAATCACACCAAATGTTTAAAGTGTGAATAAACAACTATTATGAACAATATTATGAACACATGAAATGTTCGATTTAGTAGCAAACATTTAAAAGCCAATAATACTTTTTTACACACCTCTCCTTAATCACAATATAAAGCGTTGGCATCTACAACGCTCTTCCGACGTCAAACGTCAAGGTTTAACATTTTTAAATAATCTCTGAATTTTTAACGCAATGATATCTTCGAAGGATTTTATGTTCTTTTGCTTGGTATCAAAAGACTTTCTGATGGCTAAATGATGGGTGTTTTCATAAACGTCAAAAATTTGCGCAAGTACAACCGCATTTCTTTTCTTATGCGTTTTTGAACGCTACTGCTTTTCAGAATATGTGCAGTCAAGATAAAGAACTGATTTAGTACAATTTTCATGTAAACATCGTTCATAAACGTCAAAGAAACAATATTATCCTTTATATTTAATTTGATTTTGACTGAAGAAAAAATGGATATATAAATACAAGATACTAAGTTTTTTTTTTAATTTGAACTTACATTGCATACAAAATTCAACTTTAGTCAACTTCAACCTTTACGTCTGATATCTTGACGTTTATGAACACGATGCAATGCAGTTTGCCTGCGGCAGTTCTGCAATAAAACTGCACTTTTGAACACAGTTAACGCAGTTCTTTGTTAGTATGACGTTCGTGAAAACACCCGATTTCTGAGTGACTGAAACATTAGGACAGTACCGTGGATGAGGAAGAGTTTCCAATCCTAAATATATGTACGAGTTCTTGTACGTGAGATATGGGGCTAAGCATTGCCATGTAATAGTATCGTACGATGCCATGCATGCAGTACTTATGACAATTTCCTTAGAAAATCGTATGGCGTTTATCATTTATCATGGTTAATGAAATGAAAATACCTTCTAGGTGAAGAGAGGAATTGGGGATGCTTCACCCCGAAGAAATTATATAATAGATTTGCTAAACTATCACCTCCTGTGAGGCCGTCCAGCAATTTTCTCCTTAACAATAAATATTCTGGGAGAACAATTCTTAACTGACCTACAAGATATTTCCTACAACTTCCGATACGGTTCCAAGAGTAGGTACCTATCGTTGGTGTAAGTGAATCCTACCGAGTACAGTAGATAATCTGGGCATTTTTAGTGAAAATAAATTCTTTATTTCAATAAGTGATTGAAATGTAATAAGCATTGTCCACCAGTCGCTAGGACTTTGTCCCATCTTTCTGGCAATTTATGGATTCCAACCCAAAAGAACTGCGCTGGTTTGGTGGCCAAAAACGTTTCAAGCCATGTTATGATTCCGTCGGCTGAAGTGAAGCGTATTCTGGACAGGGCATTCTGCATCGAACGAAACAAATGGTAGTCGGAAGGCGGTATGTCTGGGCTATATGGCGGGTGGGGTAAGACTTTCCATCCGACGTTTGCCACATAATTTTTGACCGCTTGAGCGCGATGTGGCAGAGCATTGTCTTATAGAAAATGATCGATTCGTGTCTGGTCGCATATACTGGCCGTTTAAGTTTGATTGCTGCTTTCAGTTTGATCAATTGTCGTCAGTTCCCCATTAATGGTTTCACCAGGTTCTAGTAGCTCATAAAACACACCACACCCTTTTGGTACCACCAAATACAGAGCAGTCTTTGATGTCAAAATCACCACTTATGAAACGCGCAAACCACTCCTTACATTGTGTATTTGATAAAGCATATTCGCTAAACAATTCCGCAAGCAAACGATGATTCTCAGCTGCAGTTTTCTTTGAAAAAAAGTAACTCAACAAAACTTCCCGCAAATGCTGTGTTTTCGCCAATTTTCCAAATTTTGCATCGTGAAAAAAATATGATGCGCACAACCAAATGGTCACCGTGCGTTGGATTACTACGAAAAGTTGCCCGGTTCCAATCCCAGCCCGGATCCAACACCTAAGTTTTTTCACGGTGCCACCTCTTTCGAATGTCTGACAAGCAATCAAAGAGTATCATTTGTCAATGAGCTTCTCAACTCGCCGTTCGGGGTCGCCAAACAACTGTAGGTCCATTCTATTCGTGCAAAAATATAGCACGCATACACAAATGGTTGCGAGAAGGAGGCCCAGGTTTTGCCCGAGCTGTAGCGCCATCTAAAGTAAACGCAACCAAATCAAACACTTTTGACTTTGATTTTGACAGGTATTGAATAAGCCTTTAAAGTGACGTACAGTGCATCGATCTACTACAATGTATAATCAAGTGTTGCTATCTGACGTAAGAAGCCGGTGTTTAAGTATATACACCCAATACATATGTATAAGCTCCACAACTGATCGTTATTTTACTTTAAAAAAAAAAACTCCAATTCGATAATGTGAACGGTCACTGATTTAATTAGTTCACGTTACAGCGAGTATACTGCACTTAGGTTTAGATGGGAGGCTTTTTTTACGACTATATATATAGGTTACAAAAAAAAACACACCTATTTACTTCTTCAGTCCGACGCTTAAACTCATACTCATAGGCTAAAAATATTCCAATTTTGATTTGATGATTTTTATCGGGTGTTGATGTTAATTCAATTTAAAGGTAATCTAGTAGATTTTAAGACTAAGCTTTTTTTATCTACTTTCAGATGACGAAGACGATGAAGTGATTATTTTTAATGATGATGACTACCGTCTGTTTTTGAGACGCACATCCAGACAACTAAGACCAAAGTTGTACTTTATATGTCCATCGGAGAAGCATGGGCATAGTAATTCACTCGAGGTTTCACACTTTAATCAGCAAGCTCATTCTAGTAATTCGCAAGCTCATTATAATGATTCGCAAGCTCATTATAATGATTCGCAAGCTCATTATAATGATTCGCAAGCTCATTATAGTAATTCGCAAGCTGTTTGTAGTAATCAATCCCAAGGAACAAAAATGGCTGCTAAATCTTTTAGTTTCAAAATTCTGGGAATTACAATATTTTCATTTAATCGTAAATCTGCACGTATGAATCAATAAAATGGATGCAATAATTGTAACATTGGTAAACGATCATTTTTTTTTTTTGCGATTTTTGCATATATCAGAACAAACATTGTGTTTCTTTTACATCCATGGGTATTCGTATGTACATTCTTTCCCCAAAAAACATGATTACCCACTTTGGTCGCAGAAGTTCCCCATTATGCTGTTTCTTTCCTCAAAATATTGTCAAACACCCTTTTCGGGAGGAGAGCTGTTACACCCCATCTCCACGAGTCATTTCATATGGCAGGATTCTTAGTACGCCATCAAAATGTCTAACGGGGACGCCATATGGCAAGCTAATGCCGATAGCACAACATCTATTGCAGGATTCTTCGCAAGCTATAGATGACTTGCTATTTTTTGACATTTGAGTGAAAGTTTCATTGCGATCAGTTGTGTATGTGGTCATTGTATTTGAAGACAAAATTAAAAAACAATATGGCTGAATCTAGGAATATAGGAAAATGGCACATTATGATATTTTAAAATTAATAATAATCAATTATAGAGAGTTTCAATGATTATGGAATTATAGAAGTGCTGAGTATAAGCGTAGTAGAGACAGTGGAAGCTGGTCAGGGGCCAGATGATGTGTTCCGTTACCTTCACCATCGCCATCACCGTCAACGTCCCGGAGACCAGAAAAAACAACAAAGAGGGGAAATTTCGCCATCTATGTACATAAATTTAATGATGCCATGGACGCAATTGTTAATTTGACTTCTGTCAAGCCGTAGGAAACGTTATACATGGTTTTTGGCAAATCTGTTGCGATGCAGCTAAGCCAACTATCGCCAAGGGAAGCCACCGAAATTATGGAAGAAATTCCAGGGCTTCTTATAAGGAAGATTCTCAAATCTATAACGCAGGAAGAAACAGATAAACCTCTTTTATCCATTTTTGTTTTTGCTCGATTTATGCTAGGTTTCCACTTGTCGATTTGAAATTGATAACCGACGTATTTTTGCGACAATTAGAAAATTGGCAAGTGGAAATAATGAAAAACTGCTTATTTATCATCAATTCCAATTGCCAATTTTCTAGTTGACCTAAAAATATATCGATTATCAATTTCAAATCGACAAGTAGAAATCTAGCATAAATCGAGCAAAAACAAAAATGGCCGCTGAGTGTCACGCAGTAGCAAAAATGTGTGAGATAGTTATTTAGTGACACTTCCATCACGCAGATTTGCACAGCATCATATCTATCAGTCAAAACTGACACTTTTGTTGAATGGTGTGTACCCGCTTTAAAATCAAATAAAAGCACACACCGTTAAGACGCAACTTGCAAAATAACAAAATATCTTCTACAAATGGATATGATGGATATGATGGTACACAGGCCGAACAAAGTTTTGCGGATAATAGAGGTCAAAATAAAAAATAAAAATTTTGTGAAAAATTACTGTTAATTGAGGTTGCCGGTTATTGGAGTTCCGGATAAAAGAGGTTTATCTATACTAGTTCGTTGGAACCTGTAAGATTATCCTTGTCTACATCAGATATAAGCTATGATGAGCGTTACTAAAAATGTACCTACACCATAAATAAGTAACAAATAAAAAATTTTAATTTTAATTTTGAATTGTATGTTTTTTTATTTTTTCCCACTGAAAAGGTACATCTCCATCCGTAACGCAGCAAATACGTACATTATTTCTTATTTTACAGGCATATTTCTATTTACTAGTATCACCTGTGGTCGAAATTCGACCAATTGTGCAAGAGGAACGCACGTATTAATATTTGTTATTTCACACAACATATTGGAAACAAAATTACACACTGCACTGCCCTCTTCACAACAATATATATTTATATAATGATTATTGCCCCTATTCCGTAAGACAATTTTTGTTAAGTTGAGTTGAAATTTGGTTGAAATTCGAGATTCGGTATTACTTTAACCCTTTACTGCATGATTTTTTTTTTTGTTTGAAACACTTTTTTTTTAATGTATTTTATGGCAGTGATTTCAAAAATGGCCAAATTTTTGAAAAATATTAAAGCGTTTTCGAGATATTGAGCTATATTTTTAGATTTTATATAACTTAAAATGCCATTATCTTTGCAATTGTCTCTTTTTTGAACTTAAAATTTAAACAAATTGAAAATATAACAATATTTTCATAGAATAGCAACAAAAGTTTTGTGCTTACATTATGTAATTTACTTAAAATAATCAAAAAATAAAATGCCTAAAATAGAAAAAAAGCACACACATGCACAAACGTTGGCCACGCAACCAATTTTTGAAAAATAACCGTATTTTTAATCGAAAGAATTCTGTTGGTGGGGGTTAAATACAAAGTGTAATAGCATACTTAGGTTGTTACGCTCCGACAGCTGGAAATTTTCTATTTGAATTTGAGAAAATGCTAATTTACAAGAGCATATCATATATGATATACCATGCAATAAAGGGTTAACACCGCGTCTCCACGTGCTATTGCAAATAGCAGGATTTCATAGCAAGCTATAAAAAAGAGAATTGTCAAATTTGTGTGTGGGCAAATTATAGCTTGATATTTCATTTTTTTAAAATCCAACCGCTTGTACTCAGCACTTCTGTAATTCCACAAACATGGAAACTGCCGAAAATTGTTTATTAATTTAATTATCTCTTCTTGTGACATCTTCGAGTAGGCCATAATTATTATTTTTTATTCAAACGGAACGGACGCAACCAATTTCACGCAAATGTCAAAAAATAGCAAGATATCCTTAGCTTGCTAGATATCCTGCTATGGATAGCTTGCTATCTCAATTATCTTGCTATTTGTCGTCTCCATTAGCTATTTTCATAGCGTGCTAATTATCTTGCTATACATTTTGGATCGGCCTGTAACCAATTTCAGCGCCATAGTTATTCAGAGTGTGAAACTGCTGTCCAAGTAATTGGATTATCACGTAGTGTTGTTGTAATGCATACAAAGCAATGATCTTATATGGATCGTCGGCGATAATAAAACACGGCTATTGATTCTTTGAGTGAAACTTCATTCTTGACGATGGCTTTCATAAAAACTCAGCAAAGAAAGCTTTTGCATGCTGTGCGAGTTGCCATTTCCAACCATGTATCGATCCACTGACCAAAAAAGTTCACAAACATAATCACACTTTAATATAAATCGCCATATCAACATCAAAATTATAAATAATAAACATTTTTATGTTACATTTGATGTTTGATTGAGCAAAAATCAATCAACTTAAAAAAAAAAATATTTAGTGGTACGCAGGTGGTACGCGACCACTGGAAGGCGTGAATTTGTGTTCACAGCTATGTATAACTGTGAACGTGATTTATTCACGACGATCCGAATATGAATAAGGATGGGGCTTATCCTTATCCTTACATATTATAAAATGCAAAGTCTATTTCTGTGCCTTCCCAATTGCATCGAGAACCACTTATTCGATTAACGTGATTTTTTTTTTATTCACAGATATGTTCTCTGGCCAGGTTATAGCATATAAATAATCACAACATTATTTTTGGGAGTTAAGATAATAGTCACAAAACTTCATATCCGTGAGGAAAATTATGATTATACAGCTCTAACTCAAAAATGGCGTATCGGATTGAAAAACCAAAAAATAGGTCAAATTAGTAAATTTGTCACTGATTCATTTGAGATATAAAACATTCTCCTGCGTTGTCCTGAAGCTGAGCAATGTTTTAAACAATTATTCAAATCATCGCCCACAATTTTCCTTCAGTGGAGACCACTGCCAGCAGTCGTGCACACACAGTATGTGTGTGTGATGTGATAATAATCATCTATCGTCGAGGGGACTGAGGTTTGCGATAAGAAACGGCAGAAAATCTTCTACCGAATTTAAGCGATTGAAGGAGGTAGAGAACTAATACATACACAACTTTCAAAATATTAGGTCCGCAAAAATACTACTACATTGCAAAAGACATGTGGTAGGTACAACCAAATAATAGTAGACAAATTATGAAACTTTGACCATTTGGTGTAATTCAACAAGGTTTGTCGGATTTGGTGGTTCTGATTTCTACCCAGAACCGCATTACTAGAGCAGCATTTTGCCTAATAAGTACCTAACGCGACTGTTATTGGGCGCGGGTGAAGCCGGGCGGGACAGCTAGTTACTATTATATAAAGACGTAACTTCCAAAAACTTTGTTACCGATGATCTCCGCAAATACTGCATAGATTAACGTGAAATAAATTCTATAATAATCGTTATTTTCGTTAAAACCAGTTAGGCTATGTTTTTTTTGTTTAAATGTTGTTTGTTCTTAAGAAAATGTATTTTTTTTATTTTTTTTATACCTATTTTATTGAGGTTGACTCACATATTAACTCCTAACTTTAAAGCAGTTAAACGAATTGTCAAACAAAAAATGTTTGCATAAAGTCAATATATATACGCGAATTTTAAGACCTTAATCTTTTCTTAACTCTACGTACATGCTGAGAAATAAATAAATAACTAACAACAATTTTCTGTCAGTGAAGACCGAAGCCAACAGCCATGCAGCAGTGGGTGACGTCATAGTGTGTGTATGTGGCATATTTGAATTTCTGCGTATTTACTGAAACAGCATTCTATTGATGCAACGATAAATATGATTGTAAAAGCAAATTCAAATTTTGAAAAAGTGCACGGGCAATGGCGGGTGGGCAACAGCTATACTATAGAAATGTATGAGAAGAAAGCAATTTGTTTTCTCTTGAAAGTTGCAGGTGGGCGAAGGATGCTTGATTCCCATATACAGTTGGCGACAAAAGTCATGGCACTTTGCTATGAAAATCATAACTCGATTTCTGCCTACAATACTAAGCTTGAATTCACTTTATATTAAATTCATACATGCTTTACCAAAGTACACATGCAATCATTATCTCTTTTACTATAAACTGCATTGTAATATTAACAAATTATTCGGACTACATACTTTATATTGGTAACAAAAGTCTTGGCACTTTTAATGGTACTACGATTAAAAAGCTGCTAAATATGAAAATACTACATTTTCTCACTTCAACTTTAGTTGCCTTTGAATCTTTGATCCTTTAGACTTTAGAATGAGTGTGTATAACGATCGCGATTTGAACTTCTTGATTTTTTTTTAAAAAACGGTATACTTTTGAAAAATGCCGAAAATTACGGGTAAAAAGATAAGCGATGAGGAGGGAAATTATTTTAAGTTTGAGAAAAGATGGATAAACTAATACACAGATCGTTGAAAAGTTCAAAAGAAGTAAGTCATTCATAAGAAATGTTATTCTACCGTTCGAAGAAGAAAAAAGAATAACGAATAAAAGATGAACAGGACGTCTGAAATTATTAACACCTATTGAATAAAGAAATATTATAAGAACAATTGAAAGTAATCCTCGAGTCAGTGCTCCGAAGCTTAGTACTAAAGTTGATCATGAGATTGAAAAAAGTGTTTCATCTCGTACGGTCCAAAGGGTTATACCCAGAGCTAGATATAAAAGTTATAAAGCTATTAAAAAATGCTATATAAGCAATGAAAATCGAAAAAAAGACCAGACTTTGAAAAATAATATGTAAAATATCCGCAAGATTTTTAGAACAAAGTAATATTTTCAAATGAATCCAAGTTCAATATTTTTGGATCCGGAGGTCGAATTTTAGTGTGGCGTCATCAAGGTGAGTCTCTATTACCGAATAATTAACATCCTACAGTCAAACACGTAGATGTTGGGGTGATGTTTTGGGGTTGCATGTCTGGCCAACATGTGGGAAATATAGAATTGATTGAAACAGGTAAATAGATAATAGATAGATAGATTCGGGTATTTGAATATTTTAAAAAGAAATGTGAAAGAAAGTGCAGAAAAGCTGGATTAAAAGGAAGATCATTATTTCAAACACGACAACGACCCGAAGCGTATGGCTTATATTTTGAAACAATGGATCATTTTTAACACTCCCCATACTTTACCAACCTCACCACAATCTCCAGATCTCAACCCGATTGAGAATTGGTGGAGTGAGCTCGATACAAGGATCAGAAAACAAGACATTGTCCAAACAATAGCTCAAGGATGTAATTTGGCATGAGTGGCAAACTATTAGCCGCAGCGTGACGTAAAAGTTAGTTGAATCAACGCAGAGATGTCTAGAAGCTGTTATTAAGTCAAAATGTTAACCAACGAAACATTAAAATTAATTTTATGACCTCTTTTTATGTAAGTGCCAAGACTTTTGTCACCGTATAAAGTATACATTCATAATGAATTATTTTGTTTTCTTTTATGTTGAAGTAAATCTGTTAATATTCTTTCACTTTTGTTAACTCCTTTGTTAAACCTTTTAAATAAAACAAATAATTTATTCTTGATTCCAATATTATAGCGTGCAGTTTATTATTAAATGCAAAATTCCTTCAGGTGCCATGACTTTTGTCGCTAACTGTATGTACCTTTTCAAATCCGTTTTGCTGGTTTTGTGTATTAATTTTGCCTGGAATAAGTAATATTTTGCGAAAATCGTCTGATTCGGTAAAGAAATTCCATAAAAACAAGTTTTTCTTCGCTTTGTTATTGACGGCATCTGAAAAGTAGGTACATACTCGTACAGAACTGAAACTCCCATCTTTTTGTATGCTCAAATTTATTTCTTACTCAATTAAAACATTTTTTTTTGTATTTTTTGTGAATTTTTAAAATTCATTGCTTTAACACTAATCTACGAGTTCATTTGTCATTTTAATGGTGTTCAAATGATTTCAGCTTGTATCCACATCACTTGTTGTCGATTTGCTCTCCGTTTCATGGGAAATACTCTTTTCCTTTATGCCCAACCATGGGACTCGCTTTTCTAGCTCCAAGCGATACTTTGGATGACTCGCTGCATAAATCCACGGATCTATGCAGGAGACTGTCTTAGACGCCATCGCAGGCAGCATTGAAGTGAATGGTGTAACAAGATGGCTGAAAGAAGATGCAGGGTTATTTTATTTATTTGCTTTAATGTTATTCTGTAAAAAACCTGTTTCCGAATGCTGAAACAATAGCTACCAATGAATATGGAGTCCATGCGCAGAGAAATAGAAAGTAAATAACAAAGGCTGCCTTGGCAATCCGTAACTCGACACTGGTTGCTGCTGGATTGGCGGACAAGGATTTGACATTCATTTTTTTCGCTTGCTCTTGGAGCATTTTCTCGTGAGCTCTTACCTATATATATAAAATTGTTTTATTAGTTGTATAGTTGTTAAAAGTGCATAATCAACTCTTACATGAAAGAAGAGCTTCGAATAGAAGACGAGTATAAAAACCATTGGGATACAGTAGGCCCAAACGAATATTACAAATACAAAATTCCTTGTATCATCATCTTCTGTTAGATAGTCAAAAGAGCATGTAGTTAGGAAACCCTCTGAAATATAAGAGCACACTCATCAGCACACTTGTTTTAGAAGATAAAAACAACATTTTGAAAAGAAGCCCCCACAGAGCCTGAATCTATCAGTATCGCTTCACAAACAGTTGTTTGGTGGATCATCTACCGATTATTTAATACTAGCTATCCCGCCCGGCTTCGACCGTGTCTAAAAAATATAGCGTTACTTACAATACATACATTGTCATTTCGTTTGAAAAATCAAAGACAGTGCGAACGCACCCCAAGGTTGCACATCCACAAGTGTGGATTGTAAGTATTTGTAGTTTGAATAAGTGACATTTCGCAAGAAAGTGTCATTTGTTAGAGTGTTTTTTTTTTTGCATTAATTTAAATAATATTGCAAATAAATTAATTTAAAAATCGGCCAATAATAGGCACAGGATGTTAATCAACTGGAATACGAAGTTCTACTTCATTGTGTGCATTAGTTTTTGTGTTTACCTAATCGTAAGATTGACAGGTAAGAGCGTCACATTGAGATTTATATATTAGTATGATATGATATGATATGATATCGTGGATGTCATCGATAGATAAAATAAAGAGCAATGGCCCAAGGTGACTTTCCTGAGGGATTACACGAGATGTAAACCATCGATCGTTTAGCAAATAAGTACTGAAAATAAAACTCCAAAGATTTGAGTTTAGCCAAAAGTAAGGTGTGATGAACTCAATAAAAGATTTTTGCAAAATCAGTATAGTGCACCATTCTTAAAATACAGTGCTTTGCATAAATCTGCATACACTGCAGTCTGCACCTCTATTCCTATTTTTATAATGAATAAATGTTCAGCACTCAAAAACCGAGCAAATCATAATTTTTATTTGACACTGGGATGTTCTTCTATGGGATTCAATTTAATCTAAGTAATTTTTTTTTTGCAAACAATTTATGATACAATAAAATGTACCACCACAACAAAAAAATGCTTTGCAAAAGTCTGCTTGCAGTCACATTTGTTCCGTTTTCATTAAAATGTTTACCGTTAATTTGGGTTGTGCTCTTTAGATTATATTAATATTAGTATTCTCATTCGATTGTTTCATCTAGTAGAAGACGGACGTTTTTGCAGATCAGAATTCTAGGAAAAACATGAAAAGGGTTAAAGGAAAAGAATTGGACATTTCTGAGAGGAGAATAATTGTTGAGTTGCGCGAAGAAGGAAAAGAAATTTCTAAATTTCTAAATTTCTGGTGGCCGTGGCCGTGGTGGTTAGTGCGTTGGACTACTGCGCATGCTGCTCGGGTTCAATCCCAGCAGCAGTCCAACACCTAAAAAAAAGTTTTTCACGTTTGCCACCTCTTTCGAATGTCTGACAAGCAATCAAAGAGTATCATTTGTCATGAGAGGCTTCTCAACTCGCCGTTTGGAGTCGGCAAAAAACTGTTGGTCCCTTCTATTTTGTGGTAAAAATAACACGCACACACAAATGGTTGCGAGAAGCTAGGCTTGGTTCTGTATAGGACTGCTGACGCCGTATTTTTGTTTTTTTTTTTTTTTTTTAATTTCTAAAATTCCAACACGGAATCGCTCAACAATCCAGAGAGTCATAGAAAATTTTAAGGCTCGAGGAACACATGTGAGCAAAGAAAGATTCGGTAGACCTAAGAAGATCGGTAGCACTGAAAGTAAATTTATTGTGCGCCAGGTGTCAAAAGAACCAGGTTTGAGCTCAGGTAAAATAGCTACAAGACTGGAGACCATGTTTGATACCTCTGTACACCCTTTAACTGTTTCTAGAGCACTGCACGTAGCTTGGAATAAACCATACATTTCCGAAATTAACCGTAAAAAAAAGCTTAAAATTTTGATTGTTGGTCAACAGTTAGCTATATTCTCTGATGAGAGTGAAGTTAATATTTTTGGGTCGGACGGGCGAAAGCTGGTGTGGATGAAAAAGGGCGAAGAAATGCTGCCAACAAATTCAAATGCAACAGTCAAGCATGGAGGTGGTGGGGTCATGGTTTGGGGGTGTATGTCGGCAGCCGGCACATTGAAGTTAGTTCTAAATTATGGATAAGATGTTATACTTTGACATTCTTAAAAACAATCTTCAAAGTAGTGCTGAGAAGCTGGGCTTAGCTGGTCGATTTCACTTTCAACATGACAATGACAATTTAGTTCGACAATGGATTGTTTATAATACCCCCCACTTTCTTCAAACTCGGCCGCAATCGCCCGACATAAACCCTATTGAAAATCTGAGTTGGAAAAAAAAATGTAAAAAAACGTGAAATAACGAATAAACAGGTACTCAGCGAAATTTTACTAAAGAATGGTAAAAAATTGGCGCGGACCTCACCTCACCAAATCTTGTTCAATCCATGCCGAGATGATTACAAGCCATTATTGATGCAAAAGGGTACCCCACAAAATATTGAGCATAAGAATATTATGAATTTAACCACTGTACGCAGACTTTTGCACACCGTTTTTCTATTAAAAATATATAGTGGCTACCCGGTGCACTTCGCTGCACCCAATAAAAACAGTGTTTATGTCATATATGTAATGAAATTTTTTCGAGTGACTTTTTGTGTATAGTAATGACTCAGGTGGAGAATTAAATATCGTCAACTCTATTTGGATTTAAGAAAACTGTCCAAACAATGATATCCTTTAAACTCAAAAACTTACTATCCGATCGAGCTGAAACTTAGACAATATATTTGTTATGAAACGAGAAGTGCACGTAATTCAAAAGTTAGCTGTCACCGTGGATTGCTGTAGTAATAATTTTGAGATTTTGATTTTCATGGCCATCTATCGGGAAACTTGATAACTTTTGATATACAAATATTTCTCACTTCATAACGAATATATTATGTAAGTTTCAGCTCAATTGGATGGTTTTCAAATGTTGGTGTTCCAGCGCCATCTATCGAAATTCTTGAGAACTTTTGATGTACGAACATTTCCCAATTCATTACAAATATATTGTGTAAGTTTCAGCTTAATCGGACGGTGAGTTCAAAATTTTTGGAGTTCCAGCGCCATCTACCGGAAAACTTGAAACGAACACTAATTTGTAGTCATTAAAGAAACTGTCACACCCCAATATTGTCAAATTGAAAGAAGTGATTCGGGAGAACGATACACTCTACTTTGTATTCGAGTATATGAAGGAGAACCTGTATCAAATGATTAACGATCGGGACACACATCTGCCGGAGAATACTATAAAAAGTATACTATTTCAGATAAGACTTTCAATAGTTGAAGAGTAATTAATTGATAGCGTTGATGAGGTTAGTGGGCACCGTAGCGCAAGTGGTTAGTGCGTCGGACTACTGTGCCAGCGGTCTTGGGTTCGAATCCCGCCACAAACATCTAAAAGTTTTTCACTGTGCCCACCTCTTTCGAATGTCTGACAAGCATCAAAGAGTATCATTTGTCACGATTGAGCTTCTCAACTCGCCGTTCGGAGTCGGCAAAAAACTGTAGGTCCCTTCCATTCGTGCAAAAATATAACACGCACACACAAATGGTTGCGAGAAGCAGGCCCAGGTTCACCTCGAGCTGTAGCGCCAACTAAGAAGTTGATGAGGTTTTGGTCACTGATTGTGTAAGTTTCAGCTTAATCGTACGGTGAGTTTAAAAATTTTGAAGTTCCAGCGCCATCTACCGGAAAACTTGAATTTTTTTTATATACGAACACCTTAAACATCAGAAAAAGTATTTATAGTGTAAGTTTCAGCTCAATCGGATGGTTAGTTTATGAGTTTTTAGGTATCAAACGAACCGCTAATTTTTATATATAAAGATTATATTTTTATTTTTAAAGCAACTTGATACGAAACTCAATCAATTTTTTTTGTCGATTATCGTGATTGAATCACACTTTTTATTTTGAAGTGAATTTATCTTTTATTTTATTGTTTTTATAATTTTTAAATGCTTTTAACCACTGTACGCAGACTTTTGCAAAGCACTGTAAGATCTACTTCAAACGAAACCTACATTCCGGCGTAGCCAAGGCCTCAACCAACAACCCCTTCCAGTTAGCCCTAATAAACTTACCCGGTATAAACCGTCCCCAAATCTTAAACCATGGCATCACATTAAAAGGTATTGCCCAAAACCAGGTCAGAATGATAAGCGCTCCAACTTGAAAGAAATTCAAACGTCCATCAATCGGGCTTGAGATAGTTCTAAATCAATAGAAACAATAAAATAATTTGCAACTTCAAACATCCATCTCACTTGAATCTGTCGAACGCAATCATCGCATTTGTACTGGCTGCTCCAAAGCCAGCGATACCACCTAAAAACGCGTAAATATTACATGCGAATTCATCGCCCAGAATTCGTTCGGCCACTGAGTTGCCCAAGAACATTGCCGAATCTCCTGCCATACATAAATCAAAAATGGCCAGGTTCACAATTAAAAAGTTCGATGGTGTTCGAAGGACTTTTGATCTAAAATAGGAAAGCAAAAAATTCCAAATATAGAAAAGGTTTATTAATTTATTTTTCTGATTTGAACTTACGTCGAAAATATCCAAATAACCATGCCATTTCCAAATAGCGAAGACGTCAGTAAGGCCAGGTAGATAATAAAGAAAAGAGCATGAAGATACTCGGCTGGAGCTTGAAAACCACGCCAGTGAGGGTGGACCATATGCAGGGATTCAACAGGGACATTCCATCCGAGGTATTTTATATTATTTCCCGAGCTAACCAACAAAAAAGAAAACAAAAGAAAATAATAAAAACTTACCACTGGTAGCGAACTTAAAGTTTACTTATTGAAAAAGTCGGAAAACGCTAGAGGCCGTGCCAACAGACGGGTATTATTACTGTCCATTATTCCAGCCGTTTTTTATTATTAAACATTGCTTAAGCCCGAATCCACCTTTCACTCTCAAGAAGACACTAAATAATCGAATGACTCGCCGTCAATGGTGTGGTTGTACTTTTATACTTTCTTAGGAATTCATCTTATTAAGACGTTTTTGAAATTCCTTTTGCTGGGGATTAGGCCAGCTTAAGACAGGCACAGAAGAATTTGTCGTGTCAGCAGCAGCAACGGAGTGTACTTAGCGTGTGTCAAAATTTACAGAAAGGTGGATGGAATTGGAAATTTTCTTAAGGTGATGTATTTATTTTTAGCGATTGGTCATCGGGGTTACTCGTACATGACTGAAAGGAAAGGAATGCATGTTTAAAAAATGATTTTAACCTGATAATCGAATTACTAGATTTTCTAGGTAAAACTTCTGGTTCAGGACTTTTTAAAGTTCTTATTTATTAAAAGGCGTTCTCGACTCGAACGTACCTATCCATGTATAAAATGTATATCCGGCCAATGAAGTTGGGTTGGGTGCATCAAGATTAGATACTGATTAAGCGTATTTGCTTTGTTTCGAAACGGACTTTGAGTTTATCAATGAAGAGGGATTTATGTTCGCGACTGAGGTAATCTGCTCCGTGTCAATTCATAAAAAAATCTTTGCACCTTTAAATTATTGTCTTTTGTTCCTTCTCTTATCTTACAAATAATGATTATGGAGACTTATCGGGTTCGAGATCACTTCTGCCGCTTTCCATATGCTAGATACGCGAAGCGTTGAGATAATTTCTTTGTTAGTCTTACAATAGCTTTTCTTTGTAAATTTTTCAGGATGTCTCCAGCTAGTGAAAAAAAGAGAATCACACATACAGTGCCGTTCGAAAATTTTTGCTCAAACCTTTTCGGATGGGAGTTCTTGGAATTTATGAGAGCTACGATGTTTTTTTGCACTGGTTAGCAAAATATCATTCAATGAGTCAACAAAAGTCGATGTAATTATAAATAAGAGGTGCATTTAGCTCGTGATAGCCGTCCAAAACGACCAAAGTGATTAAAAAAACCAAAAAAGGGAAAAATTAGTGCCGAGTGCAAATCGAATATTTTTTGTCTGTCACGTCTAAATTCAACAACCCGTCAAATTTCTGAAAGATTTCATGAATTTAAAAAATATCGTGAGACCGTGACTACCAGCAGAAGGAAAGGCTCAGAGATGCCAAAGCCATCGGTATGTGTCTAAGACGGATATTAAGAATGATCTATTTCGAGCTAAAGGATAAATAATTTCAGCAAGTGAGAAAAAGGCTCTTAAAAGCTGGACTTAAAGCACGCAAGCAAGTACTGAAGCCGGATTTTTCAATTAGAGTCAGAGAAAAACGACTAATTTGGGATAAGACACATCTTAATTAGATTCAAGAACAATAATATCTTTTCCGACAAATCCAAGTCTAAGCTGAACGTGGGAAATGGGAGAAGTCCTGCGTAAAGAGAACCATAGGAAAGATAGAGCTTTGAATGCCTCTTATGGATGCCCCCAGAACTGAAGCTGTGATGGTTTGGGGATGCTTCTCTGAAAATGAAAACGGTAGAATGGCCTCTTCAGAATCGAAAGGGGCTGCAGCAGTTTATCTAACGGTCCTAGAATATGAATTAGAGCCCTCCGCGTTAGAACTCTTTAGTGACACTTGCAGCTTCATATTTCAATTGGATAATGCTTCTTGCCATATAGCTAGGGACGTTTCGATACAAGTAAATATGAGTATATACTCGATACTTTTGTTTCGATCCAAGTACTTTTTGTACTCGATACTTTGATTTGAGTAGTTACTTGGTATCGGAGGCATATTCCAAGTAACAAGTATTTCCAATTCCAAGTATAAATATTTCCATTTAAAAGGGACAGGAATACCTGAATTCCGTTATGTTACAATATGTATACTTTTTAAGTTTTTAAAATCTCTAGTCGGACCTCTCCTTGAATTCGCCTGCCAAGTTTGGTCACCCACTCCCTTAGAAACGAAGCTGTTCAGCGCAGGTCTATCCGTTTTGCCTTACGCGGTCTACCTGTCAACTATATCTTACCCCCTATGCAGATCGGCTAAGGTTGCTTAACTTGCAACCCCTTGTAAAACGTCGCGAAGTAGCTGATATACTTGCCCACGTAACCCTAGGTGTGTACCGCTCTTTGGGCTTCCTCAACACCGACCAAATACGGCCATTTCGGACCAATCTCCAGAATGTTACGCCTAGCCAACAGCGCACAGAACACCTCTCTTAGAAACTCTCTCTACACCTCTTCGTCTCAAGTGTTAGTTTAAGTTTCCTTCTGCTCCTCAAGACCTATTTCAGTATTAGTTTCATTTAAAAAATATCGGTTTTAAGACTTAGTTGGTTTGTTTAAGAATTATTTGCTCGTATTCAGCCAAAATAGTAAGTAATAACATCTAAAACTTATACATATATTGATATTAATTCAAGTCATCCCATGAATACTGCCTATAGCCGACTTTAGTTACAGCCGGGCACTAAAAAAAAGAAATTTGTGTGGGGATTTTTTCCGAACTTTGAGAGCATCTGGCAAGGACATGGTGACAAGGAAAACGTCTTGGATCTATGTATCACTATTCAGGGGGTTCTATACTGTTATTTTGGACTAAAGTCAAGTTGTTGCCCTTATTATTTCGTGTTTGAAAAATAATGCATTTTTAATGCACTGTTACTCTCTTTAGCTGCCACTTACATTTGCTGGCAGATCTCCTTCTTCAACGCTGTAAATTAATATGCATATTATTTGGTTACCTTTCACATCCAAAAATTACTGCAGGCTCTTGGTCTATTAACAACGGCATGTCAATTCAATTCACGTCAAGAAACTCAAGTGAATTCAATTCACAAAAACAGAGGATTTTCGGAATGCAAAACACGAATTTACAGTTGTCATTTCGAGTGGACTGTGGAACCCCAAAATTTTCACTTTTGAACATACAATCCACAATTCATAATTTCGTTCGGAATACAGAACACCTAATTCCACTTTGGGTGGGAGGTCTATCTCTTATTTATCCTCTTGACGACGATTGGTTAAGTCAATAAGAAATAAATTGATCATCTAAGATAAATCACCGCTATCGTAGAATCCACCGGATCGATGATTCCCTTCACTGGTTCGATTCACTTTCACTTTTAGCTTGGTATCGTAGAATCCGTCGGTGAAGTTTCCTTACCGACATGAATGTTGAAAAGGAAGTGTCTCTGTCAAGCAGAATTTTTTTTGACAGCAAAGAGAATTTGTATTTTAGAAATATTCTTTGGTTCTTGCAATATAGAAAAGAATTATAAATAAAAAAAAAATAGTAAAATAGATAGCATAGTTCTATTTCTTGATTCGCCAGATGAAGAACAAGAATTATTTTCAGAAAGAAAAAAACGCGCATGCGTAGGAGGAGCAGTATGACATAATGGAGCTATCTGATAAGACGTGTTTTCAAACTTAATTCTTTCAAATTTAATTAAAAATTCTTTAATCATGTTATTAAAAATGTGCAGCTAAATAAATCGACTTTTTCATAATAAGGGGGAAATGGATCTAACTTAAGGGTAACAATAAAAAAAGTTAAATGCACCATATTAAATAAATTTTTCTCACCGAGAGAGATTAGATTCCACGTTTTAATGAAACCCGGTCCAGCTTTTTTAGGTTCAGACATCATAAAATGCATACCTACTTACGTTAAGGGTTTTTTAATAAGAGCGCTACAAGTTTTTTAAATAAAACAAAAACGGGTTTGAATATCAATGAAATTCTTTATTCCTGTGAAAGTACGTTCGATACCATTATGTATGGAACCCGATTTCTTTTGCATGGCCACCACGGGCACGCTTGCAGAAGTCCAGACGCTGAACCCAATTTTCGACGGTTTTCAAGCATAAATCGGCCGATACTGCTGCAATTTCACGTTCGATATTCGTACGAAGTTCATCAATCGTCGCTGGCTCGTTGGCATAGACCATAGACTTGACGTAGCCCCACAGGAAATAGTCTAACGGCGTCAAATCGCACGACCGAGGCGGCCAAGCGACTGGACCATTTCGTGAGATAACACGTTCTCCAAACTTGGTTTCCAATGAATTGATTGTGACATTCGCTGTGTGGCTTGTGGCGCCGTTCTGTTGGAACCACATGTCCTCCAAGTCCATATCATCCAATTGGGGCCAAAAATATTCGGTTATCATTGAACGGTAGCGATTCCCATTCACAGTAACGTGCCGGTCTTGATCATCACGGAATGACGCCGCCGGCCCATAAACCACACCAAACCGTAATTTTTTCGGGATGCAATGATGACTCATGGAGTACGTGTGGATTGCTGCCTGACCAATACCGCATATTTTGTTTATTAACGAAGCCATTCAGCCAGAAATGAGCCTCATCGCTGAAGATGATTTTTCGATGAAAATCCGAATCGTTTTCAAGTTTTTGCTCAGCCCAATTCACGAACATACGACGCTTCTGGTGGTCAAGCGGCTTCAGTTCTTGCATCAATTTAATCTCGTAAGGATGTAGGCCAAGATCTTTTCGCAAAATTCGCCACAACGACGTCACAGAGATGCCCAACGCTTGAGAACGACGTGTGAGAGACACATTTGGGCTATCTTCAACTGAAGCCTCAGCAGCAGCAATATTCTCGACACTACGTGCACTTCTTTGTCTCACTGGCACGGGAACATTTTGTACTGTGCCTGTGGATTCAAGTTTTTCCAGTAGACGCTCAATTGTTGATCTGCTTGGACGATTATGACGACCATAAATTGGACGTACCGCTCTTAACGTTAAGGCCACTGACTCCGAATTTCGGTAGTAAATTTTAATAATTTCTACTCGTTGTTGGCTCGTATATCTTTCCATCATGAAATGGCAAACCTTACTGAAGAGAAATGTCAAAAGAGCGGCAAGAAATATGGCCTCGTTTGCTGTCCCTGTCGCTCTACTTTTGTAGCGTCCCTGTTAAAAACCCTGTATAAACAGAGAATTGAGAGCAGTGTTGCCGCTGAGAAAATGTGAAAAACAGGAGATCTTCTGTTGGACTTACAAAAGTAAAAGGAGACTTAAAATTTCGTCCAAAAACCTATAAAATATGATATTTTTAAGTAAAATGTTTATTGCATTAGGAAAAGGTTCTTTGGCACTACATAATTTGCTGTTGCGCTGACTTAATGTTATTGATATGTCGTTTCCCTTCAGCATGTCGCATAATAGTCCACTTTTGTTCATAGAAAAATGTTTGTTGCGTTGCAAACAACGCATTTGCATTCCATAAAATTGTCTGGATTTTCACTGAGCCAATTTTTAAAAAGGAACCTCTTTAACCTTCTGTTCATATAATACTTTGCCTTTTTCTTGAATTTAACTTGAAAAGGAATTAGATAAAAAGTACCTACGTAAAAAATAAATACATAATACATATTATGCTTTTGTTGAGCTTACATAGTCAAGAAAAACTAGAATCACGAAAATTAGCAACGTCGATCTGTCTGTCTCCCGTTCTTGTCCTTCATGTACTCGCGCTGTGTGTAATCATTCTAAGCAGGGCCGTTTTGAACAGTTTTGGCGCCTGGCGCAGGAAAAAAAAATAAGCGCCCCAAAAGCAACTTAAATTTTTTTTGATCATTTCCACATCTCCCGAGGAGAGAGAGTAATTGAAGCGTTGACATAAAATTCAACCCTAAATATTTCTTGATGGTCTAAAATTACCTCATTCATATCCTCAGGAAAACTGAACTACTTTTTTTCGGGACCGTTAAGTTGAAATTGCTGGAAAAGGAACATTCATTTCATTTGCTATAAGTCTCGCCATATTTAAAAATTCAAAAAAACTTGTCATTAGTTCTTAGTTCGACTAAAAACTTTTTCATTGAGCACAAAATTTCAATTGCAAGCTTAAGGCAAATACTGCTTTGTGTCTAATATTGTGTACCAAATAACAACACAACAAATAAATTTAAATTCGCTTAGCTTACTAACAAGAGATTGAGGCATAATTTTGGACTTTTTGATCATAATTTTCTGAAATTTTAACAAGAGCCCATAAACATTTCCCAAGTTTATTGCATCTATTCTGCTTAAGGCTGCGGTTATATAGCAAGCGTGTAATAAAGGGTGATTTTTTAGCTGGTTTGGTTTTGGCAACACTGGTTTTGACAGCTGACGTGTGTTTAGTACCTTGTGTCACTGTCAAACAGCTTCAGTTTGGTTTGCAATTTAACCATGGATCGTCTTACAAATGAACAACGCTTGCAAATTATTGAATTTTACTATCAAAATTCGTGCTCGGTTCGAAATGTTCATCGCGCGCATTTTATGATCGGCATTCTCGACCTTCTGAGCAGTCTATTCGGAAGATTGTGACCAAATTTCGCACCAAATTTACTTTGTTGGACATTAAACCACCAACACGTTTACGTACTGTGCGTAGTGAAGAAAATATTGCGGCCGTATCAGCTAGTGTGACAGAAGACCGCGAAATGTCGATTCGGCGCTTGGTGAACGCTACCGAGCGATGATAACAAACTTTTTTTTGCCCGAAATGGAAGTTCTTGACTTGCATGATATGTGGTTTCAACAAGACGGTGCCACATGCCACACAGCACGCGAAACAATGGCGCAATTGCGAGGCGAGTTTGGTGAACAGTTAATTTCACGTTTCGGGCCGGTCAATTGGCCGCCTAGATCGTGCGATTTGACACCATTAGATTATTTTTTGTGGGGGTATGTCAAGGCTAATGTCTATAGGGACAAGCCCGCTTCGATTGACGCACTGGAAGCCAACATCCATGCATTCATTCGTGAGATACCGGCCGATATGTGTGAAAGAGTATGCCAAAATTGGACTCAGCGGATGGGCTACCTGAGACGCAGCCGCGGTCAACATTTGCATGAAATTATCTTTAAACATTAAATTGCAAGGTTCAAACTATCGATTCAAATAAATATTTCATTCATTTTTTCGAATTTTTTGTGTTTTTTTTTTTAAAAAAGTTCTCAACCTCTTAAAAAATCACCCTTTACATATATTACATACTAATTTTCAATATTTTTAAAAATGTGCTATCTACCACTTGAAGTGCTAATGTTCTGAATTGAATAATATCTTTTGTTTTTGTAACCGCATGTTGCATTTTTTTTATGCAGTCTTGTTTTGTTATCAATTAAATATTAAATGCACAACATATAAGAAGGAAATGTTTTTTTATTGGTTGAAAACACGACAATGCAAAAGGGATCCAAAAAAAAAGGAAAATGTGCTATCTTTCTGTCGCGATCTGTACATACATAATGTAACAATAAATTTTCCTACGTATGAACTGAGTTTGACTCTCTTTCTCTTCAGTCAAATCGAACGTTTTGATACATCGAACAAGGTTGTGAAACCAAATTTGAAGTTCGCATCGTTTTAGGTAGGCGCATTGCCTTGGCGCGAAATTTGAATCCTGCTCCACAACTTCCGACATGTTTGTTGATTTGTATGGATTTTGGTAGGCGCAAATGGAGCGGTATGATAAAACTGCTCCACAGCATGTTAGCAGTGAAAATTTCGTTTTTGGCAATGGGCTGAAAGGGTCGACTGGATATTTAATATGAAACAACAGAACCTACTATGGTTGCAGCAGAGACAAATGTTTGTCTCTGGTTGTAGTTGGGTACAGATAAAAATTCTGCTAACTAGTCTGTTATACCAATTAGCAGCTATGGAAAGAAAGAGAATGAAATGTTGTGGGAACGGGAAGGAATAGAAAAAAAATTATTATGCGCATATTTATATGAAAATTTGGTGATTTTAATGTGTGTGTATTTTTTAAAGTACAGTGATTGAAATGTGTGTATTGTTATTTGAGAAGTACGATGAGAAATATTTGTTTGTGAAGAATATAAATACATATTAGCAAACAAGTAGATCTGTTTTTTGGATAGTAATTTTTTTTAGTTTTTACGCCTCTTGCTTTCTAGCACCTGGCGCGGCTGCGCCACTCGCTCCTATGTAAGGTCCGGCCCTGATTCTAAGGGTATTCATATCCCCTTTAGCGTGTGTAGGTTATAAAAAATGCCCACTTTAGGTCTGTTCCTTTACTTTCGGCTCCAAAAATAGTAAGTTATTTAATTTCATGGAGTGGGGGTAAAATTACGAAAAAGTAAAGGAACGCGTTTAACCACAAAAGTTACAACAAACGAATTGTCATGAATATATGTGAAGCAAGAGTTAACAAAGTGGTGTTGTACGATCATGGAGTCTACATAAAAGTCCACTCTTGATGATATCCCATAACCAATGCGGTATGCAATATATTGCGAAATGCAAATTTCAACATTCAGAACATTCAACTTTCATCTATGTTCCTTTTGGGAACGGCACAAAATCCCGACTTTCAAACTCCCGACTATACAAAATCCCGAAAAAAAAAAATCGCATTTCTAAAAATCCCGACTCACAAAATCCCGACTGCCAAAATCCCGACAAATGAACTTTCGTTTCGCAGTGAATTTTTTATTTTTTTTTTTTGCTGAAAAAAGAATTGAATCTTTAAATCTCTTATCATTTTTTTTCCACATTCTTAAAAGAATGTGTTCGCCCACTACCCCACCATGTCACTACGAAAAAAAAACCAAGAAACTTACCAAAACACAATACGAATTTGTTAGCAAAATCGTTTGGTTAAGTGCATCTGATGAGAATCGAAAAGCGCTGTTCTTTGTGATTCTCATTCGGTGCACTTAACCAAACGATTTTTGTATCTTATTCATAGTGCGTGTTTTGGTAAATTCTCGGTTTTTTTGTTTTTTTTAGTGAAGTGTTCAGGGTGTGACATCGCGAGGATGTTGTTAGTGTCGAAACAACTTCCTTTCAAAATAAGTATTTTGTGGTGAATATTATTTTATGAGAATCAAAAAGAACAGCGCTTTTTGATTCTCATCATGTCTAGTTATCCAAACGTACTGAGCCGTGTGATAAATCGTTCTTATAAGAATGAGAAAATAGTTCCGCGAAAGGATATAAAGATTTTCATACAAACCAAAAAAAATAAAATGGCCGCACGTTCACGACTTACAAAATACCGACTTTGGAGAAAATAATAGTTTAAAATTCGCGCGCGTCGGGATTTTGGCAGTCGGGATTTTGTAAGTCGGGATTTTGTCAGTCGGGATTTTGGCAGTCGGGATTTTGTCAGTCGGGATTTTGTTGTCGGGATTTTGTAGTCGGGATTTTGTGAGGCGGGATTTCATGCCCAACCCGTTCCTTTTCTTTCCAATATTTTACTTTTTGCCATAAAATAAGAAAATGCAAATAATTCAAAACAAACGGAACAGCTGACTTTGCAAGATAGTTCACTTTTTAGCCGCAAAAATTTGTTGAGTAAGAATTCGTAAGATTTTTTAGTGAGGGAAAATTTGTATTCTCTCTTTTCCTACTTTTTTGTGTAGAGGAACGCGGTTGATCTAGAATTCGTACAAATGCGAACCTACGAATCAGTAACAATTTGCTATTAAAGGAACAGACCTTTTATTTTAATCAAATTGTGAAATAAATGTCAATGTCAATGTCAATGTGACTGGGTCCGTTCGGGTACTTTTGCATCAGATGTGTTTTATGTCAAATATCGAAGAGTGGAGGTGAAATTCTCTCAAAGATAGGAAATTTACAAAAAAGGAAACGAACGCGTTGAGCAACAAAAAATGCAAAATGTATGTGATTTGACAGTTTTAATGTAATCTGCCCAAAGAAATTTCTTGTGCCAAAATTCGCAGCATGGTGAGAGTTATTACTCTTTCGTGGGTACTCTCTTATAACGAAAAACTGCGACATTTTTGCGTAAGCGAACGGGTTTTCGTAACTTTTCATACATAGATTTTCGCAGTTTTGGGAGCGTACGCGAATGGACCTACTCACATGTAGTGCCAATCACCAACCAGGAATGTTATTGCTATGGGTCTACCGTAGATTATTTGTTGCTTTTTTTTTCATATAAGCCTTCCATTTCGAATTTTGTTTTCAATAAAAAAAAGTAAACTAACAGGAGAAACGGTCTTAAAATTATCTGGGAACAGGAAACAGTAGATTTCACTTTTTCGGAGCTAAATAACAGTAGACTCCTGTTATAACAGGAGAAACGGCAACAGTGATTGAGAGACCAACTCGAAAACAATCGATAGTGGAAAAAGTATCGATTGTTTTCGATAGTGGAAACTATCTATTATAATCGATAGTGCAATCGATAGTTCTCCACCTCTAAAATAGCAGCTTGTCCACGTTTTTTTCTGAGGGAAATCACCAACAAGGTATTGGTAAATAAGCATATTTACTGTGTTAAAGCACTAAATTGATCAATACTAGTCTTTTATTTGCTGCAAAATATTTTTTTTGTAGAATCTGTTAATTTAAATTATCAAGTAAACAAATCAACAATGTCAGATCCGCGACGTTTGAGCTGCGTCATATTGTCATATTTTGTATGGATAAATCCGATTCGAACGTTTTCCACGATGCCGTGGAACTCATTCACATTACCGACAAGGGAATGATTCACTTCGGTGGATTCAACGATACCGATGCCGATGCTCAAATTACAGTGAATCTTTTCCCCCGACAGATTCAATAACTTTTTTTCTATTTAATGAATCTGGTTAATTTTTTTTTTATTTTGCAGATTGATTTAACAAAAATGGATAAATGGGACACTGAAACAAGAATTTGGATTGTCCGCCGCTATCACGCACTGGAGTCCGTAGTTTCGGTTCAAAGAGAGTATAGGCGTACGTTTGGCGGCAATCCTCCGAGCAAATTGACCATAATGAGACTTGTTAACAATTTTGCCGAGCATGGGACAGTCGAAAGAAGACCTTACCATCGAAACCCTTCAGTTCGGATGGAGGAAACAATCGCTGCTGTAGCTGCTGCCATACAAAACAATCCAAGAGTTTCAACAAGAAGCTTATCTGCTCAAATGGGTATAAGCAGACAGTCATTGCAGTCAATTATGCACAATGATTTGGACGTATTCCCATATAAAATTCAAATGGCCAACAAACCGAACGCAGCAGACTTGCCGATTCGCTTGGAATTTTGCCAGAAGATGCTTCAAATGGTGGAATAGGACGGAAACATGTTGAACTGTCTTTTTATGTCTGACGAGGCCCATTTCGATTTATCGGCAACATAAACAAACAAAACTGTCGAATATGGAGTGCTTCCAACCCACAGATACTCCATGACACGGAATTGCATCCACTTCGTGTCACAGTGTGGTGTGAACTTTCATCACGCTGCATTGTCGGGCCCTTCTTCTTCGAAGAAAACGGTCACACCGTTACGGTTACTGCAGACCGTTACTTGAGCATGTTGAGAGAGTTTTTCTATCAAGAATTACGCCGAATGAGAATTTCTTTCAACTCTGTGTAGTTTCAGCAAGATGGTGTAACTCCTCACATAGCCCGGCCAGTTATGACACGACGAAAATTTCCCAATAAGCTGATATCCAGAAACTCCACATTCCGTTGGCCCCCCAGGTCGCCGGACCTTACTGCACCTGGTTTTTTCTTGTGGGGTTATTGCAAACAGGTACAAAGCAAAACCAAAAAATTTGACTGAACTAAAGCAATCCATTTGAGAACCAATTGCGGCTGTTCCTGTTTCAACTCTCCAAGCAGTAATGAACAAATTTTTGGTAAGATGCCGCACATGCATCAATGAGCAGGGGGGGCATTTAAAATCCATTATTCTTAAAACTAATTAAGCTATATTTAATAAAATTGAATGAGCTTTAACATGAATAAAAGAAAAATGAATTTTATGCACTAAAAAAAAGGTTATTTGAGTTTCTTAATGTAGCAATATTCATCAGCCATTCATCATTAATATTTCCTGAGTTTTCCATCTTTATAATTTTATTCTTCAAAATAATTTTTTTTGTCAGCCCAAGTGTAATTATCTGTCATAAGTACGGAACTGACTGAGACTGAGAGTATTGCCTACCAATTCGAAAACGCTGAATCGACCGAAGACGTTTTATCAAGTATTTTTCCTTATTTTGTAAAACTCTCCACCATTCATTGAAAAAGCACAAAAAAAAAAACATTTTATTTATTATTTTCATTTTATATATATTTTTTCCTTTTTTGTATTGTTATTTTAAATTAAAATATTTAATCACCATTACAATATTATTCTTCTTACACAAAACTAAAACTAAATTAAAAAAATTTATTTTATAATGTTAAACTTATTTGTTTCATTAAATATCTTACACGCCTAGAGACTAAGTTTACTATAATTTTTTGTTTGTTTTGTTTCTATATAATTAATAATTATCATTTACGTGCAACTTTTCTTAAAATATATATATATTTTTTTTTATATACGCAACTATGTATTCCTAGTTTATTTTAAATTAATTACTTTAATGTAGTATATGTATATATATATATATTTGTATATGTATGCACTCTATATGTTAATTCTATATTTATTTTCTTTAAGTTTTACATGATTTTATTTTATTTAATTTATTTTTCTTTTGACTTATAATTTCATTTAATTGATTAGAATATTTTTCTCGTATATCTATACATTTTATTTTTTATAATAATTACTTGTTTCATCTAGGATTTGTGAATCAATTTTTTTCATCCAATTTTGGTATTATTGTTGGAGAATTTGTTTTTTTTTTTCCATTTTTATAAAGCTTTCTATCAAGTGTATAATATAAATTTTAGTAGTGTGTTTGTGTGTGTGTTTCTTTCGCTTTCTTTTTGTATTTATAATATATTGCCTAAGGGTTTGTTTTTTTGTCTTAGATTTATCAACAAGCGCAGTTATAATTTACAATTTATCATCGGTCGACTACGATAGTTTATTTGCGTATATTTTTTTTTACATAATTTTTATTTTTATAGAAGAAGTACAAAAGTTTTCTTTACACTAAATAAAATGATTAGTTTTCTTTGTTGCGGGCTTAGAAAAAATTCTTCTTTTTTTTTTGTTTTTGTAAAATACCAAAGGCGGACTTTTGCTAGCTGTTAGATTTTTTGTTTTATGAAATTAAATGGATTAGGATTGGTAGTTTCGATTGACTGAAAATAATGTTTTAAGTTAATTGATTTATGCAGAATAAAAATACTGTGGACTTGTTCGGTAGATTCTTATTGACATTAAATGTAAACGTTTTGAAAGAAGTTTCACGAGACTACAATTGAATCACCAGTTGCAAGAAGGGAGTAAATCACAAAATTTCACATAATGACATTTTGATGCACCTCTTAGGTCGAAGAAAGCAATAAAAACTCGAAACATAGTGCCCTTTATTTCAACTATAGAAAAAATCTCAGAACAGTTGTATGAAGAAGTCATTCAGTTTTTGCGATTTCCCAAAAGTTATGTATGCCAGATGGATTTACTCCCTTCTTCTAACTGGTGATTCAATTCTAGAACCGGAAGCTAAAATTTTACACCAACAAATATGTAAGGGTCTGTTTCTTTACTTCTCTAAGACGGACATAGGTCTATTGGAATCCATTAATTCCAAAGATAAAGCTCTTAGTTTTCGGCATGTTAAATGCAGCTTTTGACGCCCTATTGATAACAACATAAATATCAGAGTTGAGTTCGGTTGTTATTCCAGTAATAGTTGATTGACTATTTAGACAAGTTATTTTGTATTTACAAACATACAGTACCCCGCCAAAAAACGAACTCGGTTGAAATGCTATAATTTTAAAGTTGTCCTGACTTATATAGTTTCCACACCAAAACAATGGTTTTCTTACATCTTTGATGTAGTTTTTTTTATTTTGCTTTATAATTAGTAAATGTACGTTAGCATAATATTTTGTCAAATGTCATTTGTTTTTTAAGACACTGTGCACTCTGACATACTCGCAATTCATGCTTTTATCACATCTTGACACTGTCACTGTCATTCTTCCACAAAACCTCGATATCTTCTTTCGACATTTGTGTTGCTGAATTCCTTCGAGAATAAACTTTTGATTTTAAGTAAACCCAACAATTTTGGATAGGGTTTAAGTCTGAAAAATTGCCGGCCCAAAGAAGAATGTTAACATTATTTCATGAATATATTATATTTAAAGGTTTTTTAAGTGTGGCAGGGAGCGCCATCCTGCATTAAGTGTAGTCTGTTGGAGAAGACTGTGGAATTTGCAATTATGTAAGTCAAAAATCCCGTATTAAGTACTCGTACCGCAGGGCTGCCGAAGTGACTACTAAGGGAGTTTTCATACTACCCTCTTAAACACTGTACTCCTGTGCTCCCCTCGTCATGATTGTACTCCCCTATACAATATTTTTAAGTATGTAGTAATTCAAGTACAATTTCTTCATTGAATAGTACTTTGTTAAAATACTAACACGGTAACGAAATACAGTGGCCAAAATCAGTATAAAGACAGACATTCTTAAACTGGTCAGATAAGGCGCAAGTTGGAACTTCCGGTAACTTTAAGTGCAGCAAGTGTTGAAGGCAAACTGTCCTCATGGTTTCCGCTTTTATTACCGGGAATTTCGAGACGAAAAATCAGTAAAAATGAGCCGGGGGTGAAAGTGTGATGGTTTGGGGTCCCTTTGGATATCATGGACAAATCAGTTTGATGTGGCCACCACAAAATATATCCATAAATAAAAAAATGCAGAGAGATGTGCAAACATGACGAACATCGACGAATTTGGAGAAATTCCAACGGGTGGAAACTCTTACCCCTATTACGCAAGACAACTTTGGTTGAGTTGAGATGTAATTTGCTTGTCATTCAAATGCTATATACAACTCAACTCAACCAAAGTTGTCTTGCATAATAGGGGCATTTATTATTCAACAAAACAGTCCGCGAATGGTTGCAAGTCAGCGGAACAAAGTGTTTACCGTGGCCATCATTTAATCCCGATCTAACCCAATCGAAAAGATATGTGGGATCATGGTTAGAAAGATTTTCATGGAACGGTAGTACAGGAATGTGAAAGAGCTAAAAACACAAATAGCCCAGGTATGGTTCGAGATCAATGGTGAAGATCTGCAGAACTTGCATGGAATTTGACTAATAGAATTTTCGAAGTTATTGAAAGGCGATGAGGTTGTACGAAGTACTAAGTTACAGTTTGATAGGTTAAGCCCAAAACTCCGTTTTAATGCTTAAAATTCTTACTTTCTTTACACAATACTTGTTTGTAGACAAAATTAATGTTTTTGGAATTCATTAACGAATAATTGTGTTTTATAGTCATAACAGGCTAACACCCCTATTGCGGTTAGCGAGTCGAACGAAAAAGTTGGTGAATGTGACTATTTCGTATTACGGTTAGCAACTCGCTAAGATAACATTCGCCTCAAACGTCAGAAGTTTGGCGAATTGTGTTCTCATTCTATTACGGTTAGGGAACGTTCGACTAGAAATCAATTTCTTCTGTCAAAATCGGTCGAATGAAATTTGCTGGTGACTAGGTACATAGTGCGACAGTGTAATGAATGGAAGAAAAATATAAAATTAATAAAATTATTATTAAATATCTCATTAACAGTAAAATAATGTGTGAAATATGTGTATCAATCTTTGATAAAACCAATCATCGCCAATTTGAAAATCTGGTTGAGTTGATGGAGGCAGTGGGTCGAGTTGACCTGGGCAAGCATTTAACAAAATTGTGAATAAAAAAAATATACTTGAAAGCCACCATCACAACAAAATAAAAAATATCGGAAACAAATTCTGCTTTCTGACACTTCACAGCTGATATTTGAGGTTTTTCCCCAGACAGCCCTGGATTCTTTACTCGAATGAAAGTGTTCGCCAACCGTAATATCTCGATAGCAGAAATTCGACTGGGAGTTCGCCTCGAGTCCAACGTTCGATTCGCTAATCGTAATAGGGGTATAATACTTGATGTTGATGTTGATGATATGTGTCGTTTATTTTTGTACTCCTCTCTGACACAAAGTAATGAAACTACCACCGGTGATATAGTCTGCATTTGACCAGTCCATAGACCGTTAATTTATTATATAGGTGAAACTATGTCTATGTTACTTGTCAATTTATGTATGTAGGCCTCGAAAAACAAGAAAAACTTAAAACCGCTTTAAAAATGCAAATACATTATTGAATAAAAAACATAAACAACACTTTCTTTCTAACAATTTCTGTCGATACGCGATAAGTTGACTTCAAATTTCCCACCATAAGCTCGCAAAATGTTTGCTAAATTTCCAAAAATAGCCTTACTTGATACGTTCTTTTATTTCAAATATACACACATAACATAAATGTATGTAAAACAAATATACTTTACTTCTCAATCCTACAACAACACTGACAAAAAGTCTTTATTCATTTAAAATTTTTGTTTAATTGTTTTCATTCTTATTAATTAAATGCATTTATGAAGAAAAAATGATATGATAATTCGTTGTAGGCTAAAATCAAAAGTTAAAAAAATAAAATAAAAAGAAAAACAAAAATTTTAAAATAATGGCATCTTTATTATTAATCATTTTCTTATTACAATAAAATAAAAATAAAATTATATTGTATTCTTTTATGAACAAAAGATATAAACACGGAAAATTTGCGCACATTTAAAAAAAAAATTAAAATAAAATTTTCTTAACACTTAATTGCTTAAAAATTAACACTTACGTATACGTTTATTGTTGTGTGTTTTAATCAACTATTGCATGCTTTTGATTATGATAGAAAATTTTAATATACAGCCAATGAGACAGTTGGATGGGGTTAAGTTTTTTTTTTAACATTTTAGGTTCTTTTGCACACGATCTACATATGTATGTATATTACTTTCGATCAACACATTCGAAAACCACATTATCGAGGTATTATGATAGTCTTGGAATTTCTTCTCTGAATATTAATTTATAGATCACTTTCCTAAGCGCCTGTCTTTAGTGGGGGTTCCCTTAAAGCGCTTACAATACTACGAGTAGATTTCAAGTGGTTACTAGAAAATATTGCAGAATGATAGTCCTATCTTTGTTAAAGCTGAAATGACGTTGACAAACAGATTGAATGCCTGTAATTACCAATAGCAAAGTTGTGTCGGGTACACAGGATTTGTATGAAAATGTATGTGCACGGCAATTTAATTGACGAATTCAGATGCATATGGCGAATTCAGATGTTAAGTTGGTAACTGATTTGAGCACGTCCGATTAATCTTTGCCAAGAATTTTTGACCTTATGTACTGCGAGGATATATTCCTACGAAACGAAAGATTTCGCTTCGTCTCAATGTTTGTTTTAACGGAATATTGCGGACTGGTATATTTATTGCCGAGAAACAACAGTCATACAGTTTCTGGGAACAGGCGAACCAGGCAAAGTTGCTCAGATTGACACAAGTTAATTTGAAGGCGTGTGGACGGGCATTGGGTCTTAGGACTAAGGATTGAGGATGGGTCGGAAGACTTGACGATGGAAGTATGCTAGTGCCTATAATAAAAAAAAAGTGAAATTGGGAGCAATTATTCACACTGATTGCTGGAAAGCGCACGATTGTTTGGGTGATCATGGATGTATCCACAAAAAAGTAAACCACAGCGACCCTGACAATCTATTTTTAGGTCATGGTGGTACCCATAGGTACTCAACGGATCGAGTCCCAGTGGCAAGTCATCAAAGGGGAATTTTACCATGACAATTATTTCAATAATTTAATGAAAGGGGAATGTCATCAAAGGGGAATTTTACCATGACAATTATATCAATAATTGAATTGAAATTGAATACCATTGGAGAGGAAAAAAAAGATTAGATACTTTTACGGCCAGCGATTATCGAAAACATATATGTTCCACCTACATACATAATGTACAGTTGAAATTGAAAAAAAAAAACAATTTTATTCAACCAGTTGAGGAAATAGTTCCACAGCACTTGTCCCTAGTTTTTTTTTTCTTTCATTTCGCGTCACCTACCTAACTGTAAGATTACAGAGCCTTCCCTTCCCTTTTGGACCTTCTAAGTGCCAATAGACGATGTTGTTAAAATAATCAATCATTTTTTTTGTATAAATTTCAGCAATAGAACCAAAAAAGTAGTTTTCAGAAAAAATAGATCAGTGCGTCGATGCATTGTTCAAACCTTTTTGGTTGTGTTTGCTATTTTTATGCGAAGCTTCTTGTAAATATAACGCACAATTCACGTCTCTACTATCATGGTTAAGATCTAAGTTTAGTTTAAATTTCTCCTTGTATAGTTTATACATTTTTCGCCGGCGAATTAAGCACATTTGACATTATTTTTACAAATATTAGTTGTGCAGTGTTTACACACAGCGTAAGGACATGTAGGACAAGATAGAGATACTATATTGATAGAGTAGGAGTTTAGGTTTCAACTAACTAATAGCTATTTTTTGTCTTTACTGAGGATTCACATTTCTTTTTTCAAAGATGTTTCTAATCGTTTACTGTTTGGGCTATCCAATCCGCTGACAGTTTTATTAGACAGCAACATCTGGATTTGAATCGTAGACATTCAGCGTGATAAGCGACTTTGGACGACCACAATGCCAGTGCCACCCAAGTTGTATTCCCGTTGTATCCCAGACTTGTTGCAGCACTTGTTTTTACATCCGTGTGCAAATCGTGATCACTTCATTGCATGAGCGGTGCTTCGAGACGCCTCTATACATTTTAAGGCATTATTACTCCTTTCCAACGTTCTCATTTACAAGCATTTTATTTAAATTTTCTACCACACTTTTGTATAAAAATTAATATCTATTAAACATCTTTTAAATATACATAATGTGTAAATATGTTTTGGTTTCTAACAATAAAGGTATCTTTTTATTTTACAGAGTTTATATAATTTTTGTTTTTACAGCATTGGTGTATTTTTTACAGTTCTTCTATTTCCATGTTACATTTAAAATATTCTATTGTATATTTCATATTAATTTAAAAAAAATGTATAAAAAAGTCTGTCAAAAAACAAGTGTAAAGAAAAGTAGTATAAAAAAAAAGAAAGTAAAATTAAATTTTTTAAAATAAAATCATAAAATCCCAAATTGCCCATTTTTTGAACCCGTTCACAATCATTTTTGTTTTATATCTTATTTTTTGGATAATTTAGTTGAAATCTCTACAAAAAAAAAATAATACCATATTCTTATACATACTAAGAAAAATAAAAATGGAATGATTTAAATTACTAAGCGACAATTGACAATGTTAATTAAATTCTTTTTCCTTCGCAAAAATAAAAAATATCTCTTTGCCTTTTCATAAAAACTAATATTGCTCCTCTAAAAAATAATATTAACTTAACAAAGTGATATGTATGTCATTTTGAATACAAAAGCAGACATTTTAACATTGGCAACGTAGTGAGAGCTTGTTTTTGACAAGACAATTAAGACATATACACATGTTCAGAAAATTATTCGCACAAAGTAATTTTAAGCCAAAAATATGCGACATTTTTGTTAATTTTTAATGTAGTTTTTTTTTTGTATGTTCGGCAGTCGAATTAATTCAAAAAGATATCAAAATCGATACTAACGGCAGTATGCCAACCGTTTTCTGAATATTGACTGAAAAAAGGAGACACAAATTATCCGCACAAGCACAAGGTATGATATCATTCTGCTAAACGACGCGATCGCGGTAACAGGCATTGAGTGTAGGATGTTTCGTGAAAATGTAAAGTGGAAAAAATAGAGAAAAAACCATATGTTAGGAATAAAAAGACGTGAGTTCCAGGTACTCATGAAATTTGATGTGTTTACAAAGAACGTTGACTTTGCTATGCTATTGCTATTACTCTGTGTGAAGCAGGAATGAACAAAGAGAATCATATACAGAGAACGCACTAAGACTAAGTTCGGTTACGCGTGACCGACGGCGAAAATTTTGCCCATACCGAGGGCTAAGATATTAACACATCAATAATTGACATCGCTGCTTCTACCAGATTTCGTTGCTGATTTGAAACTCTAAGTCCGGTGTCGATACATAACTTAGGTGTTTCAACAACTAACATTTAGTCTCAATTTTTGTGATGGAAGCCCTGGAGAAGATAGAGATTTAAAAATTCTACCAAATAGCTGGTTGTTACTTCTTGGTCCATAACGGTTGATTGAAATGTATTCTGCATTTTGACCATCAACGCATGCCAATATCTCGCTATTAATTGCTGCAGTTTGATCATACCGAGGCGACGAAATAGCTCGCTCACAAAGCCAAGAATTCTCATGGTTTGTTAGTTGCGATATATCACCGTAAACGGATGAAATAAGTTCTTTGGTAGGACACTGTTTGGCAAATACATATAATGTGATAAACTTACTTTTCCATTTTCTTCCGGAACCGCTCCTCCACCAATTTTAAGCAACAAATCAAAGAAATGTTGTGCGATTGGATTGACGGTCAAGTACATTTGAGTAACACTGGACCAGAGACTTGCCTTTTTCAAGAAGGCATTTACTTTTTTTTTTAAATTTGATAATAATATTTATAAACTGAAAATGCAAATCACTGCTCTAGAAATCCTCTTTCTGTTGACACCTCATTTAATCAGATTGGTTGAGCGTGAGAGCCACAAATGGTGATAATGGTTGCAGCGCATTGAAGTACAAAGCACATGATCACTATTCACTATTTTTTGAAAACCATGCTATGTTCCGGGATAAAAAGTATAAACGATGTTGACGAGGAACTTAAGCAATCACTATGGCAATGTTTCATCAAAATCCGTCGAGTAGGTCCCGCGTGATGCGCGTTCAAACAGTTTTTAATCTACAGTACTAAGAGAACCATATACAGACAACTCACTAATACTAAGTTTGGTTACGCGTGACGGATAACGGCGAAAATTTTGCCCATACCGATAGCAAAGATGTTTACACATCAAAAAATCGGAAACATCTTTGGAAGAACGAAGCCTGTCCTTAGGCTTGTTTGCCAAGGAAAGACATACCGGGAGACCGGTGAACTTTTTGAACGATATTACACCGTGGTTAGGGATACTGTCCACAAGTTTAAGAATGAGGGAAATTCGGAAAACAAGGGAGGTAGGTGACAAATAAAAAAATTATCAGCGGCAAATGAGGCTATCATCAAGAAAATTAAATAAAATCCGAAGACACCTGTAAAATGACTGACCGCAGAGATGTCTGAAATGATAAATAAACCCTTCACTGTCGAAACAGTAAGACGGGTTTTAAGACCGCATGCTTTTGAATGCAGAGTCGCACTTCGCAGATCTTTAATTTCGGACATAAAAAAAAAAAAACCATTTGCTTTCACTAAATAACATATTAACAAGAGCTCAGAGTTTTGGAAGTCTGTAATTTCCGTGAGGCGAGACTAAGTTTTAATTGTTTGCCAATAATGGAAAGCAAACGATAAATGGCGACGAGCAAATACTCACTCGATAACGAGTGAGTGAGTAGAACTCGTTATCGAATGATCGAGTAAATGATAAGTAAAACGATACTCGATAACGTGAGCGGTAATGCCACATCGTCACATTTCTATATTGAGTAACTCGTTAACGAGTGCGGTGATTCGGCCGCAGAGCTAGAAGTACCTAATCTCCATGGAACCGTGAAACACGGTGATGGTAACAGCATGATGTGGAGCTGTATGTCTGCAAGCGGGATAGGACAAATGGAGTTTATTGATTACACAATGGACCAATAGGAATACCTGAATACTGTGGACGTCCAGTTTAACGAATACCCGATTTAACGAATTTCCAATATAACGAATAAGATTTTTTTCCATTGAAGACTCTACAAATATATGACGAATGATTCAAAAAGACTACATCTTTCAACAAGACCAAGACCCGAGACATACTTTCCATAACGTTAAAGTGTGTCTGCTTTTTAATGCACCTTCGCAACTAAATGCACTCGCACAATCACCTGATATTAATCACCACGACCTTTTGGGTCAAACTTAGAAATCGAGCTAAAAACGAGCAAAACTTCTCTTAAATGTCCTCAATGGCGAATGGGAGCTTATAGGCCCAGATTGTATTATCAAACTTGCGTACAGTGTACCAACATGCTAAGAAGCCGTAACTAAGGCCAAGGGAACCGCAACAAATTATTGATATTCTGCCCATCCCTTGAACTTTGTTATTTTGTGCTTCTATTTGGTTTTGTGGGAATAATTTTGTGTCAAATTATTTGGTTTTTGTGCTACTTTTTTTATTCTCTGCAATTAAATATTTTGCTTTTATTTTTTGACAACAAAAATTATACTGAAGTCAAAATCATTTCTGAAGTGGTTCAATTTTGTTTTTTTTTTTCGTTTTGTGCAAATAATTTTGTGAAATGAAACTATGTTCTGCAAGCAACTAAGCTGCATTTTATCATCAACAGCACAAATTGATAGCTCATGTTTATGCTGGTAATGAAAAGTGATATTCAGCACTGATGACTCGGCCAAAATGGTATTAGGGACAGCTACAATTTCGAAGTATTAAAGGAGCTCCACATTTATCACGCAAAATGATATCAGTGTACAGATCAAGCGACGAATTATGCCAATCGCTGTTCCTTTGGGCTTAGAAAGTATTTAGTAAGACAAACTTTCTCTAAAACAACGAAATAGAGACCTTAATCTTCCCAGTTCTGATATATAGCGCGGTGGCAAGGATCAAAAGCGGATAAAAACTATACAGCTACGTTACCTTAGCCAAAAAGCTGAGTAACTGCACAAAGGGCACGTGGACTTAAGCGCTCCAAGTCATCGAATCTTTGAGTCTATCCGGAAGAAAGACGCAGCAGAGAAAGACTCCACCGCGCATATGTTAGGTTAGTTAGGTTAAGGTGGTTATCCCCATCACTCTGGTTGGATTCACTTAGACACTAAGGTCCATTGTGTTACCACATGGAGTCGATCCATTTATCGGTACTCCCCTACTCATACTCGCGCATAAGCGCAGAAAAACCTCAACCAGCTTGGTGTGTAAAGCTGGATGGAGCTAGCTACTGACCGAACTGGCTGGAAGGGCTTCTTGGTTGAGGCTGCGGTACACCCAGGACTGTGAGTGCCTTCAATAGTAAAGTACTAAAGTAAATGTAAAACATTGAATTACCCAAGCAATTTTAAAATTAAATTCAACGTACAAGCACGACTGCAAAAGACAGAAAAAGTATTAAGTTCACTTACATCATCATATTCAACATATTCAACTAAATTATCCTTCTAATCTAGAATTCCTATAAAATCAACTTTAACAACTAACCACTAAGACTTAAGTTTACGTTTCCTTTAATTTGTTCTCTAATAGATCTTAAATTAATGTATAACAGTCTTTTAGTACATGAAAACATAAAAGACATTCCTAGACGTACTAAGTGTAAATGTATGTGTGTGTGTGTGTTGTTCGAGATAGCACAAATCTTTTTTTTCCGCAGTTAAAAATATAATTATAAGAGGCTTGCCAAGGTTTCTGAGATTCTTTAATTTCTTTGCTTTTGTTCTTTCTGTTTTAGAATAAAATAATCGTTTAATCAACGTCACCGGCAGTTTACTATTTTGTTATGTGTTGGATTATCCGAAACAAAATATAGAAGCGTTTGATAATAATTAAACTGAATTATTTAATTTGTGTAGTTGTCAAATGAACCCAAATATTCTAGGGCAGCACGATAACAGAAGTGATACTGGTCCTAGAAAAGGAAACAAATTGATTTTTAAGTTCGAATTTTAAGCAATTAAAGAGGTTTGCTCAACTTACCTCTGTTTGTACCATTGCAGGACGTTGTGCTCTTAAAATACGCACCGTTTGGAAAACATCTAACACTCCTTCATATTGCATACGCTCCAATACAATGCTTAAAGTTATAAATACACCGGTCCGGCCTACACCGGCGCTACAATGCACCGTAATCGGGCCATCCTGACCGAATTGCTCCTTTGTTTTGTGCACTTGTCCGATAAAGTCGATGAAGCCTTCGCCGGACTTAGGTACTCCTTGTTCAGGCCAATCGATGAATTGAAATTGGCGTACGGTGCGCGAAGAACCATCACGAGCGTCAGTTACCTAGAAGAAGTGTTTGTTAAAAAACTTCAAATTGCATTTTTCGTTGGATAACTCACCTTAAATTCACGCAACTTATATTGAGGCATATTGTATTCAGCAATAGGATCCACTACGTAATACTGATATCGTACTGATCTCTCATGTGGCCAATACTGGAAGCATTTCTCCTGCAATGAAACAAACATTTAGAAACTAATCGTCGCAGGACGAAAAAAAACCGTAATGCTCTCACCCTTCCCATTTCTTTGAGCTTTGTCAACATCACAACAATTGTCGAATTATGCTCCCACAGCATTCGCCAAAAGTCCTCGGCCGTATCCTGTACCGGACCTTGGGCGGCAATGTACGCTGATCTATAACGATAGCCGTCGATAAAGCTTGCATTTATATAATCACTTCCCTCGATGCCATGAATCGGGGTCAGATACACCCGACTGGACTCGTATGGAAGTATATGCACCAAGCGATTTTTATGCTTATTGCATGGCAAATTAGCGGTAACAAATTTCGACGAGTCAACTTTAACGTTGGAGAGTTTCTTGAATTCGATTTCCATGCCCGTGATATTCTCACCGGGTTCGGTGAGCACTAGCTTCTGTAAATGGGTGTGCAAGTTCCTAGCTGGTACTTCGGTATTCCCACAGATGATGGCTTCGATAATTGCATCATGAATGAATATATACTGGTCCTCGGTCTGTACCATGTAGTTACGTTGAGCGCGAAGACAGGTCACGTGCCCATAGATGTCAATGATCTTCTCGTGTTTCATTCGTTCCAACATGGAATCGATGACGATATAGCACCCGGTACGACCGACTCCAGCGGAACAGTGAACGATAACGGGACCCGAATCGGGGGGAGTGAGTGAGCGGCAACGGCGTAGGAACTGTAAGAATGGAGCCGGGTGATCGGGAACTCCATGATCAGGCCAAGCGGTGAATTGCAACTGTTTGATTTCCCGGCGCTCGTTGAAGCCCTGTCGACAGATTTGGAACGTTCGAATGCTATAGGTTGCAAGTTCTTGAGTCTCGGTGATCGTTATAAACATCTGTCCGTAGGTTTCGGTACCACGCGATGGCCAATATTGATCGCATTTAATGCGGGTGCGTTCTTCGAGACGGGTCATCATGACGATTGTGGTTGTTTTAAGTTCCCAGCACATACGCCAAAAGTCTGCGAATGTTTCCTGCAGAGGACCCTGAGTGGCCACATAAGCGTTGTGTTTCCGATAGCCATCACAGTAGTTCGCATTAATGTAGTCCGCTCCAAGGACTCCGTCGAGAAGGGGCAATTGCACCCTGCTATGATCGTAGGCGGTTACGTTGGCGTAACGGTTTTTACTCTTATTATACTCGTAATTGGAATTATCCCAGGTGAACTGTTGGCCCGGCTCGATGCTCTCGTACTCCTGGGAGAATTTCTGATTGTCATTAGCTTTGAGGCGTTCAATGTGGTTGGCGAATTCCGAAATTGGAATTGGCGGATGGCTAATCATGCCCGGGGTTTGGAAGTTAAGACGTCGCATGTCCACGGGGTCACTAGGCGCTGGACCAGCACCAAGATCGGCAGCCATTAAAGGTCTGGTGACGGCAGCTTGATCTGGTGTCTTGCAGGGTTGACGGCGGCGTTTGATAATGTACACAACCACGAACGCCATTGAGAGGAAGAGGGCTGCTATAACTGGTAACACAACCCACAGCATTCCCGGTTCGTCGCTGTTTTTGTTCACTGAAACTTCTGGCTCCGATGGCCAGTTTGGATCTGGTCTATGGGGTCTTTCGCCAGGTGGTGCTTCTCGCATGTCCAACGAAAGGAATTCCGAGAACGGGCTTGAGGTATACAAATGCTTCTGAGGAGTGTCAACAACAGCTCGGACAAATATTCTGTACCGCTTGTCCCGCTCGAGCTTGCGATTGGTGAAGTTGTGGTAATCATCGCCGGATCCGAGGTGAAAGGTGAATGGGATCGATCGCTGAGGGAACTTGGCGGCTATATACGGGGAATTCGGACGTTCAGGCTTATTTCTACCAGGAATTAGATCCTCCGTAAGGAATTGATCCGGGTTTTTGTGCAGATTGGATTTATCCTCAGGCACTACCACCAAATAGTAGTGAGAAATCGGACCGTATTCTTCCGATGCCTGCGGTAAAATGACCAAAATCTCCTCTCCATTGACAACTCCGTAGAAGTCCGGCTTCACCATGGGCTGTGGGGCGGCCATTTGTGTCGTAACAGTAATTTTGGTGGGAGGTTTGTAAGAATAGTCCGCAGGTATGGCACTGACATTCACATTATACGTTGTGAAGGGCGACAGTTCATTGATTGTATATGTACGGATGCTTTGCTTGAGGATGAACTCTCGTTTTGTCACAATTTGAGTCTGTGAGAAGCCCTGAGAGTCTACGAACACCTTCATGGCGTCAAAGGAGACTTTGTAGTTTACCGGGTTCAACCTAATTGGCGGGGACCAACTCAGCGTCATTGAATGAGTGCTTACGTCATGTGCTCTCAGGTTCAGAGGGACATCCTCAGGCTTTATTTTAACTGTCACCTTTTCGCTAAGCCTTCCCAAGCCGGTCTTGAAACGGGCCGCGATAGCTACAGCATATTGAGCAAATTTCTCTAGATTCACGAGATCGGCTGACTCTGTCAAGCCAACTGTTTTCGTTTGCCACTCATCGAGGTCCTCTACAGCGGTCATTGTGTAGAATATTTTGTATCCCAAGAGTTTGCCACGAGATGGGACTGGTTCCCACCAGATTTCCGATGTTTGCTCGCTAGTGGCTACCGCCTGCACTGACATTGGTGCACGACCCATGTCCCTTTCAGTTTCAATGAGAACCTTTTCACTAAATGGCCCGGCTCCCTGTTTGGTATACGCTCGCACTCGGAAGATGTACTCTGTATTTTCTTCCAAGTTCGTGAAAACTGCCTTCCGAATCGTCATATTCCTTTCTGAGCCAAGACCGTGATCAATTTTCTTATGAAATTGAACGTCGAACCGGGTAATCTGACCATTTCGATGTTCTCTAGTTGGAGCTTCCCATGTAATACACACCACATCGGGTGTTTGAAACCGCACCGATATATTCGAGGGCGGTCCAGATGGTATGCCCTCTGGTGTTTGAAGAATTTTCACTGTTTCCTGCCCAATTCCAATGTGATTGCTACCCGCCACTCTAAACTCATATTCAACTCCTCGTTCCAGATCGGTGAACTTCTTCCTTGTAATTCCGGGACCTTGAAGGATATCCTCCCTCAGTGGTTGATCTTTGATACCCCATCGTAAACGATATCCCCTCAGCTCGCCATACGTTTGCGCTGGGCGTTCCCATTCGAGTTCTATCGAAACGGTCGGATCGCGTTCGAGAATTTTTAAGCTAACCGTAGGTCTAACCGGTACACCGCCGGGAGTCTTAACTATCACTGCAGTGCTACGATCACCATCACCTTTACGTGTAAGTGCAGCTACTTGTATGGAGTACTTTGTGTCCGGCTGCAGACCAGTCACATTGTATTCTAAGGCATCAACGACATTGAATTTCAGCGGTTCATTAAGGAATCCCTTGCCCTGGAAAAAAAAATAAAATAAAGAATAACTTAGGATTCAGAAGCTTTCATCAAGACAAGTACCTCGTCTCTCAGCTCTTGAACGTGTATATGATAACCACGAATGATACCATTGCGGTCCTTCTCCAACGGGGGCTTCCAACTAACATGAATCGATGTTGAATTTAACGGAGTCGCTTGAACTTCTTGAGGATCTCCAGGCACTAATCACAAAAACAGGAGAATACTTTAGTAAATTGAATTAACAAATCGACTCGATAGATAAAAGCTCTACACATAAAAAATTACACTAAACTTAGGAATTCGAATTCGTAAGTTATCTAGCATTTTATTAAAATTAAATATAAACAATTTAATTTCGATCTCGTATGTTTTGTTCTTGTTTATATATTCTAGCGGTTTTAGTACTTAATGCCTGTTTCTATCTTAGGAATACACTTTGTCGTATTTTACAATAGATTTTTAGGAGTATTTTAGTTTTCAAGAAGACTTACAAAAAGAAGGGGATTTTTATTTTGGAAATACCTAATACTCTTTTTATACTTACAATGAATATTAAAAAAAAAAAACTTTTTCTATAGATATCAATTTAAAGAAATATAAATTTATTAAAACAACATCACCACATCTCAAAACGATGCAAAACGAATGAAATGAATTTTATTTATATAATTTTCCGTGTTTGTTTTTGAACCCCTCTTTTATTTGAAACGGCAGAGAACATACCTGTCTCCTTTAACTTGAACGAATAGGAAAACACACAACAAAAAAAAAATCGACTGAATAAAAATATGGAGGGAAGAAAGATACAAAAAAATTCCACGTCCATATATTTTGTTTTTTTATTCAAAAATGGAATGCATTCAAAAATCTTTTTTGATTTAGTCAAAAATGGTTTCAAAACAAAAAACTGTATCCATAGATGCAAAAATTTATCAGAGATTAGTATAAATCGAAAAGAAATGAAACAAAAAAATCCATTTTCCGGGGCGCATTTCAGAAATACAAATATATATATAATGGAAAGTAAATTTCCAGATAAAAAAACATTTGTATTATTAGGTATGTCAAAATTCAAAAAAACTCTCAAAAATATGGAAATTCCTTTTTATAAAAAAAAAAATATATTGGCTTTCCTTTCATACATCTGAAGCAAACTACAAATTTGGTTACAAAAACACTTCATTTGGAACTTATTTCAATATTGAAAACTATCAGGTCGAAAATATTCTGACATTTACATCAAATGGTTAGAAGATACTACATACAGTGCTGCTCAATAGAGGTGGAGAAATATCGATAGTCAGTGCCATCGATAGTTCTCGATAGTTGGCTTTTGACCATATTAAATAAACTTTTCTCACCGAGAGAGATTAGATGCCACGTTTTAAAGAAACCTGGTCCGCCTTTTTAGGTTCAAACATCATAAAATGCATACCTACCTACGTATAGACAGAGAGAATTGAGAGACCAACTCCTATTTCTACGTTGCTAACTCATAAAACGGGGAATCCCCTTTTTAAGTTGAAGCCATTTCGACAGTTGGCTTATAAGATCGGGTTCCTCTGTGAAACTTTAAAAATAAACTCCACAGCCCTCCAAGATGAAGCAAAGTAATTAAGGGGGAAATACTACAATGAAATCTCTCTTAAGTGGACACCCACGGGACCGGAGATTTTTGTCCACATAAGAGAGTGTCCGCTTTAGAGGAAAAATTCTAAAAAATAAACTTAAAAAAACAAGAACACGACTACGTCGTTATAATAACGTTTTTGTATATATAATCATCGTTTCGTTTCGTTTCATCTTGTTTCGGACTTTTTAGTTAGTTTCTCCCGAAGTCGAGTTCTAGTTTTTATAACTTGATTATTTATTTAGTTTTAGAAAATATGTAGAGTGTAAGTAGGTAAGCAATGTCGTGTTCTACTTGTCAAATCCTTTCATTTGATACCCATATTAAGAAAGAAGTAAAGATAATGGCATCTTTTTGCGTCCGCCATATTGAATTTAAAATGATGTTATAGCGTATCGTATTTTACTCGCCAAGTCCTTTCATTTGATACCACTATCAAGACGGTTGTAAAGATAAAAAAGGTAATCCGCCATCTAAATGCGTCCATTGGATATGTAATGTGACGTAACATAGCCTAGGACACACTCCGGATCAAGACGAATTCAACGATACCTCATTTATTGAAAGCGGTTGAAGGGTGTACGAGGTGATATCCCTAAATACAAACAAACCCAGCTTGTGAAAATCAGAACCTTTAATCTTGCTATAGTCGGATAGATATAAAAACGGATGATGCCTTAAAATTTGTGAAATAAACCTTCATCGCAATTGACTTTCTTTTGAATGAATGATCCAGCCCTTTTCGATAGCTTTGACAAATCATTCATATGTGTCAATATATCGACCTCCTTTACTTCGCTGCCATGAAACCTCTGTTTTTGTAGCTCATTCGTGACAGTAGTGCTCTATTCAGCAAGTAACGATTTGTTGTTTTTCAATATTCTGCCACACACGATTTTCCAATATACACCTATTTATATGGAGCGCACTAACGCAGAATTAAAACTTACATTATGGAGATCTATTCCTACAAGTTAACGCTATACGAAGAGAACGGTCTAGATGCCGTTAATCAAACACACATTCTGTAGAAGCGAAAATGCGTTGTTTTTACTCCAATAAATGTGAAAATACTGTCCATGTCCATTGAATAGAATCGTGCCCTTAAGAGGAAAAAAACTCATACAAAATCATACCAGTCAACCATTAGAGTAAATCTTGTCCAGTTATGGGGATTGTCCACTTAAGAGGGGTGTCCGTTAAGAGGGATTTCACTGTAGTCCGGAGTGGAAATCTAATATTTTGTGTCTGTCACGTCTAAATTTGACAACCCATGATTCTGAAATATTCAATGTTGCTCAACGAACTGTGGCATGGAATTAGAAAAAAACTATCGTGAGAACGGGACTGCCAGCAGAAGGAGAGGGTCAGGCAGGCCAAAAAAGACGACCCCAGTGAAAAAAAGTTTTATTGTGCACCGTCGGCATCGGTTCAAGACATCGGTGAATATCAGAAATGATCTATTTCGAGCTTCACAAAGAGAGAAAAAGGCTCGTAAGAGTTGAAGAGTACTCCAGCCAGTACTGAAGCAAGATTTTCCAAAAAGAATCAGAGAACTTGTGCTGAGAAACATCTTAATTGGACTAAAAACACGTGGAACAATGTTATCTTTTCGGACGACTCCAGATTTAAGCTGCATGGTGGAGATGGGAGGATTTTTGTGCGAAGACAACCAAAGGAAACACTGAACTGTTAATGCCTCCTACGGATGCCCCCAGAACTGAAGGTGTGATCGTCTGGGGGTACTTTTCTGGAGATAGAACGGCCTGTTTAGAATCGAAAGTTGTTTGCTTTTTTTAAAATAAAAGATACATTTGTAGCTACAGTTTTTATGCCTAAAAACTACATTTTTTTTTTTTTTATTTATTAAGTTAAAACGTACTTTGAAGGAAACAATGTTGATATGCTAGGCTGGCCTCTCTACAGCCCAGACCTCAATTCAATTTAGAATATCTGCTCAGATATGAAACTTAAGATTGCAAAGGATCGCCCATAGTCAATGGCAATCCTAAAACATTTACTAATCCGGCTCTGGAACCCAAAAGATGTATCCACGTGGAAAAACCTATCTGAGTCAATCAATCGCACATGTACAGCAGTTATAAAAGCAAGAGGAGGTCCAAAATTGAACCAGGTACCAAAAAAAAAAAAAAAAACATTTTTCAGTCTAACAACATTTTCCTACTTTGAACCCAGGTTAAAAATTCTTGCACTTTGAAAATACATACTTTAAGCAGGCCGTAGACACTCGAGCATGGCGTGAGTGAACTAGGTACGCGAACCATGTTCGAGTTTTCCATGTTTGCAGGCGTGTTCGAGTACCTATTTCGTGGTTTGAGTAAACAAAAAATTTGGTCTCACCAAAATCAAATGCGATTGTCAAATATCAATTGGTATTTGGTATTTAACAATCAATATCTTTAATCGGTATTGTGATTGTCAATTACAAATAAATGATTGACTATCGTCAATTTGTAATAAATTACTATTGTGAATGGAGCCAAATTGCACCAAATATTCAAACCAATTGTACATTTTAATAAACAAAATTCATGAGGAATTGTCAATGAAAAATGTCAAAATGTGTTTTCCATTCACAACAGTCAATTACATTCACAATGATCAAAACCTTCATCAATTGAGTTACACAATACCGAATATTTTATTGATTGATAATTTTATCAATTGTCAATTGAATGATAATTGACACTCGCAAATCGCAATAGGGGTGAAAAGTACTTTGATAGTTTTCAATGTTTGAGGGCGGGGCTACGTGTTCGTCGAACCAAGTTCGAGTGTCTGCGGAGTACGGAGTAGTTTACTAGTTTATTTACTCGACGACTTTATTTAGTTTGCATTTGAACCTTGGTGTAGTTTGACCTGTGATGTGCAGTATACAAAATTCATAAAACAAGTAAAATAATGTCGACTATTCCAAACAATTTTCAAATTTTTGTAATCATCAGAAGACGAAAACTCCAGTTCTTTTAATAATGCGTATGAGTAAATTCCCTTACCCAAATTCTTTTCTTTTTACGTTGTGGCCAAAGTTCCTTCTCTTCATTCTCTAACAACTCACTCAAAATTATGATTTTAAAAAATTTTCTTTTTCCAGCCATTATTATTTATAGAAACAAAATAAAAACTGTAACTTTGCACTTTCACGAATCAACTAAAAATAATGATAAGTTATGATGATGAGTGCATAACTTGAAGACGCCAGAGCAAATTGGTCTTACTGTCGTCTGCGTGGTTTACTCGAACTAAGTTCACTCGCACCATGTTCGAGTGTCCGCTTAAAAAAAAAAAACCAAACTTCGAAAAAAATAGTTTGAGCAACATTTTTCGAACAGCACTGTCTGTATACCGCGTTAGAAATAGTTGATAATAATCCATCTTGAATTCACCAACTTCATATTCGAATATATGTATATATATTTTTTTTAAACTTTTAAAATTGAGTATAAGGTTCATTTATATCGCTGACCACTAAAAACTGAAATAAGTTCCTAATAAACTACAAAACAATAAATATTATTTAACAAAAATTCCCTTACGGGCTTGACTCATACATTGATGTTATAAAAAAAACAATAACACAATGTTAAGTCAAAAAAGATGATTTTTTGTGAACTTAAAACTAGAAAAAAAACTTGCACGCACACCACAAAAAAATTCAAAACAATGTAGGTACATACAAAATGGTTTCTTTTTTTTTTAGATGCATATAGTCGGTCATAAATTTGTATGCATTTAATTTGTATATTATTATTTTTTTTTGTTTTAATTTATGATTTAACAGAAAAATAAAACTGATGGACAAAAATATGATACAAAATACAAAAAACAATAAAAATACAATTCACACAAAAATTTTAATTGTATTTGTTTTTTTTTTTTTTTATTTAAATTGTTATTTTTTTCATCTAAGTACTCACTCTTTTTTTCTATATTTCGGCGGTTAGATTATGTTCCCCGATTGAGTTTGTCAAAAAATTGTTTTTATACGCAAAAGTCAAAAATGTTTTTCGTTATAAATTCAGATAGGAGACAGATTATGATTTTCAGTATTTTATTTTTGATAATATTGAGTGGCCATTAAATTTATACCGAGAATAAAATATGGAAAAGAGAGAAAAAAAAATGTCTATGTAGATTTTTTTGTTTTAATATAGCTTTCTTATTAACTTAAATTTTGAATGGCCCACTCGCAGTTGTTGAAATTTAACAAATGAAGAAATGAAAAAAAAAAACAGAGAACGTATCGGGTATTGTAATTGAAAATTTGGCACGTTTTTTCTTCTTTATTTTGTTTTACTACTAATGCAATTTTTATAGGGGAAGCAAACACTGCGAGGGCTTTATAGGGCATTGATGTTTGAAAATTTAGTCAGTTTTGACGTGCCTAAAATTGATAAAAGAACTTGTCTGATAGAGTTTGTTTGTATTTAAGCTTTTGCACTGCTTTCGGCTACCGGAGACAGTATTTTGTAGTAGTAGCCATGGAACTTGATTTTTAGACAGTCCTCGGTTTCTTTTATATTTCCATAGTCCTCTAAAATATTATATGTTAAAATTAAAGTGACACAGTGGTTGCGTATGATGGCGTCAGTTGAAATTCGACATGTTTCAACAGGGTTCTTCATTTTTAAACTTTTTCGAACTGAGCAGGCAATTGAAAGTGCAGGTTAGGGTGTCCGTAGTTTTTTAAAAGCCCGGAGCTAGAAACACTGCTGTCTTGGTCTGCAATGTGGTCTATTTTTAAAATCCTAATACATATATTTAAATGTTTTTTTGGTAGCCTTTCTGTAGAGTTTAATTATTTTAGATAGATACGAGGGTCGTTCAATAAGTCCTTAGAAAATCCAAGAAATTGCTCTCGTAGTATCGGAAAGGCATTGTTTTTAGTAATCATCATTACGCACTAGACAGCCGTTGAAGTTTCAACCATATCCATCACATGGTTTTATTTTTATAGCTTATTAAAGAAATAAACTTTTGTATATTCAAAAAAAAAAATGGAAAAGTGAGTTTCGAGCGGTGATTAAATTAAATTAATCCTGACGAGTTTCTACGTCGATACATAACTCTGGATGAAACATGGATGCACTACTATACTCCGGGATCAAAGGAACAGTGAAGGCAGTGGGTTTTTGAAGGTGAACGAGCTCCAAAGAAGACGAAGACGGTGAAATCGGCCGGCAAGGTGATGACAACGGTTTTTTGGTATGCATGCGGAATCATCTACACCGATTACTTAAAAAAAAAAGAACAAACAATAACAGGAGCATATTATGCATCGTGTGGGCACCGTAGCGCAAGTGGTTAGTGCGTCGGACTACTGAGCCAGCGGTCTTGGGTTCGAATCCCGCCGCAAACACCTAAAAGTTTTTTCACAGTGCCCACCTCTTCCGAATGCCTGACAAGCATTCAAGAGTATCATTTGTCATGTAAAACTTCCCAACTCGCCGTTCGGAGACGGCATAAAACTGTAGGTCCTTTCCATTCGTGCATAAAATATAACGCGCACACACAAATGGTTGCGGGAAGCTAGGCTTGGTTCTACCTAGGACTGCTGAAGCTAAATATTATTATTATTATGCATCGTTATTGCACCAGTTGAGCGATGAAATAAAAAAAAAAAACGTCCTCATTTGAAAAGAAAAAGATCCTCTTCCATCAGGACAATGCACGGGTGTCCCCAAAATTATGGAACTAAGGTTTGAATTATTACAACATCCACCCGATTTGGTCTCCAGTGATATTTTGTTATTTCCAAATTTGAAAAAATGGCTCGGCGGACAACGGTTTACATCGAAACGAGGAGGTCATCGCTCAAACAGATGCCTATTTTGAGGACCTTCCAAAATCCTACTTTTTGAAAGGTTTAAAACGGTTGGAAAAATGCTTGGAAAAGTGTATAGAGCTGAAAGAAGATCATATTGAAAAATAAAAAAAAAAAGTATCGAAAATAATTTGTTTTTCTATCTTTTTCTAAGGACTTACTAAACGACCTCGTAGATTTCTTGTTAATAAAAATCCATGAAAACCTATCATTTCCGGTGGCAGGTTTTTATTTGTTGTCTTGGTGCAGATCTATCATTTCAATGAGGGGCTTATTATTGAGGCAATTAATGTCGAAACCGACGATTTTGAGAGATCTGAAAATCTGAAAAATGAAATGAAAAGGCTTCGAAAGGTCGATAGTGCATTTTTAAAAAAAATATACTAAAACAAATTTAGCAATTCGTCACTTTTTGGTATGACTGTCCATGAATCACGACTTAATTAAATTCCACTCGCTTTGAATATCAAAATGAAGCAAATCAAAATATTTAATATTGAAAAGCCAAGAAAAGTGAAAGTAAAACCGTAAAGTCATGCCAACGGACTTGCGAGTATCAAAAATACTTGCCAGAACCTGGAAAAATTGAGTAGTAGCTCTAACTACTAAAAAGTATCAAAATACTAGCTGTTGCCCACTCAGCATTTCCTGTGGACTAAAACAGTGATGGTTGGATGTTGTAGAAATAGGGTAGGCACTGATTGGCTTTAATTTGGCTAAGCCCAGTGTTGTAACTGTTACTACACATCAATTGTGCTTATTTTACCTCCAAGTGGTAACCATCGGGTACTGGTCGCTGCCCATCCGGGCACGACTTGCTAAACTTATAAGCGCGAGTGCTGAGCAAGGGAAAATAGCAGCACTATAATTCACGTCAGCGGATGAATTCCATCAATGGAACCAACGGTGGCGCTAAAATTTCCAGAACGGAAACAAAACCTTATCTGAGCTACTCCGACATATTCGGAGCTCAGGTCGATAAGGATTTCCAAGTACTAGTCAGGGTCTTGGAAAAGAGTTGGTGGCGGATGAGCCCCTAGTGGGCCAACGGCAGCGCTCACACCCCCGTAGTGGGTTACTGACACCGGTGTACCCGGCCCCTTGTCCTAGGGGTATACAAGGATCTGGCCCTCCAGGTTGGGGGTTGTGCGTGAGGTTAACTACCTAACCACGTAAAAAAAAAAAAGAGTTCCGAAACAACCAAAAGCCTCGGAAAAGGACGGATCTACTGTTGACAACCACGCTAAACGAAATAAGGACAACGACGTTCGGATATGTACCTGGAATGTTCGTTCAATGAACGGCGACGGTGCATCCGAACAACTGGCAGAGGCCCTAAACTGCTACAAGGCAGATATAACCGCCATCCAGGAAGTGCGATGGAATGGGCCAGGCAGAAAAAGGATGGAAAACTGTGATATCTACTACGGTGACTGCTATACAGAAAATAAACAGCGCTTATTCGGATACGGATTTGTCATACGCGGCAGACTTAGGCAAGAAGTCTTGAGCTTTCGGCACGTGAGCGAGCGTCTTATGACAATCCGTGTCAAGGCAAAATTCGCCAACATAAGCCTTATATGTGCTCACGCCCCCACAGAAGAAAAAGACGACGCTACCAAAGATAGTTTCTACGAGCTCCTCGACCAAACATACGAGCAATGCCCTAGACATGACGTTAAAATCGTACTGGGCGACTTTAACGCCAAGATAGGAAGAGAGGACATCTTTGGTAGGACGGTTGGAAGGCACAGCCTACACGACACCACGTCCGAAAACGGACTAAGGCTGATTGACTTTGCTGCGGGGCGAAATGTCAGTATAGCAAGCACACAGTTTCCACATCTCAATATCCATAAGGGGACCTGGCGGTCTCCGGATCGAATAACCGTCAACCAAATCGACCACATTGCGATCGACACCAGACATGCCTCCAGTATTATGGATGTCCGAACCTTCCGGGCGGCCAACATTGGCTCGGACCACTACCTTGTTGTAGCCAAGGTACGAATGCGGATATCCACAGCGCCACAACAACGAAATACTGTGAGAAAGTACAATGTCGAAAAGCTACAATCGCAAGACACCGCCAGAGCCTACAGAGAACGCATATCCCGATCTCTTGCTACGAGTCCTACCGCAGCAACAGCTAGTACAGAAAACCAGTGGCAACACTGCCAGCAAGCCATCATAAGTGCCGCGAATGATGTGCTGGGTTTCACACGACCACCACCACGAAACCCCTGGTTTGATGAAGAGTGCAGACTAGCTAACGCGGAAAAACAACAAGCGTATAAAGCGGCGCTGCAAAGAAGGACTAGATCTGCTCGCATGCTCTACGAGCAAAAGAGACGGGAAGAACATCGGCTTCTTAGAAGGAAAAAGAAAGAGCACGAGAAGCGTGCGCTCGAGGATATTGAGAGATGCTACTCCAGGAACAATGTACGGAAGTTTTACCAGAGGGTAAAAAGAATGTGCCAGCAAAACAAATCCCGTACAGAAACCTGTAGAGACGCGGATGGAAACATCGTAGTAGAAACACAGTCGGTGCTGAGAATTTGGAAAGACTACTTCTGCAGACTGTACAATGGCGATGACGACCAAAATTCCGCTGTCAGGCAGAATGAACCATTCAACTTAGATGATGATAGCCAAAACTCCCATCCACCTGATCAAAACGAAGTGCGGATAGCAATATCCAAGCTTAAGTCCAACAAGGCTGCTGGACCTGACGGTTTACCCGCAGAGTTATTTAAAGCAGCTGGAGATGACTTGGTAGTGAGCATACACCAACTCATCTCTAAGATTTGGTCAGATGAAAGTATGCCAGATGAATGGAATCTCAGCATCGTTTGCCCGGTTCATAAGAAAGGAGACCCTCTCAACTGCTCCAATTACAGAGGCATCAGTCTCCTGAACATCGCCTACAAGATCCTATCTGCCATATTGTGTGAACGCTTGAAGCCTTTCGTCAACAACCTGATTGGCCCCTATCAGTGCGGTTTCAGTCCAGAAAGTCCACCATAGACCAAATTTTCACACTCAGGCAGATCCTGGAAAAAACCCAAGAAGTCCAAATCTATACCCACCACCTGTTCATCGATTTCAAGGCCGCCTATGACAGCACCTGGAGGAATGAACTGTATAGAGCCATGTCTAGTTTTGATATCCCTGCCAAACTCATCCGTCTGTGCAGGATGACGATGGAGAAAGCTCGCTGCTCCATCAAGGTCGGTAATGACCTCACCGAGACCTTCGATGTCAAAAAAGGATTCAGACAAGGTGATGCGCTGTCATGCGACTTCTTCAACATCATACTTGAAAGAATTGTTCGAAACTCACAAGCCAACACACAAGGAACGATCTTTCAAAAGTCCGTTCAACTACTTGCATACGCCGACGATATTGACATCATTGGTAGAACACAGCGAGCTGTCACCGGCGCGTTTGCGAGTATAGAAATGGAAGCGGCCAAAATGGGTTAAGCGGTAAACGAGGGCAAAACTAAGTATATGCTGTCAACAAAAAGGGACAACGAACATCGACGAATTGGACAGAACGTCACAATAGACAGCTACAACTTTGAGGTAGTAAAGGACTTTGTCTACCTCGGCTCTGCCATAACATCAAAAAATGACATCTCGTCGGAAATCAAACGAAGGATTACTCTTGCCAACCGCTGTTTCTTTGGGCTAAGAAGGCAATTGAGCAGTAAAGTCCTTTCCCGATCGACTAAGGAGACTCTATATAAGACCCTTATCATCCCAGTCTTGCTATATGGAGCTGAAGCATGGACTTTATCGAATGCGGATGAAGATCTCCTTGGTCGCTTTGAGAGAAAAATCCTTCGTAGGATATTCGGTCCCGTTTGCGTTGACGGGTTTTGGAGGAGAAGATTCAACGACGAACTGTACGAGCTGTACAGCGACATCAGCCTGGTCAAAAAACTGCACATTGGGCGTTTAAGATGGCTAGGACATGTAGAGCGTATGGACATCAGCGCTCCGGCTCGGAGAATATTCAACTCTAACCCGGAGGGTCAGCGCAGCAGAGGACGACCTCGCCTAAGGTGGCGCGACCAAGTAGAACAAGACCTCAACCAACTTGGAGTGCGCAACTGGAAGCGGTTAGCTAAGGACCGGGCTAACTGGAAGAGGTTGTTGGTTGAGGCCTTGGTCCACCCCGGACTGTAGCGCCACCTAAGTAAGTAAGTAAAACAGTCGCATAGGAAGCAATCACTGCTCTTTAATTTTTTAACTTTAGTGTCAATATTAATTAAGTAAGTTATATTCCAGATCGTAATTGATAGCAATTAAAGCACAAAATAATTCTAAGTATTGCAAAAAATGCAATAGTCAAATATGTACAATCCACAAAATAAGTATGGATTGTATTTGTGTTTTGAATGAGTGACTTACATAATTTGAATAATATTACGTATAAATGAATTTAAAAATCCGCCCATACTCCGCACAGGATATTAAAGAACAGGTATACAAAGTTAAACTTCATTTTGTTATTTAATTTTGGAGTCTATCTCCGTAGAAGATTGACAGGTTAAAGCGTTACATTAAAATTTATACGTATATTACTAGCTGACCCAGCGAACTTTGTTCCGCCTAAAATTAATTATTATTAATGTATCTACCTTTCGAAAGTCGAGCCTCTCTATTGAGAGAACTCTTTTGGAATTCAATGCATTTTATTTACGCGGGAAATTGATTTCATACATTTCAGTCACTGCAACGCTTTGTGATAAACAACGTTGTTTATGGAAGGAGAATGGTATAATTGATCCACATTGGATTTATGGGAAAGTTCGTCTGACGACATTACCTTAAGGGTAGGATTGTCAGCACGTTCTTGGATAACAATGGCTCCATGTTATTTATACATTCGTAGACGGGCTTGTTCATTATGATGTGCAAGCTGTTCATCTGTTTCATTCGCACGTAGATAAGCAAACCGTCAATCAATTGCATTGAACACGAATTGCTTGTTGACAAAATACCTTATTGAAATTCGTTCTCCACAAAATGAGTGAACAATTGAAATTTTCAGATCGCAGAAACAGATAACATCACTTTTAGAAATCACAATGTTCTCGAAAAAGCACATAATTCAACACCAATCCACTGAATTTCACTTGGTCACTGAGTAAACAAAAAAGAAAACACATGACACCTGCCGATTATGCACTTATTATCTCCCAAATTTCCATAGTTCTATTCCCACGGTTTATGATGCTAAAATAGTATTGAAGCCAATTTTTGTTTTGTATAAAAGTCACTAATTCTAAACCAGTCATTGGGTAGTATCAGGACACCTGGGATAGAAGTAAATGAAGAAGCGGACAAACTTGCCAGAAAAGGAGCCGCCATACCTTTCGTGGGACCTGAGCACCATAAAGGATGAGCTCCAATCACCTGGACAGAAACTCAGGGCCTAAGCCAGGCGAATAAACTTTTGGGTAATTCCAACTTGAACAGATTCAAAGCTTGCATCATCCTTGGCAAAAACAAACTCAGCATCGTGATTCAAAGCTAGGTCTTTCAGATGAGGACTCATATAGATCTTGCAATGAGTCTAGTGAAACTCCAGAACACATACTGGTGGAAGTGGGTCAGTAACCCAGAAACGATTCAAGTGCTTGGGTAAATACCAAATTATATCAGAGGATCTACCAGTCATAGCACCCAATCTCCTACTGCAATTTCTCAGTCGGTCTGGATGAGGTGCTATAACTTATGGAATTCTCACCTGGGCTAGGTGTAAGCAAAGCTCTTTCTAACCGATTTCAATAGGAATGATGACGGGAGGGATGTTCCTTCGTCTAGCGGTTGTGGGGGGCACAATAGATCCAATTTTTACGATTTTGAGGCTTTGGATGCAGTTTTTTTGGGGTCGGTTTGTTTTGCACTTTTTTTTTTCCTAATCAATACCTATAACTTTGCTGAAGACAGAAAAAAAAATCTTACGGTTAACTAAGATATAGTCATGAAAAAAAATCCAAAAAGTGCTCAAAATAAGGTTAGAGCCAAAATATTCATGAAGCTATAAAATACGTTAGGCAGCCAATCTGACAAAACGAATGATGCAGAGTTTCTAGTTTTGGTAAGTATTTTCAGGAGCAATGTACCGACATTAGTGTTTGCACTGTGTAGTAATAGTAATAATAATAACAACCAGTCATTGAGTTTTAATTCATTAAAAGGGATCTTTTCACTGGTATTGATGGTAGAACTGATACAAAGGTTCCCTTCTTGTTGCAAATCAATTCACAGGCTTTGAAGGTCTTTATACTCTACGTCTACATGCTAATTCTTTTCAAAAGTTCTCCTAGTGAATTATCAGAGAACGTTCCGACGTGAACTATTTTTAGGGAACGACACATCATGCCCCCAGAACAAAATTGGAGTCACTTTTGTACATGTACTGCCTTGAAAAAAGTGCGTGAGACTCTCGCGCGTTAGAAGTGCAACTTATTTCTCAAAAAAATTCAAAGGTGTATTGCACTTGTATTGCAATGTGCATTGCACAAGAAAGAAGTCTTATCTGCCACCAAAAAAAGACAAAGACGTCCGCTGCACGGAAGTGCATAAGGAACATTAATATGTCATTGTAGTTATTTTTTTTAATATCATTTATTAAAATAATCGTAAAAGATTTTGAGAAAAATTGAGATCAGGGCTACTATTGTGTCGTACTTTTCAGTTAGTTTTGGTCATAGTCGGCAGTTTCCATACTTTCCTTGCCAAATCATCGGCAAACTCATTGCTTTCTACAACAAACAGACCAGGCACCCAACATAGTCTCACCTGGTTCTACATAATGCCCTTAGCATTATTCGGCAATTCCTGACTATTCGTTGCATTATCAGGACCACTGGAGTCCTAAATATGGCTGGAACTTCGGCCTGAAAGAGGCTGAAGGCATCTGGGAGTCTTAAGGATACTTTTAGCCCTGTGTTCATGCAAAATATACCAGTCCCCATTTCTTTAACAGTTTTAGATCCGCCCGCGAAGACTACAGTGTCTGTATGCCGAGTTACTATTATTCGTCCTCTCTTCCCGTTCAGGGTTTTCTTGGCTTTGCCATAGCCCGGTAAAAATAGAAAAGAAACAAAAAACAACAACCAAAGCAAAGGAAACAACTTTCTTTTCTGTCATCACGATTGAAAAATAGAAAAGACATACAAATTAGAACTTTTATATTTGTTATCAGAACAGTAAGTTCTATTTCCACGATTAAAAAATATTAAGTAAGCAAAAACAACAACTAAACCAAAGGAATAAATAGAAAAGACACAAAAAGAACCAAAGGAAACAACTTTCTTTTCTATTATCACGATTCAAAATAGAACAAAAAGAAAAAAAAATCAGGAGGCGAACCGGCAACCTATGAGATGAGAAGCCGACATACCATACACTGAGCTACTGCCCATTTTAGAAAATGAGTATCTAATATGGTATATATTTCTCTGGTAACACTTTTTTAGTGCACATTTTTCAGTACAAACATCAAGCGGTTAGACATATTAGTGTCAAAACTATCGAAATATTCAGAAGTGTATTGCAAGCTGAATTTTAAGGTTTGAATTAAAAACGACGTTATTTATTCTTCATATCTTTAGGAATAAAACCAAAGAATATACAAACCCAAAAAGTCGCATCTCATATAAAATTTTCGTATGAAAACATTTTTACCGGCAGAAGAAATTGTATACATAAACCCCTTTTCACTGTGGTAGTATTTTTTCGGAGCAAAATCCCAGCGGGAAATTTGGGAAGCGCTCCTCCGAGAAGGTATTTGGAAGCAATGATTTTTTAGGAAAACATTCTATGCGATGTATAAGTGATGCATTGAGAAGCAATCACTGAGATGTGCTTCCGAAAAAATCTTTTTAAAAGTGTGGATTGCTTTCCTCTGCGGACCTACTAATGTAAAAAGGATATGGAAGAGGATACGGGGAGTCATGCCTTCTAACCTTCCAAGGAATCGCTTCAGCATGCATGATTGTATGCTTCCATTTCCCGCTGGGATATTTTGAAAGTTGTGCAGGTATGCATTAGTTTCCTATATCATATTCAACCGCTCAAACTCGGTAGAAGATTTTCAGTCATTTCTTAACGCAGACCTCAGTCCCTTCGCCTACAAAACCAATTTTCTGCCGGCAAAAATCATCATGTGCGGTGGCTCAATGCTTGCATGGTGGGGTTGAAAATAAGAATTTTATTTTCTTGGCTTGTTTTGCTGTTGTTTTCTTCGCTTGCTTGTACTTTTGATATTTTGTGGCTCGATATTGTATGTATTTATGTGCATTTTTTTTTGGAATTTATTTTACTGCCTGTAGAAGTTGGAGAAGGGGAAACGTTTCACTTTTTCGTCTGATTCAGGCAAATATGCCCTACCGCGGCTAAAGAAGTTTCATTTCAAAAACCTAGGAGCCTAGACAATGGAATGTGTACCTAGGGAAGTTCTTTATATCTTGTTTCTATTTCCATTCATTTGAAGTTATGTACCTATGTCAACTTTTTAAAAATATTTCCACTTTTTTCCTATCTGAAGGTCAATTTTTTAGAAATTTAATGCCTCTCGCAGTGCCTGCTATCCTTCCAAATAAGTGTTCATCTTTATTTAAGAATTTGCTTTAAACTCGGTGGTAAATTGCAAGGTTTTTGTTTTTGAGAGGTCAGTTGATTAACAAAAGAAAGAAAAAAGAAAATATAAAAAATAATTAAATTGATTTAATGAAAATTAAAAAAAAGAAAATGTCGAGTAAAAATGGTTCGTGTGTTATTTTATTTTTTGTTTGGTTTATTCAAAGAGCACCTTTCAATGACGTCTGCTTATTATATTACTCACTCATTAATGCACAACTCCACACAATACTAAAAAAACGCATCCACCCCGAAACATACCAATCAAACAAGTCACCGTTAATAACGATGTCCTTTTTTTCATTCAACCTACAAAATGTGTAGTATTTCATACAAGGTGACAGCAACCTCCAAAGTTGATAAAAAAAAAGTCAAACACACCCCACAACAGTCACCTCATTCATTCGCAAATAAATATACATATATACGCACATATGTAGGTATGTATAGACTAAAAAAAAATACTCGTGAAAAACGCACAAATTTGCATTCTGAAACCTTTTTTTTTTGTGAATTTCAACCGAGGTTGCCATACACAACAAAGGAGACACAGGATTACTTTTGCACACTTCCCTACGCGAGGTTATAACACGATCAAAACCTTGTTAGTTATGTCAATACAACAAAAAACATGGTTAACAAAAAAATGGCGACGATGATAACTGAAGACAGTATGTGGTGAATGCATCCAATACAAAACAACCAGCAGAAGCGGATAGAAAACACACACATACTCATACTTAAATTGCAATTAAGTGTGTGCTGGGGTTTTCCACAATTTATAATGACGATGCATCATGGCGGAATTATCTTCCAGAGACACTCACCCAGACAGAAAGAGCGAGTTCGAGTACAACAACCTTAGATGCATTTCATTTTATTGTAGCGAGGAGCTGAAGTATGTGTCCGAAAACTTTCAGTCACAATTGTTAAGATATGCACAAAAAACGAAAAAAAAAAAAAAAAAATGCCTGTACAGTGTACAACCTCTATGATTGCACTTTGGGGTTGTGTATGAGGACAGTACTCTTAAAAAGGACTTAATTGCAATGCGATACACACATCGTTACCGGTGGTATGCATATACATACATATGTACATACATTTTTTTTTTTTTGTATAATGGTGACTCCCCGACATCATTATCTCCATACATACGATTCACACAATTCCTTCTCGTCCTTTTTTCTTTTATTCCTTGTTTGGCTGTTTTTTACTTTCTATACATTACTACATACATATGTACTTGTGCAAGTAATAAGTGCGCAATATACTTATATAGATATACATGTGGATGCGATTGCAAGAGACTATTATAAAAAATAAAAAAAAAAATGAGGAAGGGGGAATGGCGAGTTCATGACGTTCATGTGTGCTTGATCCTTGTAATTTAAATAACAAAATTGTGCAAGTTATACACTTGGGGTTAGGAGTAACAGAAAAGGATGACTTTATGAGCGGACGAAGAATAGAAAATTCTCAAGTTAACAGAAGCACAAAAAAAAAGAAAACAAGATGTATACAGTCGAGAAAGAAAAATGCATATGTATATAAATTTACTCGTATTTCTTACTTTTTCACATTTTGTTCTTTCACTTTTATGTGTCCTTTCTGTGAATGCAATTATCTTTTGAAATTGAAATGTGGGACTAAGGAATGGTGCGATTAAAAAAACAAAAAAAAAAAAAATTGTACACAAATATTTAGGGCTAACACAACAAAAGGTTGGCATAGGTTGACTTTCTATATGTGCTCAGTTAATATAAAAAGAAAAATATATAGATATATATTATATAAGTATGCTTAAATTTATATTTAAGGACATATACAAGGTGCTCTTTTTACGTTACAATTTGCTATATAAATATATAGATATGTGTTATATTAAATGGTGCTATTGACAGTGATTGTATATGTGCAATTTGTGTGCTGGTGGGTAACAAATTAATTAAATCCTAAAATAAGTAAACTTAAAAGAGAACTTAAGAATAAATAAAAATTACAATAAGAACGTGCTTATTCGATTCCTGTGCAGTTTACAGTGATTTTTTACTTGCAGTTTGTGATACTTTACCAAACTTAAAAAAGATGTAGAAGAGTGCCGCTGCTGTGATAAACTGAAGCTACTTGTTTTTTTTACTATAACCCTAAAAATCCTCTTTTTAGATTAACATTAGGTACATTTTCGAAAAATAAAATTGTATAGAGTAAAAGCGTTGGGCGCCACTTTTGATAGTTTCATTTAATACAGACTCAATCGAATGTGGATATGCCAGCGTGAAGAAAGTATAAAAGTCTTGGAAGCAAGTTATAAGTAGAAAATGGTCATAAAAAACCTTTAAAACTGAACTGAAAAAACTAGCGAGTCCCCATAAGAAAATTACAGTTGTGTTCAAAATAATAGTAGTGCTCCACTCGAAACATTAAAAAAGCAAGAAATCAAATTTTTTGTATGCGATATATATAATTTTTTGAATGCAATTTTTAGGAAAGCATTTAACTAACAAATGCAACTCCTAAAATAGTTGTTATCAAATGAAGGTAAGAAAATATTACCAAAAGTTTGGATTTGAATGCGAAATCAACTTTTCAAATAAACTCCCCCCTGTTCTGCATTTCGAGTGAAAGTGGATTGAAACCGAAATTGAAATTCAGAACACTGAATTCCATTCCGAGTGATTTCGAATTTTTGGAATCCACTTCGAATTCATTTGTTTGAAATGTCAAACACAGCTGTCAAATCATTTCAAAATCATTGGAGATTTTAAGTTCTTGGTTTTTGTTTTGTGCAAGTGAATTAAACATTTAAGAAAAAATATATTTTATTAAAAAAATGAAAAAATGGAAAACAAAATTTTTAAATGATTGGTGAAAGCCGCGAAGAAAACCGAATGGAGAGAGTTCGCAGGAAGATTTTGCGAGATAAATCTAACATTCTGGATCTTCCCGAAGCATTGTAAGCAGAAGCTAGACAACTGAAGAAAAATAATTTATTTAATGATTTTTGCATTATTAAAAACAGTTTTAGAGTGAGTAAGAAAATATTTGTTGATATCCTGCGAGAAGTGGAGTCAAAGAAATCTTGATTTTCTTTCATGTAATTCAAGAGAATACTCTCTTGCCTCTAATTTTTGTGTTGTACTATATTAAACAAAGGAATTATTTTAATACACTAACTAATGGAAAGTCTTATTATTCTACTCACATTTTTCAAAATGATTCTGATTAACAAATTAATTCATTTATTCACTTTACAACGGCATATGAATTCAATTCACGTCAAGAATCTCAGGATTTTCGGAATGCAGAACACGAATTTACAGCTGTCATCTTGAGTGGAATGCAGAGCACCAAAATATTCACTTTCGAACATACAATCCACAATTCATAGTTTCGTTCGGAATGCAGAACACCCAATTCAACTTTTGGTGGTTGAATTCAATAAAAGTGGAATGCAGAACAGGGGGGATAGTAGTGCAATAGTAGTCCTTTGATAAATGGATGCAGAATTTTAAAATTGTGTTTAAAAAGTTTACAAACATTAAGAAAATAGCATGTAAATTTGTTATTTAATGAAATAAAAACAATAGAAACTAAATTTAACAATTTAGCGGGCTGCGTAAAGCATTGCACAATTGAAAAACGATAACTCATTTTAATGCTGCGGGGGCAGTGAAAAACATGTCAAATTTTAAGATATTTTTGGATGAGCCCCTACTTGGATTCACAGTGTAACGAAATGTAACAAAAAAATCCGGGAACACGGGGATCTAAAACTTACTGTAAGTAAACTAAATATTCGTAGGCATCTCATAGAATATCAAATACTTGTACGGAGTCATTGAAAGCGCCACTTCTGACTTAAAAACATGATATGGTCAGAAGAGAACAGTTTTGCAAAACAACACATAAAATATTGTGGACAGATAAAAAAATTATCTTTAACAATGTTATTCGCTCTGGGTGATATGCGCCCCAATCGCCCAATACAAATTGCACCTTAAATATTTATAATATAAAGACAGTAAAACATGGTGGATCGAAAGTAATAGTACGGGATGGTTTTTCGTACTACGATGTGGCATCAATCTATATGATAAAGCAAGTGAATGATCATCAAGTGTAAGTATGTTGATCTAAACGAACATGTAATGTTACATTCCGCCGAGCACGAAATACCGTGAAAATGGGCCTGTCAACAGGATAAGGACCTGAAATATGACTGTCGAAAAGTTAAAGAGTAGTTTTCAGTAAAAGAGATTGAGGTTATGCCATGGTCGTCTCGGTCATCTGACCTCAATCTCATAAGAAATATGTTGGGCGACGATATGAAAGAGGTTTCAGATGCCAAACCATCCAATTATCAGGAGCTTGTCAAATGATTCAAGATGCGAGGAGAAAAATTCCTCCAAAACGGTGTCATGGTCTAATGGCCTCCTTGCAACGCAGGTGCACAGCAGAGTTGGACAATAATGAAACTTCGATAAAATATTGATGTCAACTTAAATTACCTGTGATAGTTTTGGTATTAATCTCGGTGTTATTGACTTAGTTTTCTGGCTTTTTAACACACACTACTATTATTTTGAACAGCACATAATTGTATTGATATTATGGTTTATTTTTTTCTTCCTAAACTATTTACGTAATCTTTTGTATTGACTTTGAAATGATGAATACAATATATGAGCATGGAGTTTTTACTATAAATATGTTTTATTAAATCTTAACTTTGCTTAAAATCCACTTCAAATAAAAGTCTATGAAGCACTACTATAATTTTGAGCACACGTTTGCGACTCATGAGGTTTGAAAGACAAAAATCTAGTTCCAAAAGGCATCAGTTTCAGGAGTGCTCTGTTACCCCAAAAAGCAAATGAAAATGTACAACCTAACGTATCAAGTGGAATACCGACCCATATTTATGTACAGCTCGTATTTATTTTTACCAATATTTTAAAGGAACAAATAAAAATCTTGAACGCAGCAGTTTTTCATGTTAAACACCTGTGCATATAATTTTAATCTTATTTTGTTTTCACTCGATGATATTTTTTTATCTTGTTTCGTTTGTAGGTACCTAATGTTCATGCCTCTCGCTATTTCCTATGTGCCTAGTGCTTTCGAAATTTTTATATAGACATACACGGACATAAAGTGCAAATATAAGCTTTTGCTATGTGTATAATTTCAAAATAAAAATAATCACTTTTTTATATTTTTTATCTTTTTTATCACTTTCGCATTTGAAAAATTAAAATAAATCTGTGCGAAACATACGAGTTGTGCTTAAAACTAGAAAAATTGTTGTGAAATCTTTCAAAAAAAAAAAGAATTAACAAACAAAAATTAAATATTCAAATATTTGTGCATAGTAAATGAAAACTACATTCATAGTTTCATTTTAAAATAAACAACTAAAAAATAAAATCAAATAGATTTATTAAAATATTATATAAAAAAAAAATAACGAGCAAAAACTTTTTTTCTTGCTGAATTGTTTTTAGAAAAAAAATTACTTCAACAATAACTTTTGTTTTCTTGATAACACAAAAAAAAAAATTACAATCAAAAACATATGATGATTGCGTTTCAAAAATAATTCTCAAAAAAATGTGTGTGGATAAAAATTAAACATTTTCTGTTTTTTCGTTCATTTATTTTTTTTGGTAACGAAGTAAAAATATCAATTTGTTTTAAATTTATTTAGAAAAAATAAAATCAGGGGCACAAAAATAGATTTAAATATAACATGCTAGTTCCAGTGTTTAGAGTATAGAATAAGATTAAGTATCACATTGAAAAAAAGTGAAAATATATAATGTTTGTCATTCTGCAATTTTTATCAAAAACTAGTAAAAAAAACATAATATGGATGTTTTTTTTTCTCTTCGGGCAAATTGCACAGCTTTACAAAAATATATTTTAGTGCTGCAAAAAGTATTATATATATGTATATAATTTATAAATAATTCTGTGCAATAGTGATTTAAAAATTAAAAAAAAAAAAAAAACTAAATTAAATAGAAAAGAAAAATCAAAAAACAAAATCTAAAACATATCCATGTATATATTGTTATGTGCTCTCTTTACAAAATACCACAAAAATAGTGCATTTCAAAAATTCATTATATTTATATTAATTATTTATTTTTATATATATATAGAAAATACATTAAACATTTTCAAAATATCAGATTTTTTTCAAAAAAAAAATTATTTTACTTTTTTTCTCTGATTTTAAAGTGCATATTGTGCCAATTTTCATTAGGGAAAGAAGGAAGAAAATAATAAGTGTGGTGTTTAAATATTATACAAGTTGCAGTTGAAAACAAACAGAACTTTTCTTTTTCGTTTCCACAAAAATCAAAAAAGTTGGAAAGAAAAAAAAGAAATGCAATAGGTAGGTATATGTATTAAAAAAAACATAAAAATTATAAGTGCGAGTGGTTTTATTTTTGCTCAAACATAGCACATTCAAAAATATTTAAATATTTTGTTTGTATACATATAATATAAAAAGGTTGTTTTTTCATATAAGATTAAATATTTAACAAAATCAAATATAAAAAAAAACAACGAGAAAAAAAACAAACAAAAAATTAAAAATCGAAAAACAAACAGATTGGATACGAAATTCTATGTCAATTGTATGCGCTTACGAGCAAGCTTAGTCGTAAACGTTTTTGAGAATGGCCCAGGTGCATTAAAACACAACAGCTTTCGGAAGATCAGGAAGAATACTGCTCGTGTTGGAAAATCTAAAGGTACGTCAACATAGTCCCTATCTCCCGTGGTGTACATTTTCTTTACGCAGTTTTTAAAAGTTTCACTTATGCCCGTTTTCGCAGTGCGAGCTTAAGTGTCGATCCAACGATAATCTCAGGATTAACACGAATTGCGTTTTCACAGTGCAGGCTTAACGCAATCCTGCACTTAAGTAGTGTCATAACTTAAGCCACCGACTTCCATGGCCTAAGTATTGATGCAGAGAGTAAATTGTTGCCGTAAGTGTACCAAAATAATATTAACCTCCAAATACAGTACAGAAAACCTACCTAAACAACGAAATGTTGTATCTGGTAATGCGGCTGGCATTGCGACTCTCATTTTATGCAAGTGGAGGGGGATGATTCTGCTGATATCGCTGCTCGCTGCGCTCGTTACTTCAGTTGTGTATCTGTTTCATCAAGATGCACATCGAAGGAAGGAAGGGGTTCGCATTTTTTTTGTTTTCGTCAGCATACTGCTATTTCGTCGTTTTTTGAATTGAAAATGAATTAATTTTATTATTTTTCTATTTCCACACATGCAGCGGCTTCTTTGTCTTCTTTTCTTTTAATTTTCATTGTATTTTTTCGAAAAAGCCATTTTGTGTTCATTCACAATTGCTTTTTTTCATTAATGGTTCACAATGACACTCAATCCATGACTTAAATATACCACACTTAAGTGTTGACTGTGAAAACGAAAACTTCTTAAGTGTTAGATATGTTCAATCCTACACTTAAATAATCCGACACTTAAGCTCGCACTGTGAAAACGGGCATTAAACATTTTTCCGTATAAGATCCAACCGGTTCGAGACCTACTTAAACCACCAGCACCATTTCTCGTGAAATCGGGAATAGCGATACCCGTTTTGGACAAGTAAGAGGTGAAGCGCTCGGAGTAATTCAAATCATTCCAGAATTCGCAATTGAAGATCAATGCCTCTGAACCGTAAAGCCCCATTTAGATGACCAATTTCAGTTTCAGTTGTCAGTTCAGTTGACCATTCAGTTAAAAAAAGTAGTGCATTTAGACTTCAGTTGAGCTTTTATTTTATTTCTGAGCAGTTTAACTGACAACTGAACTGAAAACTGATGGGAATTCCATAAGCTTCAGTCTCAGTTTCAGTTTCAGTTAAATGTTTCAGTTTTTGCATTTACACAGCAGTTTAGCTGAAAGCTCAACTGATAGCTCAACTGAAACTGAAACTGAACTGATCATCTAAATGTGGCTTAAGCATTAAAAGATCATATTATGTATTTCTATTTGTGTGCTTCTTGCAGTGGCTTAGGCTTTTTACGTCAGAGGGCAACACTTGCTTATGCGTTGTAGTACATCAATGCCCTGTACGTCACTTTAAGGCCTATTGAATACCTGTCTAAATCAAGGTCAAGAGTGTTTGATTTGGTTGTGCGCATCATATTTTTTTATTTTTTTTTTTGAAAGAAACTGCAGCTGAGAGTCATCGTTTGCTTGTGAAATTGTATGGCGAACATGCTCTATCAACTACACTATGTAAGGAGTGGTTTGCGCGTTTTAAATGCCTAAAAAGTTTGAAGACAATGAATCGGAAGCACTACCTGATCAGGACTCGTGTCAAACGCAAGGAGAGCTTGTAGAATCATTGAGCGTGACGCAGGCAGCAAAAGTATGCACCTCATATCATTGGGGTTCATCCAAAAGCAAGGAAATTGGGTACTCTACGAGTTGAAGCCGAGAGATGTCGAAAGGCGATTTTGCATGTCTGAAATGCGCCATAAAAAGAAATCGTTTTTGCGAATTATTACTGATGGCGAGAGGTGGATAAGCGCAAAAAATGTCAAGCCCAGCAAACCAGGCCAAGTATCCATGGCGCCAAGGTAATGCTCCATATTTGGCGGGACCAAAAGGGTTTGGTGATTTATGAGCTACTAAAACCTGGTGAAACCCAACACTTAGAGTGGATCTCTAATATTGTGCTGCAACAGAAAAAAGATAAAACTATACGAATATGTCTAGACCAAAAATTTCCAAATAAGGCGATTGAAATACCAAATGACCACAGTGCTTCCTGAGATGGCCAATGCAAAGGTATTTAGTATTCTAAATGTGAAAAACGGCTACTGGCAGATACCGTTACATGAAGACAGAATGGATATTACGACTTTCTGGACACCTTACGGTCGTTACAGATTCAGAGTACTGCCATTTGGTATAAGTGCATCAGCTGAGATTTACCAACAACAACAAAATTAAGTTGTAAAGGGGCTAGAAGGAGTAGAGAGACAGAAAGCCATTTGTCATAAATAAGTATCTTTATAAACACACACATAAAGACTCGAATCTGTCATAGAAGTCTATATCGCAGCGTTAAATAAAAATGAAAAAAAAAAAAAAACGTTCCTAAATAAAACTAACAAAACCCACTTGATAAAAACGAAAGTTAAAATAAAAATCATTCGACCAAAAATATTACAACAAATCAAACAAAACATACAACATCCATTTATATAAAATATTTTCATAAAAAAAATAAGAAATATATTCTTATAGAGGCCATTTGACTTCAAAAAAATCATTTGTCATTGGCTAAGGTTAACCAAAACAAAATAAATTTATATTCGTTTCTATGTAAAAAAAATGATTAACAATTTTCCTTTTCCAAAAATTGAGGCATCCAGCAGCCAAGTGGGAAATTTGTACAAAATCCAAAAAAGAGATTTTCTTTTTTTTTTCAGCAATTTGAAATAAAAATAAATTTAACAAAATATAAAATTAAAATAATAATATATAAGAAAGTAAATAAAAGAAAGTTGAATGGTTAGTAAAAGTTATTTGGTAAAAATTTAAAGTTTTGTTAAAAAATAAAAAAAATAATCAACAGTTAATATTATACATACCATCTTCGTGTGTTCGTACAATAATCGGATGTGATCTTGGCCCATCACCGACCGATGTACCAGCTAGAACCCAAATCTTGTATTCCGTCCATCGTTTCAGTTCGTCCAAGATAATGGTGGTAGCGTTTAATGTAGTTATGGTAGCCTCACTATCGGAACGACCAACTTCGATAACGAACACTTTATAATAGACAATCCGACCGTTGGAACGTTCTATGGGCGGTGGTAGCCAAGATACAGAGATTGTCGTTGGGCTGGTCGCTTCAGCGGTAATATTTCGTGGTGGAGCACCTGGCACTACAATATTTCAATTTTTGTTTTGTTTTTTTTGTTGTTTTTTCGGGATAGTATTTTTTTTTTTGGATTCCGAAAATTTATTTGGTTGGTTTTATAAAATATATTTTTTTTTAGATCAAAAATATATATATTTTCGTTTTTTTTTTGAAACCAAACAGGGATTTTTTTGGGATGATAAATGAAAAGAAAATAAAAAGAAAAAATAAGTAATTAATGAAAATAAAAAAAAAAATGATAATAATAAAAATTTACCAATGGTTTATGCAAGAATTTTGTTTCAAATTAAAGAGAAGGAAAAATCAAATAATTATATGAAATTTTGTGTACCTTTTCGCGAACGAAAAAACAGAAACTGTTTCTTTTTTCTTTTCTGTGGGATGAAATGTTTTGTTGTATGAAAAAAAAAATAAACTTACAATATTTGTGCAAAACATGCAGTTTTATGCAAAAACATAGAGACAATTTATATTGGAAAAACTTTTTTTTTTGTATTTTTAATATACAGTCAGTATTAAATAAAAAAAATAATTATGAGATGAAACTATATAAATGTTAAGTCATACGAAATTAAACAAAAAAAAACATACATATATTTTTCTATGTACATTTGCAACAAAATAAACAGTCCTTGCATAAACCATTTTTCACTTAGAAATAACATTAAAAATTAAAATATTGAAATAACATTAAAAATTAAAATATTGAAATAACTACAAATGAATAACAATTTTAAATAAATTAAATATCAGTCAACTGAATTGTTTTAGTACAGCCTTGAAGTTCATTATTTTTTCTGAGCGTTGTTTTTTTTGTAAGAAATGAAAAATAGGATATATACAGAATAGAGCTTTGGCAGCACTAATCAGAATAAGAGCTCCGGATGAATAAGTTGTTTATCATCAGATCAGCCAGTTTTGCGAGGACTACTTGCTTTAGTGGTATGCTGATCTGGACATGATAAATTTCAATACCAACTTAAGTTTAAATTGTGAGCACCATGGTGTAGTGGTAAGTGCGTTAGACTACTACGCAATGCTGTCCGGGTGCGATCCCAGCAAACACCTAAACGTTTTTTCACGGTGCCACCTATTTCGAATGTCTGACAAGCAATCAAAGAGTCTCATTTGTCAACGAGCTTCTCAACTCGCCGTTCGGAGTCGGCAATGAACTGTAGGTCCCTTCCATTCGTGCAAAAATATAACACGCACACACAAATGGTTGCGAGAAGTAAGCCCCGGCTCACCCCGGACTGTAGCGTCAATTAAAGAGGATGAAACTCAAATAGCTTGTTTCAAATAAACAATCGGACTTTTCTTGGTTTCTGCAAGTAGTTACATAGTATTTCTGTGGATAAGTAGAATAATTGGCAGCAGAACAAAATTGTCCGTAGACAGTCTTAATAGGTTAGGTTAGGTTAGGTAGCAGTGGCCGCCAGAAACAAGTACCGGCACACTTAGGCCTATAGAGGCCTATTGTGATACCAAGGATCTTGGGGATATTTACCCCGCTACTCATGAGAACTCCTGTTGATTTGTCTCGGATTCCAACTTGAGTAAGCACTTCCCAATGCACTAACCTTGAACAATTCGGATAATCGTAGTAGATCAATGGCTATCAGAAGAAGGTATAGAACCAGAGTTACACAATATTCTCCGCAGGACACTTTTCCCCTTTTAAGACATCCGTCTATTAAGAAGGATACGAAGAGCATTGAATTAAATATAAATACATCCTACTGTCCTCTGCTTAAATATGCTTATCAGAATTACAACTTGGGCTTCTAGTACTGCGGCGTTAAATGTACTAATAAAGCATTTTGTCCCCAACATGTTTGGCAGCAGAGGGATATTTAGTTAAACAATAACCGAACGAACTCGTAAATCACATGCTTTGTTAGAAAAAGCGAATAAACTACGACAACTATGACCTTATTACATTTTAAGAGATACGATGTAAGTTCGTATTCTTATGAGTGTCTGTCTATACATACAATATCTTCAGCAGAGCTAAAGGGATACAAAAAATAGGAAGTCCTAACAGTCGTTTCTCTTTCACTCTCCAGTACTTCAGCAACGTGGACCAACTCACTTAAAGCAGGTTATACTGACAGACCTGAGATTTACATGATCACCACCGCGAAACCCCTTATTTGATGAAAAATGTAGACTAGCAAACGCAGAAAAATAACAGCAGTATAAAGCGGCGCAGTTAAAAAGGACAAGATCAGCTCGCATGATCTACGAGCAAAAGAGACGGGAAGAATATCAGCCTCTAATGTCAATTTCCATTGGACGTCCGGGAGCGTCCAGAATCAAAACGAATTCTTCTGAAATCGTTCCTTTGGCACAGAAATTTTTCTTCTTACGATTCTGAGAAGAGAAGTTCGCTTCTCGATTTCAAGTCAGAATCCACTCAAGGAGCGAAAAGACAAGGAAAAAACCTCAATATTGAGCGGAAACGGTTTTGTTGTTCCATTGGATTCAGAATGAGTGAATCGCCGAGTGAAACCAATGCAAAATGACATAAGAAAGAGCACGAGAAACGTGCGATCGAGGATACTGAGAGTTGAGAGATGCTACTCCAGGAGCAATGTACGAAATTTATATGAAAAGGTAAGAGGAATGTGTCAGCGAAACAAGTCCCGTACAGAAACCGGTAGAGATGACGAAGGAAATCTTGCAGTCGATGCTGAGAATATGGGAAAACTAAGTCTGCAGACTATATAACGGTGACGAAGACCAACACTCCGCTGTCAGGCAGAATGAACCATTAAATTTAGATGATGAAAGCCACCAGACCAAAACGAAGTGAGGAAGCAATATCCAAGCTAAAGTCCAACAAGGTTGCTGAACCTGACGCTTTACCCACAGAAATATTCAAAGTAGCTGGAAATGACTTGGTAGAGAGCATACACCAACTTATCTCTAAGATTGGAACAGGTGAAAGTATGCCAGATGAATGGAAACCGGTCCACAAGAAAGGAGACCCCATCAACTGTTCCACCTATTGAGGCATCAGTCTCCTACCTAAGCATCTTGATTGGCCACTATCAGTGTGGTTTTAGGCCAGGAAAGCCCACCATAGACGAAATTTTGACACTAAGGCAGATCCTGGAAAAAGTAAAAGAAGTTCAAATGATACCCCCCACCTGTTAATCGATTTCAAGGATGCCTTTGATAGCATCTGGAGGGATGAACTGTATAGAGCCATGTTTAGTCTTGAGATCTCTGCCAAAATCGTCCGTCTGTGTAGGATAACGATGGAGAGAAATGGTTTCGGACAAGGTGACACACAGTCATGCGACTTCTTCAACATCAACATCCTACTTGAAAGATTTGTTCGAAACTTACATGCCAACACACGAGGTAGGATCTTTCAAAAGTCCGTTTAACAACTTGTATACGCCGACGACATTGACATCATTGGTAGAACACAGCGAGGTGTCACCGGTGCGTTTGCGAGTATAGAAATGGAAGTGGCTAAAATGGGTTTAACGGTGAACGAGGGCAAAACAAAGTATATGCTGTCAACGAAAAGGGACACTCAACGTCGATGAATTGGACAGAAAGTCGCAATAGACAGCTACAACTTTGAGGTAGTAAAGGACTTTGTCTACCTCAGCTCTGCTATAATATCAAAAAATGACATATCGTCGGAGATCAAACGAAAGATTACTCTTGCCAATCCGTGTCTCTTTGGGCTAAGATAAGAAGGCAATTGAGTAGTAAAACCTTTTCCTGATCGACTAAGGAGACTCCATATATAATCCCAGTATTGCTATATGAAGCTGAAGCCTGGACATTATCGAAAGCGGACGAAGATATCCTTGGGCGCACTCTATATTCGGTCCCGTTTGCGTTGCCGAGTTTTGGAGGAGGAGATTCAACCACGAACTATACGACCTGTACAGCGACATTCACCTAGTCGAAAAAAAAAAATTGGACATTTTAGATGGCTTGGACATTTAGAGCAAATGGACATCGACGCTTCGGCTCGCAGAATATTCGATTCTAACCCGGAATGTCAGCACAGCACAGAAGTAGAAAAGGACCTCAACTAACATGGAGTGCACAACTGGAGTCAGTTAGCTGGGGACAACTGGAAGGGGTTGTTGGTTTAGGCCTTGGTCCACCACGGATTGTAGCGCCACCTAAGTATGTAACAACAGACCTAGGTAAGACACTACTTGTAAGTTCAAAACGATTTATTAAGCTGTCAAATTTTGACAGGTCCTGAATGAAAACCAAAATGGGTCATCGAATGGAGTGGACAAAACCAAACTTGCCTTTTTTCCTTAAAGAAAGCTGTCGAAAAGTGTAATATTTCAAGATTCGTAAGTGTGTAGGTTAGGTTAAGTTAAAAGGGTGTTATGAGGCTGAGCCGTCATAAAACACCAAGCACCATAGTGGGCCCATGACGATCCCCTGGGTCCGTCACATGATGGCACCTAAACAGAAACATTTCCTAAGTGTGTATAAACAAAGGATTTTGAAACTATCGACCCGTTTCGATTACTGGCTTTAGCAAAGAAAAATCGACCATGTCTACTATACGAGTAGATTTATTTGTATTTTACATTTTAATAATCCTCCAGAGGTTCTCTATATAAAGGCGTAAACTTCATCGAAATTCTTGCAATGGTTCAAGACACGCGTCTGTTAAAATCACCTGGGAACGACGAAAAAACGTACTCAATTCAATTCAGATGATTGGAATAAAAATAACTTACAAAAAACAAACTCAAGGTATCCCCTTTAAAAATCAACTAAAAATTAATTTATCATCACATAATAAAGAGATAAATAAAAAAACAACACTTAACTAAAACATGAAATGAAGAGCATCAACAAAGACTCAATTATTTTCAATAAATCAAAACAAAATGCTAGGAGTATCAAACTCTGATCTTCTTTATTAAATCTTAAAGGCATTCAACACAGTTGATCATATCTGACACGTTAATTAATCAAATATTTAAATATAACAAAGAAAAAAAAACTATTTGAGAACATTACTTTTAAAAACAAAATTCAATGAAAAAGATTGGAAATCATTTCCCATTCCCCCTCTCTCTTCTCAATAAAAAAGGAGAAACTTTTCAATAACTAAAATATGAGGACAAAAAATCTACTCACAAACACATACATAAATGCCTTTACTATTTCATTGTTTTTTTTTAAGCGAAAATGTAAATTTTAATTAAAATTAAAAAATAAAAGACAAAATAATGTATTTATAAAGATATTAAATAGCAATCATTTTACATAAAGAGCACAGACATATATATGTACATGCATTCTTGCAAAAATATTTTAACATCCTTGAAATAAAATAAAAAAAAAAAAAATAAAACAAATATTTATATAGAAAATATCATGCTAGCAAAAAAAAAAACAAATCAAATAGTTAAAATTAAAAGTGCTTTAAAAAAATATATTAATTATTTTAAAGAAAAATTAAGGACAAACAAATGAAAGCGAACAACAAATTTAACGACATAGAGAGAGAGGTTCATCAGCATTATAATCGTCGGCACACACGTTGTCTTTTACTCGGGCATGCAATTATTAAATAATTAAAATTCATGAGGGAGTTATTTTTTTTTTTTATAAATTCCTGCACTTGCCCCATTTTAAATTTAATTACATGTTCTGATAGAGGTGAACCAAAGAAAAAAAATATATTTAAAAAAAAAAATCACACAAGCAAACGAAATAATAATACGACAAGATAACGGAAAGAAGACACAACAGTGCAGGTGTGTGCATGTGCAATGTGCAAAGTGCAAAATTATTAATTATTATTATTTTTTTTTTTTAATTGAAAATCACTCTGTGAAATCGGCAGTCATGCAATTTATTTAACAAGGTTGATCAAAAGGATAAATGAGGATAAACAATTGGTTGCTTATCCTCTTACACTACAAGTAGATATAGTTATAATATAATTTAAAATCCTAACGCGTCCTCGTTTTTTTAAGGACAAACGAACTTTATTATTTTCAAACACACAAAACTCAAAAAATAAAGAAACATAACAAAACAAACACACCAAAGCACACGCTCGACATAGTACTCGATTTGACCATCAAGAGATAACATTATTTTAATACATACAGATAAAAATAAAATATTTTATTATTTTTTAACTATTATATTAAATTCTCCATATTATTGCATTATGAAATATCAGAGAATGTTTTTTTTTTTTACAAAATACACAAAAACAAATTAAAAAAAAAACTCACTCTCGCGTGTAATTTGCAAAACGTGTGTCAATCAGTTTTTTTTTTGTCTGCTGCATAATAATTATAAATCAATTAAAAAAAAAATAAATAAATAAATAAATTGTTTGTCAACAAATACGAGAGTATAACCCTGATATCCTGTGTTAACTGTTGAGCACTTGTAATGGAATGCTGTGGGGCGTGCTTTGTTAGTTTGTTGTTTTTAAATTAACCATTATAATGAGTGTGTGTTGGAAAAAAAAACATACATACATACATACATAACATATGTACTTCTAAAAAGGGGAATTGTGATGAATTTGTTTGGATTTTTACTTTGTATCGCTTAGGAGATTGCTTTTGTTTTGGAATTTATGTACATATGTGTTCTTTTGAGTACATCGAAATATGTGCGAAGTGAGTGATTGAGTGATTGTTTACCCGTAAAAAAAGCGACTTAAATGTATCGTTTCAATGTTTCAAGTGAATAGCAATTATTTTCTGTTATTTATCTGCTTGAATGGCGGCGAGTTTATATGTATTTTGTTTTTGCTTTCATTTCATCGTTACTTATGTATGTAATTGTATTTGAGTGATGTTAGAAAAATAAAATTCACCTGCTCAAATGTACATAATGTTCGTATACGCATAGATTTTTTTTTGTTAATTTTTTTTAGTATTTTGTTTTGCATGTTGGTTTTCAATATTATTTTGTGAGTGATGTTTTATGTGGTGGTGTTGTTTTTTTCCTTTATTACTATAAACATATGATTTTTTAATTTTATGTTGTTGTTTAAAAAAAAAAAAAAAACTAGGTAGGTATGTCAAGAAATGTGGATTTAAAAATGCATTTCCAAAAATAAATAAAAAATTCTTTCATTATTAAAATAATTGACAATAATTTGATTGATTAATAATTTTTGATATTTTTTTTTTGTAATTTATTCAGCATAATTTAAATAAATTATTTCATTGACATAAAAGGACAGAACGGTCTTAATTAATGGTAATTATATTTATTATGTGGTCACGATTGAATAAATATGTAATTTGATTTAAATTTACATACAATATTGCAGAGAAGATTTTTTTATTAGTTATGCGGCTCAATGTATCAATTGATGCAAAATGTTCATCGAATAAGTTAAAGTTTCTCAATTTTCAATTTTGTTAATGAAAAATTATTTTTATGTAACCTCAAAGCCGCAAGACTTCTAAAAATAGTTCGCTGATACTAGGTTACTTCTTCTTTTATTTTTTAAAGGTACTGACCCGCCAGTTGCGGAGGGCACCGCGACATAAAAGATCTATTGTACCGCGAAATCAGTTTATGGAACCGGAAGAGGCTCTCGCTGGTGAAATACATACATAAATAAATAAAAGTGCCATGCAGTCATATAGAATATGTTCCACAGTTTCGCCGTCTTCTAGACACAACATCTGTTGCTATCATATGAGAATCATACGTTTCATCGAGGACCCAACTTACAGATTACGTCTTGAAAGTGATGATACTACAGAATATCTCTTGTGTCATTGCCCTTATTTTTCCAAGACTAAAGCTGCGTGCAGACGATATGTTCACTGAGCAAATTTGTGTGCATATTTGAGTAAAATGTTGTCCCAGAAGTGATCATATCGTGTGCACACCAAATTTTTGTGTTCATACCTACATATGAACACTAAGCATATGCTCACATTTGAACACATCCTGATCATATGTACCGTTCATATCGTGTGTACACTTTTTCGGGACTATATGAAAACTTTTACGCGAATTCGGGCATATGAACACAGATATGAACACGTTGTCACATTTGCACACATTCGAAGTTGTCTGAAGGAGGGGGTTTTCCCAGAACAATGGAAGCTGAAACATTTGGTACTCTTACCGAAGGGAAACAAACCACCTGGAGAATCAGCGTCATATCGATGCCAAGATGCCTACTGGACACACTGAGAAAAATACTTGAACGGATCATATACGATAGATTGCTTACTGTGGCAGAGGAAAAAGGAGCACTATCAGATCACCAGTTCGGGTTCAGAAAATCGCGCTCTACAGTGGACGCTATAAAAGCGGTTGTTGACACAGCAGCCGAAGCATTAAAGGGAGAAAGATGGCGATGGGGAACAAAGGAATATTGTGCAGTAGTGACGCTGGACATCAAAAACGCCTTCAACTCAGCAAACTGGTCATTCATAAGAAGATCACTAGCCAGAATGGATACGCCTTACTACTTACGAAAGATTGTATCCAGCTACTTCACCAATAGAAGGTTGAGATATGACACCGAAGAAGGAGAAAAGTACTATAAAGTCTCCGCGGGAGTTCCACAAGGATCAGTACTGGGCCCCCTACTCTGGAATATCATGTACGATGGAGTTCTGCAATTAACACTGCCATCAAAAGTAAAAATAATCGAATTCGCCGACGACATCGCCGTTGTTACGGTTGCAAAGAACATTTGCGAAATTCAGTCAGCTACGAACGAAGCAATTAACCTCATCAAAGACTGGCTAACATGCGCCGGCCTAGAATTGGCAGACCACAAAAAGGAGGCTGTCCGGAAAAATGTGGAATACGTAGACATAAGAGTAGGAAACCAAACTATCAGGTCGAAAGACTCTGTAAAATACCTAGGAGTAGTACTCGACAATAGACTAAGCTTTAAGCTTCACATCGACTATTCGGGCAAAAAGGCTTCAAAGCTCCAGACAGCACGTTCTGGAATACTGCCAAATATCGGAGGACCCGGATATGCTAGAAGAAACCTAATATCCAAGGTAGTAGTGGAGGCCCTGGCGATAAAGGGAACAAGGCTAAAATTATCCTCAATATATCGACTTAGCGAACTAAGGGTAATCAGTGCCCTTGTCATCGCAGGAATGATCTCCATTGATATCCTTGCGGACGAGATGCAAAGAGTCTATAATAGGAGAACCTCTAGTAACCAAGAGGCGACGGTCATCAAAAGGATCAAGGAAGAGAAAGAGTGGCTTCAATGACCAGGTGGCAAGTTCGGTGGGAAACCACCACGAAAGGCAGATGGAACTATGAATTGATTGCAACCATATACGTTTGGACAAACCGAAGGCACGGAGACTGTAACTACCACCTTACGCAGTTTCTATCTGGTCACGGTGGGTATCGAAAATACCTACACCGTTTTGGGCACGATAGATCACCTTTTTGTCCAACTTGCCCCAATCAAAAGAAGACACAGAGCACGCAGTATTCCAATGCATACGCTTTCTGGGATGGAGAACTGACATACGAAGTCCACAGACAATAATAGACCAAATGCTGCGGTCAGAAGAAAATTGGTTGGAGATCTGCACATTCATAACAAATGTGCAAAACGAGCTGCGAAGAATAGAAAAAATAAGACGTGCAGATGAGCAAATATAGGAGATCTAGCATAGATTGCTTACCAGCCCCGCGAAGTAATACCTAACGGCAGTCCCGCGGGGAGAGTGGTCGAAGAGTGGAGGGTGTGGGTTAGTACGTGGGCTTATTCCTGGAATCGAGCAAAACACATTCGTAGTTTCAACTATGTTCATATATCAAATGTATGCTCATGGCAGTAGGTTGTTTTTTGCTTAATTATTTTATTTCAATTCGTTTTTTTTTAGTAGGTTTCTTTGGACTTTTTCTTTTATTTTCGTGTTTTTGTTTCGGTGTCTATGGTGCGCGTAATGTACATATATCCAGATACTTGACGATACAATGGATGGCGAATGAATGAATTTGAAGTGTTGGCAGCTGAAGCACTGACCGTAATGAGTAACCGAGCCATTAAGGCCGAGTAAGGCGCTTTCGGCGAATTCATTTCGGCCGAGTTGCGGTGCGGAGCATTCATGGCTATCGTTCGGCATACGTTAAACGAAAGCTGAATCGTGTACTTGTGGATTTAATGGACAAGGTAGAATTGATGGCGAGTTTAAGAAAAAATTTTACGTTCACTATTTTATTTTTATTTTTCATGTAGCCTCCACCCCAACCGCCACAGTCATAAAATGAAAATATTGTCTTCGACAAAACGCCACCACCACAGTAAAAAAGTTTTGTTGTTATCAATGAACATGGACTCAATATCAACGATCTAGTCTTATTGCAACGGGGCCTTGGCGATTCTTAATAAGTCGGCCAATGTACATATTTAATCAATAAATACAACATTTTATCAGTAAATGTATTAAATTATTCTATTTTTTATATTATATTGTATTTTAAAGAACCATTTCGGTCAACATGTGTTAACATCAGTAATGAAAAACGAATAAATTGTTTGTTCATATGTTCATATTCGTGCACATATCTGTCATATGAACCAATTGTTCATATCGTGTGAACACCAATCAAACGTTGCGCCGCATAAACATATGAGCATTTGAAGCGAATATGAACATACAGGCATATGATCACAAATATACACAGTGATCGTCTGCACGTAGCTTAAGGGGGGCAATCCCTTTAGAACGCTTCAAAATAACTCATTTTTTAACAGTGTTTTAAATGGTGATAAAATAATTCAATCATTTCGAAGTTGTAACATCATTTTATTCGAACTATGAAAATATAAAAACTATTTTTTTTTTGTTTTTTTTTTTCACAAAATGGCGCTTAGTTCAATTTCTCTTCATGTGTCTTTGACGCGAGGTCCAAAAGTACTGCATTTGTCACTCTTTCTCTATTTATCTTTTTACCAAAAAATAAAATACTTTCTATTTCTGACACATGCATGGGAAGGATAAACCTATAAGATCATAAAAAAGTATAAAATTAAAAATTAGGTATGCTCTTTAATGAAAATGTTCAAATTTTATACTGTTTTTTCGACATTTTTCATCCTCAAAAAGTAGTTTATTTCAATGAAATCTTTAAAACTTTAGGTTTATCCTCCCGCTAAGGATATAGAGAAAAGCCTCAGCCAAATCGATCAATAACTTTTTAAGTTACAGCACGAGCAGTTTTTGAAAATACGGATTCCAGATAATCGCGTTTAAAGTTTCACTGTACCATTTAAAACTTTAGGTTTATCCTCCCGCTAAGGATATAGAGTAAAGACTTTATGCACTCGACTATACTTATGTGCGATAACTCTGTAAATATTTAATATTTTAATTTTTCCTCCGGTCAAAATACTCTCAATACATTATATTTTCGAAATATGAATAAAAAAAAAGTCGATTTTTTTAAATTTCTAAAGGGATTGCCCCCGTTAAGGCTTCGTACTTTCTTCCTCTAAACTAAGCCGTCCAATAATAATTTTTTGCCATAATTGCCAAGATTTCATAGACGATTCTAAGGTATCTCCCCTTAAAGTCGTACTAAATGGTTAGATTTGGTACTATTTTCCGCTTCTGTTTTTGTTAAACAATGTACATATGACATTTTTTCGTATCCATAAAATATTTTGTCAAAAATTCTCTGCAATTTCAAATTTCAACTCCGTCCGTCATTTTCCTTTTCTCCACATAAAAGATGCAAAATACAATTTAATGTAAATATACTTTTATTTTTACTTCACTTCGTGTAGTTTTTATTTTATTTATTTAAATTTTTTTTTTACGTACACAAATTTTTGGAAATGCATTTTTAAATGAAATGTTTAAAAATACAAATATGTGGGTATCCCTGTTTATCGTGTCTGACGGGATGTTTCGTAGCATGAAATGAAATAAAAAGAGAAACCGAAAATAAAAATAAAAATAAATGAAAACATAAAACGCTGACTGGACGGGACACATCATTTCATTACACGAAAAACAAAATCGCTTCACACTTTTGGTTTTAACGCCGTGAAAAATACATACTAAAAAACACCTTTAGTCCTGTTCAAAATGGACTCCCTTTAACCTACCGGACGTGATTTTTTTTTATTAGTCTCACGCCAAATGGACATTTTTTTTCATTTGTTCGTCTTTGTTCAACTCACTTGGGTGCTTTTGTGATTTTTTTTTTGTTTTTTAATAAGAGCCAGGAGTCAAAGGATTATAAAAGGGAACCTCTGATTACCTTTTTCCACGCAGCATGTATAATGTTTTTTTTTTTTCGGTTGGATATTCGTAGGGGACAAAGGACATAAAAGCACACCAATTTTGAATGGACATGGTTGGAGGAAAATATTTGTATATATAACAAAATCTACACAACTACTTTAACTCTATTGTTTTTCATTTTATTTTATTTTATAAGCTATTTTAATGGTAAAGGTATATAGATGTATATATTCTTAATTTATAACTAAGTACTAAGCGAAAGGGTATTTTATACGTATGGGAATGAGAAATATGTAAATCTTACCATATTGTTTCGTTCGGACGGGTATTGGGGGGGTGGTAGCTCCTTCGCCACGCTGGGAACGTGCCGCCAGCCAAATATAATACAATGTGTCAGGATACAAACCATCAAGCGTATACGATTCTGTATTAGATATACGTCTGCAAAAATAAATTTGAATAAAAAAAGGGTTTAAGTGTTTTTTTTTCTTACAAATAGAAACGAGAGCGAAAGAGAGAGAGATTCGTTTTACGGTGGTTGTTATTTCACGTGGATTTGCAATTATTTTGTTAATTTGTATCCTTTACGAGTTTACTTTACTTCAGTGTAGAAGTGGTGCTATAAGTTAGTTGTAAAACGACAAAATGTGCCAGATTTATTAGTCAGATACTGGAAGCAGGTGACAACAAATCTAGCTGGAGATTTAAGTATATGTATGTATGTGCGTCATAACTTTGACAACCGGTAATGACGTTAGGAAAACTTACGGAGTTTTACTTAAGGTTTGTACTGCAAGTTGGAAGTTGTGCATGTCAACAAATTTATAGGGTCTACATACTTGGAAAAACATTTTTTAAAGCTTAAAGTATTTATAATTTTAATTCTGTTATTTAAGTTAGCAGATAAGCGACGTCTTTGGATCAAATTGTGAAACAAATTAGCAGAGAAGTACATAACATACATAGTTAACTGTAAAATGTGCGGAAACATAGGGTTTGTTACCGCACATTTTACAATACAGAGATTTGATGGGCTTTATCATTATTTTGAAGGACAATATGAAAAAAAAAACTTAAATTTAAATCAAAACAAAAAATTCATATACACTACGGTTCACTTGAATAAAGGCAATACTAAAATTTTACTTAACAGTGAGTTATGGCCAGGAAAATCGATACACAACTATAATTATTGATCGTAAATAAAGTTTCGGAATCTCCTCAGAGAACACACTTACAAAAATTACTTTCCCTTACAAAGTAACGGGATTTTTCCCAAAGTTTGTAAAAAGATTCGGAAAAGTTATGTTTTGGTTATTATCGTAATTAATAATTCAACAAAGAAGTTGTACACGTTGGTTGCATGTATGGTTGCATGTATTTTGCGTGCATGCGGCGCTAGTACACGGCATATAAGACAGTCCGCATGTACACATGTATCAATTTTATTTGTTTTCTGCTATGAAGTTGTCATCGCATTTTGACGCTTGTTTTTAATTATTTTGTGTATGAAAATTAATTTTCGTAATTTTTAATCAAAATGTCAAGAAGAAAGTGCTATTTTACGGTCAAGAAAAGCGTAATTTATACATTTATGTATATAAGTATTTAAAGATCAGATACCGACTATGCATCGTAAATAAAAATAAATATATAAAATCGGTGACCTTACTAATTTGGAGTTAGGTACTAGGACTATCTCTCATAGTTAAGGGGCCTCAATTAAAAACATCAATAAATAAAGTTGATTAGCCCTTTAAGGTCCATGGGAAATATATTTCCCAAAGCTCTTTTTTCATTATTTGCAGAGAAAAATTATTTATGGCTGGTTTTTTTTTTCACAAACAGAAGTAAATATGAATAGACTATACTTTTTCAATCTTCAATCTAGTTTTGTTTTCTCTCATTCTTTTAATTAAAAACAAAAAAATAACAAAAATCAAAATAAAAAAAAAAAAAAAAATAAAAAAAAATGATTTTATTTCCAATTAAATAATTACAATTGTTTAGTTAGTTGGAATTATCTTCAGTTTCCTTATGGTCGTGAAAGGGTTAAGGTGCACTTCCAGGAGAAGTAAAATCTACGTAAATTAGAATCGATCAATTGGTAGGAAATACTGGATTCATCCAAGTAAATACTACCAGTTCATCAAAAATTGGTAGTATTTGTAATATTTCTCAATCGTTATTGCAATAAAATTATTTTGAAAGCTATACCAGTAGCTGTTATCGCAATTTCCTATTTCTTTAATTTTTGTTTTATAAAAAATCTCGTTGGGTTATTTATTACGTAACGAGTGCCCATAAGAAAAAGCCATTACAATCGAAGCTTCTCCCACTAGTCAAATGTAATTTGTGAGAATTTCAAAAGAGCCTACCGTACTTATGAAGAAGTCACAACAAGCTATGCATTTATTTATTCTTGAATAGAACGCTACGACCGGTGTTCAACTATTGGAAGAGCAAATTAGGAAGAGGTTCAACAATATGACGAATGTTGAAAAGAAGGCAGACCTAAAGAAACCGGGAAATAGGCCCATAAAGCTCAAAGAATAGGAAGTGATTTTTTTTAGCTGTTGAAAGAATCCAGGATCTCCAATGTATCTTAAAAAGATCCTAGTAATTGCTTACCAATAAAGTATTAACTTAACCAATTAAAATCGGTAACCCTTCGCTTCTTATAAAACCTACTTCAAAATTAGACTCACGACTGTAATCATTCTTGATTATAGTTGCAGAATTTGGTAATTAACACAGAAAAGTATTTGCTAGCAAATTTTTAAGTTGCTATTCACCAAAAAAAGTACTTCCTACTTTTTATGCATACGATATAAAGTATAGTACTACATATATTTACTAGTGAAATTCATCCGTATCAAGTAAATACTATGTCCTCTAGGAAATGCATCTCCAGCGTTGTCCAGTGGCTAAATTCAGCATCTGTTTGGGGAAATTTAATTGAAAATCTTCATAAAAAAGTGGTTGCATGTGAAACACATGCGACCGTACGAATTCGTACAATCGCATGTATTTTGCATGCAAAGTGTCGCATGTAGTCCCAAATTATATGCGACTTGCTAGTACACAGCATGTGAAAAAGCCGCATATTTACATGCGACCTAGGTGTCGTATGGGGTCACATGTATTTGCAACACTACATGCAACCGTCCCAAATATGGGTAGTACACGACATGTAAATCACATGCAACCATTGTGACTGATTTTGACGTCAGAATGATGTCAGAGCCGCATGTACATGCAACCATTTACATGTCGTGTACTTACAGGCTTTATAGTAATGTTTTTATCCACCGTTTTCTGATATCATTTTAAATATGCGGTCTGGAAGTGAGTCGTCCAAGATTTTATGTAATTCAGCGATATTTCGGCCCAAGCTAACTTAATACCCAGGAGAAGTGGTTCTTTATTGTGGCACTGCTTCCCCCTTTCGTAATCTTTGCGATTTAGCTATCCCTAAACCTTTTAAGTCAGGTGAATATGGCGGCCAATTCAGCATTTCCACTTTCTAGCTTACAATATACGACTTTAATACGCGCGCAGCATGGATTGGTGCGCTATCTTGTTACAAAATCCAAGGCAAAGGTCCAAACAACTCGTTCAACTTAGGGAAAGCTGACTCCAATATTCATTTGTAAGTAATTCCCGTAATTTTAGTGCCTGAACAATGGTAACGGCAAGTCGAAGAGACTTATTTTATACCACATTTGAAAAAAGGAGCCAAATTCAAGACGTCAAGACTTGTCCGCTACCGCCTAACCTAGGTAGGGCTGCGTGGATGGTGGATGTATTGCAAGGAGAAATCTATTTGTTTTAGCCAAGAACTTCAGGAAACGTTTGGAGTTTGTTTGTTATAGAATGACGAGTCCAAGTTCGTTCAATATACTTGGATCTGATGGAAAAGTATACATTTGTCGCCCAACAGATCAAGACAATCCGAAGTACACATTGAAGAAGGTCAAGGACAGTGCCGGGTATGCTATGTTCTGGGCAGCATTTGCATGCTGTTGGCAGGAAGAATCAATTTTAATACAAAGAAATTTTATAAAATTACTGGACGGCTTCGCCCGTGTACTAAAATAGTAGCGTTACTTATGGGGCGCTTCACAGTTGCATTGATTGTTGGTATGAGATACTTTTTCAGATTAATGTCGTTAGTAAATCTCTGTAATCAAAAGACATGCATCTCGGTAAATGCACAGAAATGTTTAAAAAATGCTGCGCTTTCTTGGAAGAGTATAGAAAGACAGGCTAAGTGCCATTTTAACAGCGAAGGAATTGGCTGAAGAATTTAAAATTGAACTTCGAGATGATGTTTTAACCCTAAGCTGGTAAAACCGCCCGCGATGAGCCAGTTTCTCTAGAAAATAAATTCCAAGTTACATTATTCAACTGTCTTAGTTTCACTCACTGAAAGATTTGAACAGTTAACTCAGTACTACAAATCTTGTTTTTTTTTTGTATAACATAAAAAGAATTCCAGGAAAACCAGACGTTCTCAAACTCTGTGGGAGTCTCCAATTAAAACTAACTGTAGGCTCGAAATCATTTATAAATGGTTGTTTGTTGTGTGATGAACTTATAAGCCGTTCAAAGCTCGACAGTGTCTCAATTCAGATTGACAAAATTGGCAACTTAAGTCAATCTATAGTTTGCCGAAAGGCCAAAAAAGTAAATTTTTTTTAGTTTTTTTTTTTTTAATTTGTAGGACGTAGGTACGTTCATTTTTTCCCTTATTTTAATCTTTCCTTTTTTAACACGGGTTTGGATAGCAGATAGGGCGCGCCGTAAAAATCTCGACCTGGGCGCTGATAATGCTAAAACAGGTGATTATCCGGCACGAAATTCTTTAGCCTAGTTTTTCCGTCTTGCAGTTGAGAGTTTGATAAGATTCTTTACCATTCAACATGAAAGAAACATGTCCGTTAGGTCCGGGCTTTTTTTTTGTTTGCTTCCCTAAGTATAGAATTTATTAATAACTCGACTCCAGCGCCACCTGGAGGGGTTCAGATTTTGCAGTTCTCTTTTTTGGCACTATATCAACATATGTTGTGAATATGAGTCATTTTGGTCAATTGATATAGATTTTGTCATTAGCTCGACTCAAGCGCTACTTATCGGATCCTGATATACAGCAATACGAACAAAACAAAAAAGGAATCATGCAAATCGGCCCAGCGGTTATCGAGCTTCATCCCGAAGGAATTAGATAATAGATAGATATGGAGCCTAATGCATCTGAAAATTTGGCCTCAGCTTGGAGGTTTGTCCATCTTAATGATTCGATGAATTTAGCCAAAACAGTTGGGCTTCAGGATAACCAAATTCAAATATTGCCATCACAGAGTCCGGACTTTAACCGCATCGAGTATCTGCGGAATGAGGTTGAAAAGCCAATCGGTCCATACAAGAAGCTTGGTATTTCATTAACAAAAAAACACCCTGCCAAAAACATGCGGAAGGTAAGCCAAGTAGATTTGTGGCAGTATTGGATAACAAAGGATATCCAAATTACTATTGAAGGTAATAAATATAAAAAGATTTAGAAAATCTGAAAAATGTTCCAACCTTTTAAAGTTTTTTTTATATATCCCACCTGTTCTGCATTCCACTTTTAGTGAATTCAACCACCAAAAGTGGAATTGGATGTTCTGCATTCCGAACGAAACTATAAATTATGGATTGTATGTTCGAAAGTGAATATTTTGGTGTTCTACATTCCACTCAAGATGACAGCTGTAAATTCGTGTTCTACATTCCGAAAATCCTGTGATTTTAGTGAATTGAATTCACTTCAGATTCTTGACGTGAATTGAATTCACTTGAGATTCTTGACGTGAATTAAATTCACATGCCGTTGTAAATTGAATTAATTAATTAATTTGTTGATCAGAATCATTTTGAAAAATGTGTGTAGAATAATAAGACTTTCCATTAGTGTATTAAAATAATTCCTTTATTTTATATAGTAGAACACAAAAATTAGAGGCAATAGATTTCTCTTGAATTACATGAAAGAAAATCAAGATTTTCCAAGATCAAGATTTTTCAAGATCAAGATTTCTCTGACTCCACTTCTCGCAGGATATCAACAAATATTTTCTTACTCACTCTAAGACTGTTTTTAATAATGCAAAAATCATTAAATAAATTATTTTTCTTCAGTTGTCTAACTTCTGCTAACAATGCTTCGGGAAGATCCAGAATGTTAAATTTATATCGCAAAATCTTCCAGCGAATTCTCTCCATTCGGTTTTCTTCGCGGTTTTCACCAATCATTTAAAAATTTTGTTTTTCATTTTTTCCATTTTTTTTAATAAAATATATTTTTTCTTAAACGTTTAATTCACTTGCACAAAACAAAAACCAAGAACTGAAAATCTCCAATGATTTTGAAATTATTTGACAGCAGTGTGAGACATTTCAAACAAATGAATTCGAAGTGGATTCCAAAAATTCGAAATCACTCGGAATGCAGAACACTGAATTCCATTCCGAGTGAATTTCAATTTCGGTTTCAATCCACTTTCACTGGAAATGCAGAACAGGGAGGTACATACATATATACTTTTTACGATAAAAAGTGTGTGTGGGTTGTTTACCTAGCCTAGGGATCATAATATTCGGCAACTTTTAACAAACCTGGAAGCACATGTTAATCTAAAAGCTAGGTTGATTAAGTTTACAGCTTGAAAAAAAAAATTACAGTGAAGAGCTTTAGATTAATACACTTGGTCTCAAAAACAAGAAGAAACTTATTATATGTACGTATGGGAGATTCGTTAGATATATTTTCGCACCCTTCGTCAGATTCATATAAAATAACTTACATTATGTTACATATGTACAAACTACATTTTAACAGCATCCCAGTATTAAGCTCCACGAAAAATAAAATATTACCCAATACCTCTCTCTCTTTCCACCTTTATCTGACGAGTATCTACATAGTATGTGTGTGAAAAAAAAAAAATAACAACACTTACTTGTGATGATCCTGATTTGCATATGTATCATTCCAGTACAGCTCATAATGGACAATATTCTCACTGGAATGTGTCGGTTTGGACCATTGCAGCGTAACTGCGGTCTCACCGATATCGGTTGCCCGGAAATTGCTGGGCTGCGATGGGACACCTGCGAGTTCCATCATCATCATCAGCATAATGGTGTACGAGTAGGTATCCAAAGTGTTGATTGAAAGTTTATATTTGTGTTCGATGATGACCATTATTTATCCATACATTCGATGATGATGATTGCGGAAATTGAATAGAAATCAAAGCAGAGAAAAATAAAAATAAGAAAACAAACAACACATTAATACGAGTATGTACAATGTATGAAGCCAGCCAACATTAAAAGCGGAAATGGGATTATTTTCCATTTCAGCTTTTATCTTTTCGTATACAGATTTTCCCAACACACACGCACCCCGTTTAAATAAATTTAATAAATAATTTTACATACCAAAAATAAATTTTCCATTGGGGGCTCGGGTCCTCGCATGCACTTTTCACACAGCTTAACATGAGATAAAATAAAATCCCTGGCAGATTTATAGCTGTGAATCAACCTTAATTAATGTAATTTACTACCTCGCAGCGAAAAAAGGACTCATTTGCCGGCTTCAATGGGACATAATCATCGCCCAAGCGTGTATCCCAACGACCAACCGACCGAGGTCGACACAAGAAAGGAAACTTTTTTAATTGTGTCACTTAAACGCAGCACCGAATGATTATCATCCCGTGCGTAAGGTGGGACCTTGGTTTGATGTTTTTTTTTTTATATACATATATATATTTTATTTAAGTGTTAAAGAGAAATAAAATATCCAAAAGTAATTAATGCTGCGAGGAGGAGAATTCTGAAGTTCGGATTGCTCGTGAATAACTGTCATATTGATCACGTTTGCATACTTATTTTTATTTTTATTTATTTAATTTATACACCATGAAATAGAGAACAATATACGAGTATTGTAAATGTCAGCAACTTGTGCTTGGTCAGGGCGTGATAACGATGCATTGTTTGTGATGGAGGTTTCGTTAAAATTCATTACGCGAAAGGATATTCAGAGGATGAGTTAAATTTTTACAGAATTTTTATTTAATTAGTACTTGTCCTAGTATGTACATAATACGAGGGTTGCTACTTACGTTTTGAGATAGACAAGTAAAAATAAATATTTATAATCGAAAATTGGTTAATTGTTTTTCAAAATACTCTCCGTGAAGATCAATACACTTTTGCATGTGTTTGAACCACTTTTTGTAGCACTTTCTACACTCCGATTGGGGTACCTCCAAAACATGTGATTTGAACACATCCACCGCTTCTTCAGGCGTCGAAAAACGTTGACCTCGCATTTTATTTTTGATCTGCGGGAAGAAGAAGAATTGAGTGCCTAATCAGGACTGTACGGCGGATGACCCATTAATTTGATGTTTTGAATGCCTCAAAATTCACTTGTTTGAGCCGATCTGTGCATTGTCGTGGTGGAGAATGATTCATCTTCTGCGATTTGTTGCCCTTATTTTTCGAACACTTCTGGCCAACAAATGGTGGTGTACCATTCAGAATTGACCGTTCTACGTTGCTCTAATGGCACGGTGGCGTTATGTCCAATTATTCCGAATAAACAGGCGACCATTTGCTTCGCGCGCGAGCAACTTTTGTTGGATCTAGCTCGTATTGGAATACCCATATAGCTGGTTAATATGCATAGATCCATGATTTGTTGCCAATCACGATCTTATAGACGTCTTTTGAAGCACCGCGATTGCATTTCTTCAACATTTCTTTGAACCAAGCGACACGAGCCTTTTTTTTTTGAACGATTGTCAAATTATGTGGTATGCGAATAAATCTTTTTGACGGCCAAATGTTCATACAATATTAAATGTATGCGAGTAAAACTGATGCCCAAGCATGCCTCAATCTCACATGACGATCTTGCAACATCAGCTCATCAGGCACAACAATCGACTTTGGAGGACCTTCACGAAATTCGTCCTGTAGCGAAGATCGACCACGATTGAATTCGGAAAACCAGCGAAACACAGTCGCTCAAGATGGTGCTTCATTACCAAAAGACGAGGAGAGTTCATCGGCACACTGTTGTTGGTTTAATTCCCGTCGAAAGTCATAGAAACGATTTAATTCCATTTTTTGGCCAAGATGAATACTTCAAGTACCTACCTGTGAACAACACAAATAGCAGTCGAATGACAAAACGTTCTGAGTACGATTACAATTAAAAATGTCAAACTTAACGATGACAATGTCGGATTTGACATATTCACATTGGTTTTGCTATATCTAAACTGAAGTAGCAACCTACGTAGTAAGGTCCAAGTATTCCCGACCTACATAATATACAGTAGAATCCACTTAAGACGCTCTTCAAGGGACTGACAGAAAATAGCGTATTAAGCGGGAAAAACTAAAAAAATTACATCCAGTTAGAAATATGGTTATTCCATAAAAAGAGTTGAAATTATACATGTATTATGCTAGTTTCATCCTTTCATCCCTTGTACTAACCATGTACAATGCATTGTACGCAATCAAATTCTAATGAACTGACATCAATTGTATGTACGTAAGGCGTACACCAGAAATGAAACAAAACTGACAAAAGTAACGACCACAAAAACGACACGCTTCATATGGTTTGTTGGCGAAAAACAAAAAAAAATCCCTACAAGAACAGCGGTGGCCGTCTATAGCCAGAACTACATCGGAACAAAAGTGATAAAAAGTACAACAAACTCAAAACAATGTGTTGTACTCCTCCATCCCATGGCACATCTGTATCAATTCCTCTCAAATAAATAAAACTCACCGCGGCTAAAGCTAGAGCATACCCTAGCTTTGGCCGCGGTGATTTTGCACGAAAGCTTTCCTGTTGTTCTTCCAACCAAATACTTAAACGATCTTATATGAATTCAAGTAAATCCAATTGGATTCACATACATCTATACAACCATAGATGGCGCTTATTCACGTTTTTCTTTACCAGCTGATATCCAAAGAAATTAAAAAATGATTTTAGACGTATATTCACGAAAGCAAATACCGATTTTATTATTCCCGTACATTTTTTTAGAATTATAGGCTTGAAATCAATTTTCCTTTTTATTATTCATCCACTATTAATGAATAAATGTGCATGGTTGCGGAGAAATACATTTCCTGGAGCTTTCAAATGTCAAACAAATAATAATTTCATCCGTTAATGGCGCTGTTGGTCAGTTGGAATTGAGTGAGCTTTCAGTGTGTGCACACTTCTACTTTTTATCACTTTTGTTCCGATGTAGTTCTGGCTTATGCCACCGCACCGAATGGAAAAAAAATAAAAAAGAAAAACAAGAAAATACAAATTTTACAAAGTGTATCGTTTAGCTGTGTGAGCGTATTAAGAGTGAATTAACCGGATTTTTTTTTCATACGAATTCTTATCAAAATGAAGGGACCGGAGAAAAAGAGCGCTAGAAGCGGGATAGCGTCTTAAGCGTGAGCGTCTTAGGAACTAAGAATTAAGATTTTTTTTTTTTTAAAATTAAAATTATGATAAGTGTAATTAGTCACTTTGTACCTGGTCGCGTGACATTTAATTTTATTTTTTTGCTGCAGATCTCTTTGGTATAGAGTCCACTAACTTTTGGCACTTGGGCAGGGGAGTACTCCCACGCTGCCTTTACCTCCTGCTAAAATTCGTTTCTATTTTGGGCCTTATTCTAGCTAAAACATCGTTTACTTGTTTCCATAAGTTTTCCAATGGATTAAGGTCCGGTGACTGGGACGACCAACGCAGAATTTTCATTCCTTATGCAATAATCCAAGTTTTTGTAGCTTTACCTGTATGTTTTGGATCGTAATCTGCCTTTTAATTCCAAATTAGGGGAAGATTTTATTTTGCATATGGAAGAAGAATGTTATCCAATATATTTACATAATATGCATTGCTTCATCGCTACCCCTCTGTTAAATGAATGGGACCGATACTGTACCATGAAAATCCTGCCGAAACCAAAGTGCTCTCACCGCCATGTTTCACCGTCTTTTTTGTGTAGTGGGGATCATATGCAGGGATCGGAGGACATCTTACAAAACGATGACAATCAGACCCAAACAAATTGGATTGCATTCGTCCGTCCAAAATATTTTTTCTTCATTTTTTCTGGCCCTCAAAGCCAGGCCAATTTTGGTGGTGAGTAGCAAAATCTATTCTGCTTCTCAAGTGCCCCTTGTTGAGAAGTGGTACCTTCCAGGTGGTGCATTCTACCAACCTTCCCCTTATTGTCATTAAAGAAATATTTGGTTTCAGTTTTTACAAAATGGCGTCTGGAGATACGAATGGATTCAAATGGCTTCAAAAAGGTTCACAAAGCAGTGATTTTACAAATGAGGTATAGTTTGACAAAACGCCTTTGCACCTAGGCACTGCTTAACATTTTTGTTCAGAAATAACTTATAATCTATTAAAAACTTAATAGCCAAATGTGCTAAAGTGGGCAACCAATCTCGGCCACTTTGGCGGCCTTAAAATGAGGTTAATTTCTACAGTTTAATTTCTACAGTTAAAATTATCAATCATTCATGCTTCTTACGAAAAGAAATATTTAAAAAATAGTTTCTGCAAAAAATGGCATCTAAGAGAATTTTATCAATTTGTGCTTCTTTAATTTACCGTTGATAAATAAATTCCAGAAGCACTGTTGGGGTTCTGACAACTGATTTAAGCGCTTTTTTCAGAAAACTTTTGTTTTTCCAAAACTGGAAATCGCTGAATAAAATGCTAAAACTGTACGTGGTGAGATTTCTAAAAAAACGTAGTTTTTCTTAATCAGCACCCAAAAATTTAACAGGAGTGCATACATTTTGCAAATTGTTGTCAAATGAAAAAAAAAAGAACTGTTCGCTCAGAATTTCGAATCGTAGTTTTGGTAAAACTTTGAAAATCCTTTGTAAGTTTATTTGAAGCTTTTGACTTTTTAAACCTAGTCTCTGTTGAGCCTTAACATTCTTCACTTTTGCAAATTTGCGAGACAAAGTGCTGGGAATACTTAGTGTGTAGAGAAATAACATAAATTACGAACTCTCTATTTTGAATTTGGTTAGCACTTAAAGATACGACTTGTCCAGTATAAGTTACTTGAATATAGGTATTTGTTTCTACTAACATACGATAGCGATATAGGACCTGAATCCCCAAACAAATTACTGCAAAATGTTGATCCTACTGCGTACAATGCAATTGTTATCATCTTTTCTAAAAGTTTATGTTTAATTTTATCGAAATTCCTCCCTTAAGCTTAAACGTGATCAAAGTTTGGCAATAACCAACTAACTGACCGTCCTATCATAATAAACTTTGTAATACAAGTACACGATACTTTTGGCCGAAATAGGCAATAAATTTACTTATTTGGCCACAAAAGCAAAACACAGACATGGGTCTTTTGCATTGTGTCCCTTCCTCTTTTCAGTTTATTAGGATAACAGATGAAGAGAAACACAAAAAAAACTATTTTACTTAAATATTCCAGAGCATAGAAATCTGCATACGAAATAGATAAAGGCGAACCCGCATTTCTTTTGTGCTTTTTTCATAAATTTAATATTCAAACCCCACAGTCCTCGTGCTCGTGCTTACCTTGTTGTGTTTTCACCTGTACCGGAGTGGACATCGGACCGGCACCCATGGATGTAAACGCCTGTACACGTACCGTGTAAATAGCATGCGGTGTCAATTCGGATATTGTTGTTAACTCACTATTGTCAACCATTTGCGAGTCCCAAGATGCCTCGGGTTGATTAGAATTTGTCGTGTAATATACTTTGTAGCCCTGTTTTATCGAATGGAGAGGGAGAGAACAAGAGAGGGAAGAAACATGAGTAAATTATTCACGGAATAAGCATGAGATAGAAAATAGATTAGGTTATGTGGAGGATAGGTAGTTCCCAGCTAGCAAGAAGGTTGGTTTAATCTCGTGCAAAGGTAACAACTGTCAATGTTCATATTGATTTCGATGGAATATTTGAAATGGGAAATATGCGACCAATGATACGAAACAAGAAGAAGAAGAAGAACGATGATGATGATGTTGACACATAATGAAATTGACATATTGATTGAAAACTAAGATGTCTGGTGTGACAAATTCCATGAGGAATTGTGGACAGATAATTCGGCTTATTTGAATGTGGTTATAGGTGTTTCTGGTGTGTGGCATTTGGAAGAAAGGAAATAGAAATTGAAGTGTGACAAGCGGCAGTTCTGATGAGGTGTGACAGGAATTTTGTGTTATTCCAATTTGACAGCAAGTGTGACGGACTTCAGGGTCACAAGGAGGACGAGCTGCAATGGTCTTACGAGTTGGAGTTTCAACCCCCCAAGTAGTGAAATCATTTGTAGTACATCTTTTCTTTATCTGTTTTGTAAACAAGAAAAACGTATTTGGGGTAAAAGAAATCAACGAAATATATAAGAACGTCAGTTGCACTCGTTAAGTACGGAGTTTCCGAGTTTTTCTACTGAGATGGTGCAACGTTTCAGGGTAGATAGATAAGTAGAACTGGTGGTTTCGATGGAAGAAAAACCGAAAAAGCGCGTAAAGGGCACCGTTTTAATACCACAACCTCAGGTGACCCGTTTATTTGGATGTAATTTTCAGATATTTATATCCAGCATATGGGGTTTCGGAAGAGGATCAATTCTCCAATCATTTTCTCCTATATCTCTTTTAGGTCGTCGAAAAAAAGTCTGCCCAGTATGCGTTGCCTGGCTCGCGATAGAGCTGGACATTACCATAGAATGTGAATATGCCCCCCTTTTTCATGTTCATCTTTACAGCTACAACAGAAACTGTTGTGTGAGATTGCATGGTCTCGTATTGGCCAGTGCCCTGTACTAACTGCCATTACTCTAGCGATGTCTGCGCGGGTTCTTTGTCACAGCTCATTTGTTTTTGACCTGTTGCAATTTGACCATATCTTCCTGGATATGACACAGTTTGACAGACTGGTCCACCTGAGACCGGCTAGTTTTAAAAAGTGTGAGAGTATACTGCTCTTAACAGCACCCGTGGCTGTGGAACCTTTGTTGTTTTGGAGCTCCGAAGATTCGATGCCATTCGAACGGAAAACAGTCCTCTACCCTTAAAATGTTCATCCTTGCTTCGATCTGAGGGTTTACTAACAACGAATGCAGAAATTGTCGACGTATTGGGTTATACCATATGAAATGTCCGATTTTCGCTCAGTCGGAAATAAGAAGTTCTCCAATGAACATCTGTGCCAGAACGTTCAATTTTCTTTTTTTATAAAATAAAGTCGTATCTGTGCTTGGCGGGTGAGAATTGTAGGGTTCGTAAAAAGTATCGTTATTTTTTTTTTCTAGGATTTATTTACCATGCTGTCGACGTTCAAATTTGGACTCTCTTCGTTGACGAATTTAATCTGGGACATAACGCGTCGCTGGCAGAGAAAAACATCAATGATGCATTTATGGATGTAACGGTAAACGAACGCAACATTCGACGTTGGTCTGCTAGGTTCCGTTCGGAAGATCTTAGCCTTGAAAATGAACCATGTGGAAAGACAGACTCGGCAATTTACGACAATATTTTAAAGCAACGGTAGAATCAGACAAAAATGGGACGGGACATTGCACACAACATGATGGTATCTGCCACGGCAATAAATCGACACCTATTTCTAATAGGAACAGTGAAAAAACTCGACAAGTTGGTGCCCGCTGAATTGAACGAGGCACAAAACTAAGCCGCTTAGAAATCTGTGCATCACTGAGCTTAAGGCACCAAAATGAACCGTTTTTGACCGTGGAAAGTGGATTTTGTATGACAATCATAAAAGATCTGGGCAGTGTTTGGATGCAGAAGAAAAACTAAAACACACCCCCAAACTAGGTTTTCACCCAGACAGGGGTATGGTGACAGTTTGGTGGACATCGCAACGACCAATCCACTTTTCACTTCTTCAACCACGGGAAACGATAAATTCATCCAAAGACTGTGAGGAAATCGACATAGTGCATGCAAAATTGGCTGAAAAGCAACCTGCGTTGGAGAATAATCATGGTCCGATACTATGCATGATAATGCTAGACCCCATACCTCACAAGTGACGGTGTAAAAAACTGTTGCAGTTGGGAGTTAAAGTGATGTGTAAATGCAAAAACTGAAACTAAAACTGAGACTGAAACTTATGGAATTCCCATCAGTTTTCAGTTCAGGTCGAAGGAATTCCATAAGTTTCAGTCCCAGTTTCAGTTTCAGTTAAACGTTTCAGTTTTTGCATTTACACATCAGTTTAACAGAAAGCTTAAGTGATAGCTCAACTGAAACTGAAACTGAACTGATCATCTAAATGGGGCTTAAACTGCTCAGAAGTAAAGTAAAAGCTCAACTGAGTACCGAACTGAAGTCTAAATGCACTACTTTTTTTAACTGAAATGTCAACTGAACTGACAACTGAAACTGAAACTGATCATCTAAATGGGGCTTAAAGTAAAGTGAAAGCTTCTCACCAAAACGGTTCACAGTAGATCTGGTTTGAAGCTTTTTTGATATACTCGCATATTTGAGGATTGTTGCAGTAAAGTAAAAACAAAACGGCATGGAACGGAATCATTGCAAATCACTTTTTACTGAAGAGTTATTGCCAGTCAAAACCTTGACTTTGAACTCTCACCAAACTACGCCTAATTAATGTTTCAAAAAAACTGTACAATTTGTTGTTTCAGCACGATTGAGCGCGTTCGATTGAAGTGTCAGAAGTGATCGAATTCAAAATGGCTGACACTGAACGAAGCAACTTTCCTTTGCAACTTGACAATTGGTCTTCTGTAAAGTAACTGAATTGTCATCCTTTTCACATTCACGGTTGAATCAGTTAATTTAACCGCTTACCCATTTCAATTGTAAGGACATCAAATCATTAGGGTTTGTTACAAGGAACCGCTATCACTTAATTCACCATCAACAAACAACAATGCCACATCGGTTGTCAATTCTTTCCACTTTTCCTTATTTTTTATTATTCTTTCCTTTTACAAAACGAAGGAACTCTACATAAAGAATAGAAACCAGAGTTCTGGTACACGAAATTGTATTCCCATCCATTTGTTAACGCATTCATTGGAAATTCAATAATACACTTGAAATACAATAGAAGGTTAGAGATGGCAACAAATTGAGAATAAAAAGGACCTTTACATCCACAATCATAAGCACAGACAGTCAGGCACCCGAATCTCGAATTTTATTGAACTGTATCTGTCCTCTGTCTATTGATTCGCAATTGTGAGACTCAATTCACCCATTTGCTTCTGATTCACAGGACGACGATGTAGTAGGAGGTTCAAAAAGGATCACACAACGACAAGGAGGGATACCTGAATAATCACAATAACAATATGAATATAAATTTAACGGTATCATTGAAGAGAGTTTCAATTGAAATTCAACCTTTAAGCAGAGTGGTGATATTGACATGGACCTTAAAAGGGATATCTCGTAAAGAGGATAAAGGAATTGGAGGATGTTTTTTTTTTTTTTTTTTTACTTACAGTCACTTGTCCATTCGGTGTCTCAGGTGGTTCCCATGTAATGACCATTGTCGATGAGCTTAACGGTCGGACTTGTACATTTCTAGGTGCGCTCTCCATTTCTAAAAATAAAATATAAAAAAAAATGTGAATAACGGAACATATGAAGTACAATTGGATTGTAAGGAAGAAGAAGAAGTAGAATGTAAGAATGTCGAACAATTATAGTTCGATTGTGTTTTTGCTGAAGGGAAATTCTTGTCTTCCATTGCAGATATCTAGAGTTTCGTTGCTCATTTATTGAGTTTAAGTCCAAAATGAATGCATATACATACTCGTAGATGGTGATTTAATTGAGAATGTTACACACGTACGTATATTTGCAAATTCAAGAAGGATCTATTCTTTTTCCTGCATTCAAATGGAAATCAATAACAATTTGCTTATGCATAATTTAAGCTTGAATCTATAGATTTGAAATTGAATTTAGTGGAAATTTGATTGGAAGTTATGCGAATGAATTTGGGCATGGAAAACAGAATGACCATTGTTACGTTATGGTTAAGGGTTTCAAAATATCAGATACTTCTAAACATTTATTTGTGTTATTAGTTTACAAAAAAGGAACTACGAGCCTTAAAGGCTCTCTTAATAGATGTGCACAAGAACTTTTTCTTTAATTATAAAAAAAATCTCCAATTTCTGATTTGCAGTTTTTTTCAATTTTTTTTTCGCAGTTCTAGAAAAATTTCCAAAAAAAAAAACTGCTTTGCAATACAATGCAGTGATAAGATCAGTGAAATCTAAATTTCGGTGAATAAAAAACAAGGTATTCCCTACATATGTTAGCAACTTAAAAAGTGTCATAAAACGGTGTGGATGCAGATAAAACGCCATGAGGACAGGGTGGAGATTAATAAAATCAGAGACTAAGAAACCACAGGAGAAATTTCCACTCTACTGAAGAAAATTTTCACAGTTCCCACAACATATACCACGTGAAGAACATAAAAGTTATCAAGTATCAGCGATACCGGAAGTAATCGTAGCTGAGCAATCGGTACAGACGGGGAAAAAATAAATACTGCGTTGTAATAACGCCAGATATCAAAAAAGCCCCTTATTCCCAGAACAAAAATCGTTGCGAGAAAAATAATCGTAGCGTAAAATGTCAAAATTCTCGCACCTTCACTGCGAGAAACCATTCTTTCTAGCAACGAGAAAATGAATGGTCCGGACCATTCTTTCTCGCAACGATTTATTTTTCGATGCGATTTTTGAAGTGAAACTTCTTTAGCCGCGGTAGAGCAAATTTGCCTGAATCAGACGAAAAAGTGAAACGCTTCCCCTTCTCCAACTTCAACAGGCAGTAAAATAAATTCTAAAAAAATACACATACATATCGAGCCACAAATTTTCAAACAACAACAAAACAAGCCAAGAAAATAAAATTCTTATTTTCAACCCCACCATGCAAACATTGGGCCACCGCACACGAGATTATTTTTGCGATTTTGTTGGCGAAGGGACTGAGGTCTGCGGTAAGAATCGACTGAAAATCTTCTACCGAGTTTTAGCGGTTAAACGTTAAATGATGTAGGAAACTAATGCATACCTACACAACTTTCCAAATATTTTGCTCTGAAAAAATACTACCACTGTGAAAAGGGGTTTGTGTACTTATACAATTTCTTTTGCCGGTAAAAATGTTTTCATTTATATGAGATGCGACTTCTTGGGTTTGTATATTCTTTGGTTTTATTCTTTAAGATATGAAGAATAAATAACGTCGTTTTTAATTCAAAACTTAAAATTCAGCTTGCAATACACTTGAATATTTCAATAGTTTTTCGGTGGTAGATAAGACTTCTTTCTTGTGCAATATATACACATTGCAATACCAGTGTAATACACCTTTGAATATTTGGAGTGAAAATGCTTTAGCCGCGGTAGGGCAAATTTGCCTGAATCAGTACACAGCACTAAATCAACAATGGCTTATTGGATTTAAAACAAGTTTCACTTCTTAACGCACGAGAGTCTCACGCCCTTTGTTTTGACACTGTTTTCAATGAAAGAGAAAACAAATGTACATATTAATTTTGAGTAGCAAAAAGGGAAACTACACATTTTCGTGCATTTAAACGTCATTTCCTCATTTACCGCTGTTTTAGTGAAAAGAAAAAAAATTTTGTTCAAAATACTTTTAATTCAATACGAGTGATAAGAAGAGGAAATCAACACGCTGTTTTTTAATTAATTCTTTAAACATTTTGTTCTTGAGACAATTTATTTTTTCTCCGAGAAATAGCTTTTGCACAAATGTCAATTGTTGTAATGTCAAAACTCGTACGTCAAAAATCTCGTTGCGAAATTTGATATTCTAGGTTCTAGGAATTTACCCTCAAAATCTCGCACCACAAGCTACGATTTTTGTTTCGCAACGATTTTTTTTTCTTGCAACGATTTTTGTTCTGGGAATAAGGGGCTAAAGCAAAAACGCGTTTAACACAGCTAACTGGACCAACATAATGTACGCGCGTGGAAATATGAGTACCCCCCCGCCCGCCACCAAGAATGGCCATTGAAAAAAAGGAAAAAGTCGCGCGGGTCGAGGGTCTGAGCTAGCGGATGTTAGGTTTAGTGAGTAAGAATCTCACACTACCGTATAATATGGAAAATTACTGCCTATGGAAAGTTCTTCCTCCGATTACAAAAAAAAAAAAAAAATTACTACCATCTTTTGTATGAAGGCAAACACCCATATACTCAACCCCTAGACCTCCATAACGTTAACATTCATCAATAAGGGGTTTTCCAATATTATACCGTTAAGCGCAAATCTTCTCCAACGCGTTATACGATACTAGTGAACATTATGAACCAATATTCTTCAATGCAATTGAATCTATTGCGATATTCTTATAATCATGAAACTAAATCAATAAACTTTCGTCCAATTTTCATCTTATACATAAATGAGGCACACTAAGGCAATCCTTTTCTCTTGGAAATCTGCCGGAAATGCAATAATGAATTTCTACATTTCAATCGAAATTCTCTTCATTGAAGAACATGTCTCCCACACAAAACAGTAAAAAACAAAAAATGGCGCCCAACACAAGATACATTCAGGTTTTTTGCGTTTCTCATAAACTTTTCGATTAAAACGCATTTGGATAACCACAAACCGCTTTTATTTATTTATCCCAAGTTGTTTAACTACGTTATGATGTTCCCAAAACCACAAGCTTTATAATTAAGCGAGCACTCTCCTTCAAAGTTCTGCTATCCAAAACTGATTCGCACGTAATTGCTTGTCCAAATTAAACAGCAGTTTCAACTATCGCGGCGACCAATATACATCATTAGCATCGCAGAATTTTAAACTGGTCATCTGTCGTTCTGTTCTGTTACATCCTCATCGTCCTCGCCATCATCATCCACTTGAATTGATTGGCAATTAAATTTTGTAAAAACAAAACTTGGCGTGGAAATTTTCCGTCATCGAAACTTTTCCTCTTCTAATCATTAGAAGGCATAAATTTCTCTATATACGAGTACGAGTACAACATCCTCTCAGTTAAACTTCGGCACTCCTTCCCCTTCGCCATCTCTGGTAGATAATAGCCCCATGCAATCAAGAAGTTCGCTTTGACAAGAGTTTGGCAAACTTAACTTAAACATTTCGTAGAGCGTAAATTGAAAGTGCACTTGACTACTACCAGCTTATATCCACCACCACGCGCCAATATCAGCAACATCATCATCATCATCATCATCCCGGATATTTACTCCCGTACTGGTGAAATAATTTTGCCTTACAGGCAAATGCGAATAATCCTTTCCCCCTTCATTTACATCGGATATGCAAGGATTCCATAACTTTTGCTGTGTTCCAAGTTAACCTGCCATCTCCAACAGAGCGAACCTATAACGTTACTCTCCTGAATTTGAACGAAAACAAAAGCAGCACGGAGCTACAACATTTTGTGGTTTCTCAGGAGTGGCGCACCATTCCCGTAGAAAGGGATTCGGTAGCAGCCTCCTAACGATGTGTCATGTTTATTCGTTAATCGAATACTTCAGTGCATTGAACGACGATGGCAGCGTACTGCAAATCGTCCTCTTGGTGTTGATTTTGTGAACACACCCGTCACATCGTTATTCCACCATATTATACCCTCATATTTAAGTGCTTTAATAAGCAATTAATTTAATAAAGTTGGGGTGTGTGGGGGGTTAAGTTACGTATAGTTTACTATTTGCCTGACGGAGTCCTTCCTTCCGTACAATGAATCGAATTACGAGAGAGTGATAATAGCCGTACACATTTAATTTCGCACCATCATAAAAAAAACATATAAAACACTCGGCAATAAACACTCGTAGGTGTTATTGTATTGTCGTCAGTTCCCGAATGGGCTTCTGTTGATTTAGCAACAACAAAAGGAAGCTTCAGTGTACACAGGAGGCACAAGCAAAATTGCACACATGTCGAAAAGTTGTTGCCAGACGACGCGACACGACTCAAAGGAGAGGATATCAATACCGCGAGTAATAGTTGCCTACTGCAGAGGCATAACACTAGCAGTAGGATGATGAAACTGACGAAAAAAAATACTGTGAATCATAAGTAACGACAAAAAGAATGCAAATGCATAACTCTCAAGTTATCAAGGGCGTCAACCTAACATCTGAGATTCTTATCACTACGCCGATCTATCTGTCTCTCTGTCTGTCCTTCCTTCATGTGCTGGAGTTGTGTGAAAACATTCAGAAAAAAAAATGAACTCTGTCGCGTAAAATAGAAGGGAAGGGCGTTCATTTATTTGGATCAATGCAGTGGTGAACAGGTTACTACAAAATTCTCACAACTAAGCATGATCCAGATTCGCTTGGGAGAAGTACGTGATCTATTTAATGGTTTTGAATAACGACCGACGAACAAAGGTTGTTTAAAAGGCAGAATCCTAACTCAGGACACAGCGAATGTTAACTGCAATCATAATGCATGACGTGCATTCGCTCTTTGTGTACGTAATAATTTTTACATTAGAAAGTCTGCAAGTAGATTGATTTATTTTTCTCCAAATAAGTTTAAACTATGGTTGTGATAAACAAAAAGGAGAAGCACATTTTTGATGTGTAAACATCTTAGCTTTCGGTATGGGCAAAAGATTCACCGTCGTCCGTCACGCGTAACTAAACTTAGTATTAGTGCTTTCTCTGTATATGATTCTCTTAGTATTAGTGCATTCTCTGCTTATTCGCCATCATACACAAACGCATGTCTACACAGCAAATTTCACGAGTAAGTACTCACGCCTTTTTTTTATTTTTTTTTTAAGAACGTGTTCTGAAGTTCATGTCATAGGAACCAGTGGATTCACGTGGTGTGTGTCAATACACATTTCGCCACACCATTTATTTGTACGTAGCTTAACACTGAAAAATATTGTTATCTTCCTTTGCTTCCAGCAAACGTGTAAGCAGCAGATCACTCGAAAGCATTCAGAATGTGAGACAATTTCATAAGAATTTTGGTTTGAAACTTTACTGGACGGCGTGGGCCTAGTGACGTTCCGATACCGCCATGGTATCGATACTTTTACTCATTACTCGTATCGAATCAAAGTGTCGAGACTACTCATTTACTTGCATAAAAGTATCGAGTAAGAACTCGTATCGAATCAATTGTGGATACACAGAACTAGAAGCTTTTGTGGCAATGAAATGATAGATGAAACGGCAAAAGAGTAGGCAAACGTTTGCACTGACGCAATGAAGACATTCGGTGTCCTTTTCTTTTTTACTTTGTTGTCTTGTTTTTTATATGGTTTGAGTATGTATGTGGGAAAGAGAAGTTTATAAAAACATAAAAATTATATACAGTGAAATCTCTCGTAACCGGACACTGACGGTACCGAGAAATTTGTCCGGTTATGAGAGGTGTCCGGTTATGGGAGAAAAAAATAAATTGACGTTCTATAAAAAAGAAATACAATAGACATGTGGTATTAATTTTAATTTATAAAGGAATTCATTTTTATGTCATAAACACAAATTACCAAAAAATACTAATTTCTGTCTATGACAATCAAGCGCAAAATGACATACATACATACATACACTTAACATACAAACCTATTTAAAAATGCAATAGGATTTACAAATGCACCTAGTTGTTGGATAACACGTTCGCGGACAATACAGCATATGCCGTCAATGGTTGAGAAAATAAACGGGTCATGCCAACCCTAGATATGTTTGGACAAGACGGGACGAGAAATACACTAAACTTCCATATTCCGGCATTATTTGTCCTACCAGAGACAAATTTTCACTCCACTGTAACAAAATAATATAAAATATCTCTCAAAATGCGCAGATATGCGTGTGTCATGCTGGCGTTCGCCACCGAAAAACATGTGTCCGCGAACGTGATAATGACGCAGAGGCACACTCCACAGCTTAAATTTTTGTTTCGTTTCTTTGCAAAGAGTAAAGAAGAGGAAAAAAAATGAAAAAAAGAAAAAAAGTATGTTTAAAGTTTGCATTCGTAGATGTGTTTTGTCCGTTTAAGAGAGAGAGCGACATTCTATTGCGGTTACGAAAATTGGTGTCCGTGTCCGGTTATGAGAGAGTCCGGTTATGGGAGAGTTTTTTATATGAAAAATCGTGTATTTATTTCGGTTCTTTGAAATCTGTCCGGTTATGAGAGGTGTTCGTAAGGAGAGAGTACACTGTATATTGTAACCGAACGGAATTCAAGTGTTAAGTCCCTTTTAAATAAAAATATTTATAGGTTTGTACTTGGAATTGGAAATACTTTTTACTTGGAATCTGGCTCCAATACCAAGTAACTACTCAAATCAAAGTATCGAGTACAAAAAGTACTTGGATCGAAACAAAAGTATCGACTATATACTCATATTTATTGTATCAAAACGTCCTTAGGCGCGGCGTCTGAGCTTATTTGGAGAGCTTTATACTGAGATTTTGCATTCTTAACTGCATAGTTCGCAGTTTTTTTTTTCCTTGGCACGATATATTATTTATTTTGTTTGCAATTAGATATTTCTCCAACTTTCCATTACTCTCCGCCTGGAAATGTTTCCAACATTCAATTCATCCTGTCATCTGTTCTATTATTTACACAATTTGATGCGTAACCAATACCACACCTGTGTGTGGTGAAAAACCTCATTCGCATTCAATATCCACCAATCAATTCACAATTGAGACCACAATTCTCTGTCAAAACACACCGTTTTCAGTTGATTCATCCGAAATGTGTGATAATTTCCAATGAACGTTTTTGTGTGTGTATTCCAAAGCACAAATGCTCATAAATAAGGATCTATAGATGTGCTGTGCACTTGTGTTGGATTTTATATTTACTCATCTATGTTTAAACACGTGAGTGCCCGTCGAGTCAGATAATATCCATCAAACGTTTTCACAGCATTATCAGGACTCAGTTTCACTCTGGCTGGTTGGTAATTGAATAAATAACAACAAATCGAAAATATTATGTAAACACATGCAGTTCCACCTGGCGCATTATACGAGTATCTGCGGACATGTGTATTCATGAAGTTCGATAAATTCTCAAATAACTGATAGCGTGGAGGAATACGTCAGATGATTTAAATATGCTTTCCTTAATTGCACTGTTAGTAGACAAACAATAGCGAACACCGGCATGGGCCGTAATCATTGTAATAATGCTGGGAAATTTAAAATTACCGGTAGATACGTTAATACACACACATACTCGTATTACTAAGTGGAAGAGATAGATTCACAGGCAGGGGCTAACAACTGCTCAGGGAACAATATTTGCATTTAATTGATTTTCGAACTGGAAATGAAGTTATTTTACAGTTCCAACTAGTTCTATGGTTACATATAGAATTGTATTTGCTTGACGGGGGGCTCCTATTACGTAGCAAGTGTATCGTTGCAACCAGCCTACTTCCCGCTGTTTGAATACAATTTAGTAAAACATTTTGCTAACCGACAACAATGTTGGCCAGATTTTGTTGTTCTTTTTAGTGATATTGCATCAGCGTGTATTTGAACATAATTAGGTAATTGTTTCACCGAGGCGGCTTTAAAACTTTAATTTTTATTCCAAAAATTACACACATATGTATGTATAATTAAACACTGTTTTTCCTTTAATTATATTAATAACTATACTAATTGATATTTATCTAAGTAAATAGCTGCAATTTGTAATTTTCCACACACGAGGAGTACCTCAGGGTAGCAACAAAAGACCAATATTTGTTCATTGTGTGGGATGATGAGCTATTCCGCTCACATATAACCATAAGTGAATTTTAGTTTTGGATTTGATTGTGGTCGATACATTTATAAAGGTTGATCTATATTCACTGACGGGTTGGTTCCATTATACCCAGTTACACACAAAATCCCCAAACACAAAATCCAAACATAATTAGTTTGATAGACTCGAACTATAGAGGATTTTGGCTGCTTGGTGAATTCGAAACATAGATTTTCTCTTGGCATACTAGTGAAAAGTCTTTAAGGTCTTATAACATCCGCCACAACGAGGACGTCAAGAGACAACGTATTCATATTCCATATTTAATATTTTTTATATATTTTTTTTAATTTAATTTTATTATTTTTAGTTTGTTTTTCTATCTTTTTTTGTTATTTTAATTTTTCTATATAGTGTGTGAGGCTTGAAATCTGAAAAAGAAAATATGTTTTTGAAAACACGTAAAAATTTAGTTTTTATTTACTCATTTATTATTATTAGATTTTATAATATAAAACTATTAAATAAGAATTATTTTGAATCGTGCCAAAACGCACGAACCTTGCTATTAACATTTCTTATTAAGCTTTGAACATCATTGTCGGTTAAGGTTTTGGCCACTTGTCTCCATTTTTTTCGAAAAATTTGTTCTATTTCACATAATCCACCATTTGGCTTTAACTTAGCTTTCATTAGAGTCCAAAATCTTTCAATGGGGTGAAGTTCTGGGCAATTAGGGGAATTGGCATCATTTGGTACAACATTAATAAAATGTTCGTAAAGTCTTCGATCTCGACGTATTGCTTCTTTCTGCTTTGAATCTTCTCGATCTGGTACCTCTTTGACTTTATACGATGATAATCCAGCTCGAACTTTAGCTCGCTGGATGGTACCAGCTTATGTGGAAAGTTTTTTCGCTGCGGTGTGGGGGTTTCTCCCTATGCCCTCAATTTTAGCTTGAAGCTTAGGGTCCAAGGTCCAAGTTTTCGACCCGAACCTGGTTTTCTCTGAACTGACAGAGTTTCCTTGTGGTTATTTATAACCGAATATAGCGTTGAAACTGCTATTTTTAATTTGTTTGCCATTTTATACAATGGAATTTCTGGATTTTGCAGATATTTGCTTAATATTAAAATTCGCTGCTCTTCTTCTCTGTTCGCTACTATGCCAGTAGTACATTCGACAATACTGCCCGTTGCGACGGTACTGAATATGTAATGGAATATGGCACATTTTATTTACTTTGTGTCTCGCAAAAATAATATTTTTATTAGGGAGAACATTTCCAGATTTCAAGCGTTACACATCTTATTTTTATTTTTTTATTTTTCTATATTTTATTTTTGTTCTTTTGTTTTTATACTGCACAACTAAATCAAAAATAGTTCAATTCTTATCAGTCCATCATCTCTATGAAGCAATAAACGGCAAATTGCCTACGCTGCTGTCAGTAACAAGCATAATTGGTCAGTCTTGGCATGAAATGAAAAATCCCCAAACTAAAAAAATCCCCAACTTTTGAAAAATGCACAAACCAAACATTTTGTGTTTGGGGATTTTGTGTTTTTAAATTTTGTATTTAGGCTAGGCTTGGTTCTACCTAGGACTGCTGGAGCCAAATATTTATTTATTTTTTAAATTTTGTATTCATTGGTTTGGGGACATTAATTTTGGACATTTAGTAAGTTTCCCTTCACTGACAATGAACGCGGTTTTCGTACAAAAAAAGTAAACCGCAAGCCTATTAGTTTTCAATGCCTTCGCGAAAGTATCGATTCAATAATAATGGTGCGTCTCGTGCATTTGTGGACACTGGCTTGGCTACGATTCAATTGCAAGAGCTATCAGCCAAAGGGGGATCGAAAAAGTCCATCAGCGCTTGGTATCAATCAATGCTCAGGGCATTACGCACGCAGAACCGGGTAGGTCATGCCGACGGGCCAAAATGTTAGTAGACACGCCCAGGGCAGACAGAACTAAGTTTCTGTTACACCTTAGTAGAAATGACCTCAAAATCCTCACAGGACTGGTCACTGTGTTCACTCCCTTAAACGAGTACCTGAACAAAATTGGAATCAGAAGCTCGGGCATTGGCGAGATGTGCCTGGAAGAGGAAGAGACAGCTGAGCACTTTTGTAGCGAGTGTCCGGCCTTTGCTCGGATCAGAAAGGCCACTCTAGGCAACTACGTCCTACGGGACGTTGATCTACTGGAGCTCAATCTTGCCCTATTGCTTCGCTTTGCGAAAGCGACGGACAGATTTAGATCGACATATAGCTCATAGGTCTACATGCTTGTTGTCTCTACGGGATAACCCCCTTCTCCCCCTGAGTCCCCCGGGGCTCAGTTTTGTCTCCGACACTCTTTCTTATTTTCATAAATGATCTCTTGTCTGCCACATCTAATCCAATACATTCCTTCGCTGACGATAGCACCCTCAGCTTTACATATTCGTTTACAGATTCACGTCCCTGCTCTTCGGCTGTGGAACTGGAACGGTTGCGTATGTTAAGCTCATTAAATTCCGACCTTGACAGCATAACCAAATGGGGTATAAATAACAGAGTGGAATTTAATGCTTCAAAAACCCAATGCTGTCTTCTGTCGTTAAAGCGTAATCTTACCCAACAGCCATTATCCATGAATGGCTCTTGCATCGTTGAAACCGAAAAGCTTTCCATTCTCGGTATGTGTGTTAATGCCAACCTACGTTGGAATGACCACATATTCGAAGTCGCCAAAAATGCCGCGAAATGCCTAGGTTTCCTTCAACGATGTAAGAAATTCTTCACCCCTTCTGATCTAGCTACAATTTATAAGGCGTATATTCGCCCCAAGCTCGAGTACAGTGCTCATATCTGGTCGGGTGCTCCAAAAACATCACTGCACCTGATCGATAGAATACAAAAGCGCGCGATAAAACTAATAGGGGATAGAAACATCACTGAGTCAATTGACTCTCTTGAACACCGTCGTAATGTTTCCTGTCTTTCCCTGTTTTATCGCTTTTTCCACAAACAGTGCTCCAGTGAAATAGCCAGCTGCATTCCTCCCCTTCAACAATTTTCCCGCAACACACGTCTCGCAAGGAATGCCCAATAGTTTACCCTTAAGCCCAACTTCGGACGTACAGTAAAATATAGAGATACTTTCTTTAACCGCTCAACACGAATGTGGAATGCTTTACCAAACACGATTTTTCCCTCCCGTTACGATCTACAGGCATTTAAGACCAATGCGCATCGGTATCTCCTCTTTCATCCTCCCTAAATTTCCCTTGGCCCGCGCTGTGCAAGACATTTTAAGGGTATTCATAACCCCTTTAGCGCGCGTGAATTATAAAAAAAAAAAAAAAATACAATACCGGGTAAGACTATGTTGGGTGCCTGGTCACTCCGTGATAGAAGGCAACGAGTTTGCCGATGAGTTGGCAAGGAAAGGGGAGGAACTGCCACTACCCGAGGCGGTGAAAGTAGCTTCACCACTTTGTTGCATTAAATTAAAGGTAAAGGAAATGACTTCGAGATGGACTGACCATAGATGGTCTAACATTGTAGGACACAGGCGCTGGATCGAAAAAGGACTAGTGAAATCCTTAGACTTACAGGGTACAAATGAGTAGAGTTATAGGAATATTATCCGGACATTGGCTTCTGGGCAAATACGCTACGAGGCTTGGACTCATAGGCACGGATATTTGCAGATACTGTACTGATATAGGTATAGCAGATATTCTGTGTGAATGTCAGGGCATAGCATGTACCTAGTCGCAGGAACATTTTAGGCTCTAACTTCTTTAGTAACCTAGAGGAGGTAGGCCGAATCAACCATCAAATCCTAAAAAGAAAATTGTGGCCAGATTTTTAGGGGATCGCGATGAGCCCACTCTGGTGACTAATGTTTTGGGATGGCTCAGCCTCTCAACCCCTCTCAATCTAACCTAACCTATATCAATCAATGCCCTGAGAGAAAAACATTAACTTGACCTGATTTCTTGCGGCTATCACCCATTGTTCGTACTCCGGTTTCAAATAGTCCGCTCTACCTACACTGATTCTAACTATTCATTCATGCAAATAAACGTGTAGCAATATGTGCCGAATCGCCTAAGCACCGAACAGCGGGTAAATTACAACTTTTCTTCTCTAATCCCTCGCATTGAGGGTTATGGATCACTTCACGATGACGCCATTTTGATCTCGTCCTCGTATACCCACTTGACTAACGGAGGAACCAAAACATAAAACGTTAGGGGACGTATGTATACTAAAGTATGGCATGTGTGCCGCTTGTATATAAACTGCCTCCACCCATTCTGTAATAAAAATACGTCCTTGGTGTTTGAAATCTTCGTTCAATTCACACACAAACACACATTACCCAACACACGCTTGCCCTTAATGGCCAATCGATAATTGCATTTCGTTTAAATGCGAAGGATAGTGTAGGAGCCCTTCCCCAACCAAGACGTCCTGCATCTAAATATCAGATTGCATGGGAAAGTTCTGGCAAAGGATATAGGAGAGATTATGCGAAGCTTTGCGCGTACATACTCGTATGTATGCATTGCTATCGAGTATGTAATTTCTAATGCAATATCATGGTGGATTCTAACCGTTAAACAAAGTGCTAGTGGCAGCGGTAATGGCGAATTTGAAACTTTAGTTGAAGGGAGTAAACTTCGTTTCGGAATTATTGGTTACACGGAAAGGAGTTTTGGTGGAGGTGGTGATGGTGTGATAAAGTAAACTTAACTGTACAAAAGTAATCAACCACAAATTGATTTGAGAGCTATAAAATGAGACGATATTTATTGGGGATTATCTTCTGCAACTCTAGGTCAGTTGGTAGCGGTTGCTGTCAAACTGACATTTTCTACAGTAGAAAAAGCAAATGGCTGAACGAATTTTCACTGAAATTGGAACTATGTTTTTAAAGTTTTTTTATTCTTCAGTAATTTAATTATAATTTAAAAAAAGTCTAGCTATCACAGGACATTTGAAGGCACTGGAGGTCAAGATACTGGGTAGTTACCTTAACAGTGACATCAATTTAACCTACACTGTCCCATACTTGGATTTCGAAAAACTCTTCTCGTGGACTTGTCCAAGCGGGGAGCAGTGGGAGAAAAACGAGGCATCTCAGGACAGAGATCAGCAGCGATATACCTCAGTTATTCGTACACCGCATATATGTACACATATGTATCTGTTTTTTTTTTTTTTTTCATTGATCCCTTATAAAATATTTATCCCGATCGCATTGACTGCAAACACGTATGACGTTGCATTCATGTAGCCATACTGATTCAAGCCGTATGCGATGTTTGATTATTTTTTCTTAGATCAGAGCGATGAGTGAGAAAAAGGTGGTGCCATAGTTCTGATATGTAATGGGTTTTCCAATAAGAGGTGTTATTTTGGTATTCAAAGAAAAATGCCATTTTTTGAGATAAATGATCGGATGTTTGTTTCATAATAAAGAGGAAGGTATGCCGTTAATAATGAAAAACAATATCAGCCAAATGACCACCACGAGCACGCATACAGGACCATATCCTTTTCATGAAATTTTTCATAACCAAATCGCAAAGTGGCTGCCCTATGTCCTCGATAGCCTCACGAATTTTATCTTTGAGGTCTTGAATCGACGCTGGACCTTATCTTTCACGTGGCCCCAAAGGAAGAAGTCGCAAGGTGTTAAATCACAAGATCTCGGTGGCCAATTGTGATCACCTCTTCGAGTGATAGCACGGTCGGTGCAATATCGATTTCAATAGACTGCGGCACCTGCGGTTGTGCATTATTACCAATGGGTACAACAATTTTTGGCACTTCGGTGTCAACTAAAACAGAATCTGATTCCGACGGTACTTCCACGGCACTGATTCTTTGCGTAGAATTATATTTCAACTCGCGAATTTCCGATTTCATTAAACTCAGTTCATTTGTTAATGCACTGAGTTTAGAAATTAGTCCCAACAATGGCAAATTATTGCAGATTACGCACTTAAAGCATAGTCCCTCACTTGACTTCATGAGCTGGAGGGCCGCTTCCGAAAGTTTCACACAATGTGTGTGGAATCTTCTGGAGCAAATCCCACCGCAGCTCACAAAATCTCCAGACAATATGCCAGAATTGCATTCTCCACAACTATCCACCATTTAAAGAAAATATTAATTAAATTAATTAAATAAAACAATAAAAATTGAATTAAAAATAATATTATGCGGTAACAAAAAAATTCAAACAAAGCAATTGACAAGCGTGTTCGCGGGGCAAAGCTTTCGGTAGAACTGTGTTGAAAGTAAACGTTGTCCAGATCAATACCATCCAACTCCGACCATAAAAAAATCATTAATCATCTCTCGATAGCGCAATCCATTCACCGTAACTGTTGATCCAACCTCATTTTCGAAAAAGTAAGGTCCAATGACCCCGCCGGTCCATAAACCGCACCAAACAGTCACACGTTGCGGATGGAGAGGCTTCTCAACAATAACTCTTGGGTTTTCCGAGCCCCAGATGCGACAATTTTGCTTGTTGACGTAGCCACCGAGGTGGAAATGGGCCTCATCAGTCAAGATGATTTTTCGATGGAGTTCCGGATCATTTTCATGCATTTCAAGGACCCAATCAGCAAAGACACGACGTTGTTGATGATCGGCCCAATACCAAAGAACGACGAGGAATGGACAAACCTGGGTTTTCTTCAACACTTTGGGCTACAGCAGCAATATTCTCAGTTGTTCTTGAGCGACGTGCACGGGTTTTATTCTTCACATCACTAACTTGTCCCAACAGCTCGAATTTTTCCACCAATTTCTGTATTGCGGTCCGGCAAGGTGCTTCACGACGACCAAAAAATGTTTTAGTTTTGCGAACTGTGACTGTGATAGTAATATCCAAACTTAAGTCCAACAAGGCTGCTGGACCTGACGGTTTACCCGCAGAGCTATTTAAAGCAGCTGGAGATGACTTGGTAGTGAGCATACACCAACTCATCTCTAAGATATGGTCAGATGAAAGTATGCCAGATGAATGGAATCTCAGCATCGTTTGCCCGGTTCATAAGAAAGGAGACCCTCTCAACTGCTCCAATTACAGAGGCATCAGTCTCCTGAACATCGCCTACAAGATCCTATCTGCCATATTGTGTGAACGCTTAAAGCCTTTCGTCAACAACCTGATTGGGCCCTATCAGTGCGGTTTCAGGCCAGGAAAGTCCACCATAGACCAAATTTTCACACTCAGGCAGATCCTGGAAAAAACCCAAGAAGTCCAAATCGATACCCACCACCTGTTCATCGATTTCAAGGCCGCCTATGACAGCATCTGGAGGGATGAACTGTATGGAGCCATGTCTAGTTTTGACATCCCTGCCAAACTCATCCGTCTGTGCAGGATGACGATGGAGAAAGCTCGCTGCTCCATCAAGGTCGGTTATGACCTCACCGAGACCTTCGATGTCAAAAAAGGATTCAGACAAGGTGATGCGCTGTCATGCGACTTCTTCAACATCATACTTGAAAGAATTGTTCGAAACTCACAAGCCAACACACAAGGAACGATCTTTCAAAAGTCCGTTCAACTACTTGCATACGCCGACGATATTGACATCATTGGTAGAACACAGCGAGCTGTCACCGGTGCGTTCGCGAGTATAGAAATGGAAGCGGCTAAAATGGGTTTAGCGGCAAACGAGGGCAAAACTAAGTATATGCTGTCAACAAAAAGGGACAACCAACATCGACGAATTGGACAGAACGTCACAATAGACGACAGCTACAACTTTGAGGTAGTAAAGGACTTTGTCTACCTCGGCTCTGCCATAACATCGAAAAATGACATCTCGTCGGAAATCAAACGAAGGATTACTCTTGCCAACCGCTGTTTCTTTGGGCTAAGAAGGCAATTGAGCAGTAAAGTCCTTTCCCGATCGACTAAGGAGACTCTATATAAGACCCTTATCATCCCAGTCTTGCTATATGGAGCTGAAGCATGGACTTTATCGAAAGCGGATGAAGATCTCCTTGGTCGCTTTGAGAGAAAAATCGGTCCCGTTTGCGTTGACGGGTTTTGAAGGAGAAGATTCAACGACGAACTGTACGAGCTATACAGCGACATCAGCCTGGTCAAAAAACTGCACATTGGGCGTTTAAGATGGCTAGGACATGTAGAGCGCATGGACATCAGCGCTCCGGCTCGGAGAATATTCAACTCTAACCCGGAGGGTCAGCGCAGCAGAGGACGACCTCGCCTAAGGTGGCGCGACCAAGTAGAACAAGACCTCAACCAACTTGGAGTGCGCAACTGGAAGCGGTTAGCTAAGGACCGGGCTAACTGGAAGAGGTTGTTGGTTGAGGCCTTGGTCCACCCCGGACTGTAGCGCCACCTAAGTAAGTAAGTAACTGTGACTGCAAGATTTTCACCATTTTTGTAGTGAATTGTAATAATTTCAATGTGTTGTTGAAGCGTGTATCGTTCCATTTTTAGTAATGGCATAGTTTCTACTTGTCAAATGTCAAAGAATAAATGCTTCAAAAGTGACAGCTACCGAAATAGCGGGCCATTCACAATAACACATCTCATTGGAAAACCCTATATTTATAGTAAACCCGAGTGTAACGTTCGAACCGCATTTTTCCCCAAGCGTTGGTATGTGACACCGCTTATGAATGAGAAAAACACCGCATACACCGCAGTTACGCTCCAGAAATTTGCACGTGATCATATTTTTGTGATTTTAAATTCAATAGCAACAACAACGATGTATGTGCGTACAGTGTACAGTCCGATTTCCTGGCGCCGTTGCCGGAAGAAAAACGCAAAGGGGAAGCAAGAATGAAATGAACAATCCAGCATTGTTGCGGGGTTGTTGTATTTCATAAGCGGTGTAACATACCACCGCTTCGGCGAAGTCGATATGAACATGCGGTAGAACAGGATGCCATCTCTTACAAGCTTTAGTGTTAACGTAACACTCGAGTTTATAAGAGCAACATACCCAATTGACTTCATTGTAGATGGAGTGGTAAACACAACGATACCGCACACACTTGCACTCCTTTTTTGTGAGTGGATTTTAAGTCGCAAAAGTATGATGCTAATTGCACAGCTTTTTGCGAGTAGATCCTAAATAGTAAAAATATGATCGCACGCCGATCTCTGATCTACAAAGCTGGACATAGATATAGGAGCGAGTTGCTTCTCGGAGGAAGCAGCTCCATTCCAGGTCACAGCAGCGTTTTCCAAGCTGAGGTTCTAGTAGTGACAAAGGCGTTGCCGCTGAAGGTTCTCGGCACACAGCACAATGTAAAACTCTGCTGGGTTCCTGGTCACAGTGGGATACTAGGCAATGAAGCCGCAGATGAACCAGCCAAAAAGAACAAGCAGATGAGATGTTTAAACCTCCACTCTATAACTTTCTGGGCAAACCCTGGGCAAGTTCTTCTTCGAACATATCAACGAGCTATCGGATGGATCACCTGCTTGAATTTGCTAGGGCATCGGGTTGGTTGGAAACCTAGACATTGACACTACGGTTGGGAACACACTATGGGTATCACATGGACATACAAACATATAAATTGAACAATGATCGGTAATTGAAGCAAATAACAGTTGAAAATCACTAACTACCTGCGAGGTGTCAAGAAGATACCTCAAAAAAACGAGAACAAGGAAACTCTTACAAAAAGACAGGAAGTCGTTGTCAAAACTAATAGGAGTACGAACTAGGCACAACACTTTAAGATAATACTAGATGAAAAAATTACGACTGAATGCTGATGACATTTGCAAGGGTTGCGGTGACGAAGAGGCACATGAGGACACAGCCCATTTCCTCTGTCAACTGAGAAATAGAACCCTAGGCAAATTCTTCTTCGAACACATCAACGAGCTATCGGATGGAACACCATCCGACCGGCTTGAATTTGCTAGGGCATCGGGTTGGTTGGAAACCTAGACATTGACACTACGGTTGGGAACACACTATGGGTATCACATGGACATACATACATAAGTGTGATGGGGATGTTACCATTCTCAGCTGTCCGCTAACCTAGCTTTACCTCACAGGACATATAGTAGTAAAATCTGAAGTTTTGAAATTTTTAATATTTTCGTTGTTGTTCTAGTTAACACGGAAACAAAAAAGTCGACTACGCTCGTCGATCACTATTTTAAAATTGCTATTATGTCAATCCAAAATGGTGTATTTTACAGTTTTGTAAATAATATTTCATTACTTTTCTTTGAAATGCTATCGTTAAAAAGGCACAACAATATTTTGTCAGTTCTGATATCGGTGTGTGCCAGCTTCGATTTTATCTGGCCAGTAACTGAGGAAATCATCTTGGGTGATCTCTGGTTCCAGTAAGATGCGGATGCGGCTAAAGAAACTTAAACAAAACATAATGTCTGAGAGACAAGCTGTACTAAAGGCCCTAAGAAGTCACAACTACAAATCAAAAGCCACATTCGAATGCCACTCAAACCTAAACTTGCTGGCAAAGAAAAACATAGTTAAACTCATAAATAAAAAAAAACATAGTTCAATAGCAAATAATCTATTTATTGACCCGGTATGGCTTCACAAGAGAAGGCACCAACAAAGTCATCGCAGAATGGACAACACACCAACTAAAAAGTTATTGGAACAACTTAGAGGGCCTGAAGCACTCAAAAAAGTTCCTCAATCACAACAACAAAAGAACAAATGAAACCTTAAAACTACAAAATTAAGATGTAATCATCGTCCACACTCTTAACCAATTAACAACAACTGCCAAAGTATCCCTTTATTCTATTGTCAACAATTACTTGAATGTTTTTTTTTAAAAGCTTTAACATTTCCATTTTAGAATAGGCGTGTTTTTTTTGTAACCTATATAGACTTCGAAAAAGTTTTCAGTGCAAAAATAAGACTCGATAATTATCCAGGCTAAGGTTTTGTTTTATTTTACATGGGTAAACATGCTGCTGACACATGTTTAGCCTATACAGGTTACAAAAAAAAAAAAAAAACGTCTAATATTAAACCCTTCTGCAGTCATCTATGTTACGTTTTAAATTACTCAAACAATTTCTCCAAGTGTAAAAGCGTACTGAAATGAAATCGCAACAGCAACAGCAGCTTTTCGAAAATTCCAAATAATGTTGCCATATTAAGGATCCCACAACAGCCACACATCACACAAACGGATACCGGTATTAATATGATGGTCCGTATCTAACCATTCCAAGGATCGTTTTACCATTGTTTTCTCCATCAATTGGATTCGATTCGCATGGCTTCGGTTTCTAAGGAGTCAGCCAGCCAGCCAGCCAAGTAGAGGAAATTCTTATAAACCTGTGCACAAAAAGAAAAAACAGAAACGAAGAGGTGACCTGCATTCTGACCTCAACTACAGAAAGATGCATACCCCCATCTCTTCCTAAAGAACAGAGAATCACATCCATACGTTGAAATTGCGGTAAAGGTAACCTAACGATGTATGTATCTACCGTTTTGTCGAATGTCGACATCGGTGGATATGCGCTCGTACTCGTATTGTTATGCGTAATGTTTGCTTGAGAACTTTTATTGGCCCAATTATCCTTATCGCTTTAGATTTTGCACATAGTGCACACATACACACACATTGTAGATGAGTTGAAAGAGACCGACTGAGAACATTTTGCTTAAACACATTCCTGCCACAAGGTGGCACATACACGTTCCGTGAATGACTGAAGGTGTCACGTAGGAATGAAATCGAACGAAGATACGTGAGAAACACGTTCGGAATGGGTTTCATGTTGAAAATTCTGTTAGAGTGTTTTTTTTCATTTTATTTTTTTATTTTACTTACTTGCACCTCCAAATGTAAAGTCACCTATAGGATATGCATGGAATAAAAGAGAAAAAACACACAAAAAAAAAAAAACAAAAACAAAGTATATACTTGTAGAAGTGTTCGACAATTTAAAAAAAAACTAAGATATAACAAAAAAAACCGAAACATTTCAAATAATACAGGGTGAGTTATAAATCGGAATCGGGTAATGTTATCGAAGGGGCTGTCACAACACTGTTACATTTCTACAAAGAGTACCTTTAACTAAAGTCATGCTATAACACTCGGTTGGAATGTCAATGACAGTTGTACCAACATAGCAAAGAAAACGAGAGCCGCGCAACCAACGGGACAAAATGGCATCTTTATTTATTTTGACACTACTTGAGTAAAAGATTGACAGTTCGACCTTGCTGTGATCAAAAGTGCGGAGATTTGGCTTTTCTTCGGCGTATATTCAAACATTTGTAAAAAACATATAAAATGTCTTTCTTTCAAATTTAAATGTACCTATGTAACGAGTGAGATAAATGTTAACTGACTGAGTTGCATTGGAAGCACGGGCAGATATAGAAAGGTTGGGTTGCATTGGCAACACAGACAGATGGTGATAGCAATTCAAAGAATGCAGACGTATATTTTGTACGTGGAAGAATTAATTTAAGTGGATACGATTTAAAGTTATCTGTTTTTATTTAATCGGTTATGCCTAGTACTGTTACAAGTTCTAACGGTTTTTTACAGCCTCTGATATTACCGGTTGAGTTGCGTCATTTATCATTTTGTATTTGGTCTTTTCAAACGCAAATTTATGTAAAGGGTGATTTTTTAGCTGGTTTGGTTTTGGCAACACTGGTTTTGACAGCTGACGTGTGTTTAGTACCTTGTGTCACTGTCAAACAGCTTCAGTTTGGTTTGCAATTTAACCATGGATCGTCTTACAAATGAACAACGCTTGCAAATTATTGAATTTTACTATCAAAATTCGTGCTCGGTTCGAAATGTTCATCGCGCGCTGCTTCCATTTTATGATCGGCATTCTCGACCTTCTGAGCAGTCTATTCGGAAGATTGTGACCAAATTTCGCACCAAATTTACTTTGTTGGACATTAAACCACCAACACGTTTACGTACTGTGCGTAGTGAAGAAAATATTGCGGCCGTATCAGCTAGTGTGACAGAAGACCGCGAAATGTCGATTCGGCGCCGTTCCCAGCAGTTAGACCTTTGTTACAGCACTTTTTTTTGCCCGAAATGGAAGTTCTTGACTTGCATGATATGTGGTTTCAACAAGACGGTGCCACATGCCACACAGCACGCGAAACAATGGCGCAATTGCGAGGCGAGTTTGGTGAACAGTTAATTTCACGTTTCGGGCCGGTCAATTGGCCGCCTAGATCGTGCGATTTGACACCATTAGATTATTTTTTGTGGGGGTATGTCAAGGCTAATGTCTATAGGGACAAGCCCGCTTCGATTGACGTACTGGAAGCCAACATCCATGCATTCATTCGTGAGATACCGGCCGATATGTGTGAAAGAGTATGCCAAAATTGGACTCAGCGGATGGGCTACCTGAGACGCAGCCGCGGTCAACATTTGCATGAAATTATCTTTAAACATTAAATTGCAAGGTTCAAACTATCGATTCAAATAAATATTTCATTCATTTTTTCGAATTTTTTGTGTTTTTTTTTTAAAAAAAGTTCTCAACCTCTTAAAAAATCACCCTTTACATTAAGATTCGCTAAGTGGAGCGATAAGGAAAACAGTTTGCGGATATTGCACTTCATACGTGTGGTATGAAAAAAGGGCTAGTTTTTAAAACGCTGCAGCCGCTTGGAATCAGCCGTATGTTTGTCTATAGTGCCATTAAATTATTTTATGATACTGGTTGTATCAAAGACAGACAAAGACCGGGAAGACCACTTACCGTTAGAACAACAGAAACTAACAAAGCTGTGAAGACGCGAATAAGGCGTAATCCAGTGCGGAAAAAATCATGTCTCATGAAATGGGCATTCCACAAATTTCTTTCCCGCATCATCAAACAAGATTTAGGTTTACTGACTAACGCGCTTATTAGCTGATTACGCTGGTGCTGAATACCGTCGAGTTCTGTTAACGGATCGCAGAAGAAATATTTAATAAACAAAATGACAGAGCTTATGCCCGGTCATCTAAAAAAGCTGGGGACGTTGTGCCGAGGGTACAAAAAGGGCATAATCCTCCGTCATTGATGATTTGGTGGGGAGTATCCTATGAAGGCGTCATAAAAGTCTACTTTTGTTAAAAGTCAAAACTTTAGGCGCACTCTATCAGGAAACTGTTTTGGAAAGGGTGGTGAAACCGCTCAAGCAGTCCCCCTTCCAAAACAAGCCGTGGAATTTCTATTAGGACTCTGCCTCAGCCCAAAAGGCAAAAACTACCCAGGCCTGGGCCACGTAAAATATTCCTCGCACCATAACCATTGATCATTGGCCACCAGCAAGTCCGGATCTTACTCCTTTGGATTACAAGCTATGGTCCGTTTTGGAGGGCATGGTTTATACGAAAAGACTAAAGTCGCTAAAAATTCGTTTAAGGAAAGCATTCGACACTTTTCCAATAGAAACCGTGCGTGCTGCGATTGATGAGTGGCAAACTCGTCTTATGATCTATGCGCATGACATGACAATGGGAGTAAATAGAGGTAATTTTGAATTAATTTTATTTACAATAAGAATAAACCAATAAACATTTTTGGAAAAATTAAATTAATACCTTTTGTCTTTATTTTTTGATACCTATTTACATCTGTAACAGGTTTTATGAAAGTACTAGGTACCAGACAATTATTACGCGAGCTAAAACCTTGGAGACTTGGCATTTGCCGAAGAGAACAAGGTTGTTTAGACTTGCACTACGTATAACTGATTATATTGTTATACCCGGCCAGCATTTTGTATGGCCCATCTATATCAAATCAAGTTAAGAATTTATCATGCGAATGCTTAGCTGGCTTGCTAAATTTTATCTTTGTAGGCATTTTTGTATGGGAGCTAAAATTTAGCGTGAGTAGGATACTGGCTTGAAAGGTCCTGAAACTCCATACATATCACATATGTACAAGTTATTTCAAATCTATTAAGTCGGGAATAATGGCGTATCTCGTTGAAACAAAATTCTGCAACGAACCCCATTCCGTTTAGAACTATCTACACATCAACTTGCAATCGATATCGAGATATTTGTTTGCAATATTAAATTGTGAAAAGTAGTCCCGCAACAATATCGAATCAAATAAGCCCAAAAGATTTGTTGTCGATAAGAGTAAAAAAAAAAAACGTTTACCATAAAGTCTGAAAAGGACTATGTATGTATGATCACGATTTAATGCCAGTGTCATTATTTTCCAGCGAGCTTTGTGGATTGGAGACTTTTACGTTACGAAATGAAACGATCTACTCCGTTGGCTGCAAGACAATCAACATCGCCGGTAAGTTTTCAATATGCGATGTTGATTTTCACAGGTTAACCTGTTATGCTCGTAATGGCAATCGGAATCGACAACACTGTGTACTTTGTGTACGTCATTGTCATCAAATTCGAACGGAGAATAACTCCTGCTGTACAGCTGTACAGCGACATTGACCTAGTCAGAAAAATGTGAATTCATCGTCTATAAGATGGTTAGGTTATACAGGGTTTTTCAACAGGGACGCTACAAAAGTAGAGCGACAGGGACAGCAAACGACGCCATATTTCTTGCCGCTCTTTTGACATTTCTCTTCAGTAAGGTTTGCCATTTCATGATGGAAAGATATACGAGCCAACAACGAGTCGAAATTATTAAAATTTACTACCGATATTCGGAGTCAGTGGCCTCAACGTTAAGAGCGCTATGTCCAATTTATGGTCGTCATAATCGTCCTAGAAGATCAACAATTGAGCATCTAGTGGAAAAATTTGAATCCACAGGCACAGTACAAAATGTTCCCGTGCCAGTGAGACAAAGAAGTGCCCGTAGTGTCGAGAATATTGCTGCCGCTGAGGCTTCAGTTGAAGAAAGCCCAAATGTGCCATCGAAAAATCATCTTCAGCGATGAGGCTCATTTCTGGCTGAATGGCTTCGTCAATAAATAAAATATGCGGTATTGGTCAGGCACCAATTCACACGTACTCCATGAGTCATCATTGCATCCCGAAAAAATTAAACCAAGTTTGGAGAACGTATTATCTCACGAAATGGTCCAGTCGCTTGGCCGCCTGGGTCGTGCGATTTGACGCCGTTAGACTACTTCCTGTGGGGCTACGTAATGTGTATGGTCTATGCCAACAAGCCAGCGACGATTGATGAACTTCGTACGAATATCGAACGTGAAATTGCAGCAGTATCGGCCGATTTATGCTTGAAAACCGTCGAAAATTGGGTTCAGCGTCTGGACTTCTGTAAGCGTGCCCGTGGTTGCCATGCAAAAGAAATCGAATTCCATACATAATGGCATCGAACGTACTTTCACAGGAATAAAGAATTTCATTGATATCCAAAACCGTTTGTTTTATTTAAAAAACTTTTGTAGCGCTCTTATTGAAAAACCCTTTATAATGCGAATAAATTCAACTCAGAGGGATTACGTAGCAGAGGAAGATCTCGCCTGGCGTGCGCAAGTGGAATTGAATTGGACCTCAACTAGCTAAGAAAGTGCAGTTTAAAGCAATTCGCTTAAGGTTGAGCTAAGTGGAGAGGTTTATTTATTGAGACCCAGGTCCTACCCGGATGGTAGCACCACTTAACATAAGTGAGTACTAAATCTTCCATAGATGCAATTAACATTCTGCTGACGCTTTAATACGCTATTTAATGCGCTTTCTAGCCTAAGCTATTCAAGTCACAACAAAAATAAATTGCTTAGGTCAGTAAACTGCAAATCTAACATCGAATACAGCCATTTAAAGCCAACAGACTCTTTAATTTTGATCTTATATTTTCACTTTATGATCACGATTTACAACACACCAAAAACGCTTTCAAATAAACTGTAAGAATAAAATAAAAAAAAAACAAAACAAAAGGAATGTAAAAATTTCTGTTATTCGTTACCAGACCAAATCCACAAAAAAGAAAGCAGTAAAAGGATAACAAAGAGAGAAAGAAAAATGTAGAGATGTATTTCCATTTTGATTTAAGAACCTTTGCAAAAAAAATACTTACCAGTCTCACCGGTGGTACAAGTCGCCGGAACCGATGGCGGTCCTCTACCAATATTATTCACAGCAATCACATAAAATTCATATTCAGTGTAAGGACTCAGCGCTCGTACAACATAAAACATTGTAATAATGCCGCTGATTTCACTGAATGCCTACAAATAATATAAAAAAAAGAGAATAAATAAATAATAGAAAGAAAAAAAAACACAATTAAAATACTAGACAGGACACAAATAAAAAAAATTCTCTACATTCTTGACTTTTTAGATTTAATTTATTTATCCTGGTCGCAGTCATCATCGTCGCCCACGATGTTCGTCCTTTTTTTTTGGATTAGGAGGACGGCAAAGGAAAACTAATTAAAAATCTTTTATAGTTTTTTTTTTTTGTTTTTCGGTTGTGTCCTTTTGTTGGGAGTTTTAATAACAATTTTTTTTTATTCTCCTCTCGGTCGTGGTTTATCCTTACCTGATTAGCATTTTTTGGTTTGTACTGTATGACATAATATTGTAGATCGTCCGGACCCTTATACGACCATACTAGGCGAACAGATGTCGCGGTAACTTCAGAGATTCGTACATCTGCTGGTGCTGTTGGAAGAGCTATAAAAAAGGAAAGAAAGGATTATAAATCATGTAATTCGTTTGTGATTAAAGGACACTTTAACTCACATTGCACTTTAACGACAGCAACAGCTTCAATTTGACCCAAGGACGATGCAGCTATACACGTGTAGTTGGAACTTTGCTGAATGTTGCTGAGTTGGAGGACATTACGACCGATTGGAATTTCATTTTCTGGTGTCAAATCCTGAGCGCCTAGTTAGAGAAGGAATAAAGGATTAGAATCATTGTGAGTAATATATTTTGTGAAGTGTTTACCTTTCATCCATTTTACATGAGGCATTGGCGATCCCACCGCTATGCAGGATAAATTTAAATTCGCTCCTAACATCACTTCATTGATTTGCTCTGGTGGCCGGGAAAATGTCGGTGGTACACGTCGAACTTTCACATACAAGTTGGTAGCCTTGGAGTGTTCAGTGCCAATCGAGTTCTCGGCAACGCATTCGTATTTGCCTTGATCTTCTTCTCGACTGTTTTCGATTTGAAGACCTCCTGAAAAGAAAAAAATATATTTTCTTTTAGATTCGCGATTCAAGAAAATTAAAAATAATAATAAATTATTTAGTGGGCTGAAACCTAGATGGCGGTTGTAACAGTTTGGTTCATGAATGGTTTCCAAAGCTAACAGGGGGGCAAAGTTACTTTTTTGGATTCGGCTATGAATTCTGCTATACTCGTACGACCGATCTTTTTATAACTTTTCGCTATAAATTGTTTGAAATTATTCATGTTTTGGTTAACGGCTCAAAATGTTTTAAAATATTAAGAAAAATGAGATTGCTTTGGATAAAGTTAGCACTCGGGCGGCGAGCTGCGGTCTTGGTGTTAATCCAAGCAAACCTGAACTGATACTTTTTACCACAAGAACTAAAGAACAAACCTTTGATCTTCCCAAACTAAACGGACAAACACTTTCACTAAGTATTTCGGCATCGTCCTTGACTCTGAACTTAGCTGGAGGAAGAATATAGAACTACGGACCAAGAAAGCATGCATAGCTTTCCACGCCTGCAACAAAACCTGTGGCAAAAAGTGAGGACTGGAGTCTACGATCATACTGTGGATGTATACAGCCGTAGTGCGTCCAATACTCACCTATGGATCTATAGTGTGGTAGCCCGCCCTAAGCAAAAAATATAACGTCAACAGAATCAGAAAACTTCCAAAAAATGGCATCACAAGTACAAACATACCTTGATGTCATGCCCAACTGTGCTATTGAACTTTGTATCACATGATCTCCATATCAAAAACACAGTGAAGTCCGACTCAAAGAATCTGGGTGCTGAATTGATAAGCCATATGGGCATAGTAAAATCTTGGACATACTACCAAACGGTCTGGTTATCCCCAAGCTTAATTTCAAGAAGCTCTTCCCTTTCCAAGCAGAGAAGAATAAAAACGAGAGAGAGTGGTGACAGCTCACTAGCGTGTTAAGGGCAATATACTCATACACTTTTCTCAGGCGGACCAGTTTGACAAACTGTGTCATAGCCAGAAAAATATGGCCAAGTTACAATAGGTCAGCAACAAACGAGCTGCTACAAAGAACGCGCGAAGACATCGCTAGAGTAGTCGCAGTTAGTACAGGACATTGGCCAATAGCGGACCGACACCTAAGTTCGGAACAGTATTGCCAGTAGCAACACCTTGGTATGGCTCAGCCTGCAGGAGGTACCCAAGCCGGGTATCCATACATTAACATTTGATTCCAAAGCGAACTGGCTTATCACGCAAGTGTATTTTTGTGCCATGATGACCATAGTATGGTATTATAGACTCGTCTATACTTACATCTGGATATTTCGGCGAGTATCGCATCCACTTTTTATTGAGTTTTAACCATAAAGGTTGATTTTGGAAACTGATCTACGGGTTGCATTACACGGGGTTGCCAGATGTCAATAATTTGGGCAATAGTCAAATGCATCAATTATGCAGAAAATACGGTAAATTAGAAACTGACAACAGTGCGCCAGACCATGCTCACCGCCCCAATAATGGGGCAGTTCATAAAATGTTTAATAAAATCTGCAATTTTTCAACAAACTCGAATTGAGCATACCTATACATTATTGCACAAATATTGTTCAATGAGAAAAATAAAAAAAACAAGAACTTTTTCGAAAGATGAATATAATTTCTTAGTTTTGTTTTACGGACTTTGCAACTTCTAAAAACAATACTGATACAGAAAAAAAAGATACTACCGTATTGTATTGAATTCATATTAGGGCGCTGGAAAAATGGGGCGGTGAGCGCATATGGGTTAACATCTGCAAAGCCTTAGAGGCTGGTCTGCAGAAGACTGGATACAAAAGGAACAATTATGCGAGAGTACTTTTCTTCGACGACCTTTAGGAGATATCCGGAAAAAGGAATGGAGAGCTGATCCTCTTCCTAAACTCCACAGTGTGGATATAAAAATCTCAAAATTACATCCGAATAAACGGTTCACCTGAGGTTTTGGTATCAAAACGGCGATTTACGCGCCATTTGGGTTTTTTTTTCCATCGAAACCACCACTTCTACCTATGAAGAAAAGGGATTCTGTCTAATTTGGTATTTCGTCAAAACTTCTGGAACGCATATCGGCCATAAGGTATTTGTGTAATTATTTTCCTAACAGTTGCCACTACCTTTATTTAAAAAGGGGACCAATAGATTTTAAATCAGAGGACACCATGCTTTCATCGTCTTCAAAGTAGGTACTAGCTGATGTTTCCCATGACGTTCTAACTTAGCTGTTGGATTGGATTTCTTTCTCATTTTAAGCTCAAAAGTTCTGTTAGACGATTTCGACCCTGGCTTATGACTTTGGTTATGGATTTTGGTTTAAACCAGGTATTTTCACCTTGGCAGACGTAAGTTCAAAAAAGAAGTTTTCGAAATACTTAGAGGTAGTCTTCATTTAAAGAAGGAAGAGAGTTCCCTAGGCAGTTCTGTATGGTCATCAACATAACAAATTGATCCCGAAACAGTATCAGAAGCAATGGGCGATCACTCAACCTTGTGCACTCCAGAGGGAGCATGTTGTTAACCAGACCTGGAGACTTAACTTTTATAGCAAACCACCTACCTCCCGTCTGATGAATCCAATAAAACCTTCCCTGTGAAGGTGTTCCATCGCAAAGCCATTTCAATTTATTACACAAAAATATATATTCAATCAACCAAGAACAATGGCGGTAAAAGGCCCTCTAAATGCACCCATTCCTTTCGCGCACTCATCATAAAGATGATATGCCCCCGTTTATTTCTGCATTAAAACGCGGACTCCATAAAAAAGCATAAACTTCCTCGCCAGCCATAACAATGCATTTATCCATTCGCCACCATGTCTACGTGTGTCAGTACTATTCACGTTCCAAGACCCTCATCCTTTTATAAATTTTCTATTGATCCAACGTCTGGTGGCCCTTGTAATGGAGTAATTTACAAAATCCTTCACCTTCCAGCGACGATTTAATTCCCCATTTAAATTGTACTTATCGTAAAGTTATATAGATTTCGACTCCTCTATATCTCCTTTGTTTATAAACAGGGGGGCCAGCGTAATCCTTAAAAGCATTGACTCATAAACTGTTATGAACTTTTTGCAGGGAAAAAAAAAAAAAAAACAAAAACAAAATTATTCCGCTCACAAAAAGACTAAAAGGTAATAGGATCATCAATGCACTGCGATGATGAATGGTAATCCTTCTTACACTCTGTCAATAGGACATATTTCGGTACCACACTCATACACACGCGGACGATATGTTATAAAAATGATAGAACTGAACAATGAGGAGTAAGAACAAAGATCTGGTTTTCGCCTCCCTCCGGTCGCAATCATAAATTTAATGTTTGCGGCCGTAAAACCAAACAGCACCAGCCAACAGGGTGGTATCCATAACGGTCCTGTCCTGCCTGCAGTGGGGAGGCGACAGCAGGTGATGTAGAGAATCCTTTAGTGACACCAATAATAAAATTAATGAAGCGTCAGGCTCGCGCGCACGTTGCCACAAATAATGAGCGACCGGGAAACTTATTAAAAAGGACACATATGTGCCCTGCTGCACTGTCCGTTGCTATCCGTTTGACCAGTTTTGTGCCATAATTATTGTTTTTTTTGTTTACACTGTAACCTTTCTGCATGAGCCGATAAATGATGGCGCGGCAAAAGTGGACCTGTAGGTAGATATCGACCGGTGCAAAGTACAAGCCAGAAAGAGAGAGTGGAAAAGTATGATAACAAAAAATGAATGAGAACGAACCAATAAATTACACGTGGTTAAAGGATATCCCATACCACTAGGCCCCACAGTGTTTATGGTATCACCTTCCGCAGTCTTTGGAAAACAACAAATGTCTACATCCTGTGCAAATGGCGAGTCTCAGTGTTCCGTGGAGAAAGGATAATTCAAAGGCTGGGAAGTGGTACTAACAGCGTGCTGGCGACCTTTACATATAGTACTCGTATACTCAATGTGCCGATGAAAACATATTTTGTTAAAGTGCAATACTGCGTCCTTAAAATAAACAAAAAAAAAAAAAAAACTCCAAATAAGAGAAACAACCGACACACAGGGAAGGCGAGAGGTAGGTAAAGGGGAGAAAAAAAAATTAAATACCAACGGACACAAAAATAAAGAAGGATAAATGGCCCACCATAAAAAATTAATAGTCCATCGACAGTGCTAAATCATTTTAATGGTGAATCCTTGTATATGTATGGTGATTTTATTTTTCCCTCCATTTCCTCGCCGGCCGCCTCGGTTGGCGGGCGAGTTGGTCACCCCTTTTATATTGGGTTACGGTTACTGTTGATGGTGTTGTGTGGTTCCGCGTATTTTACTCGCATTTTTTTTATTAAATAGAAAATGGTGGATCCAAATCGAGGCGATACAGTATTTTTTTTTCTTTACTTCTGTTGAATTTGAAAAAAAGGACTCCTTGCTGAAGGATATTGCGAAAAAAGTGGTGTGGTGTGGCTAACCTTGTATGTTTTTTTTGTTTTGGTTAACGGTATACTGACATTTGAATACCTATTGAACAGGACAAAGGCGATTTCTGTTTCTGTCTGTTGGGAAGCTTAGCTTGTTGATTTGAAAGGACTAATTTTATTTGAATTCGCTAATTAAGCGTAAAACAGGAGAACACCATATTATTATTTGAATTGAATTTTAAATTTACTCTCAACAACTTAAGATGTTTAACTCTTGAAATCTGGAAATTTTCTCCCTAATAAAATTAATATTTTTGCGAGAAACAAAATAAATAAAATGTGCCATATTCCATTATGTATTCAGTACCGTCGCAACGGGCAGTATTATTTTATTGTCGAATGTACTACTGACATAATAGCGAACAGAGAAGAAGAGCAGCGACTTGTAACCCTTTAATGCATGACTTTTTTATTTTTGGCGAATTTAATATGTTATGTAAAAAAATAATTTACACAAAAAAAAAAAAATCTCTATGATGCAGGTATGCAACACGATGCATTTACGGTATATAAACAAGCATAAATTTGTATGTAGTTGACATTTCCAAAGACCTTCACATACCTACCATACATTTATGATGTTTCAGATATGCATCATACATAAAATACAAAAGAAAAACCACAAATAATAGAATAAACAAAACTGACAAGGTGTGTTCAGTTTCACTCCAATCAGGTTTCTGACTTTGAGTTTGATTTTTCGTGCCAAAACTCAGACACAAACCATTTCCAGGAATTGAAAATGATCCTTAAAACAGTCTTGGAGGGAATAAGATCAAAATAAAATAGTTAATAGTTCAAATTATCTTACGAAGGCACATATAAGAGTACGATGCAGATATGCAACACCATGTATTAAAGGGTTAATATTGAACAATTATCTGCAAAATCCAGAAATACCATTGTATAAAATTGCAAAGAAATTAAAAATAGCAGTTTCAACGCTATATTCGGTTATAAATAATCATAAGGAAACTCTGTCAGTTCAGAGAAAACCAGGTTCGGGTCGAAAACTTGGACCTTTGGACTCTAAGCTTCAAGTTAAAATTGAGGACATAAGGAGAAACCCCCAAACCTCTGTTCGTTGCGCAGCGAAAAAACTTTCCACATCAACTGGTACCATCCAGCGAGTTAAAGTTCGAGCTGGATTATCATCGTATAAAATCAAAAAGGTAGCAGGTGGGTGGCCGTGGCGTAGTGGAAGTCATCGTCGCTTGTCATGCGAAAGGTTCACGGTTGGAATCCAGATGTCTTCGAAGCATTTATTTCTCACGAAATAAAAATAAGTTGATCAGTTTCAGAAGTTAATATAGAAACCTACTGCGAAGGTATAACACTGGCAGTAGGATGTTGGATATGGTTGAAGAAATTGATCGCACAAGCTATAATAAGAAACATCTGGAAAAAACTCCTGTGAATCATAAGCAAGTACAAAAATAATACACAACTCTCCAGTTATCCTGGACACCACCCATAGAGTTAGTTGAAATTGAAACCTATCATCTGAGTTTCCTACCACTACGTCGATCTGTCTGTCTCTCGTTCTCGTCCTTCATGTGCTCGCGCTGTGTGTAAACATTAAAAGTGTATTCATATCCCCTTTAGCGTGCGTAGATTATAAGAAAAAAAAACAAAAAAAAAAAGATCGAGGAGAATCAAAGCAGAAAGAAGCAATACGTCGATCTCGAAGACATGACTAATGTTGTACCAAATGATGCCAATCCCTCTAATTGCTCAGAAATTCACCCCCATTAAATGATTTTGGGCTCTAATGAAAGCTAAGCTAAAGACAAAGGGTGGAGTATGTGAAATAGAACAAATTTTTCGAAAAAAATGGAGACAAGTGGCCAAAACCTTAACCGACGATGATGTTAAAAGCTTAATGAGGAATGTCAATAGCAAATTTCGTGCATTTTGGCACGATTCAAAATAATTCTTATTTTATAGTTTTATATTATAAAATCAATCAGGTATCTAATAAACGAGTAAAAAAAAAATAAATTTTTATGCGTTTTCACTTAAAAAAAAAATAGATTTCAAGCGTCACACACTATAACACTTCTGCTGCATGCAGTAACAATCTGTGGTGATAGGAAGAGCTTTTTAACACTTAAATTATTTGACACTAATGGACATATTTAGCATAAAATATCCTCAATCGAGTCTGTAAACGTCAACCACAAATAACTGAGAGGCAAATATGTACATACTTCCAAGATACGTGTACAAACAAATCTCTTGCTGACAGAACAAATCAACGTAATGTATGTATAACTTCCGGCTTTAGATGATATTTGTTTTCCATAATTGATATTCTACAGTCCGTTTCATATTTATAACCCAATTTTAAAATAGACTTTTAACTTTCAATAAGATCTAAGGGAGGTTGCGAATAAGAGAAAAAATTAAGAGAGAGTACGCTTATAGTATAAGATCAGTCAAGAATACCGTTATTTTTGGAATTTCTGTGTTCTTGAGAGAGGAGAGGCATTTAAGGATATAACGTTGCATTTGTATGTGTATCAATGCGTTTCATATTTATAACCCATTTCACTATAAACTCAAGTGGGAGGAGCTACAGATCGTTTTATCGTGTAATCCGTGTCGAATTCGATTATTTTATAAATATGCCACGTGTTAATTCATTATCCGATATCGAGAAAGGAAAAATTTTGGCACTTAACGAAGAAAACTATAGCATCAGTGCAATAGCCAGAAATATCGATCGGAGTCGTCGTGTTGTTACCAATTTTTTAAAAGATCCCGAAGCTTATGGAGCTGTGAAGCGAACAGGAAGAAAAAGGAAACTTACTGAAAGAGATGAGCGGAAAATTGTACGAGCTGCCAGTAACTCAACCTTGAGCTGCACTAAACTTGCTGCACTGGCGCAGACAAAAGTTTCAAAAACCACGGCTTGGAGAGTTTTAAGGAGGAGTTCAAACATTATCCGGGCTAAAATGAATTGTTGTCCACGTCTCTTAAGTCGCCATAAAACAGCCAGATTGGAATTTGCCAAAAACAATATGGCCACAGATTGGACATCTGTATGTAAAATTGTCGATTTATTTATTTGAATGCTTATAAATGATTTTGTTTTAAACTTATCTCTAAGGTCATATTTTCCGACGAAAAGAAATGGAATTTAGACGGACCGGACGGTATGCACTCTTATTGGCGAGATTTAAGAAAGGAGCCGCAATATTTCTCAACGAGAAATTTTGGCGGTGGTTCGGCGATGATGTGGGGTGCATTCTCTTCAAAAGGATGCTTAAAAATACAATTTACATCTTCAAAAATGAAGAGTGCAGACTACGTTCAAGTCCTCGAAAGCAGCCTAGTTCCATTTTTAGGTCTTCACAGAGAAAAAAATTGGATTTTTCAACGGGACAACGCTAGAATTCACACTAGCAATGAGACGATGAGTTGGCTTAGATCGAATGCAATTGGTGTAATGAGTTGGCCAGCATGCTCTCCTGATCTGAACCCAATAGAAAATGTTTGGGGGATTTTGGTCAGGCGAGTATATGCCGAAAATCGACAATTTAACTCACCTGCAGAGCTGAAACTCGCTCTTTCTGAAGAATGGGAGAAAATCGAGCCTGAACTGTTGTCAAATTTGATAAAATCGATGGAAAAGAGATTATTTGAATTAATTATGGCAAAATGCTCTCAAATAAAGTATTAGTTTTTTTCGTTGCTTTCGGTTTCTTAAAAAATGTAAACATGGGCTATAAATATGAAACGTCTGAACTCATATATATTCAATAAAACACAAATAACTTTTTTTTTCTAAATAAAAACGACATTGTTTATTTTTTAACTTTCATGTGAAATCCTGTTAACTATTTGTTGTAAGCAAAAAAGATGGAATTTTGATAGTAGTTTCGAGATATTCAATAAATAAGATATGGGTTATATATATGAAACGCACTGTATTACAATAAAAAAAAATCCTTTATTTTGCAGCATGTGACATTTTTCGTTTACCTGTTTTGTTTTTGTTTTCTTTCTATTGTAATTTGTGTATTAATTAAACGCTAAACATTCGGTCAGAATTATTAAAAACCAACTGTAGTAGTAGTAGTAGTAGTAGTGACTTTATTAATACCATAACAAGATTTCAATTTTTTTTTTTTTTTTTTTTTTTTTTTTAACAAAAGTTCACAATAATAGCATTGGCTGTTGCCGTCAGCCGTGAAAGTGAGTTAAAGTTTAAGCTAAATTTTTAAGTTTAAAGCTAAGCTTACTAATTTTGTTATTCATTTCTTTTACAATATTAAAAAACATTTAAAAAGCCTCATTCATTATTTGATTTCGGTATTTCATAGCATGCTTCAAGTAGTTGTACAGGACTGTCCAATTTTCTCCATTTAAAATGCAAATAATTTCTTCACGGGTAAGAATACTTTTCCCCCAACTAGATCTTCTGATTTCATAAAGAATGGGGCAAATTCCTATAAAATGTTGGATGTTTTCCTTAGCTCTTTGATTACACAAAGTACAGTCAGTATTTACTTCACTACTGTATGGTCTGTAATTCAAGTATAATAGCTCGCCTCTTGCTTTGAAAATTGTTGAAATTAAATCCACGCTGTTGCGGTCATGAAAGTAGTTCTTAGCGTAAAGGTCATGTTGAAGTACTCTATACGTGTCTCTTGTTTGACTTTGCTGGCTTAGTGTTCTAAACATTTCTCGTGTTCTTTCCTCCATTTTTACTAGTAATTCCTGAAGAGCGCTGCTCAGAGTTGCTTCACTTTCAGAATATACGAGGACATTATATTCTCGTCCCAGCCTCGCCCATTCTGCAAAACATTGAAGACTTCTGTTTCTAAGATGCGTAGCAATCTTATTTGGGAGACGATGACTTGGTTGGCCCAATACTTTGAGTATATATAGAAAGTGTAATCGTAGAGTGTAGATATACAGTGGCGGAAGACCAGTTTCCAGATGCAGCATATAAGTCGGCGTGTTTTCTGGCAGTCTGAAGATTTTCTTAATGAAATATCTGAGTAGTTTTTCCACCTCATCGAACTGAAAGATACCCCAAACTTGTGCTGCATAGCACATAATCGACCTCACGACTGCCTCAAAGATTTTGAACTTCGTACTCGGCGCTATATTTCTCTTGCTCAATATACCTTTCCAACTACAATTTATCGCACGTTTGGATTCCTTGAGCTTTTCTTGAACGTGTTTTTTAAACGATGCCTGGGGTGTTATCAGGACTCCCAGATATTTATATTCTCTTACGTTTTCGAGTTCTTCGTTATGCCAGCTCCATTTTTCATCTCTTGCGTAGCGTCCAGTTCCATTTCGAAAAATCATGACTTTGGATTTGCTCGTATTTAAATATAGATTCCAATGATCGCAGTACTGTTGAAGTCTATTTATCATCATCTGCAGCATGTTTGGAGATTCCGCTAGTATGACGATGTCATCAGCATAAAGTAGGAGCTTAATATTAAGCCCCACAAATGGTATTCCTCCTGGTAGATACGTACCTAAGTCATCTATAAAGATTGAGAATAGGAGAGGGCTTAAAAGGCACCCTTGCTTTACTCCTGTTGTTGATTTAAACCAACTGGATAAGATATTTCCGTCCCAGACTGCGGTAGAATTTCCTTCGTAAAACTTTTGCAGCACTTTAAGGATCTTTGTCGATACTCCGATATTGCTCAGTTTAAGAAATAAGCTTCTCCTATCTATGGAATCAAAAGCCGCCTTAAAGTCTACGAAGAAGGCATATAGTTTTTTCCCATTGTCTAAAAACGTCCGGGCGATGTTTGTCAGCGAGAATATGTTATCCACCATGGAGTATTCTTTCCGGAAACCAGCTTGGAATTCGCTAAGTAAATTGTTTTCCTGTACCCAGTCCGTTAAGCGCTCTAAAATAATGCCTGTAAATATTTTTGTGATCGCGTTTAAAAACGATATCCCTCTGTAATTGCTTGGCTCATTTGGGTCCCCTTTTTTGAAAATCGGGAAGATTATGTTTTTTAAAAACCAACTGTTCTATGACATTTGATTTTTTGGTATGCAAGTAAAAGTATGCAATATACATATGTGCATAAATTTTCAAGTGTTTTGGTAATTTCGAGGGAACTGATTCACTAAAAAAAGAAAACAAAACTCGTTCTCTGATGACATTTCAGTGTTGATTACATACATACTTTAGGTGCCCAGCAAAAAGAGTAAGGCTTATTTAAGACTTATGTCAGTATAGTCTATTCCTTATAGATAAGAAGCCTTATCTGAATATATTTTCAGTACAAATATCCCTTATTTTATGCCTTATTTTTCTACAGGCCATGTCCTAGGCAGTCAGGTATATACTTTAATACCTTACACATAGCCTTATTTTAACCTTATGATAAGCTTACTTTAAGTCTTATTTGAGGCTTATTTTAGTCATTCTTAATCCTTATTTTAAGGTAAAAAAAATTGTATTTCATTACTTATAAAAGCTTTTCTAACAGCTTTTGATAAGCAATATATTTACGTGTATAAAGCCTGATTTAAGGCTACATACATTGCTACATAGTAATCTTGTATTTTTTAGAAAAAAAAGTTCATATTTATAATTGTGGCTCTATGGCAAGGAGCATTATCCTATTGAAAAATGATTCTGCAAGTGTCACAAAAAAGCTCTAGCGCAGAGGGCCCTAATTCATATTCTACGACTCGTAGATAAGCTGCTGCAGTAACTTTCGATTCTAAAGAGGCCATTCTAGCTTCTCCATCCCCTAGCGGGCCTAGCCCATCACACCTTCAGCTCTGGGGGTATCCGTAAGAGGCATTCAGAGCTCAATATTTGCTTTGGTTCTCTTCACGCAAGAATCCTCCCACCTCTAACATGCAGCTTAGACTTAGATTCATCGGAAAAGATTACATTGTTCCACATGTCTTGAATCCAACTAAGATGTTTCACAGCCCAAAATAATCGTTTTTCTCTGACTCTTATTGGAAAATCCGGCTTCGGTACTGTTTCGAGCGCTCTAAGTCCACCTTTCACGAGCCTGTTTCGCACTGCGCCTCCTGAAATTATTTTTTGTGAAGCTTAAAATAGATCATTTTTTATATCCACTCAAATCTTGAACCGGTGCCGACGGTTTTAGTGCACAAAAAAACGATTCTCCACTGGGGTCGTCTTTTCTGGCCTCACTGAGCCTTTCCTTCTGCTGGTAGTCCCGGTCTCACAATATTTTCTTAAATTCCATACAAAACAGTTCGTTAAACATTAAATCTTTCAGAAATTTGACGGGTTGTTGAATTAAGACGTTACAGACACAAAATATTCGATTTGCGCTCGGAACTGATTTTTCCCATTTTTTGTTTTTTTTTTTTTAATTATGTACTTTGGATTGTTTTGGATGGCTATCACGAGCTAAATGCACCTCTCATTCATAGTTATATCCACTTTTGTTCACTAATTGAACGAAGTTTTGCTACCCTAGTACAAAATCATCGTAGCTCTCATAAATTCTAAGAACCGCCATCCGAAAGAGTAAGAAAAGGTTTGAGCAAAATTTTTCGAACAGTACCTATGTACTCAAGTTCTGTCATTTTTGAGGTCGGCTGAATCCGAAACTGAGTAGGTACTATTTCTGTCCATCATCACCGTTAACTCAACTCAATGTGTGTGTCAAAATACACTCGTAAGTTAGATGCAACACGTGACAATTTAATTTGTGCAAAATGCTACATCACGTCTTTACTCTAACTAAACTCGATTGTTACATTCTAAGTACTTGTATGTGTGTATGTGTATGTGTATGTACTATGTACGAGTATGTAGCTGTAAATTTTGCACGAAAATGAAGATCAGCCAGCTACAGAACTGTTTTACAATGACAGTCAGTGTTTTTATTTTTTTATTTTTTATTTTAAGTACTCTTTGAACAGGGGAGCACGTTTTATTGAGCATAAAGAATCGCTTGATTGGAAGTACAATGAATAAAGTTTAATTTAACTACACAAATAAAACCAGGTCCTCTATAAAATAGATTTTTATTGAAATTCCAATTTAATTGCTTGTTTCGCTGGAAACCGTTTAAACTGCGGTCATAAAATTACACAAAAAAAGGAAAAAAAAACGCACAATTTTACAGCGCATAACGATATCCCCAAAAACAAAACAAAAACAGAACTACAGTTGAATGAACTTGATGAAATGCTAGGGCCTAAAATTATTTACTACTTTCAGCGATGAGGACGCCGCTCCATACCACCGGAAAAGGGCAAATTTAATTCCTGCAACATCTTTATACATGAATTTTATGAGCTCACCTTTAGCAATAAAAACGCATAAACAAAGGATCCATTCATCTTCTAGTCAGCGCGTCCTAAACTACCACCACCATCATCATCATCACCACCTTCGAAACCGCCCCGACGGCCCAAAAGGCAATTCATTTCTATTCGCCTTCATAATGAGCAGAAGGATCCATAAAAAGGATTTCGTGATTCCCATAAAATGAAGAACACACAAACAAACGGTATATTTGTATTATGTGTAAGGAGGGCATATAAAAAAATATATCGAATGATAATAAAAAAAAAGATTTTTTTTTTAATTAACCGCAAAGAGACAAAATATTGAAATGGATTCCAACCAGGACCTTGTAGAATATTGATGAACGACCGGTTACAATAAATAATAAAACTCAAATTGAATCCGACAGACCGAGGTGAATTTTAATGCATGATCGATGGGAATCTTTACTCTCAATGCTCAAAGGACTGCCGGGCAAATAGTTAAGTCGAGCGTTTTGGTCAGTTATGCCCGTTTTAATTGGCGTCGGTTTCTGTATATATTTACTGGACCCTTTTGGCACTTGTAGTTCCTTTTGTATTGGGATTAGGGAAGTTTTATTCTTTTTAACGGCTGCAGTGTTAGTGGTTGACTGATGGTGTGGGTAGTACGTGTGTTTATTATTTAATAAAGGACGTTTCCCCAAGGGGATATGTCCTTATTATTTTTGTTTTCGTTGTAACAGGCAGTTCTTGTTTTTTGAAAATATTCTTACAGCATAGTTTTTAAAATATTCCAACGCATACAATGTCTCCGAAAAAAACAGTCAATGGCCGCTGTCAAAAGGAGAAATATTCTCTGGGCCGAAGCTAAATAGCTAAAGCTAGGGCTAAAATATTTGGCTCTAGGAATTATGTCAGAAGACCGGTTAATGCAAAAGCCACCCTCAGTATACTCTAACGACTGGGATGCCCGAACGATGATTTCAACAAATATCTCTTGACTCGGTTGACTCGTCATTTTGGATAAAAGAGAAAATAACCTAATATGTTTATATTGGAATTCTTCAAAATGTTATTCTGTCGTATGCTGAAGAGGAAATGCCTCTTAAGTGGGTATTTATGCAGGATAACGATTCGAAACATACGGCGTAAGCAACAGAGAATTGATTTGAGGAGAATAAAGTCGATGTAATGTTAAAGCCACCTAAGTCTTCGGATTTAAATCCATTTGAAAATCTTTGGACTGAGATAGAAAAAAGTCGTGAAGACAGCTAGACTCAGAAATATGAAGACATTGTGAGTAGTGGGTCCAAAGGCGTGGGAGGCTATTCTACTGAAAAGACATCAGAATTTTATTAATTATATGCCATACCAGTGCGGGGTTGTTATAAAAAAAAACAAGACATAAACAAAAAAATATTAGAGGAAGTCACATTCGAAGCTGAAAACAATTGAAACAATAAATGATTCATATTTCTATTTTTCATTCTAATACTTTTTTTTAAGTAAATTACAATCTAATATTTTTTCTAAATCTTAGGTTAGTTACTAAACTTAAAAAAAATTAATATTTGGTAAATTAATAAAGCATATTTTCAAAATGCCTTTCAAAGTGCATTGGTAGATGCACTGCTATTTTATTGAACACAGCTGTAGATGTGTTGCACTAAATAAGTCAATTTTGTCATACGGTTATTCCCAAAAGTCTAAATACACCCTTAAAAGTGCAGAATCTAAGAACCAGATTAAAATTTAAAATCAATTTCTTTAACTCTTTACTTCATAAAAAAAAAACATTTAAAACAAAAAAAAAAAGTAAAATAAATAAATAATTTAACATCACAAAAGTCAACATGTAAAAGATAGCATGAAACATATTTTTTTTAGTTCTGCAAATTTCACTCAATATTTTGTCGGCTCTCCATTTGAGTCTATGACTGCTTGCAGTCCTTCTAGGCATCGAAAAAACGAGATTTTCGGTAACATCCGGTTTTATTTCGGACCATGCCTTAGTGAAAGCGCTCTTGAGGGACTCCCTGTTTATAATTGTATATTTACGGATTCTGCTTTCTGTATTGTTCATCCCAAATGTGCTCAATAGCGTTAAGATCTGGCGATTGTGGGGGTGGATGCAGGCAGATGTTTAGGCACCCGGTACAGGAACCATTCCTTAACTGTTCGTGCTGTATGCGTTGAATCATTGTCTTGGTGTAGCACCCAATTGTTTCCTAAGCCCCTCTAGACATTCGGGAGATGCGTGTAAATTACTCCATAACATGTCTAAATATTTCTGGTGATCCGTATTGCCTTTAATAAATACTAATTTGCCCACTTCTGCCGCCATATAACATAATTAACATAATTTTTAGAGAATTGTTCAAAGATAAAAATCTTATAAAAATAAGTTTTTTATTTAGTAATGTGAAAATAGACCCCCCTGCAGTACGATTTTTTGTTCGCTGGAACTTCAGGAATCGCCAGTTAACGGTGTATACCTCTAAACTGGGACACCCTGTATAATGACTCTGCTGGTTTTTAGATTTCATACTCTTAGGGGCAGGGCCGGCCTTAACCATCTAGGCGCCCCGGGCGAGTCATGCATTGATAACCCAGCTGCGGTTTATAGGATTCAAACTTTCGCTTTATCCGGTCTCATTATTATTAGAAGTTATTGTTTCTATAGCCTTGGAGTGTTAAAAACATTAGTTCCATTGAACTCGAAGGAACAGTTATAATGACGACACTGACCTGTCCATAATTGAAAGAGCCATTCTACACTCAATTTCTGTTAAAACTCAGTAATTTAAAAGTACCGTAGAAAGAATTCCACCCTGTGGAATACCAATTCACTCTATTTTACCAACACTTTAACTGCGATATTTTTACTCGTACGTATGTATGTATGTATGTTTGTATGTATGTATGTAAATAGTGTAAAACTCAATTCGTCACATTTAACTCATGAAAATTGCACAGCAAGGACATTTCTTTTTAATTTATTCCAGAATAAAAATACGATAATAACACTTCGACAACTTCGAATTCAGTGTTGCTGTGGTGTGTATCTTTAAACCACCCGCCCACCACCACCTCGGCACGTCATTATTTTACCAACGAACAAAGGCAACAAGAAAGGACTCTTAATTATCTTCTGATTAAAATTCATTTCACGATATTGAGATTGGAAAAACTGTCTCTCTTGTGCTCTGTCGTCCTTGTCCACATTCAATGGTATTATTAATTTAATAATAAAAAATGCTTTCATTTAAGCTCAAGGTAAAGGATTGTGGCAATCGTACGTAAAAATAAAATTGCGGAAAAAAGTTAAAAAAATACAAAAAGGATGTGAGTGAAAGAGTCCTTGCATTCGCTTTAACTGATTAACAATTTTTTCTCCACTTTCCCTATAAAAATTGAGATAAAAAGAAGGGGGATTAATAAAGGATACAACTGACCATTGGTTCAAAAGTCGGAGACACCAACAAAAGAAGGACGAAGTAGAATTGTAGGAAATAATCCATTATGATCCACTTACAGCGTTTGTTCAGTTACGGATGCCTGTAGTAGAACTGTAGGTATAGATATATGAGTACATAAGAACGAGGTAATCATTGTCTGCGTATGGCGCCAGGATATGTATACCATGCCTAGCTAATCCGAAGGATAGCCGGTGGTAGTGGTTCAATGAAATTATAAGGGTAAAAAGGTTAAAACGCCAAATGAATATACAATGGATACGTGTGTTTGTTTGCCTGCGTTCGAGTTAAATTGAATAAACCGGAGATTTTATTTTCCTAACCTGAATGGTCTTCCTGGTTTAGTATTCCTTTTGTCTATATATGTATGTATATTTTTCTAGTTCCAGCGCTTGTACCCTTTTTGACTTGGTTTATTATGCTGGTCAATTTTCACCTCGGGGGGCGGGTGTGTGTTTATTTCATTATATGAATTATGAATGCTGAGTGCGGATCAGTTTTTTTTGTTTTGTTTTGATTATGTGGGAGGACGAAAGGAAAGGTCGTGCAAAAAGTTGATAAAATTATTTGCTCGTGTTTATTTTAATGGTGTTAAACCTTTTGGTTTTAATGTTAATAAAATAACAGTCCTTAGTCAGCAGAGCCCACATATAAATACTCACTGGCCACTTAGTTACAATGGAAGGTACATAAGTACCTGATTCGATGATTGGGCCTACATTCTTATAGGGACAATGCTATTGTATTTTTAGACACTTCTCATTTATAGATTTCTCTCAGGAGTAAGAGTCGTGTTTTAAGTGTGTTGGGCATGTTTGTAGCCTAAACAATTTTCAACAGGATAATCTGTCATGCGAAGCTTTTCAAACCACCGCGCCCGCCGTTGGAAAACGGCATACGGACTAAGTTATAATATTTATGTAAAATGGTGGTGAGCCGTACTACTATTTTATTAAGATTCTTTTATTCCGACATAGCTAATAATTGTGCATGTTCTCTGAGCCATACCTGTTTTTTTTTTTTTTTTTGTTTTTTTCTTAAAATAAATGACCACATTCCTGCCTTGTGCCATATGTCAAATAAATTTCACCACATCCCGCTTTTTTTCACACTCAAATAAGTTTGGTTTCAGTCGCATTTCAATTATTTATGTATTTTCGTCACTTTTTTTTACAATTTGGCAATAAACAAAAGGCAATAATGGATACATTTTTGATAAAACAGAAGCGGTGATATTTCTATTTACATCTTAAAAACAAACAAACAAGAGTTTCCATGGCCTACGAACCAAAATGACAACAGTTTTTGCAAGGTATGTCAACAATCATTGACTAACAATAAAAAAAACATTTGGGTAGACACAGTGCTTCGCATCACCATATCAAGAAAATTGAACTTGCAAAAAATACGGTGATAATTGAAGAATATTTAACATCTCCATCGACAACAAATACAAGGAATATTGCAAAACTAAGGGCCGAAATTATGATGGTTGTATATTGCGTACATCACAATTTGTCATTTTCTACTATGGATACTCTAGGAACTTTTGCATCATCAACTTTTACGGATAGCAAAATAGCACATGATATCAGGTGTCGAAAAACAAAATCGCAATCATATGTAAAAAACATATTGAGCCCATTTTCTAGGGCCAAAACTGCTGCAGCACTGCGTGTCAAAAAATTTAGCATTATTATAGATGAAACCACTGATTTGTCAACCAAGAAATGTCTTGTCATAGTTGTGAGGTATTTCGAAACCTCGAAAATATCGGAAAAGTTCTTTGGTTTAATCGAACTGAATGAATCGAGTCAAGTTGAATTTCGTGAGCTCCAAGAGTTGTATTCTGTAGATAAGCACGTAATTCTACGCTACTGTACCACAAGATGGCTATCATTTGAAAGCGTAGTGCTAAGAATTTTGGAACAGTGGACCCCATTGGCATTTTATTTCAATAAATTTTCCTTTGATAATCCAGATAAAAAATCATCGAACGCGGAATCTATATTACAGTTTTTGAATTGTAAGAATTCAAGGCAGTATTTACATGGGCTTTCGTATGTTTTAAAGCTATTTAATACAGCGAACAAAATGCTTCAAAGTGAAAAAACAAAGATACATGCACTTAAAAATACCATTGTGGATCTTTATACTGAGCTCTTGAAAAATTGTATGCAAGCAAAATACTTTGATCAAGAATATCTTCGTAAAAACACCTTAAATATATGTGATATAGATGCTGAGAATCGCTTATTTAACCTTTCTGATGATAAACAATTTTTCGGCTTAGGTTTTCAAATGTACGCCTCATCCGAAAATATAGAAAGCATAGAATTAAGAGCTGTTAAGCAGACTCTAGTTAACTTTTACATAGAAATAATAAATCAATTAAAAACACGCTTATGAAGCTATTTCATATCTTAATCCAGATAAAATTGCAAGAGGCGACAAGCCATCCATTCTAGAGCTAACCAAACATTTTCCATATGAGTTGGAAAATTTACAAACTTAAAATCAGGAATGGCGCGCCCTGTTTGCATCTCGTGAAATCCTTTCTATGTGTTACAATGAAGATGTCACACTTTATTCGGTGAATTTGATCAAAGTAAAAAACGCATTGGAGCAAATGACTTTGAAGAATCTGTCAGAATACATGCTAGAGCTATGCTCACTACCGCATAGCAGTGCATCAGCTGAGCGGCAATTTTCAACACTGACGAAAATTAAAACAGCAGATCGCAATAACCTTGTAAACGATTTAATGTTTTGTAAGGAATTAACTAATAATGAAGTATTTGAACCGTCAATCGAACTTATAAGGTTTGCAGTAGCTCATAACTATCACAGTGGATCTCACTATTAACATAAGGCGTAAATTTGAATATATCTAAAATGTTGATCAATGTAATGATTCTGTTCTTTTTCAGGCGCTGAATGTACATATGGAGAAAACACAGTAAAGTAATGTGAGGCATTTCAACATAAATATTAATAATCTATCTGTAATATTAAATTTAATTTTATAATAATTTTCTTTCGGTTTGTTATGTCTCGTTATGATTTACTATTAAATGTGTTCACAAAATGCAATTTTGAATTAAAATGTTACTGGAACTAAGCTGAGTGTTTTTTTTTTTTTTTAAATTTTAATCTTTGTACTACTTTCAGTACTATTTGAGTACAATTTTTGATTCGAATGAATAATTTTTTTCATCGGAATGGGGGCAACGCTGCTTATACCTTCCAGTGGTCCACATATTTGAGACACGAAAATTATACACGTACGGAAATTATAAACTCAAAAAAGAAAGTACTGAAAAATATAGCATGTGTGCTATCATTCGAAAGGGCAGAAAGCAAATATTTCAAAAATATATTTCTCATTTTTTTCCGTTAGAAACTTTGGGAGTTATTGCCAAAAATGTGCGAAAAATACGGTACCAAAAGTACCCCCACCCCATCTCCGAAGCTACCGACGTAAAAATATGAGAAAATCACAGTTTGTAAATGATTAACTATATATTTAAAGAAAACTATAGCGAATGTCATTCAACCACGACCACGGCTACACTCTGAAAATCATCGTTTCGTTTCGTTTCATCTTGTTTCATACTTTTTAGTAAGTTTTTCCCGTAGTCGGGTTTTGGTAGTTTAAACTTAATTTTTTATTTACAACTTTTTGATATTGAATTTAGAATCAGGTCACATCGTATTGTACTCTACTCGCCAAGCCCTTTCATTTGATACCATTATCAATGCGGTTGTAAAGAAAAAGAAATAAAGAAAAAAGAGGTAACCCGCCATTTTGCTTGGTGCGCCCGCCATATTGCATTTTTCTGTGACGTCACATAACCTAGAACACTCTCCGGATCAAGACGAATCCAACGATAACTCATTTGTTGAAATCAGTTCCATAGCTTAGGCTGTACGAGGTGACATCCTTACACACAAATATACAAACCCATATACGGGTAAAAAATAAGATTACGGAACTCTTTGAGCGCGAGTCTGACTCGCACTTGGTCGGTTTTTCATTTGTATGCGTGCTTTGAGTCCAAATTAAGTGAATTAGAACGGCATAAATCGTTTTACTAGAAGCTTAAAAAAATGAGAAAAATTCAAACTCAATCCTCCGGCCTCGCAAAAAAGGATATTTAAAAAAAACTCCGTGCTATGTATATATAAATTTAAATATATCCTTATCGTCCTATATGTACGTAAAAATACTACTTAGTCTTTTAATGGTAAAATGTGTCAGATAAGATTGAAGGATGGTTCTAGATCTAAACCTTTAAGAGAGTACTAGACATCCTTTGATAATTTTAAGCGCTTTTAATTGACAGCTAGAGAAGAAAAACAAAAAAGTAATGAGGAATTTAATTGGTTCTTAAAAACGATACATAAAAAACGAGAAAAGAAAAGCCATTATTTCCATGAAGCCGCTTTAATTTTCTGAGTTCCGAGATTTTAAATCTCTATTGTTGAAAACTTTTCCAACTTCTTCAGCGACAACGGTGACGACAACAGATCAACGTATCTTCTGTCCACCTGCCCTAAGCGTATTACCAATTTCACACGTCAATAAACACATTTTAAGGGCTTTTAAAACTTTTTGAAACACCTCTTAATCTCCACCAGCCCATGTCTACATCAATTACCTGCCACCATCGCCCACTTGAAACAATAAGTGATATAAGCAGTTAAAAAAGAAGCCGAAAAAGAGAAAACCGCAAGTAGAAGACCAGGAGGCAACTTAAGAACTTTAAGTCCTTTCCAGTGGAAAAATAAAACGAAACCAGCCGAACTCCTGCCGAATTACAAAACAAACAAGGTGTGTGAGGCACAATTTCATCGAAGAAAGGATTACCTACAGTTTTGTTAAATAAACAGCAAATTTTGAAAACTCACCCCGCCTCTGAGTACATAGCCTACAGAATAGATAACCTAACCTCCAACTACTACAGAAGTTGTTCCGAACAAAGATCACAGGCGTATATGGTGGTGAGTGTGCTACAGGATGCGGGACTCACCAAAACTTTTTTACCGGTGTTTGGCTACGGGAAAAGTTTCATTTTTTTTTTTGTACACAGAGGAAGATGGGAGCCGAGCACTGAGATTACGCAAATTAAAAATAGCCTAGTGCCTAGGCAAAACACACAGATACACCTAAACACGAACAAGTGATTGTGATTAATGGTTCCCCAAAGCTGGTAGTAGAAAACAGACTTTTTTTGTTTTTATTAACTTTACACATCCGTGTAACATGTTACTCCCGGGCAGGAGTACCACCATACGTGAGGGTACTCTTACCCGTCCATACATTTGTACCATCTCGTATTTATGTACCTACGTCTCTTACATTAGGAGTTATGGGATGGGGATGACAAAAAAAAAAAAACCAACCTGATCTCAAAGTCACGTTTCGAGTCTGCACAGCTTGTGTTGAAAGCGGAAAAAAGTGTTAGAAATAAGGACATGCCCGGAGACACTAGTGAGAATTTAGATAGCAATTTATTCACCACAGATATCCCGCCATAGATAAAGTGCTAGCGGTGTGCTGCATTGTAAAATGCAAACTATGACCAATGCCAATGATATATAAGTACGAGTATCTTTCGCTCGGCGTCATCGTATTATATTTCTAGGAGATACGAGCACAACACCCTGCATGGATCTGCATGTCAAGGCGTTTAAATTGCGGTCTTCGACAAACTGTCTTCAGCTATGGCTATGCGCCGCTCTGTGGTTGAGGTTTCCGGACAGATGCGAGAGAAGAAAAAAAAAAACGCCTCAATTCACTATCCGTTGCGTTGAAATGCCCGCGACTATGAAAATGTCTAGAGCCGGAAATCGAGGCGGCCCTCATCCTACTTGAGCACAATTATCATTGACGGTGGTTGCTGAAAGTGCAATTTATACAAAAAAAAAAAAAAAGAGAAGAGAGAAGAAAATACGAAAAACCTGATCCTTGTGCAGTGCATCCTTGCCATACCCGTAAGGAAAGCGAAGTGTGGTATTTTCTTTACTTTTTACATTTTCGAGAGTAGTTTTTCATCCTATGGCGATGGCTCTGCGTGCTAGGAATTTTCTATCTTTAAATAGTTCGATTTTTTTTCCATCTTCATGATGTTCTGGAAGGAGAACCACTCTTCGGAGGTAATGGAAAGGGAGGTCTACATTTTATTGGTTGCCTCTCTGAATTTTTCTATAAAAAAAACAAGGATGCACAAAGTTTATGTGGATATTTTTCTTATATTTCCTGATATTAGTCATCGTTTCGATTTTCCTTTTTTGTATTTTATTGGTAGGAATTTTCACTGAGTCAGTTCCGTTCGTTATTTTTTGTTTTTATGAAGTAATAGGGATGTTCGAGTCGTGTAAGACAATTTGAATCGTTCTGCTTTACGAAGTTGTCGGTCTAGTTCGTGGTCAAGAATAAGAGGAGTTTTGAGTATGCATTCATCCAAAATGATATCAAAAGACGGTTAAATGGTTTTGGATGTATAAGAGAAAATATCAAATTTATTCGCATCCATTCAAGCTAGCGAGTTGGTGAAAAGTGGTACGAAATGTTCTTTATGCTTTTTGAGAACTCCAGATAGGGACTCGTTACTCTGTTTTGATTTATTTAATGCCATCAAATTAGCACGTTTTCGCTGCGCAGAGTGAAGGCAGAAAATGCAGACTTATGCCTGTGAGAAATTCTGAGTACAAATAAATAGCAAATTCAAATTAAGGGGACCTTCTGGTCTAGATTTTTCAAAAAATCGATTTTTTTTTGATATATCAAAAGTATAGGTTAAAAGTATACTGTTAAATTTTCGTATTAATATTTCCAGTATTTTGACTTCTACAGCCTATTTATTTTCTGCATACAGAAATGTTACAGTAGTAGTAAATAAGTTTAAACTCATTTATTACGTTGAATACTTCTTACTTTTAACATACAAAAGGTAATGAAAAACGGTATTTTTTCGAAACGCGCCATTTTGTCAATTTTTATTTTTTTGTTTTCGATCAGTGGAAGAGCCAAAACACGACAACCACCAAGATACATTTTTTTGAAGAGGGTAACTGTAAAACCAATTTTTGTTTAATTAAAATCATTTTTTTTTTAATATTTTTGTATATTGTTAAAGTGATAAAATACATCTACAAAGTTTAAATACTGTTGCTCATTATTTTCATTAAAATAAAATCGTAAAAACTCAGCAAATTCAAGGGCGCTAGACCAGAAGGTCACCTTATGTCAAATTTTCCAACACTTACTTTCAGTACTTTGAATACATATCGAATATAGGTAGTAGCGGACATCTTTGAGTGTAGTCGAATTTCGGATAAAAAAAAAATGAAGAACGGCTAAGTAGTCTCTGATGCGTGAGAAAATATTAAAATTGTTGATTTTTGTTCAAACTAACATGAGTTTCGATTGCCTTGATAGCAGCTTCGCTTTTGCACATTATTGCTATGTCGCGTCTGTTGTAGCGGTTTTCAAGGTTAAGTTCGAAAGATGCTAGTGTAATTGCCTATGGGTTCATCCATAGTTTGGTGCCAGGCCCAAACACTCCTGCATCCGTCCCTTCTTCAGTTCTTATACACCGCCAGTGCAGTTACAAGACGTATCGCACGATTTGGTATTTTAATCCGCTTCTGATATTTAAATCCCTCCTAAAAGTATTGTAAAACAAGGCTCGAAAAATGTGTTCCCAAAAATAAACAAAATTTTTGAACCACGTGACGTTCTCACTATTCCGACACTGAGATTTTTTGTCGTCTCCGAACGGCGAGTTGGGAAGCTTTACATGACAAATGATACTCTTGATACTCAGCCATTCGGAAGAGGTGGGCACTGTGAAAAACTTTTCAGGTGTTTGCGGCGGAATTCGAACCCAAGACCACTGGCTCAGTAGTAGGGATGAGCGATGTTCATCGATGTTCACAAAACATCGATGTTGATAGACTAAACATCGATGTTTTAACATCGATGTTTAAGTACTTAAAATATCGCATAATCGATGTTAAGAAGAAAACATCGACCATCGATGTTAGTAAAAGAGAACCGACTCTTAATTGAAGATTTTGAAGATTTTGAATATTTTTTCTTAAATTGAAGATTTAGCATGTGTTGCCTTATAAGTGCATATGAGAAATTGAAAATTTCGCGAATTTTGAACTATTATTTTCTCAAAATTCTGAATTTTTAGAATATTGTGATTTTTTTTTCCGGATTTTGTGTAATTGGGATTTTGAAAGTCGCGATTTGGTGCCGCTCCCATGCAAGTATGTTGTTTTTTAACGTCATTAGTCGGCATTATATTAATTCTGTCTTGGAACATCGATGCTTTGAGCTCGATTATTATCGATCATCGATGTTCAGTCAGCGATGTTGACATCGATGTCAATATCGATGTTTTGCCAACATCGCTCATCCCTACTCAGTAGTCCGACGCACTAACCACTTGCGCTACGGTGCCCGACGGGATAATATACAACGGTATTCACCGACTCAAAGATGGACTGCGGGGTTGGCGCTTCTTCTCCGAAAAAGTCGGCATATCGAAGTTCTATTGCCTTCCGACTTTCGCTGGCATCTTTCAGGCGGAGCTCCTTGAAGCCTGTCTCAACTTGATACACGACCCAACAACCAAATACAATATTGCTATTATAACAGATAGCCAAGCTGCAATTAAAGGCATACATTCGGCAATCACCTCATCGAAGATATTAGATCGATGCCGGGAAAAACTCAATCGCCTGTGCAACTTTGGATTCCAGGACATAGCGCCATTGAAGGGAACGAGAGAGCTGCGAGATCCAGGCAACGCATACTGGACAAACCCTTTAAGAGATAACCGAGAAAGGGATTGCAGAGCTGATCCTCTTCCAAAACTCCAGAGGATGGATATTAATATCTCATAATTATGTACATCTGGATAAAGGGGTCACCTGAGGTTGATGTATCAAAACAGTGCCGCTTTGGAAGATAGCAGTTGATCTCTTTGATTGTGGTCGAACTTAGATAAAAAAAAATTAAAAGAACGTCTAAGAAGTCTCCGGTGCATAAGAAAATATAAAATTTGTTAATTCCTGTCGAAGAAGTTAATGCGAAGGAATTTCAAGCAAATTGCCCAAGAGTTCTGCGAATTTTTGAAGTGAAACTTCTTAGGTCGCGGTAGGGCAGTAAAATGATACTCAAATGAAACGAAAATATTCACAGAGGGGACATTTAAAGAGGTATAGAAATAAATTAATTAAAAAAAAACAGCCTACTTGTTTATTGACAATGAAAAATGACAATTATTGACATAAGTAAACGAAAATACTCACAGAGGAGAATGAGCGCTCCTGGTGGGGGACGCATTCGGAGGGATAAGCGATGGTAGAGAGCGGGAAACAGAAAATGGATAGCGCTACCGCTACAGCTCGGCTACAGGCCTAAACCTTAAACTACTCAACCGATTTGAACAAATAGTGTCGTTGGATTCGATTTGACTCGGAGAGTATGGGCGAGTTCGTAAACGCAGTAATCTGCGAAAGTCCAATCACATGCCTGCTTTGTGCCTGCAAATCGAAAACAAATTTTCGTCTGCGCGCAGAAAACAAGCAGGCTGCAGTCATTTTACTAAAACGTGTTCATAATCATCATGACAGCGCAGAGAGTTTTAAATATTATTCTAAGAGAATTATGCCGAAAAGAAAATGGAAATGCACATAGTTCTTGATAGGCAAATGAAAAGAAAAGAAATTTGTAAGCTTAGTGTATAACCGTTTAGTGCCCAAAATCATGAATGTAATGATCACCATAGAAGAACCTGGGGTGGAATCGGCTAAGGTGATAGTTGACTATTGATAATCAAAATCAAATGTTTCGCTCTGCGTAAGTTGATTATGAAGTTGATAGTCATTTTCGAACTGTCGTTTTCGTGTGATAGCTATTTAGGTGTCAGTTTCAAATATTTCAGTCACTTTCGTTTGCTATTTGGTGTGTTTTTTAGTTTTTACAGTAAAGTTGAATAAATAAAGTGTAAAAAAATGTTTACGTCGTTACAATTATTCAGCGGTAGCACAGAAAATGATTACAAATACGTGCGGTTACTAAGAATTAATTTAAGAAATGCATCGCATATTCTGGAACTTCCCAATCCAATGTAAGTTTGAGTACATCTATATTTGCAATTTTATGAATGGTTGGTAATATTTCAGATTTTTGAAAAATTTTCGACTAAATAAGGAAGCATTTTTATATGTTCTAAGATTATTGGATTTACCAGATGGAGTGAGGTCTACTCACATCCCACCAATTTTGCAACTGGCTACCACATTAAACCTCCTTGGAGGTGGCGGATATCAGAGACAAGTTGGAGCAGATTGGGTTGCACCAATGGGCCAAAGCACTGTATCGGAAGTAACCACCAAGGTCATACGAAAGATGCAGTCCATATTATGTCTTTTTATTAAGTTTGTCTCGAAAGAGTCCACCAAGGAGTTTTTCTTTCAAAAGTATAAAATTCCTAGAGGTAATTTATTACATCTTATTGCGCTTTTAATGAATTTTTTTAAATGTTTTGTTCTATTACCATTTTGTAGTGATAGGTTGCATTGATGGCAGTCATATCATGATATTAAGGCCAAAAGAAAACGAGAGTATGTTTTTTAACCGAAAAGGAAGACATAGCTTAAATGCAATGATTGTAAGTTACAAGTACATATGATAAATCTACAATAAAACATGTGTACATATCTAAATTTTAGATCTGTGATGAAGCAACAAAAATTTTAGCCGTAAATGCGAGGTATGGTGGATGTGCCCATGATAGTTTTGTCTGGGCCCAAAGCGAAGAAAGAAATGTCTTGGAAGTGGATTTTCTCACAGGCTCGAGCTCGGGAGCGTTACTTGGTAAAGTCTTTAACATTTTTAAAATACGTATTTCACTGAAGGTACAGAAATATATGTGTAATATTTTTTAAGGCGATAGTGGATATCCGCTAGAACCATTTCTATTGACACCTTATAGGAACGCAGCAGAAAACTCCCACGAAGCACATTTTAATGTCGTTCATTCACAGGCTAGAAGCATTGTCGAACGTTGTATTGCCCGCTTGAAAGGTATAAAATCTTTCCCATAAATTTCCATAGTTTGAAAATTAATGTTTGGTTTTTCTCTTAGTTCGTTGGCGCATTATAATGGAAGAAAGAAAATGTAGGTACACACCACTAAGGGTCAGTGAAATAGTAAACGTCTGCTCTGCTCTTCACAATATATGTTGTTCATACAATGTCCCTCTTCCCGAACGAGAAGTAAATAACCCTCCAAGTCAAAGCCAAGTATATGAATATAGAGGTCATCAACCTAAAATTGAAGCTAAACGCATACGGGACAGAATTAGGGATGACTTGGCCGCTAATATCACACTATAAAAACTTTTGATTATACTAAAATGTGATTATTTTATCAAATAAAAACTGCTATTAATTATAGTTTATCAATCAGTTTTGTTTTTTAATTATCTATCTTAAGTATATATTGATATATTGGTTAATGTTTTTCATTAAGCTCCATCCGCTTCAAATCGTTTGACATCTTTGCTGCCTCCAGTTCTAATGTTCGCATCTTGAGCTCTTCACCCCTCATTTCCAAAAACGCTTTATTGTTGTTTTTTTTGTCATTGACAAACTCCCTTATTGCGTCCTTTATTGCAATTAACGTTGTATTCATTTTTTCGCCCTGCTCAACTTGCTTGGCAAAAAATTGTTCCTGCAACTCGATTTGCTTCTTAAAAATTTCTTCTTGGCCAATCTTCTTTGTTGGTGGTGGTTTGGAATTACCACATCTTTGCTTAGTGGTATCGTCCTCTACATCTTCAATTATAGTATTGAAAATTGAATTTAAGTCTTCCTCTACATTGGTTTCTAAGTAGTGGAACGATAAATCATTACAATAATTATGATTATAAAAACTTTGATAAAATAAGTACCTACCTTTTGCAAAACTACCAAATGATTGTGCACCTTGGATTCCATGCACGGACGCTTCCAAACCGCATGCCGCGGAAATTGCTTCGTCGGTGGCGTCTATTGTTTTTAAATCGACGGGCCCACCACCAGTCTTCATCAAGGACGCTTTGTTTTGCGCGAGTTTCCTTCTTGTTATATATTTCCGAACGGTCCATGCCTATTCATTATTGAAAAAATAATTATTTTTATCATGTCGTCATGCACATAGGTACCTACCCTCTTCCACTCTGCAACGGACTTTCTTGGTGGACCATTCGCGTTAAGGATGTGCGTTAATTTTTCCCACTGTTGTTTTTGGACGGCTCTTCCAACACTCGACATACAGTTATACGACTTGGCTAGATCTGGGTGTTCTTCCATGTATTTAGTGAGCATTCCCATTTGACATTTATTGGCTTGACTCCTTTAAAAAGAACGAATAAACCAAATTCCAATTCATAAACATTATAAAATAATCAATTTTATGTACTTACATTTCCTTTATTTTTAAAAGTTCCTCACAAACACAATACGAAAAAATAATAACGAATTTTTTTTTGACATTTTCTTAGCCTTGACATTAAAATTTGAATTGCGTTGCCAAGTCTAATGAGAAATTTTTTGATCATTTTACACAGAGCAAGGAGTAGTTGATAATCAAAAATGACTATCAACAAAATGACTATCAACTATCAACTTAGCCGATTCCACCCCTGATGATTTCGGGGTCTGATTCATTGGTTCATGCTATGAAAAAAATCGTATGGGAGGGGGGTCTATCATCAACACCCATTGAGCTACTGGGTGTTTAAAAAGAATCCTTTAAAGAAGTTGGTTCCAACAGTTATTCAATTATAATTTCTAGTTTATTAAACCTGAAGCTTACAGTTTTGCAAGTATAAGGTTAATTTAGTCACAAGAACCATTCAAAACGAACATTATCTTGTATAAAATGTTCACCATCAGACTGAATACAAGCTAATACTCATTTTTGAATGGTTCTCGTAATTAAATTTACCTTATACCTGTAAAACCGTAAGCCCCAGGTAAAATCTTTGTAAAGTGAATTTGCAGGTGACATTATGGCGCATCAAAATAATAATAGTTAACATAGAATTATAACCACACTTTCCCGAGATAAATGCGATTTTTACAAAAGTTATTAACACTTATCAATTGTCTATGAAACGAGTCCACTTTGGTTGCTCTAAGTTTAATACACTCGAAATTTTTATTATTATCGTTATTTTTTTGTTATTTCCCAGTTAAAGTTTTACATCTGTCTGACATCCAGTAAATGATTGTTCATTTACATTTACATTAACATACATTTCACGGGATATAACAATAAAAAAATAAGATCATTATCTTGATACTTTTGTTTGGTTTTTTTTTTTTAAATTAAATTACATAAATCGAAATTATAATTGAATAACTGTTGGTGGGTACCAACTTCTCTAAAGGATATTTTTTAAACACAAAAATAGACCCCCTCCCTCCCATATGATTTTTTTCATAATATGAACCAATGAATTAGTTCCCAAAATATATGTACCCCAAACCGGACCACCCTGTATATTTCGAAGCCATTTCAAAATGACAAAGTCGACATTTAAGGTCATTTTACATTGCATAAATGTTATCGTACATAAACAAAATTTCTGGTTTTCTTTTTCCTGCTGAACATCGCCCTACATACAGGTATATCTTGTTGCAATTAGCAAATTTGTGTTCAGGAAATTCAACTTTTTATCATCCCCTTAACAGAAATATACATTCATTAATTGAATTAAAATAATTTATTGTTTTAGATCATATTACGTACGTACATTATTTCGTAAAACTAATTTGCCTGCTTTCATGCAGATGTTTTTTTTTGTCTGCAATATCTGCCCGACGCCAACTTGTTTTCTGCATATTTTGGACGTTTACGAACGTACTATATTTTTTTTTTGCCTGCCTAAGTTCGATTTGTATTTCGCTTTATGAACGCAAGTAATGCAGTCAGACGTTAGTCAGACGTTTACGAACTCGCCCTATCTTAGGCTATATGACGTCATAGAAACATTCAATATGGCGGACACCCCAAGATGGCGGGTTACCGTTATCTTAACGAATTTCTTAATATGGGTATCAAATGAAAGGATTTGACAAGACAAGGAATACGCTAGGTGACGTCATTCAAAATTCGACATGGCGGTTCACCATTATGGCGCATTACAGTTACCCTCACGACATCCTTAAATGGATATCAAATGAAAGGGTTTGACAAGACAAACCATACGGTAAACGACATCATTCGAAGCTCAACAGGGCGGTCCAGCAAGATGGCGGATTACCGTTTTCTTCACGACCTCATTAATATGGGTATCAAATGAAAGGGTTTGACAAGGCAAACAATAAGCTAAGTGATCTACATCGTATTTTTCAAGTCAAGTTTCACTTCTATCGCGCTGCTTTCTACGCACAAATTTTTCTCTCATGCCCTACGGGCCAGTTCAACATTTTTACTATTTCTTCTTTTTGACCGTCGCTGTCCACAAAGTAATGTCCGTCTTAAATTTTACTGGTCTAAGGATATCGGCGGTTTGCCGTATGTATACAATTTGTCATGTTAAATTGTTTTTGTTAAGAATCAAAAGTTCATCAAGTCTTAAGTTGAACAGTTGATTGTCACACTACTGCGTCAAAGGATCAACTTTACTGACAAAGTATTATAAAAGTGAGAAAAGGTCCTTCCTCTGTTGGCCACTGTGACATTTTGAGTAACTTAAACTGCCAAATTATCAAAAAGACAATATTGCCTGAAACTTTATAGTCGTCGCATAAAACTATTTGCCATTTCTACTTTCAGTAAAATCACGTTAAATCAGAATAATATTTTTACAGGCGAAAAATTCTCTCCCAAGTTTGCCACGGATTTTCTTCTCCCATTCAGTAGTGTTGGTGGGTGTTGGGTATTTTTGGTGCCCTTTCCTTTTTTTAATTTTCAATTAAAACTTTGTGTTATATCCCAGTAGAGTTTCAATAATTCTTCGGTTCCTACCAAGTAAGTAAACTTTATCACTATCGCACTAAAGACGGTACCGTGTTTTTTTTTTTTGGGTGGGGTGGTCATATATTTTATGGGTGTCAGGGGGGCATCGCATAACCCACCATAGGTATAACCGAAAACCACTTGTTAAATTCTTTCATCGCATTTCGTTCTATTCAGCTCCATGCTCCTTGGTGTTCTTATGGTGGCAAGGATTTTCAATTAAAAATTCTTGCAATAAGTCAGAATGTTAAATGTTTAATGTACACACACAACGGCAGAGAATAGCAAAAAGGAGTAAGTTGGTGTACTACTCATTCCGTTTACAACGTCAGGAGGAAGAAAAACACGAAGAAAATCAGGGAACTCTCCGGGACTTATTTTAATATTTTATTTCATTTCTCATCGCCCTAAGGAGTTTGTAAACTTTTTACCAGAGAGACAAGACAAAACTACACAGAGACGGAAGAGGGGGGGAAACTCAACGAGAAGGCGTTTTCCAGGACTAGAAAAGTTTGTTTTATAAAAAAAAAATTAAAACCTTTAAATGCATCATATCCTTCACGTTAAATATACAACTTATGGTTTCAAGAGGTCAACTTATGAGTTTCTCTTGTTTTGTTATGAAATTGAAAGATAAGATGTCGGTGGCGAAGAAGTTGTAATCCTTATATGAAACTTTCGTACGTGGTACATATTACATTCTACGACTACAAAATAAAAGAAGAGAGAGGCAAAGCATAGGTATACTCGTAAAATTAAACTTCCTGGTGCAGCCATAAAAATCAAGAAGGATATTGAGATGCCCCTTTTGCCGTAACTCCATCACCGCTTGAGATTTTTTTCTTCTATATCCATCCGTCTCACAGTGAATCAGACTACGGAAATGGGAGCTTTTGTGTCCTGAGTTTTTTTTTCACTCTCCTTCACCTACCATCACGTTCTGTTAATGTATCTCACCGTAGTCGTTCGTTGTCGGTGCTGCATTTGAAGAAGAAATGATCTGGCATCCAACAGTCTGACGGATGCAACGGACCAAAGGAGCACCTATAAAAATGCCATAAGTTCCGGTACAGCTCAGAGCTGAATAATAGCATCAGAATGTACTCTACTTCTTTGTGGAGTGGTGTAGGGACTAGGGAGGCAAATGATAGAAGGATGCACACTTTATGTAGGAAGTAAGATGAAATGGAGGTTTCCTTATTAATGATTGAATTATTCAAGTGAGATGGGCGGCGGCGGCTGGAGAGAATTTGTGCTTCAAGATGCAATATTAAAGTTCTCTTCTTCTGTTCGTGTTCTTTTTTTGTGGGCTTAGGCTACATTTAACTAATTGACAGGTTGAAAAGGTATAATGGGTCTGGAGTAAGAAAGTTCAAAGGTGTTGTGGTAGAAGACGTTGGTAACCAGTTTGGTTAAATGGTTTAAATTAATTCTTTAAAACAAAACAAAACTAATACGGAAAGTACGACCCAGCCGCACACCCGTTTGAAGTAATTAAAAGGGGATTTTCAAGTCCAAAAATGACAAATGCAGTAACAGTGTTGATCACTATTGTGAAAATAAAGCATTTCTTAGAAGCACTAAGCTACAGACAAACACAGCCCAGAGTGGTTGCAGATTACAAACGTTTAAGATTGTCTGAGGAGAGATTTTTTCTGGAGTCGTTATCCCCCACTCGGCTGTTACGTCAAATTGAACCCGTATATTGTTAAATTTAAACACTGCAAGCCCCTCTGTAGCGCACAGTACGCCCACACCAATGGAAGATCTGTGAAAAAGTTTTTCACGAAGTTGCAGGTAAAGGGTTTTTCAATAAGAGCGCTACAAACGTTTTTTTTAAATAAAACAAAAACGGTTTTGGATATCAATGAAATTCTTTATTCCTGTAGAAGTACGCTCGATGCCATTATGTATGGAACTCGATTTCTTTTGCATGTCCAGACGCTGAACCCAATTTTCGACGGTTTTCAAGCATAAATCAAGCAATTTCACGTTCGATATTCGTACGAAGTTCATCAATCCTCGCTGGCTTGTTGGCATAGATCATAGACTTGACCAAGCCCCACAGGAAATAGTCTAACGGCGTCAAATCGCACGACCGAGGCGGCCAAGCGACTGGACCATATCGTGAGATAACACGTCCTCCAAACTTGGTTTCCAATAAATTGATTGTGACATTCGCTGTGTGGCTTGTGGCGCCGTCCTGTTGGAACCACATGTCCTCCAAGCCCATATCATCCAATTGGGGCCAAAAATATTCGGTTATCATTGAACGGTAGCGATTCCCATTCACAGTAACGTGCCGGTCTTGATCATCACGGAATGTCGCCGCCGGCCCATAAACCACACCAAACCGTAATTTTTTCGGGATGCAATGATGACTCATGGAGTACGTGTGGATTGCTGCCTGACCAATACCGCGTATTTTGTTTATTGACGAAGCGTCAATTTAATCTTGTAAGGATGTAGGCCAAGATCTTTTCGCAAAATTCGCCACAACGACGTCACAGAGATGCCCAACGCCTGAGAACGACGTGTGAGAGACACATTTGGGCTTTCTTCAACTGAAGCCTCAGCGGCAGCAATATTCTCGACACTACGAGCACTAAGTCCATCTATACCGATGGGTCTCAAATGGACATAGGTATTGGAGCGGGTTTCTTCTCGGAAGAACTAGCAATAAGCAGCTCCATAAGACTTTCAGATCACAGCAGTGTTTTCCAAGTTGAGGTTCTAGCATTGACAAAGGCTGCCCAATTGGTGTCAATGATGACAATATCACGTGAGGATATCAACATTGACAGCCAGGCGGCCATAAAAGCAATAGCTGCTACACAAATAACATCGAAGCTTGGAAGGTATTGCCGCGAAGAGCTGAAGGTTCTCGGCACGCAGCACAATGTAAAACTCTGCTGGATCCCTGGTCATAGTGGGATATCGGGCAACGAAGCCGCAGATGAACTGGCCAGAAAGGGCTCAGCCCTAAATAGAGAACAAGCAGACTTTGCAACATTCGGGCCAAAATTGAATAAAATTCAGTAATTGAAGCAAATAACAGGTGGAGATCGCTAGGCACCTGTGTGATATGAAGATGACTATGGCCAGAGTTTTAGTTTTTAGTTTAGTTTAGTTTTTTATTAAAACAGTATTGTTTTCTCATAAAAGTTTACAAAAACAAAAGAGCTTGGCTTTGCCGTCTGCCAGATTGACATTTTAATTCAGTTATGAATAACCTAATGGTTGTTAAAGATAGGCTATTGTTTATATTTTAAACTGTAAGCGGAAATATAATTTAAAAGTTCCCACTCAAAATTCTTTCTCTATACGCTAAAGCGGATTTTTTAAATCTAAATAGACTGTACACATCGAGTTCATTTAATACTTTTATGGTTTCATCCTCTGTAAGATAATTTTTCCCAAATACATGCATTCGTATTTCCTGAAGTATCGGACAATTTCCTAAAAAGTGTAGGACATCTTCTCGTTCTCTCAAGTTACATAATTCACAGACGCATGGCAGATCCTCTAAGTGAGGTATGTAGTTTAGATTCACAAGTTCCCCACGTAGCCTTATCATCATTGATATTTCCTGTACACTGTTTTTATCATGGATATAATTTTTCTCTGATAGATTGTGATTTAAACGACTGTAAATAGATCTATAAATTGACGATTCGGCTACCTCCCTGTATCTTGCTGCATAAAGTTCATCTAGCTTTTCAACCAGCCCATATAAGACTGCTTTCCAATTTGCCACATTTTCGATACTCAAATCGACTTCCCTACCACATTGATTTGCCAGATCCAGCCACTCTGCGTACCAGCTTGCTTTATTGGTAACAGTTTTTAGAGCTGCTATTTTTGGCAGTCGAATAGATGGCATATTCATCACTTTTAGTATGTAGTTGACCTGCAGTTTTAGAGTTTTGATGAATAAGGGGGAAGGACCAGCTTCGATCATTAACAAATAGTTTGGTGCATTGTAGGGAACTCGAAAAATGCGCTTAATATAAAACCTCAGCAGTTTCTCTACCTCTTCGTATTTCTTATATCCCCATACTTGTGCAGCATAAAACAAAACTGATTCTGCTACTGCTTCAAAAACTTTATACTTGCTGCTATGGGAAATAAACTGATAAGCAAAATATCTTTTCCAAGTTGCGTTGATTGCGCATTTAGCCTTGACCAGTTTCTCCTGTAGGTGCCTCTGCAAGGTTAAGCTCTTTGTTAGGATTACACCTAGGTACTTATATTCACCCACAACGTCTAGTTCTACACCATTGTAGTGCCACTTTTCATTTCTGCAACGTCTTCCTCCACCTTTTTTGCAAATCATAATTTTTGACTTTTCCAAATTAACGACTAGATTCCAGAGTTTACAGTAGTCATGAAGGCGATTTATCATTAACTGTAAGGCTTCAGAAGAACTGGATAGCAAAACCACATCATCCGCAAACATAAGACCCTTGATACACATTCCAGCATACTCCACACCTCCCGGCAGTCCTTCCAGTAAATTATCTAGGAATAGCGAAAAAAGAGTTGGGCTTAGGGCACATCCCTGCCTAACACCCGATTTTGTCTCAAACCACTCAGACAATTCTTCTCCATTCCAAACTGCTGCTCGCGTATCTGCATACAAATTTTGTAGAACTCTTCCGAACTTTAGAGACATTCCCTTTGCATACAGTTTGTAGAACAGTGCATTTCGGTCTAGCGAATCAAATGCTGCTCTAAAATCTACAAAAAAATATATAAAGCTTTTTGCTCTGCATCAGAAATGTCTCCCCGATGCTTTTAAGCACAAACACTTGGTCCACCGTCGAGTATCCTGCTCTAAAGTCAGCCTGGTATTCATTCAGAAGATTTTCTTGTTTTACCCATGTATTCAGTCGTTTCATTAACACTGCTGTAAAAATTTTACAACAAGAATTCAAAAACGAGATGCCTCGATAGTTTTCTGGATTTGCTAAACTTCCTTTTTTGTGTATAGGAAAAATGAGGGCTTCTGAAAATCTTTCAGGAATAATTCCTGTAGCCAATAATTCATTAAACATTTGAAAGAGCTTGTCCACCAGTCACTCCGTTCCGTATTTATAAAGCTCGATTGTTATTGAGTCAGAACCTGGAGCTTTACCGTCCCTAAGTTCATTCAGCACCTCTTTGATTTCTGCTTGCATTATAATAGCATCCAGTGTATCATTTTGCAGTCCCGGAATCGCATACTGAAATATTACACCACAATTCAAGGAGTTGAGTAAGCTACAAAAGTATGTACGCAGAGCTTCTGGGCTTAAACTTCGATTGATAACTGCTACTGTGCCGTTGAGCTTTTTCGCAAGTTTCCAAAATTGAGTTGAATCTCTGCAGGTTGCCATCCTCTCCGCTTCTCTTTCAAAGTGCTTTTTCTTTTTTTCCTTACAGATATCTTTATATCTCTTATTAGCTTCTATATATTGAGCCTTATAAAAAGGTGCATTATATTCACGAAAGAGTTTAAGCCATTTAAAGGACTGTTTTCTTGCCTTACTGCAAGCTTGAGTTTGAATGTTGTGTGCACCATTCAATGTTGGGTAGGCGTCTTTAATGATATTTTCCAACCTTAAAAAAGTAATTTGGCCCTGAGTCTCCAGTAGTTGCAAGTTTAGCTTTGTTCTATATCTTTCGCTTTTAGATTCTAACCACTTTAATTTGGGAAGAGGGAGAAGTGTACGGTTTTCTTCAGCTACTTCGACTTTATGCCCAAAATTCACAATGATGGGCATGTGGTCAGAATAAGGTACATTACTAACTTCACAATCCACAACGCATTTATTCCAGTTTCCTCCCATTAAGCAGTAATCGACCACCGAAGTTCCTTGCCCGCTTACGAAGGTATATTCACCGTTTGGGTCACCTGTACTTGTTCCATTAAGTATTCTCAATCCATCCAGTATTTTGTTCCCTCTCGAATTAATAATTGTATCCTTAGATCGCCGGTTTATACCCGCTAAGGTATTGTTCGTACCGTCTACTTCCCCCACTCTAGCGTTTAGATCTCCTATAACCATAGTATTTGGGTTAATTGAATTTGCCATCAATTCATTTAAATTCCTTAAGTCTCTTTCCCAGTGATTGCAATTTAAATAGACTGGATATATTTTGTAGCTTTCGTTATCCATTTGCAAGTCCAAAAAAACATGATTGCTACACGCTGCAGTACACAGTGAACGCCTTTGGATCCGAGCTCTTTCTTATGGCCAGAGTATGACAAAACAAGAACTAGGAAACTCCTACAAAAGGACAGAAAGCCGCTGCCAATGCTAATAGGAGTTCTAACTGGGCACAATACTCTAAGATACCAAATGAAGAAATTACGACTGAATGATGATGACATATGCAGAGAATGTGGTGACGAAGAGGTACATGAGGATACAACCCATTTCCTCTGTCACTACCCTACCCCTAGCCTCTGTCAACTGAGAAACAGAACCCTAGGCAAATTCTATTTCGATCAAATCGAGGAGCTTTCTGATGGATCACCATCTAACCTACTTGAGTTTCCTAAGTCTTCGGGTTGGATGAAAACTGGACATTGATACCACGGGTAGGATCACGCTGTATCACCATGGGTCCATATGGACCTAAGTGTGATGGGAATGCTTGCCCGAAAACCTAACCTAACCTAATTTGGAAACAGAAAACGATACCTGGTAAGTCTAAAAAAAGGACTTCGTTCTTCCCATGTAAAATCCGCCGTCTTTTTAGACCCATTTTCAGCTTCAGGTTGGGAAGAAGCGATAAAAACTGGATTCTAACTTAAAAAAGACCTGACCAAGGTGCAAGGATCTGCTTGGGTAGATATAACGGGTGTTCCAAAGTCGACTTCGCACCTAATTCTGTAAATGTTATTGTACCTTCAACAGATAAAACTCTTTATAAGGAATGTGGCAGCAAAAGGAGCTCTTAGCCATATGAGTCCTTACAAATATGCAACTAATTATGACCAAGTGAAGTCAACACCTGTCAAAGGTACACATAGTAAAATCAAAACTAGATGGCAGCATAACTCAGCTGACAGATACAACAAAATAAGTTAAGTCTATTCGAATTGAGCTGATTTTGAGTGTAAGAAGATTACACTTGTTTTTTTGAGCGCCGCAGGATAAGTAAGAACAGCGAATTTCAAACGGAATAACTTATGTACCTAGTCCAAAATAATATTGATGTATCTTTCAATGACAGCGAAGTCAAAGCACAAATCTTGTTCACTCTTAAACGTCAGAACTTTATTTATTAGTTTCATAATTATTCAGTTATCAGCTCCTTCAATAAAAGGACCTTGTTTATTGTCAAGAAGACATGCCATTTGTCAATCTCAGGAATAATTAGGATTCCCAAAAATTTAATTGACAACTTATTCGGCAGAAAAACATCCAAACAAAGAATTCAATGGACTCGGAACACTTCCTGGGAGTCCTTGAATGGTGGGGGCGGTCGACAAAAGTGACATGAAATGCTATCGTCAAAGTTAATTCCTCTAATGGTTGTCAACAGCACAATTTATTAGATAGACGCACCATTCGGAGGGCTATAACACCAAACAAACAAATAAACACCACACACAAGGATATACGGTGAATATTTACGTCATTAGCAGACCATGGAATGACATCCTTATTTTTTTTCCTTCGTGTTGATTTCATGTCCTCTTTTTTTTTTGGTGTTTGATTGTGTCCGGTGTGAGTGTCTATATAACCAATTGCCCTAATTATCCGCATTAATTGCATTCTCTAGTCCTTCTGGCATTGATGTCAAATGGCCGAAAGGCGATAAAGACATGGCGGTGGAGGTGGCTAAGAAAAAGAAGACATACTATACGATGAGAATGTCTGCGACTGACAGCCAATGAATAGTCACACCGCCTTTGGCAGGTGTAAGGCAGGTGCAGGTGGGCGCAAGAACATTCAATCCATTTAAGTGGTGAACTATTTTCAACCTTCCTACAGCAGCGGCATAACAGCGAAATAAGTGATGATGTTGCATTGCGAGTGGCAATTGGGACTAACCCGTGACATTTGATTCCCCTGCAGGTGTAGGAAAGAGGCGTATACATGTACTTAAGAAAATAAAAGCTATGGCGATGCCAAAATTACAAATTGTAAAATCATGTGCCGAGAGACTTAATGCTGACATTAATATCCATGCAACTGGTAAAAAATGGAACAACTGCCAGTTCGTCGACTTTGCAAAAAGGAAAAAGCAAAAAATACAACAGTTATAAACTCGTAGATACAAGTTACTGCGGAGTTATGAGATGGGCCTTTGGGTTGACCTGATTTTACTACCGATTTGCATTTCGACGAAGGGAAAGGTGGGTAAATGGTTACTACTGCGAAAAATTGACAGATGACTTTTATGGACTTATAACGGAGAGACTTATAAGTGTTGTCCACATTTCGCTTATAAATTTTTGATTTTTTTTTTATAGCTTGCTCTGGAGTAATGAAGGAAGTAATGCGCGTCGTGTCGGTATACCTACCTACCTACCTAAGTGGTATAAATTTATTTTTCGGACATCTATATCTCGGGGAATCAAAAAAAAAAAAAAAAAAACTGTGCTTTATTGGAAAATATAAAAAAAAAACTGACCATCCTGATTTTACAGTACTTTCGTGATGCAATTTTGTATCTTTTGTGTTTGTCTTTTTTATTCACACCACGCTGTGGAACGTTACGTAACTTTAAAGACTTGGGGAAGAGATGGAACATTCCATGTTGGTGTTTTTTTTTTTGTTTTGAGGTCAGCACATGTTTGAAACAAAAAACCATTGATAAACATAAATGGTCCTCAAAATTAAGCGATAGATCTTCAAAGTTTGAAAAGGTGAGACAACTTGCATATAGTAGAGCCCCCACAGCGATTTAGGGAGGCTCTAATATTTCCAATCCACAAAACGGGCTACACTGGATCTAGGGAATTATCATGGTATTTCCTTTTTGAATGCATCCTACAAAATTTTTACTGCGATACTTAAAATAAGATTAAATGCGTGGATAGGAGTGAATTCCAAGCTGGTTTTAAGCCAGGAGACTCTACAATTGACCACATATTTGTGCTAAGTAGCATTGCAAAGTCATATCTTTCGCAAGGTAAGAAGCTCTATGGCTTCTTTGTCGATTTTAAGACAGCCTTCGACTCGGTGGACCGGACAGCCGTATTATATAAGCTCTACGGTTTGGGAATGTCCCTAAAATTTGGGCGATTAATAGGAAATTTATTTGCTGACACATAAGCTGCTGTGTGTGTGATGGAGATGGACTATCGGCATTGTTCCAAACGCACTCGGGAGTAAGACAGATAGCTTAGCTGATTGTTTGCCAGGAGGTGTGGAATATGCGGGTGAGATAATAAAACCGATTTTGTTTGCAGACGATGTTGTTCTTCTGGCATGTTCCCCGGAATCTCTACAACTCATGAGTACACCAGATTATGGCAACTAGTGGTAGGGGAGACTGGGGCACATTTGAACGTGAGGCAGCTTTGAACATCGCTAATAACAACTCAATTAATAAATATTTTAAAGCGTTAACCAAAATTTCCACATGGCGATACCCTCATCTTTAGTCGTCAATACTTTTCTGGGGATTCCTCAGTCGTCGTCTGGCAGTAGCCGGGAGTGCAGAATTTATGCACACAATTTCGTTTTCTAAATTATTTTTTTGTAAGGGTGTTAAACATTTTTCGTGAGGATCTCAGTTTGCGAGTAATATCTATTGGAGGCACCGTTTCATTTGGAATAAGAATAAGATAAGCTTTTTGCTAAATAATTTTCTGTCATAAGCCATTTAAATAGCTACAATTCAAAAAAGCCCCAGGCCTGTTCAAAGCTGCCCCTAGTTGGGGCACATTTAAACATTAGGACTTATTTTAAAAAAAAAAATAAATAAATAAATTATAAGCCTTTATTGAATTTACACTAATGTTGGTTTTAATTGAAGGTTAATTTTACTTCTCAAAGTGTGAATAACTTAAAGTCCAATAATTCAAATATATTGGTGTTGAGAAGCCTTTAAAGGAAAAAGTGTTCAAAGGTGCCCCAGTCTCCCCTAAACCTTACCAAGTCAAAAATTATTATTTTCAAGGGAGGTGGAGGCCGAAACTGTTCCAACGAAAAATGGCGCTTTAATGACAAATCAATCGAAATTGTTAAGGAATACAAGTATCTCGGGGTATCCATAACTAAAAATATGAACATGGAACGACACCTCAAAGATAAAATCGTAAAATCTAAAACGGCAATCGACGTAGCTTCGAAAAATATTTTCCAAAATAAATATATTACCCATAGCGCTAAAGCTTTTGAAGCTGTTTTGGAATCGGTTCTATTATATGCGGCGCAAGTATGGGGCGGAAAACAATATAAAACCGTAAAAATGCTGATTAGATTTTATGTTAAAAATAATGTTCCGCCTTCCGTCGAATACTCCGAACTACATGATAATGCTTGAAACAGGTTTATCGCCTTTATTTATCAAGACATTTAAGCTGCAGGTTGATTATTATACTAAAAACTTTAAATATGCCAGCCCATCGCCTACCAAGAAAAGCAGTTCTGAATGCTGTTCAAACAGGAACTGGCTGGTACAGGGAATGGCTGAATCTAGCTGCCGTATGTGGAATCGAGTTGAAGCGAGACGACATTGGAAACTGGAAGCCTAAATTGTATAAGCTCATTGCCAAGCTAGACGAGCAGGGTAGCATCAGATATGCTGAAGAAGCAGTGGGATCGTTGCACAGGACTATCTATTTATTTATTTATTTATTTATTTATTTCATCAATAAGCTTAAGCTAACAGATTACGAATTAAAAGTATAAGTAAAAAAAAATAACAATATATAAAAGAATATAAAAATAAAACAGCAAAATAGCAGATAAAAAAACAGAAAATAAATAAATAATATCTTGACTAGCTAGAAAGCAACCAGAACAGAATGCATTTGAAACGCTCTCTTGAGATTTGAAAATCTATATGACTACTGATTTCATTAAATGATCTCAGAGATCTAGATATTGGTTCATTTCGACCATAGTTTGTTCTATGCGCTGTTTCATAAAAAATATGACGATCCCTTAAAACCCTCACAGGAGCATAAATTGGTAACATAGATAGAAGACTAGGACTATTCACACGGGAACAAAAGACGTCTCTCACAAACATAATATCGTGTGCCTGCCTTCTAGCACTAGGTGTCATTATGCCTAATAGCTTACATCTTGCTTTATAAGAGGGCTCAAAATCCCACCGCATTTTAAAAAAGATATATTTTGTGAAGCGCCTTTGTACTTTTTCAATACGATCCGAATGGATTAAATAGTAAGGATTCCACACTACATCGGCGTATTCAAGTATTGACCTAACCAAGGCAATAAAGAGCGATAGCAAAGTATAAGGATCAGAGAAATCTTTCGAGTTTCTTTTAATAAAGTTAGCTTTCGCAACTATAAATTTAACATGTGGAACGAACGTAAGTTTTGAATCTAATAGAACACCGAGATCTTTGATTTTATTAACTCTTTTTAGAGGCAAGAGCTCAATACAATAAGTAAACGGATGTTGCATTTGAGATCGTGTGAAAGAGATGGCTAAACATTTACGAATATTCAGCTTTAAACAATTGATAAAGCACCAATTCGATAAAATGTTAAGGTCCATCTGGATCTTTAAGCAATCATCTAAGTTTTTTATTTTTAAAAATATTTTTAGATCATCAGCATACATGAGGCAGTGGCAAAATTTGAGCTGCTGAATAATATCATTAATAAATATAATAAGAAGGAGCGGCCCTAGATCGCTACCTTGTGGAACTTCAGAGGTACAGGAAATTGATCTTGAATATATATTATCAATACATACTTTCTAAAACCTGCCAGTTAAAAATGATCCAATCCACTTTAACATTACTGAGTGAAATCCAAACTTTTCTAGCTTCTTGATTAGCAACAGATGATTCACAGAATCAAATGCCTTGCTAAAGTCAGTATAGACAGCATCAACCTGACATCCAGTTTCAATAGCATTGATTACATAAGATGTAAAATGCACCAGATTAGATGTCGTTGAACGGCCAGAAACAAAACCGTGCTGAAACTCGGATATATGCTCTTTGATGTGAAAAAAAAAAAAAATATCTACAGTAGACTCGATCACAACCTGCTGCCAAATAATTATTTCCGCGATAATTATAAAATAGAAGAAATAGCGTTGACACTGAGAATGCGTGGAGAACTTCTGATGCTGCACTATATACCCCACAAAGAGGACTTACCTATCTTATGCAGCATGTGCAATTTAGGGGAGAGAGAAGATGTGTTCCATTTAATGGGAAGATGCCCGATTCTGGGAGAAACAAGGAGACTTGTATTTGGATTCGACGTCTTGACGGAGGTGCAAGTGATATCCCTCCTTAATGAAGCGGATGTAGGTACATTATACCGATATTGCAAAATTGCTCTATCTTATAGACATCAAATCCTAACGGACCTAAACGGTCCTTTTTATTTTGTGTAGTAGGTACTGTACAGAAATTGATCTAACTTTTTAACTTGTATGTATGAATTAATCAACCAGGCAGACGGCAAAGCCATGCTAACCTTTGATTTTGTAAATTTATAACAAAAAATTACATGAAAAAATAAATTTTAATCTAATCTAATCTAAATCTAGTAGTCGTATGCGAGCGGTAAAATTTGCAATAATCCGTATGATGTTCAATTCTGCTAATTCTATCATCTATACTGCTATATGTAGTATAAAAGGAAGTCCCCAAAATGTGTCTTTCTGTATGAGCAAGCTAATCTCGAGAACCACTAAACGGATTTGGATGCGGTTTTCAGTATTATGATCTGTATTTCCTGGCGGTATTTATGAGTGTACTCAGAATACTCTAATACTTATAGGAGCTGAGAATTTGAGATTGAAGTGGGAGAAAATCAAATTTTCTATCATTAGGCAGCCCTAACTCAACAATGGCTGATCGGATTTAAAACCAAAAAAAAAAAAAAAATCATTTATATTAAATTCTTTTAATATTCATTTGAGGTATAAATCATCCTTCTGCATTATCCTGGAACTGAGCTGTGCTCCAAACAATTCATGAAATCATCGCCAACAATTTTTCATCAGTGGAGACTGAGCTAACAGCCACGCAGCAGTGGGTGACGTCATAGTGTGTGTATATGGCATATTTGAATTTCCGCCCATTGACTGAATAGTTTTGTGCCCGGCCTACTATGATAAATATGATTCTAAAAGCAATTAATTCAAATTTTAAAAGTTTTGTCTTTAGAGGGGAGGCGAAGCAAGGCGAGCACGGGTCAGCTAGTAGTATATTAAGAAATTGATGAAATCTTTGGCAAGAAGAAGTCTACTCGTAAAAGCATTTAAAATTAAAATTTTGACCAAAAGATGTTGTAGCAAAAAATGTTCTTCGACGAATGGACAGATGGTTGAAAAATCCTGATCGTCTAATATATTTCATTGAATTAAAATTCGTTCGCAGGACTATTGATATGGTAATAAAAAGATACTGTGAGACTGTTTCAACGGCTAGAATGCGTCGATCCGAAATTAAATTAGGAACTCATGTTACAGGTACGGTTACCAGGTCTAAAAACGAGAAATGGGGGGCTTTGTAGATTGTTAGGGGGGGGGGGGGGGGGGGACAATATTTTAAATGTACATCAAAATGCTCTTAAATACATTTTTTATATATAACTAGCTTACCCCGCCCACTTCGCCAGTCTTTAAAAAAAAAACTTTTTTAAGAATTTGAGTGACATTAAAAAAAATTATTGCAATGCTTTTTGGTAAACAACTTTGTTTTTTTTTTCATTATCGCTCGTGTAAACAAATAGTGCAGATGGTTTTACGATTCGTGAGCATGCAACGTAGAGCTGGCCATGCGAGAAAACTGGATTTTCCAAATTTATAAAACACATTTCTAAAGATTGTCCTGCTTTCATGTTTAGGTGATATCTGTTATATATCTCACTAATCTTTTGATATCATTTCTACTGAGGAGTAGGTGTTTTATGGATTTATTGTCTAAAGGCTCTTTTTGCCTGAAGAAGACCCTGGGTACTTTCCCAATGGGAGACACACATTTTGTTTTCCCAAGTTTGGATTTTGAAGTAAGCTGCAAAACGGCTCAGGGCCGTTAAAGGAGTCAACCGAAACTTCTCTAGCCAGTTCGTGTTTATCAATATTTTCATGTCAGGGCACCCACCAAAGTTTGACTTTGTTTCTATGGGAGAAATCTTGGAGAGTATTGAAGTAGTTCCGGACTGATTTGGAGTCAATCAGGTTTGTGCCTCATTTACCGCGTAAACCATGTCAAGCTCTGAGATTTCGGAGAGAAGATCCACTTGATCTGTGTGATCCATGCAGTTTATCTCTCATGTTTGCACTAGTCTGACAGCGCTGTTAATTGCCTTTTTTTTATGAAAAGTTAGAGTGGAGTTAGGTCAATGAGCAGTGGGGCAAGTGGGCATAGCGCCTGTAGTACCGAGACATACCAGTCTCTGAAGCTTTGAGATTGTAGATTTCTGATGAGTATGTGATGACTGATGATAGTCCGTATCGTGAATGTATATATCCAATGTGGGGTTATGTCCCAGGTATTACCGTACATACGACGACAGACCCACATCGCTTTTGTTGCTTTGGTAATTTTGTATTTAACGTGTGAGTTCCAATTAGATAGATATTTTAGATATTTTGGTTTGTTGGAATACTCAAGGGATATCTGGTCTAGACTCAGATTTCGTTTGCGGGTAAAAGGGACAAGAATAACTTTACTGGGGTTAACTGAGATTTTATACGAACACTGAAAAGAAAATCATTCCTGAATCTGACACAAGAATGGAAACAGAAAAATATCGAATAAAAGATCTGGGTTGGCAGGCGAATTGGTAGAAATACGTAATTACACAAAAACAAAACGATCTGCCAAAAGCTGTCAGATATCTGCTATAAAATTCCATGCATTTATTTGAAGTATACCCAGCAGGCATTAAAAGTAAAATGTAATCTCTCTCTCTCTCTCAAAAAAAAAAAAAAGAAAAAACTATTAACAACGATATCCTTAAAAGACAAGATATTATTTTTTAATTGGATTCTCCTTCCTTTTAATATCGCCTTTGCTCTACACGCCCACGACAATCTCTTACAATTCATTTTAACGGAAAAACTTTATAGAAAAATCTCAAACTGATTCGCGAAAGACACAGCAAAACTTTATCTGCCAGAATCAGGAGCTTGCTGCCTTCCTATTGTTGATCCCAGGACTCATTTTCTTTACTTTGTTTTATTCCTTTTTGTTTAATCGCATGTTTGGTATGAAATAAGACCTCTATGCCACCACCCCGCATCTTATTTTGATAAGTTATTAAAAATAATACCAGTACGACCTTACTTTCAAGGATCTTCTTCCTCTCTGCCATGCTTTTATATTTTACTTCGATTTCAATTAAAAAAAAAAAAAAACAAATTCTACCTCAGAACTAAGCTGTCGCGAAGCAAAAACAAAAAAATGCAGGATAAACAAAGAATCAAGGATAGTAATTAATTGTTCAATAAAGTCATCAGCCATATCCTCGCTGGCGGGATATCAATGAGAAACTAAAGAAAAAAAAAAAAAAGATTTGCATCCCATAACTAAATCCAATTAAAAAGCTAAGTTCTTACAAATGCAAAGAAGAAAGCAATAAAATGGAATATCCCTACGGGCATTATCTCCCCAGAGTAATGTAAATTTATAAGAGATAAAGGTTATGCGACTCGTGATTAACTTGTCATCCAATGTCCACTCAATAAAAAATGAAGTGCGCATTCGAATGCGGTGCACAGAATCGTTCTGTCCTGGTGACTAGACGTTTATTTTTCTTAGAACCTACTTAATCCTTTTTAATTCCCAATTGGAAAATTGCTTCAAAGGATCAGTAAAGAGAAGACTGTGAGGAAGATGAAGAAAATCATGATGGTACAAAAAAAAAAAAAAATTTAAATGCTCTCCTCCTTAGGCAGTTATCCTTTTGTTCTTTTCTGTTTGCCGATTTCTTTAATTTTTTTTTCTTTTTTTTTTGTGTTAGCCATTTTTGTTTTAACCCACAGTAATCTCCATGGATTATGTTCCATCGTAAACAAACCCCTCAAGTTGCAAATTATCGTTTTCTATATTGCACCGCTGGGCATTTGTGGAATTGTCCCGCAATCCGTATGTAGGTATACCTTTTCCGTTTGTGTTTCCTGTTTTGTTGGGTTTTTCTGTCATTCCTCTTCTATCAAAAAAAGGAAGCCAGGAGCGCGACAGAGGGAGATGAGGAGAGAGAGGATAAGCTTAGGGGCGGCTGGCCAGCGCAGCGGTCGTTCTCGTCCTCGGTGTACTGGCTTGCGGGTGGATTATATAGGTATGGGCAATTGAGAAAGGATATTGTGGGGAGAGAATCATTTTTTACCGATAATTTACTTTGGGGTTACCCTGGGTTGAGGTTACAACTTGATTTGTTAGTTGGGACCATTATAGCCGGTCAGGAGTTTGTTTTGTTTTATTTTTTTTATTTATTTTTTTTTATGGAGACAAAGCAAATGAAATAATAATGTCCTGAACGTGTAACGGCTATGAATGAAAGGGGAAATGTTTTGGTTGAAATTATGTTGTACTTTAGTTCTTCTGCGCTCCGGGTTTAAACAGGATTCATTGCGGTTGTCTGCGGCGAAATAAGCTTAACAATAATAAATATCCCTCTGATTTAGCGATCATTTAAAGCGTAAGGGGACTAGATGCCGTTTGTGATCAGACAAAGGACATTTTTTATAATAAATGAATTAGCTTCCAGCCGTTTTTTTTACAAGCCACGTTTAACTGATTAGGTTTCCACTACGTCCGCTACATAATGAGTTTTCCAAAATGGACGATAACTCTTCTGACATTAATTGCGGTAAGGTAATCATGGAACGGTTATATTTACAAACGCACATCGCATCTGAACTGTTGCAAACTATCAGATTTATAGTCTCGTTTGTAAATGGTTTTGACACTGGCAGTTCTTACGCGCTGCAAAATTTGTCAGAAACACAGAATCATAACTCCGCGACACGAAATGAATCGTAACGTTGGGAAACATTAAAAACAACTCATTTCCAAAGTGAGCGATGTGTTGCCAAACTATTGCAGATTTTGAAAATAAATTTCGGTAGAAATAATTGCATCAGAAAGTTTGTGAAGAAATGAGATTGGCAGCATGCTTATTGATAATACCAGTTATCCTCGTCTTCGTCCTGTGCGCTTAGCATTAGTTTCCCATTTTTCTTCCAAGATGAAGATGACAACAATATTACGGTCAACGGTGATCACTACAAAGGCATAGTAAGCGTTTTTAGTTTGGCCAGTAACTTGGGAAATTAGCTTGGGCACTCTATGGTAACAGCAAGATGTCGCTTTGGTCACACAAGTCGCCCAACAACCGATCGCTTGCGTACTAAGTTCAATGATCCTTTAATCAGTCGTTTTGGTAATTTCGTTTGGCTTCTGCGGAGCTGACACTATTAAACTCGCACCAAGCAAAATGGCGGATTACCTTCTTTTGTTTTTTCATTTTCTTTACAACCGCCAAGATAGTGGTATCAAATGAAAGGGCTTGGCAAGTAAAATGCAATACGCCATGACGTCATTCTAAATTCGATATGGCGGATGCCCACAATATTTACTACCTTCTTAATATGGGTATCAAATGAAAGGGTTTGAAAAGTAGAGTACGATAAGCTAAGTGACGTAATTTAAAATTAAATATAGCGGACGCACCAAGATGGTGGATAAGCGTTATCTTTACGACCTGCTAAATATGAGTTTCAAATGAAAGGGTAGAACACGACATTGCGTATCTACATATTTGGTTGTAAGTTGTAAGTTGTAAATAGAAAATTAAGTTTAAAAAACTAAAACCCGACTATGGGGAAAACTAACTAAAAAGTACGAAACAAAGTACTATAAGCGCTCTTGATAACATTAAGTGGTTTTTGGGTTTTTGGGGGATTTTTAAATTAATTTATTCGTAATATTATTTAAATTAATGCAAAAATTAAAACACTCTAACAAATGCCACTTTCTTGCGAAATGTCATTTATTCAAACGTTTATTAATTTCAAATCGACAAGTGGAAACCTAGCATAACGGAGGGCAGTCCTGATAATTTACCGCCATCTACACTTTATTCTCAATTTTTGTGCTTTTATTTAGATTTTTCTGAGCTACATTTACGGAGATAGATCGAAGGACAGCAAGTTGTAACGTTTTGTGAAAAAGTGTTTAGAAAAAAGTAACACAAACAAAGATGTAATACAGTTTTGAATTTGTGCATTAACGAGATTTCATTTGACACCCCACACGATTAGATCAAAAATATTTGTTTTTAATTTCCCGGTTGACCTCTCAAAACTAGTCACCAAAGTCGAAATTCAGCTTTTTAAGTTCTGGACTATGTTTGGGCCACTAATTGCTACAACTGTTCCAAATTTCAATAGTCTACGTCAAATAGTTTCTGAGAAAAAGGCCTGTGACAGACAGACAGACAGACAGACACCGAACTGATCCCATTAGTGTTCCATTTTGGTACGGACGAAACACTAAAAATAAATGATTTCGTTAATTTTGTTTGAACTTTAAAAAAGCTGCAAAAGTCGCTTGAAATTAAAATACCACTTTAAACAGTATCGGTAAAAAACGACAGATGAAATGAGTTACCATCAGAAGCTTAAGCTGGCTATCAGTTGATTGGAAACGCATAGGCCCGGTTCTTTTCCTTCTTTGGCGATTAGAAAAGTGACTATGAGACGGCATTTGGTCTCGTTCACAACGGTTGGACATTTCGAGTAGCTCCCTGTAGTGAATTCTTAAAAAATTCGTACAGTTTGCAACCTAAATATTCTGAATGTCCGCTTGATGGTTGGATGTTGTAGAAATAGGGTAGGCACTGATTGGCTTTAATTTGGCTAAGCCCAGTGTTGTAACTGTTACTACTCATCAATTGTGCTTATTTTACCTCCAAGTGGTAACCATCGGGTACTGGTCGCTGCCCATCCGGGCACGACTTGCTAAACTTATAAGCGCGAGTGCTGAGCAAGGGAAAATAGCAGCACTATAATTCACGTCAGCGGATGAATTCCATCAATGGAACCAACGGTGGCGCTAAAATTTCCAGAACGGAAACAAAACCTTATCTGAGCTTTCCAAGTACTAGTCAGGGTCTTGGAAAAGAGTTGGTGGCGGACGAGCCAACGGCAGCGCTCACACCCCCGTAGTGGGTTACTGACACCGGTGTACCCGGCCCCTTGTCCTAGGGGTATACAAGGATCTGGCCCTCCAGGTTGGGGGTTGTGCGTGAGGTTAACTACCTAACCACGTAAAAAAAAAAGAGTTCCGAAACAACCAAAAACCTCGGAAAAGGACGGATCTACTGTTGACAACCACGCTAAACGAAATAAGGACAACGACGTTCGGATATGTACCTGGAATGTTCGTTCAATGAACGGCGATGGTGCATGTACGGAAGTTTTACCAGAGGGTAAAAAGAATGTGCCAGCAAAACAAATCCCGTACAGAAACCTGTAGAGACGCGGATGGAAACATCGTAGTAGAAACACAGTCGGTGCTGAGAATTTGGAAAGACTACTTCTGCAGACTGTACAATGGCGATGACGACCAAAATTCCGCTGTCAGGCAGAATGAACCATTCAACTTAGATGATGATAGCCAAAACTCCCATCCACCTGATCAAAACGAAGTGCGGATAGGAATATCCAAGCTTAAGTCCAACAAGGCTGCTGGACCTGACGGTTTACCCGCAGAGCTATTTAAAGCAGCTGGAGATGACTTGGTAGTGAGCATACACCAACTCATCTCTAAGATTTGGTCAGATGAAAGTATGCCAGATGAATGGAATCTCAGCATCGTTTGCCCGGTTCATAAGAAAGGAGACCCTCTCAACTGCTCCAATTACAGAGGCATCAGTCTCCTGAACATCGCCTACAAGATCCTATCTGCCATATTGTGTGAACGCTTGAAGCCTTTCGTCAACAACCTGATTGGCCCCTATCAGTGCGGTTTCAGTCCAGGAAAGTCCACCATAGACCAAATTTTCACACTCAGGCAGATCCTGGAAAAAACCCAAGAAGTCCAAATCGATACCCACCACCTGTTCATCGATTTCAAGGCCGCCTATGACAGCACCTGGAGGGATGAACTGTATAGAGCCATGTCTAGTTTTGATATCCCTGCCAAACTCATCCGTCTGTGCAGGATGACGATGGAGAAAGCTCGCTGCTCCATCAAGGTCGGCAATGACCTCACCGAGACCTTCGATGTCAAAAAAGGATTCAGACAAGGTGATGCGCTGTCATGCGACTTCTTCAACATCATACTTGAAAGAATTGTTTGAAACTCACAAGCCAACACACAAGGAACGATCTTTCAAAAGTCCGTTCAACTACTTGCATACGCCGACGATATTGACATCATTGGTAGAACACAGCGAGCTGTCACCGGCGCGTTTGCGAGTATAGAAATGGAAGCGGCCAAAATGGGTTTAGCGGCAAACGAGGGCAAAACTAAGTATATGCTGTCAACAAAAAGGGACAACCAACATCGACGAATTGGACAGAACGTCACAATAGACGACAGCTACAACTTTGAGGTAGTAAAGGACTTTGTCTACCTCGGCTCTGCCATAACATCAAAAAATGACATCTCGTCGGAAATAAAACGAAGGATTACTCTTGCCAACCGCTGTTTCTTTGGGCTAAGAAGGCAATTGAGCAGTAAAGTCCTTTCCCGATCGACTAAGGAGACTCTATATAAGACCCTTATCATCCCAGTCTTGCTTTATGGAGCTGAAGCATGGACTTTATCGAAAGCGGATGAAGATCTCCTTGGTCGCTTTGAGAGAAAAATCCTTCGTAGGATATTCGGTCCCGTTTGCGTTGACGGGTTTTGGAGGAGAAGATTCAACAATGAACTATACGAGCTATACAGCGACATCAGCCTGGTCAAAAAACTGCACATTGGGCGTTTAAGATGGCTAGGACATGTAGAGCGCATGGACATCAGCGCTCCGGCTCGGAGAATATTCAACTCTAACCCGGAGGGTCAGCGCAGCAGAGGACGACCTCGCCTAAGGTGGCGCGACCAAGTAAAACAAGACCTCAACCAACTTGGAGTGCGCAACTGGAAGCGGTTAGCTAAGGACCGGGCTAACTGGAAGAGGTTGTTGGTTGAGGCCTTGGTCCATCCCGGACTGTAGCGCCACCTAAGTAAGTAAGTAAGTCCGCTTAGAGATCGTTTTTTCAAATTTCAATCGACTAGAGCCATTATTTAAGGACAAATTTGCTGCAACTATAGCCCACTTTAAAGCAACAGAAATACCCTTCCTTCGACTCCTCTCGCAAAGCCATTAACCTGCCTGGCTAAATCATTTCAACTAATTGAAACCCCAAAAAGCATTTGATTCATTAGCAGCAGGTACCTTCCTATGCCACCGGTACTGAACAGTTCCGTCAATATTAGTTATAGTCGGTCTGTACACAATTTTGCGTCCTCGTTCACAGGACCCTCGATTGATGCTCATAACCCCCTGCCACCACACTCGAAGCCTTTGACACCGGAAATGTAAGTCAAATCAAAAGGAAGTATCTATAGACAACCACACTCTGTATTGAATCTGTATTGAATTTAGGCAGAGTTTATGTGCACTTGTGTGTGTGTGTGTATGTCAGAATAGGCGTGCTGTACTCGAGTTTAACTTACTCGTTGTTTGAGATACAATTTGTTTGCAATTTCCAGATTCTTTCTTTACAATTTGTTTTTATTTTTATTTTTATTTTTTTATTGAATTTTCAATTCGCATCCAAGTTTTCGTTGAAGGAGACTTGTAAATTGAAAATCCTGCGAAAAATCCTGTTAAAGGAAAAAAATTCAAAGAATTTCAAATGCATATGCTGAGCTCATCCCTTGGCGCGATTTTTCTTATTTATCTGTGCTGAGCTCCGGGCCAGGGGAGGTCCTCTGTCTCAATCATCCTTGTTCACAGTAAATCTTAAGAATTTACGCTATTCAAGGAGTGGATACTTTCGAGTATACAGAGAAGAAGGCAACCAACCAACCAACCAGGGTGACAGCCAAGAATATCAAGGAGAAATAAATTCCAATTCACACGATGTTATTGGGGGTGGCAGGCGACCCCTCCCCCCCAACACCATCGCCTTCAGATTGTTGGCAGGACTGTACTATATTTCACTTTCTGTCATGAAGTGAATAACCAAGCACCATACGCAGGCGATGGGGCGGTTGAAAAGTAGGCGAGAAAGTGGCTTAAGTGGTGGGAGGTAGGTGTAAGACTTGTACTAGTAAATGAATTGTTTATTTTATTGCAGTGGCTGGGAACGGGTGGCGAATGGAATGCTACAAAATAGGTACATATGCATAACATTTGACATCAGAGTAATCACTTTTAGAGCATATGGTTAAAATGATGTATCATCTCTTTGCCGTGAAGCCAACTGAGTGTTTGGTGTTTTACATGTTCTTAAAGGGTTAATCGTCCTTTTTATAATGTTTGCAGTTCTGTGGTAGTTTGGGTGGACTGCGGGTACCTACAATAGTGTTTGTTTAAGGTGTAAATGCTGTGTTTTCAGATACAACAGAAAGCTAGTCCTATCTGCATAAGTCGACATCGCCGTATGTTTATTCATCGTAGAGTTGCAGTCGCGTCGCGATAGTTCGGCCAGTCGATTGCCGAGCTTTCTCTTTTCATGTATTCTCTTAACGTCAGGTATTCAGACCCAGTTTCCAGAGATAGTTAAGTTTCCGACAACTTCCGTTACATTTCGGAAGTTAAACAGGTTAACGATGGCTGTTTGCCTATTGAGTTGTCTTTACACGACTCAATAGTATGGCAATAATAAGTATTGCGCAATAATATTGACCGCGTAATGTAAATATTGCGCAGTAATTGCGGTTTACGCAATATACCTATAGCAGGGTATTAAAACAAATTTTTATTGGAGCCATATATTGCGCAATATATTGTGTCATGTACGACAAATATTGTGCAATACATGTAAACATTTTGTTCCATTATTGTAGATATTTCCAAACAAACAACAATAGCAATAAGATTGACTCGTGTAAGGGCCATATTAGGGAAGACTTTAACCCTTTTAATAATTAATAAGAAGTTCCTTTAGTTTTCTTCCGCTTTTGCCTAAAACAACATACTTGCCGTCACAGAATTATACGACTTTCTTTGAAAAACATTTGGCTAGATATATAAAGGGTTTTTTAATAAGAGCGCTACAAAAGTTTTTTTTAAATAAAACAAAAACGGTTTCGGATATCAATGAAATACTTTATCCCTGTGAAAGTACGTTCGATGCCATTATGTATGGAACTCGATTTCTTTTGCATGGCCACCACGGGCACGCTTGCAGAAGTCCAGACGCTGAACCCAATTTTCGACGGTTTTCAAGCATAAATCAAGCAATTTCACGTTCGATATTCGTACGAAGTTCATCAATCGTCGCTGGCTTGTTGGCATAGACCATAGACTTGGCGTAGCCCCACAGGAAATAGTCTAACGGCGTCAAATCGCACGACCGAGGCGGCCAAGCGACTGGACCATTTCGTGAGATAACACGTTCTCCAAACTTGGTTTCCAATGAATTGATTGTGACATTCGCTGTGTGGCTTGTGGCGCCGTCCTGTTGGAACCACATGTCCTCCAAGTCCATATCATCCAATTGGGGCCAAAAATATTCGGTTATCATTGAACGGTAGCGATTCCCATTCACAGTAACGTGCCGGTCTAGATCATCACAGAAGAAGTACGGCCCAATGACGCCGCCGGCCCATAAACCACACCAAACCGTAATTTTTTCGGGATGCAATGATGACTCATGGAGTACGTGTGGATTGCTGCCTGACCAATACCGCAGATTTTGTTTATTGACGAAGCCATTCAGCCAGAAATGAGCCTCATCGCTGAAGATGATTTTTCGATGAAAATCCGAATCATTTTCAAGTTGTTGCTCAGCCCGATTCACGAACATACGACGCTTCTGGTGGTCAAGCGGCTTCAGTTCTTGCGTCAATTTAATCTTGTAAGCGGGACCATGCTCTGTAAATTAATTAAGTGGACTGTTTTAAAACTTAAGTCCCAAGATGTACTCGTACTGAAAATTCTATGACATCGCAAAAGTTATTCCAGGCGGGTGTTCGAAAAAACAAAGCTTGCCAATAAAAGGGCCTTAATCTTTTCAAAAACATCATCACTGTAATGTACTTTAATGTACACCTATACATTATGTACATCCTTTTTAAGACTTCGAGTTTTTATATATATAAGTTACTGCCAAACCCGATTTCAGGCAAAACTCGTTTATCCGAACATTTTCGTAAATATCTGCACCCCAGCGCTACCTATCAGGTCGAAATTTAGCCAAAGACTTTATTTTTATTTAAATATTATGTGGTGTGAATTTGAGCCAATTGGGTTTATAAATAAGAATTTTGAAAAAAAAAACCGACTCCAACGCCACCTAGGGGGTTCTAACATAAACAAAAACCATCCAGAGCACTATACGGACATATATTGTCAATATAAAATGCATAGCTTCTGTGGTTCAGACACGTAGACCTATAGGCCCATTGTACTTTGGTGAAGTACCACCCCATTCGCTTAGTAAGCGATTTGCTGCTGAGCTATACATCGATCCAAATCTGCTCGTCGCTTTCGCAAAGCGAAGCAATAGGGTAAGACTGAGCTCCAGTAGATCAATGTCCCGTAAGACGTAGCTGCCTAGAGTGGCCTCTCTGATCCGAGCAAAGGCCGGACACTCGCTAATGAAGTGCTCAACTGTCTCGTCTTCTTCCAGGTACATCTCGCAAAGGCCCGAGCTTCTGATTCCAATTTTGTTCAGGTGCTCGTCTAAGGGACTGACCCCAGTGACCAGTCATGTGAGGATTTTTTCTGCTAGCTCGTGCCAATGGTTGTAGTGTTGTAGTCGCAGCAGTTCAAAAAGCTTGTTTTTAGCATAAGCCAATAACAGGCTAAGGGCCGATAAATGGGGCCGCTGATCCAGCTCTAGCTAGGCTGTTAAGTCTTAGAAGCTGAGCAAGCAAGCTGAGCCTCAAGACTTACAGCTTTTTAGGCAAAAACAAAAAAGCCGAATGTTGGACAACATTACTCTCTGAAAAGACAGTTCTATGAGTGAATCTGAAGTTGATGCTGGCAAAAACTTCAATGTATCCGTCATTTGACTCGAAAATATTGAAAGTAGCAACATTTAAGTATTGAGCCCAAAGATAGACAGAATTTAGACTGTGTTTAATGTTAATCATGTACACGCAGGACCTACATACAGAAATGTTTGCGCCCTTAAGAGAATCATAAATTAATCTTCCATGAGAAGAAATTGCAGGTTATACTTCACCTTAAAGGTGGAACGGACGGCAGATCACCCTCATTAAGCTGTACAAGTATCCTTTACAAACTGTTCCCTTCTCAAGATATATGAGTAAGTAGGTACACATCTATGTTACAAAACACAAGACACTCTGAATATCAATTAGGGTCCTCTAATAAATATTTCCACGGTAAGTTTTCACCAACGAGTCTCCATTTCCATGTCTCCCGGATGTCTCATCCATAAATTGTAAATATTTATCGCCCAAATGCGAGCGCCCTCATCCTCAACCATTTGAAACCAAATGCAAAGTATCGTGGGAACACGGACATCCGATCCCACCCATCGTGGTCTTCCTCCTTTCAACGGCGGGCGGCGTTATTTCAATTTCGAAATCATCCCCAAAAAAACAGCTTATAACCTCTGAAAATATTTCCATCATTCATGATGGCGAGAAAATTCCGCTCGTTGACAAAGTTGGCTAAAAAGTGGAAAATCGTCGGGATTATCCTTCGTTAGCGGCCATTCCCCATTCCGACGCCTGCCAGCACGAAATGTAAATGCCAATACTTCGCGCTTCGCTACGCGAGGTGTGTAGTCATTACTTGGCCCCTTGGAATTCTGAATTTCGGTACTTGAACAACGCAACAGGACACGGACACACTGAAGTCTCAAGGACTAAATCCCACCGCAGAAAAAGCGAACAAGAAATTCCATTAAACTTTATCGCCCACTCCATCGCGTTACTAACGCCAAAGTAACTGGATTAATAATTAAACAAGTGACGATGGACGGCATTTTATAGGAAAATCCATTCAAAGGATATGCATTGTATGTGTGTGTGAGGGGCTACTTACCATCTTTAATGGAGTACCGCGGATTCGACATATCGACTTTTGTTTGATTCTTAATCCAGTATATCGTCGGCTGGGGATTACCAATCGCCTTGCACTGCATCACCGCTGTATGGCCAACTTCAATTACTCGGGTGCTGGGTCCTTGTGTGATCACCGGGAAGCCTGTGGGTGTCTTGTCGCCTGGAAAATATAGAAAAAAGGAGAAACAATATTTAATTACATATTTCCTGAATAAAGTTTCAAGTACAGGAAGAGCATCTTAAGTTGTTTGAGGCGAAGGATCCTTCTCAGGCATAAGGACACTCTTTTGTTATCTGATTATATCCTCTTCTATGTGGAGGACCCTAGCTTTGTAGTGAGACTTAAAAATGTGATAATTTCGCATAAGGAAGTGTATTATATGCTTTCATTTGTTTTTTTTTTTTAATAAGAGACACGGAATGCAGATAATAGAAATGGAGAATGGGAAGGATTGCAAAAAGGACGAAAATTGCACTCTTAATGGGACACTTTTCATTTTGAAACCAAACGCGCTGGAAAACTATAGAGAAAGAAACCAACAACAGACAAGGGAAAACAAAGAGCCACTTTAAGCACGAATATCCTATGGAGGATATTCACTTGACTCGCTTTCCCAATAGAGGAGATGTCCTCCTGGCAGCAGCAGCGTGAAGGAGGAGCGATAAATCAGGAAGTTTTCTTTTTTCTTTAATTCCGCTCTTTTTTGTTTTTGTTGTATTTTTTTTTTTTGGACTCTCTGTCGATGGCTCTTTTGGGGTTATTGTTGTCACTTAAAAGGGCAATTTCCTAAAGTGTATCAAATGGGGATTTACAACTGTGTTTATTTGACTGGACAGGGGATAGTGAATGGCGGATGGAACACTGGGAAATTGCTACTAAGTGGTAGATTTGGGGGAATGGTAATTGGGTGGTAATTTGTTAGCGAATGGGTCTATTGAGAAAGTTTCTGTTACTCGATACAGGAGTACAGTGTGCGGCTCAGAGTGGAAGCAGACTACAGGGATTATGCGATTGGATGTGGTGATCTCGTCCTTGGGGATTGTGCAAACTTAGAGGGATGACAAAGATGGGATGCTTTTATCGTAGTCTATAGGGAGAGGGGAACTGATGGTTTTTCAAGAGACAAGTGAAGGACAGTCCTGTGTTTTTTTTTTCTTAAACGCTGGATAGCTGGAATAGCTCGCAGATAAAGACTGCGCTAAGTCAAAGTCGGCCTTGGTCAAGAGTCACTTCGTACGGAACACTATTAGGAATGGTAGTTAAGGGCCAGCTATTGAGCTGTAGATCATTTGCGGATACACCCCGCGCAACAAAAAAAGCCGCACACAGATTTTCCATTTTTTTGAGCTAATTACTTTTAAGGGATTCCCTAAATTACATTTTATTGCTTCCGGGTTAGGTAATGCACATTCTGGAATGTATTGGAATTTATTCTGGCAGTATTTCACAGTGCGTGCAGATGTATTTCTTAAATAAAAGTGAAAAATTGATATCGCCAGGGTACAATTGTGTAAAGAAAATAAGGCAGTTATCGTTGCTTTATCCAATCAGAATCAGTTATTTCGTGAAATTGCTCAACAAATTGGATTCAATAAGAGTTTTGTAAGAAGATCTGAACAGAAAAATTGGCACAGGATTGAAGAGATGTACCACTGTTCGGGAGGACCGGCAACTCAAGAGGCTAAGCTTGAGAAACAGGTTTAAAACCGCATCGGAGTTAAGAGCTGACCCGCGAGAAGCTACTGGGGCTGAAGTTAGCGTCAGAACCATCCAGAATCGTCTCAACGAGATGGGTTTGCTAGCAAGGAGACCAACGAAAAAGCCGCTACTGACCAGCAAAATTAAGAAAACGATCCTTAGCTGGGCTAAGGAAAGACAAAACTGGAGTGTTCAAGATTGGTCAAATGTGGTGTTCTCTGATGAGTCTAAGTTTAATCTAATCGGACCGGATGGGAAATAGATAGTGCGTCGTAGAAAGAGAAACGCTACAGCGACGAATGCATAGCTCACACTGTTAAACATTCTCCATATATGTTATGGTGTTGGGATGCAGCACCGCAATTGGAGTTGGATCTCTAATTATGCTCGAGGACACTGTTAACGCCATGCGGTACAAACAAATTGTCTTAGATGGTATTGTACCGAGTATGGAAATGATAACAGGAGAAACATCAAAACCAATTTTTCAAGATAATTCAGCACCTTGCCACCGCGCGAAATCTGTGAGTAATTCAAAGTTTTTTTCTCATATTTTTGGGTGTTTTGGAAATCTGATGATTTTAGTTTTTAAATTTCCTCCACAGATAAAAGCTTTGAAAGAAGAATTAGGAATAGTATCCCTAATTTGGCCGGGAAATATTTCAGATCTCAACCCCATCGAAAACGTCTGGGCTCTTATGGGAAAGAAGATCCAAGATAAAAACCAAAAACCATGCAGCATCTAAAGAGCATAACTGGCACTTTTTGTGTTACATTTTCATTTTTAAGCGCTAAAATATATGAACAGTTATAAATGCAACGATTTTAGTTAACCCATTTCCGGCGGCTACCAGTTTCCCCTTAGGTAGAAACTTGAAATTGCAGATTCTGGCTATTTTTGGTCTAATTAGAGGAAATCAAAAAAAAAATTTGGAAAATCTTAAAATTTTCCGGAAAATTCACGTTCACGCCCACTGTAAGAGGTAGTAAAATTCTGCAATTTCGATTTTCACCGTAATATTTTAAGGTACCAAAATATATTTTAATATAAAAAGGCAATTATCTATCCACTGCACAAAAAAGGTGACTATAACGATCCTACAAACTACAGAGGAATATCTTTCCTGAAGACCTCTGCCAAGCTGTTTGCCGCCCTTATATACAACAGACTTACCTGCTGGGTTGAAAATAAAAAAGTTTTGCAGGAGTTTCAGGCAGGATTTAGAAAGAATTACTCGACAGTCGATCAAATATTTGCATTACTTAATATTGCGGAGATATATAAACAGAAACATAAAAAACTATATGCCTTTTTCGTTGACTTTCGAGCGGCTTTCGACACCATAGCGCGCGATGCTCTGATCTACAAACTATATAATATAGGTTTCTCAACGAAAATAATCAACATTTTAAGAGCAATGTATGCAAATAATGTGGCGTATGTATGGGATGGGGAGTCCATTTCTGGAGAATTCACAACAACGATGGGAGTGAAGCAAGGATGTATCTTGAGTGCGTTACTGTTTATCCTTTTCATCAACGACATATCAGATACTGTAAAAGGTGGAATCGAGTTTGGCAACACACAAATTCCGGCTCTTAAGTATGCAGACGACATCGTTTTTCTTTCCGACACTGTAGATGGGTTGCAGCTAATGATGAATAGGCTCAGCGTTTACTGCAAATACTGGAACCTTAGCGTGAACTTGAATAAATCGAAGGTAATGGTGTTCAGAGGAGGCGGTGACAGATATTCTCAAAGTGAAAGATGGACGTATCAAGAAGAAATGGTGGAAGTTGTTCGCGAATACAAATACTTAGGAATTTTGGTGTCTTCGAACTTGAATATGAAGAAACATCTAGAAACCAAACTATCTGAAGCTAAACGAGCAATCTCATCGGTATGGGGTCGCTGCATCAACAACAAGTATTTAAGCCATAGCTCGAAGCAGAAACTCTTTCGCACAACTTCAGCTTCAGTTCTTTTATATGGAGAGCAGGTGTGGGGATACTGTGCCTTTGTTGAAATAGAAAAGTTTCTTAGGTATTTCTTAAAGCGAATATTTCGTTTACCAAGTGCTACGCCTAATTATATGCTGCATCTAGAGACTGGTACACCGCCTATGTTCTTGGAAACACTGAGACTACATTTCGACTACATAGTAAAAGTTATGGCAATGAGTAATGACAGACTGCCAAAAGTTGTACTCAAGAGTGTAATAAGAAGTAGAGCAAGCTTCATTCAAGAATGGGAACGCCTTGCATCAGATTATGGAGAAACCATAACGATAACACCCGATGAGCAACCTGAACATCTAAAAGCACAACTCAACGTCTTATTGCAAAAAGTAGGTCGAACTATGTATGATCGATTTGTAACGGAAGCACAGTCTTCCCAGTATAGGACATATTACAGCAAGTTGAAATACGATCTAGCAGAAAGAACTTACTTTTTAAACTGTAACTCAATAGAAAAGATCAGCGTAATTTTTAAAATCAGAGGAGAGATATTAAATTTGAATTTCATTCCACACCGTCCAGAGCTACCTGTCTTGTGCAATCTTTGCAATATGAAGATACGAGAGGATATATTTCACTTCCTTGCAATATGCCCAGTTTTAAAAGAAATTCGATTGAGATTCTTAGATTCGTATATCCTGGAATTAGGTGAAGCAATTGAAATCTTAAATGGAGTCCGAGGCTGGGATTTACTTTTCAACTACTGTGCAAATGCTCTTCGTTATAGAAAATGTATAGTTGAAGAAGATTTTTAATGTTTAATGTATATACATATTGCCTTTTTCTTTGTTCTCTGTTAAAAACAAAAATAGAAATGTAACTATTGTCAATCTGGTAGACGGCCATAGGCCAAACCATAATAGACTTTTCAATATAATTGAATGTTATGAATTAAAAATGAAAATAAAAGTCATATAAACTAACTAACTAACAATATTTTAATATTTTTCTGAACAATTTTAGTTCGCACTTGTTGAATTTCGTGCAAAAACTCATAACAAAAATTATTTTTTAGATTAGTATACTGGAACATGAAAAATGCTACCTTACCATTTTGATAATCTCGAATTTTTAAGATGCTATAAAAAAATTTAAAAAAAAAATTTGATAAAACGCAAAAACAATTAGATAAAATAATGAACTATCAAAATCAATAATTGTTTCATTAAAACTCTTCATCAGATAAGATTTACATGGCAAAATTTAGCACGTTGCGTTTTCGCAACGTTAGCCGGAAATGCGTTAACCGAGTTTTTCATTTAAGCGGGTTTCAATAAAGCAGACTAGTTTGTATGAATTTGTAAAAAGGTACACGGGGACAGAATGAATGTTTCATATATCTAAGCGGGGTTTTCAACTAACCGAGTTCCAAATAAGCGGGTTCGACTGTAGTTGGAAATTGATCCAAAGACTCATTTTTACTCCATCGAGTATCTCTGGCAAATTGCATGTAAGGCTAGTTTACTAAAAAGGCTTAAACATGTGCCAACACGTTTAGCCCTTATTATCTACAAAAAAAAAAAAAAAACACAAATCCCAAATTAAATTCACCCCCCTAATACTGCAGGTTAAACGCTTGTTTCTATCACTCTGCTGCACTTAATTCCAAAACCAGGCAGTCGACTGGCTTTCAGTTGGTAATACTCTTTCGGTAGTACCAACGAGTTGCGAGTACCTCGCCGCCACATCCACTGACAAAGGGTAAAACGGAAGTGTATTACACTTCTCTTCAATGCGGTGGAAGAGGGGGTGTTGATTGTGAAAATGCCCGGTTTTCGAATCTCCACCGACGGAGACGCGACGGTCTGCTAGGGACTGCCTTCATCGTGTCTATAAGTGAACGAAAAGTCAGCACCCACGCAAACTGATGTCAGTTAAATTGACTGGCTTATGGAGTGGAAAAGGCGAGTGAAAACGGGTCACACACGCATCCTACATACCCTACCACATACCGCCCTTTCACCCTACCCTCTCTTAACCATGCGGGGGCCGGCAGAAAGGTCTTGCGTACGCGAAATGGAATTCTCGCGTTGAATTTGCTCGTCGATTTTTTTTTAAAGGAGGGGGGACGCGACGGCATACGGGACCGAAATGCTATTTAAGTAGCACCGTAGAACATATTTTGCATTATAACATGTTTTCGCGTTGCGTTTATGGCAGTATAGTGGTAGGGGTGCTATTCGAAAGTGGCAGGAGAAGAATTTCGAGGATGAGCCATGGTGGGGCAAAAAGAGATGTTATTGTATCGCATAACATGGAGTAGAACAACACTCGCTACATGCGGTTCTATTTGTTGTTGTTTTTTTTTTTAAAGCAAGCTGTGGTTATTCCCGTTGTATTACCGCTACAAGGCATGGGGTGGTTTAGCAGCACGCTCCGCATACAAGGATATACTCGTTCCCCGTACTTGTACGTACACATGCAAATTTGCATTTAATGTCGGTTTCAAAAGAGGAAAGTATCGAGGCATACGAGTATGTGTGTTTGACACAGATTTTTGGAAAAAAAAACCAAGAAACAACCTAAAAGGCGTTTGAAATATCGGCGTCAAACAGATGCTGCTCCTTCTCATCTCCCATAAAGACCGTGTGGATAAAGTTTGAGTTCTTCAGTCTCCTGTCTGGTGGAAAAAGCCTCGGAGGAAGTTAAAAATTAATGGTTTCGTATTAAAGCGTACAAGTATTTTGTTTTTGTTATTGCACGTGTCACACATTTTAATTGTTCCGAGTCTAGTAAGGACAAAGGACCGGATGGAATTAAAAAAATAAAAAAAAATAAATTCCAGGACACGAGTAACCCTTTCATGAAAGAACAAAAAAAAAAAAACAGGGGAATGCCTGCTGTCACAATTGATTAATGCTTTGAAAACGGAAAGCTGCTGCTAAAACAGAGTCGAAAATACAAAATTCTGAAAACGTACATACACTAATATGACGGATAAGGATAACTAATGATCTTAACGTTCGAATTCTATTATGTCATGTATGCATGCTCTTACGCTATCACACCACGGACAGGAATAGGTGCGATGATTCCTAAGTCAGGATTAGGAACGATGTTCAAAAATCGGGAAATTTTTAAGCTTAAGGGAAATATATACGAGTAGCTTCAGAAAGGCACCCTTTGGGTCTTGAAGTCTTTCCTTCGTGTACTGTGGTGTTCAAGCTTCGCTTAAAATAATTATCTTCGGCGTTTAATTCAAAGCCTTATATCAAGTTATTAGCATATGCTAATGTAATGAAGTTCTATGATCAGGTTTTGATTAGAAAGTCCTTTACGGTATAAAACGTGAGGCTTTTTATCAAAATTGACGTGTCAGAAAGCGTTTACAACCAGAAACGTCAATGTTATCAATCATCATACATTTTATTTCTGTAGTATAGGTACCATTTGCGGCTCTCACACTTAACCAATCTTAACAAATGAGATATCAAAAGAAAGACAATTTCCTGGAGCGATGGCGAATTGCACTTTCAGTTTATAAATTTTAACAAATTAAAAAACTGATCAAAACAAATACTCTACCCAAAATGAACTCCCAAAAGAATAAACACTTCCCGTATGATTTCTACGGGATTTCTATCAGTTGACATATGTAAATCATATGAGAAGTTTGGATGTTGGATGGAGAGTTTGGATTTTTGGGTTGGATTTTCTCTTGCGAGAGTCCTCGCAGGGGCACACTAGTATATATTATTTCTGTAGTATAGGTACCATTTGCCGCTCTCACACTTAACCAATCTTAACAAATGAGATGTCAAAATAAAGAGAATTTCCCGGAGCAGTGCAGTTTTATAAATTTCAACAAATTAAAAAAACCGATCAGAACAAATATTCTACGATTTCCATGGGATTTCCATCAGTTGCCAGATGCGGGGGGGGGGGGGGGGGGGTTGGTTTTCCACTTGCGGGAGTTTTTGCACTATAATATAATACTTGTGAACGTACCCGCCCACGTTGCTCAGTAGATAGCTTTTCTACGCCTACTAATATACTCTCATATCATATCACACTAATTAGTCCAAGAGGCAAACTATCTTTCTAATAAAGGCAAGAATGTCATTGGTTGACGCATTTTTTAAGTCATAAGGTTTGAGGAGTTCTTTATGAAGCGCACGCCTTCGGACACTGAAAAGTGCCCGACATTCACAAAGGACGTGCTCGGCCGACTCGACCTCTTCTAAACAGTGTTAACAATCGGTTTCGCTGGACAGGCCTAGCTTGTTTAGGTGGTATCGTAACTGGCAGTGACCGGAGAGGAAGCTTGTTAGATACCTAATATCATTCTTATTTTAGTTCAGAAGTTTCTTGTGATGGGTGTAAGGCTTAATTTACAAGTTGGCTTGTCTGAGCCCTGGGACATTTATCCAATAAGAGAGACGAAGGCTATGTTTCTATTTGATCATTAAGGCTGAGATTGTTGCCTATTTTACGTCACAAAAGGGTTTCGGGACTGAGAACTTATCATAATATCAGCGACGCTGCAGAGCATGTCCAGATCGGGAATATTGTTGATAATGCTTAGGTAAGATTACCTGATTTGAGTTTATGAATAAGTTGTAGTTTAACAGCGCTTCTAGCAGCTGACTTCCTGATAAAGATCTGTAATGGGGAGATACCAATTATAACTTCTAGAGCTGTTGAGGGACCGGTGCACATAATACCAAGATAAGCCATCCGTTAAAGCGTTTCAAGCTTCTTAGCTGTAGTTTATTGGGCATACAGCCAACATGTATGCAGCCACGTAACGCATTTTTTAAGTAACGTAACGCCAACAAACCCTATGCGGGAAGGGTGGACAAATAATACAGTTACCCGGCATACAGACACTGCAGTTCTCACGGCCTACAGCTAAAATCCTTAATCCTTAAATCCTTAAGCCCCCCGGATGCCTGCATCGTCTTTAATGCAGAAGTTCTAGCTGTACTTCCTGATAATGAAACAAACATTGTTATTAACATTGACAGTCAGGCCGCACTTAAGGTTCTAGAATAGTTTACTACCAAATCTGAAATGGTCAGGAGCCGCCGAATAATGGTAAGGGCATTGCGCGTTATGCAGAACTAGGTACAACTATTTTGGGGGCCTGGTCAGTTTGTTGTAAAAGGCAACCAGTTTTCCTAAGAGTTGGCAAGGAAAGTAGAGGAGCATAGACTACGAGAAAAGCTATCTGAAAAGTACGACACAAGATGAAATCAAATGATGATGTTGAGAGTATAGACCTGCTCTCAATTTTCTCAAAATCTTTTACGATTATTTAAAGACGAATTAATGTTCCTTATGCACTTTCGTGCAGCGGAGGTCTTTGTAATTTTTTTTGTGTGGTGAAAAATTTAAGTAATTGAGAACATAAATCCATTTGTGAAAAGTGCAAATACAAAAGAGAAAAAAGAAAACAACAATTTATACCAAAACATCAGAAATGCGCGATTCTAACGCAACATAGTCCAAGCTAAAGAGCCACATTTTAACGCGGGCTAAGAAGGTTCCAGGTATTGTTAATGCTCTGATTGACTGAGGCAGTTCATTTCAATAACCGAAAATATCGAACAGAAAAAAATTACGATAAGCAGTGGTTCGGAAATTTGGTACAGATGAAAGGTTTGCACGAAGATTGTAAGACGAGATTAAACGAAAATTGCGATTGCCAGATTTCATAAAAAATATTTTTAACGCCTTAAAACAGTACAGATGACGAACAGGAAGAATTTTCAGCGCACAGAACAAAGGAAAGCTGGGATGTCTGTCTACCCGATTTTCGACAAATTTTTCTTAGGACATATTTCTGTAAAATCAACAGTGGATGTATTTTGTTGCGATATACACCCCCCAACACGTAATACCATACTGTAACTTAGACTGGAAAAAAAAGATAATAAATTATCTTTAAGAGCTTAGTTAAGCATACGTTATGCAAATAATAAAACTGTCGAAGGGTGCATCGAAAGTACTTTTTCAAAGCATCTATGTGATTTGCAAAACTCATCCTGGAATCAAGTGTAAGTCTTAAATACTTAAAGTCGTCAACTCTCTCCACTAAGAAACATTGATCACTACAGGTAAGATAATTACAAAAGGTGGGAGCGGAAAAACCAGACGAACAATAACAACTAGGTAGTTTGTATCTAGGGCACTCAGATGCGTGGAAGTATACATTTGCTTCCAGATTATATGATGAAGATAAGTTGTGGAACATTATCTTAGTTTTGGAGCTGATTACCAAATAATGTTCAGCAAACTAGTGTCTCAATGAACTTAGATCCCAATTGACATCAGAAATTTGGTCCAAAGGACTGTTTAACCCATATGAGAAACCAATGTCATCAGCAAAAGTAGTTGGTGATCCCCTAAAATCTAGAGCAAAGGGTGAATTGATATAGATCAGAAACAGAGTAGGCCCCAAAACAGAGCCTTGCGGAACACCTACGTTAAAAAATCTTATTTCGCTTCTTTATTCGTCTATCTTGCCTCTTTGCGATCTATTTTCAAGGTACGATCTAAATTCTAAACCAAAGCAGCATGAATCCAGCTTTTTCTAGTTTTCTCAACAAGAAATTGTGGTTGACCATATCGAAAGCTTTGGTAATGTAAATAAATAAAACCTGCCGTACATTTTTTCCCATCGAGGTGTGACATAATTTGAGAACAAAACTGTAAGAGCGCATCTTCCGTTGATTTGCCTTTTTGAAAACCAAATTGCACTGGATTGAAGAGGCTAGTTTTATCTAGAAAACTCACTATTCTGTTCTTCACAAGTTTTTCAAAAATGTTGCTTAATGATACACTGTCCAATGGGATTAATGCAAGGACCTTCTTATTGATTACAATAAAATATTCAAATCACCCGTAAAAAGTTTAGGTATCCCGATATTCAATATTTCAAAAGGGCCAGTTTTCTTTTTCTCCAAATAATTCATTTCAAATATTAACCCAATTAGGACTTTACAAATCAATCAGCCCCCTTTTCCAAGAATCCAAATGGTTCTGTGTCCTCAAGCAAACGCGCAATATCAATATCGTCCAGTGTTCCACAATAATTCATTGTTATCTTCGAATATTCCAGTTTCCTCAAATAAGTAACACAATATTGCTGCAATTACAACGCACAGGACAACAAAAAAAAAAAACAACAACTACAATCTGCCTGCCTGCCCGACAGCCAATATATTGCAAATCCACAAATAACAACTTTCGGTCAGTTTTGGCCATTGTTGGTCATAAATCATGTTTTGCCCCCTCCTACCCATGCTCGTTATTGATATATATTTCCCTGTGCCCCCTTCTAATCGTATTTGCAAAGAGCATGAGTGAGATAGCGATAGGGAGACCCTCCTAACTGGTTAACTTGTGGGGAAAAAAAAATCTGTTCCATGAATATATTTCTCTTTGTTGTATAAGAGGGGGAATCCCACAACAACAAAAAATACCTACAACCCCCAACAGACCATCCAGGGACTACGAGTATACTCGTAAAACATAAAAAAAGCAAAATAATTTTCTGTTTTTTTTGTAGGTATGTAGGTTAGGTCATTTATTAAATCGAAAATCGAAAAGGGTCCTGCAAAAATATTGACATTTGGTGTTAGGCGTTGTTATCCTGCCAAGCCGAAACTCAATCCAAATATAAAAACAAATCAACCAAAAGGCATGAGATATTCCATGAAATATACTGGTCCAGTCAAAGTTAAACTTTTCAAAACAAATAACAGCAATCCATTGGACTTCAGTTAGGCGCCCCTATCGGACTTGAGTTTCGGCATGAGCACCCGCACTAGAGGTTTTTTCAAGCCCCTCAAGTGAACAGAACAGAAAAAAAAAAAACATATCACACTCAACACAAACCCAATGATGATGACGATGAGTTTTTTTTGTCTGCTTTTTTCAAAACAAACGTAAGCCAATTTGTTTATGGTTGATTTCGGGTCAAAGAAAAATATACCAATAAACGGTTTATTTGTCCTTGACACCTAACGCGGCGACTTGGGACTACGGATACTGCCTATACGTGCACTAGGTGTGAGGACGAGTTCGGTGCTGTTTCTGTCAACCTGATTGCTGCAAAATCAAAGGTAACACCAGCCAAAACCCAGTCACTGCCAAAGTTAGAGCTATGTGGAGCTCATATGCTGGCTAAGCTTTGAAATAAAGGAAATAGGACATTAGAAGTTGAGTCCGGTCAGATCTATTTTTGGGAGGAATCCAAGATTGTTCTTTGCTGGCATGATGCATCTCCAGGTGCTTGGAAAAATTTCGTCGCAAACCGAGTCAGGGACAAACAATCGTTAAGTGCAAGTGTCTGTTGAAGACGACACGTAAGGTCCGAACACAATCCTGCAGATTTTATTTCTAGAGGACGCAATGTACTCCACTCATCTTGGCTTACAGGGCGTGATTTCATAAGGAAGAGATGCAACGACTGGTCAAGATCTTGAGAAATTCGATGCAGAAAATCCGGCATTAGAACGTAAAAAAGAGAAGAATCGTTTTCATGTGCAAAAAGGGGTAGACGATAATCTTCTCACTTCGGAAGGCTATGGGTAGCTCCAATTAAGTCAGCAAAGACATTATTGCAGAGAAGAGTGGGTAGCGCGTTGCTGATGTTTGAGGAGCTGGCAACAGCACTAGCTGAAATCGAAGGAATTCTGAACTGGAGGTAGATTCCAACGACGTTTGCGTTTCAACTCCAGGACATTTCCTTATCGGATCGGCGAACAATTAGTTTCAGGAATTAAATTTAATATATGATACATTTTCTTATCCTCGAAAATCTCCAGGTGCGGACGAAGTGGCTCACAGCACAAACGAACATTAGAGAAGGAAGTCTAGTCATCGTCCATGAAGATAACGTTGAACCCTACAAATGGGTTCCTACAAGGCTGACCAACACATCACAGGTGATGACGGAAAGTTTCGAGTGGTCCAGCTGAAGACTAGTCTCAGAAGCTATAGACAGCCCATCACAAAGAAAGCACCGTTGCCTAAACCGTAAAGGCTTAAGTGTTTGGATAGATACCAATTTTTCGTACGTCAATTTCTCAGCGAAATTGGTCTGGAGGAGTAACCTTGACTCAAGTTATTCTCACTTGGGCTATGTGGGAGCTAAGCTGTCTCTAACCAAGTCCGAAAGGAATAATAATAACTGACCTAAAGGTCACGATGGAATCGAAAACTCCTTTGAAAGTTCTCCAGCAAATTCTCACCATCTCACATTACAGCAGAAGTAATTGGGTACTGCTTAGCTTGAAGAATAGAGCTTTTCAAGCAATTCCAGCGAAGGCAGCTTTAAACTAACAGAGGAAGCCATACAGGGTCCGAAAAAATATCATATAGCAACCATTTGGAGCTGAATTATGTTTGACGAGCTTTTCACTGCCCAGATCTTTGTTTCATATACATACAATACGTAAATAGGTAGCTCCGCATTGGTTCAGCCAATAAAACTGGATCAAGAATTCTTCAAAGTGAGCTTTAAGGACTTCTGCATGTTCATATCTGTGATCCCATATACAGCGTGATGTTAGTGGCGCTTTCGTGAGGATTTGGACGGAAGCGGCGAAGATGGGTTTGATGATGGCAAAATCAAGCTTAAGCTGTCTACAGAAAAGGACACAGAGCCCAGAAAGAACTTCACCAAAGAGAGTAGCTAGTTAGGGACTTTGTCTACCTAGGCTTCGCAATTGATTCAGAGAGCGCTCCTATTGTGATTGTCAATTACAAATAAATGATTGACTATCGTCAATTTGTAATAAGTTTCCATTGTGAATGGAGCCAATTGCACCAAATATCCAAACCAATTCTACATTTTAATAAAAAAAATTCATGAGGAATTTTCAATGAAAAATGTCAAAAAGTGTTTTCCATTCACAACAGTCAATTACATTCACAATGATCAAAACCTTTATCAATTGAGATACACAATACCGAACATTTTATTGATTGATATTTGTATCAATTGTCAATTGAATGATACTTGACACTAGCAATAGGGGTGTAGCTCTCGCTTATCGCTTCTTATTTGGGCTAAGAAGGCACAGTAGAGGCAAATCGTGACCCGCGAGTCTGGCGATCCGAAGACATCTAGATACAAGCCTTTTCATTACGACTAAAACTATATCCAGCGAAGAGAACATCTTGAAATATTTACTGCAAAAAAAAACTGTAAGCGTGTGCATCACCTGAAAAGCGTTTTCTAAACCACTTAGCCAGTTATGTGCCAAACGTCTTCTGGTTCCACTTTATCGCATCACACTTCTTCCTTAAAAATTCCAAACAACTGCAATTAATTCGTAGGGATCGTCTCTTTCCCAAATAGGCTTTTATACTTCGCCATCAATCGTATCTTCTAGCATGTGGTTACTGGTTAGTCAAATACTTCTCTCTCTCTCTCTCCTTCATTGCAGCTCCTTTCATTACCAAAGCACTACCACATTCCAGAACAATATCGGTATAAATATCATAGCTGAACGTTTAAAGTCAAATTCATTCCCTGTAGAAATCCTTGTGTGTGCAATAAACTAAAAGATCCTGGTGACGTCTTATAACAACTTCCCTCACCTCAGCATAACCCGTACACAAAACAATACGACGTTCCAGAAACACCAACACATATACATACATAAATACATACATACATACATCCACATACAATGCAGCAAATATAATGCAAGGAACCATATGCGTTCGCATTGTTCCTTCGTATTGGGTCATGATAAATGAGTTTTATTGAAAATCGCTAAGGCGAATTGATGCAGACTACGAAAACTACCATCTAATACCCGTTACTCCAACTCACCCCTTAACGGTAGGGAGGGGGGGGGGGGGGGGGGTTATAGTTTATGGCTTTTCGGGTTTGACTGAACTTCCATTCTTCTTTTTACATGCATACATGTATGGTTGACTAAATTGTCGTCAGAGAAATGCCTTGCAGCGAGCAGAAGTAGGTTGGTTGTGTTGGTGGAAGTCTTCACATGTCAAGAGTAGGAGACTACCGAACTACGAAAGTGCATTTGTTATAGCAACGACATCTATCTTGTTTTTGTTTTTGACATTTCAAAGGAATTTCTGCACGCCACGATGAATAGGTGAAGAAGTGGGAAGCAATTTATTATTTTCACTTCAATTCAGGATTTAAGGATTTTTTTTTTCGTAATATCAAATACCACTATTGATGTAAAAAGAAATAAACTCCATGCGAGAGATGTGGGTGGAGTTCATTAAAGTTTTGGAGTAGAGTTTGAACAGAGAATTTGACAGCTTTCTTTATTGATTTGGTCGAAGTATGATCCAGAGCGGCATCTAGAGGGCCAGAGTTAAATTGACGTAGTATTACCATGACAATGGTCAATTTGACAGTGAATACTATGTATGTATATCAATGACAGTTGAGAATTTAAAAGTGTTGCATAGACCACTCCGATTTCATAGTCACATGCAGGTTCATAAGTTAATACATAAGTAGATGCCACCACGAGAATATAGATATGTCACTTGTTACTTACTGGACACAGTTAATAGAAGTTATATTTGATGGAAAGGCGGATCTACAAGTCTTGCCATCAGACAGATCTGACCCATGATGACCCTAAAATAACTTAAAATTAGCAAGGTTATTAGTGACATTACAGGACACTGCCTTATAGGTAGGCATCTAACAAGGCTTGACTTTTGTAGAAGTTATAGAGACGAGACTACTTTTTACATGCCAAACTCTTTCCTGAAAAGCAAACCTATTTTTGACAATATTACTGACCTAAAAGTAGGAGATGCCTTATACAAAGCTCGGAATGGTTTCACGAATTATCGAAGATACCTTCACGTAAAAGGAGTCTGAACACGGCGTTTTGTCAGACATATAGGGTGATTTCAATAACGTAAAAGCTCAGGGCATAATGAAAGCTTTTGTACAGCAAAAGAAAATCGATAAACAACTTCATTGAACACATGTTCACAAACTGAACCGTTTTCGCCGATCTCGGCACCGAAAGCAGGACTGGACACGTGCGGAACGGGATCCCTCAGGGTGGAATACTATCTCCTCTGCTATGCGCACTGGTCGTAGACGAACTTCTAAAAATCCTTGCAACAAAAGGTTTTTAATGTAAGCATACGCCGATGACTTTGCCTTGCTAACGAGAGGCAAACAAGGCACACTAGGGGAAACTCATGCAGACAGCCCTGCAGCTCACCAAAACCTGGGCAGACAGCAGTGGACTAGGAGTAAGCCCTGAAAAGACCAATATGGTTCTTCTCTCTAAAAGACTTTAGTTTCCATAATTCAGGGCCCCGTCCCTAGGGGGGTTTCAACTAGACCGAAGCGACCGTGTAAACTTATTAGGGGGGTTATACATACGGGACACATCAACTTGGGCCGACATGCAAAGCGACTGGGACTAGTGCAGCACACCACCTGCCCGGATTGCCAAGAAGAGGACGAACTCTGGACCTCTGAGATTGTCCGGCTTTAAGCTCAATAAGGTACAAAGACCTGGGAAGACATATCCCACTTCGGCTGACATCGCTCAGATCTATCGATCTCTCGAAAACACTAGAGTTTACACGACAAACAGGGCGCTTTTCTTGAATCCAGATATTCCTTCTAACCTTTCCTTTCCACTTCATAACCCACCCCCGCCCTCCTTTCACTCACACAAACCCCACCACATTTTCTTTTCCCAGCAAGGTTCTAGAGGGGGACACAACGGGCCCGACTCGCGGCCTACGTGAAGAGCAAGTTTAAGCTCACCGTCACAAACCACCCAACCAACCATAGTTTCTCGAGAAGCGGGGCTGCACATTCCGTAAGATCCCCGGTATCACAATGGACAAGTGCGTAAGTACCCGAATTGTCAAATGGAGACTGAAAAGTCATTTTGGGCTTCTCCGCTGATACCTTCCCTAAACCATTTCTAAAAATTCAACATCTCCAGTTTTCACGAAAACGCCTGTCTGGTTCTTAAAAATGTATGTCACGGTTAAGTTCTCAACGCTCCTGCCACATTTTTCAAACTATACCAATGACATGGTCTCATCGTATTCGAAATTCTTTGGAAATTCTAAATTCTGCGCACTCGTTCGTTGCTATCTTAGTTTGTAGACCGAGAGCTTTAGGGCGGAATCATAAGTGTGACATATGCATCGGGTGATGAAAAGCGGAATCAGCATACGACGATTTATGTTTTTTTCATACCACTGTGTATTTCATTCATCTCATTAATTTTTAGGGTTCCGTTCCCATATGGTAATATGGAACCATTATAAGTGTGGTCTAACCCTAAAATGTCTGTCACAATAAAGACTTCAAGAACTGTTCTTCCTAGAAACTTGAAATTAGTAATTCGGTACACTTATACATACATTCCAGTGGTCCACAAGTTTGAGACAACTTATCACTCAAAAATATTGTGAAACAAGTATACAGGGGGGGGCAAAGTGTAAACTCGAAAAAAAAAATTCTGAAAAATATATCATGTGGGATATCATTCCAAAGGGCTTGAAACAAAGATTCCAAAAATATTTTTCTCAACCTTTTCCGTAAGAAAGTTTGGGAGTTATTGCCAAAAATGTGTGAAAAAATACCATACCAAAAGTACCCCCACCTCATCTCCGAAACTACTTAAGTCAAAAATATGAAAAAATCATAGTCTGTACATGATTAGCTATATATTTAACGAAAACTATAGCGAATCTCAGAAGTTGTATAGTTTTTGAGAAATTCACGTCGTAAACTACTGGATTGGTTTTAATGAAATTACAACTTTTTATCAATAACTCCGGAGTCTGACTAGCCTTTGGCCGGTTTTGTTTTTTGGATTCAATCGCTGAGTCGTCACTAAGAATTATTGGCATTATTGCCAATCACAAAATTCAGTGCAGCAAAACAACAGTACGCTTAGATCTTTCCGCAGAAAGCGTACTCAAGGACACGTACTTCGGTGCAGTTCCACAGGAATACAACCAGTTTACTTAAGAAGCAATCCTAAGGAGCTCATCAAAGAACTGACGATGGGCATTCTTGGGAAAATGGACTTAAAGCATACAAACAGCATCCCCTCTCCCATCAGCACTTACATATATTTAGTTTCATTTTAGTCCCGTTGTCAAGTTAAGTGGTTTACGTGTATACTCGTACACTATGCGCCCAGATAACGAGAGAAAGTGTGATGAATTTTTTAACAACAAACACACATCCCTATGAGAGAAATGTTTTCCGACGATGATACAGTTACAGGATCTTCCATCGAGCTTCTGTCTCCGATTAAATTTCATCTAATGAATATTGCATTTGTAATGTAACAGGAGGCAAAGGAGGTCCTTTTTCCATTTCCTTGCCATATTCCATTGAAAATCTCATTCTCTTCGTTAAATTGATTTCAATTTAACACATAGAAAGGATATCGTACGAGCAGTACTTGCTGCTTGCACTCTATTCGCCTTGTTTGTATCCTGGATATTACAGTGTTATAGTATTAGATTGACGAAGGATGAATGAAGTAGTAACACAAAGTTGCAGACAACAACTAGAGGCTTCATTTCGTTATCATTTCATTTAATGCTTCTTTAAGTGATGTTGTGAGTAGTCCTTCGTCTCTCTTTCGCATCGTAGAAAAAGTCCCAAACAACAGCAGAAGGTTGCAGGCTATGAGAGTTTATTTGCTGCTGGTCACCCTGCTGATTCTGCACCGCTCGCTTCTAATAATCAGTGGAACGCATTTGTAGCGCATTTTGTGAGATTCGCTTCTGTCGTCAACGAGTGTTTTTTTTTTGCGAAGAATTTTTTATTAGTTGGATAGAATCCTGCAGCAAGGATAACAGATAAAACCATAAAAATACATGAGAACTGGATTACATTGGCTGCTAGATCTAGATTTGATGGGGGGAAGGGGGAGCAGATGGATGGTAAATCCTTAACTAAATTGAATGAATATGCTGTTTCTGCTTCCTCATCCCACTGAGTCCTTCCTTGACGTTCTTTTTTTGAGTGGAGTACACTCAGTCCTTGTGCAGTGTTGCAGTGGAAAAGTGGTTGTTTTTTTTGTGTTTATTTTTCGCCAGAGGAATGACATTCGTTTGGCATATGGCAACGGGAACAGTGCCGAGCTGAGATGGACAACACGGCATGGAACTTGGGTTGCCTGAGGGATATACTCGTACACTTTTACACAGACTTACTAGAAACTGCGGAGAAGCGGCGGCGGAGAGGGTAATGAAATTTTACTATGAACCTGGATACGAATGCAGTGAATAAAGTGGAGGAGGCGAAAAAGGATATGAAATTCTTTCAAATGGTTGGATATTGTTTTGAATGGGATCATTTGGGCGTTTTTTTTTTTCCTTTTTTTTTTTTTTGTGCATATATGAGGTGGTGGTGGTGGTTCCGGAGGATATACTCGTCGGACTTGCTTTAAGGAATGCTACCGCAATATTTGCCAACTGGTTTAATCGTCGTTTTATAAGTGTGGATTTAAGGACTGCAGTGTCGGCGGTGGTAGTTTTACTTTATCCACGAGAATATCTCTATATCTTTTACTGTCTGTCACTGCGCTCGATGGACAGTAGTTTCCACTTATTTTTTTTTTTTAAAGGACTTCTATTTTTTATGATGACTTTTTAAAAAGTTTTATTTTTGGAAAATTCGAATTAAATTGGCAGATTATTGGCTGAAGTTAGTTGTTTGGTGGGATGGGGGTAACTGAATCAATCGATTGACAACGAAATGAAATGAAGTAAGTTTACCTTGAGTATGCAAGGATTTTAAGTTTTTAGTGGCGTAGCGGGGAAATGGAAAGAAATAACTAAGACTATAGGAGGGTGAGCAACGTGGTTTAGTGTTAAGTGCGTTGGACAACTATGCATTATGAGTAAGCATAAGAGGTTCATTATGAGAAGTGAGTTGAATTGAAACTTTTTTGTACGTTTATACTCTTTATAGAGGAGTATTCGTTTTGCGGTCCTTATATTAGAAGGGACTTTTCTGTGAATTTACAGCAAACATATGCACTTACGTCTGGCTCGTACGAGTGATAGCTTAAACGCATCGCAGAACCTCTGGAGTTAATTTTGGTGGTCAGTTGCCTATGAATTGTTCGGAATATTTGCACACTGAAAGAGACTGCGTTTCAACGCTTGTTAGTTAAGGGGATAAAATCAACCTTTACTTGCCATCATATATCCATTTACAAGTACATGGTGACAAGTACAGTGAATAACACAAAAAATATGAATCGTATTTTTTTTTATTGTTTACTTTGTCATAAGCAAAGAGAAGCGTCTAAATCCCGACCATTTAGCTGCACACACTGTTGGAAGCAAGGGGATATGAATACCCTTATATGTTTTTAGTCAAAGATGACAACTTCACTGTCGATTATTGTAAGTACTTAATATTTTTCCAAATTATTCATTACATTTTATTAAAATAACTTAACCTTTTTCCTATTGAATTTCGATTTCTTCAAGTTGGTAAACTCAAATCTCATCGAAACACTTTTCACTTCAATTCAATTCAATTCAAATTAAATATGCAATCAAAGGTGATTTTGACCTTTCTTTCAAATCTGTTCTACCTCAAGAGTACATTGGGTCGTATTAATAAAACCAGACTTTACTCAAATATGAAGCAATTACTCAAATTCTGAACATTTGCTCGGATTCGTATGCGAGAGAACTTACTTGAGCATTTGCTTAGTTAGAAAGTGGCGTTTGCTCAGATTCGTATGAATAAAAGGCATAAATCTGAGCATTTGCTCGGAGAATTCCAAGTCTGCTATTTAGCTGACTCAGAGCGTTTGCTCCGTACTTTTTAGCCATAAACCGACTGACTTGCCGTGCGTTTTGGTAAAAAAAATAATAATTAAAAGGTAGCAGAATGGATAAAATTCCCTTGCGATGCTGATTAAACGATAAAAAACGGTGGTAAAGGCAAAATTTTAGTGTCGAGATATTCCACTTTTGTTTCATGCAAACTTTGGTCGTCGTCAATTTTGTCTAATTCGTCGATAAAATTGTTTGATACCACTTCATTTGTATTTCTTTCGCAACAGATGCGCTCGAGATCATACGAGTTAAGTGATTTGTGAACATGCTATATCTTCGTGCATATAGGAACACCGTGCAACTGACATTTTTTTAGAAATTTAGGTTTCAACACACCTATTTTTTTCAAATACTATTGCATACTCATATTTAAAATGAATTTGTCTAACTAAGACAGCAACATCAACAAGAACAAAATCGGACGGACAGCAACAACATAAACAGAATAATATCGGACGATGGGAAATTCCACAGTTGCCCGCTGCACACAATGGTCAACGGGATCGCAAAGAAAAACAATTAACTACCGTCATCAAGTTAACTTCACTTCACAGTCCAAAAGATTAAATCACATTTAAACTCATATTAATTTAGGTAATCCATTTAAGTAGGTACATAGCTATATTAATTTGTATAAGCAAAATGTCAGTTGTGCGATATGCTGTCAAAGGTCAAGCAAATGCTCACTTCGAATTTTCGAACTTGCTCAAGTAAATTTAAGTTTTATTCTGACCAATTTCGAGCAAATGCTAAATGACTTTACTTTGCTCAGAGCTTTTACTTGAAGTAATTGCTCATTTTTATTAATACGGCCCATTGTCATTCGAAGAATCAAAGACAGTGCGAACGCACCCCAAGGTTTGCAGTCTATCAATATATACAATCCACAAGTGTGGATTCTAAGTATTTGTAGTTTGAATTATTGACATTTCGCAAGAAAGTGGCATTTGTTAGAGTGTTTTTATTTTTGCATTGATTTAAATAATATTGCGAATAAATTAATTTAAAAAATTGGCCTATCGCGCGCACAGTATGTTAAAGAACGGGAATATGAAGTTTTACCTTATTGTGTGTTTTAGTTTTTGTGTTAATCGTGTCAGAAAATTGACAGGTAAAAGCCTGACATTCTGATTTATATATTAGTAAGATAAGATTTATTTAATATAATATTTTTAGTTGAGTATTTTTGAATTGCAACTCAATTAGATATTGTTAGCGCATGTATAGAAACAAGTAAATTTTTCATAAAGATGGATTTCGTTGGGGTGTGCGGAGAGCACCTGCGCACCTTAGAATAAACGTCACTGGTTGACGTGTTAACATTATTTCTGATGAAAGGGTTAAAGTGCGAAACTTGCGATAGGCATGTTAATCAAACTACTTAACCGTATTGTGCTATCAAAATCGTCACTGAGCGCATATTGATAGAGGTTAAGGACTGTGTATTGCGTAACCCACAAATTATATTATTCGTAGATTATTAAGTTAGATTGCGAGTAAACAAAATTTTTGGTCGAACTGTATATACGGTTTTATATCTTATTTCAATTTTTAATAACAAATGCTCTATTGCCAAAAAGAATTCACACAGAATTAAAAAATTCAATTCATTTGGGTGACCTTATTATTTTGAAACGCACTGTCCAATGATTTTTAACGCATCAGCAAATACAGATTTTTTTGTATTACTTTAATTTATAATTTCGAGAATGATTCGCGGTATGAAAACCCCCAAAAGGGTTAAACATATCTCCACCCACGCATATAAATTCCCATCAAATGGACCAAATGATGAGTTTGACGTTTACGAGTACATGATTAAGCATCTAAAAACAATGCCATTAGTGCTCATCATTATAGGTATTTTTATTTCAGTTTTTCTTTTTTTATTATTGAATTATTTTATTTAATTATTTTGCGAATTATTATAAGTGGTAGATTATACAGTCAGCTGGTTTTTTAATCTCTCAACGCACTCACCTTTGTATGAATTTAATCAAATTAATTGATTTGAAAGTTGATTTTGTTACGCTCATTGAACTCATTAACAGCGGTTTTTTTTTATTTTATTTTATTTGTTCTGGTCATTGTTCAATGTCATTTTAATTTTAATAAATTATTTCCGATTTGTATATGTGGTGGACACGCGTGAATTTCTCGATTGAGTGTGCTTTGAGGTATTGGTACACAATTTCATCACACACACACATATATATAGAAGTAATAAATGGAAAATTAATTTATGCGATTTCTATGAATAGGCAGAAAATTTAATTAATTATGTTCCATAGACTCCCGGGCTGGCGGCAAGAATTAAACTCAATCGATTAACCATTTGGAACAAATTAAATCAAATTTTGGATTCCTCTTTAAAAGCATCAAATACTCTCAGTGTTGAGATTAAAATCCAATCAGTTTGATTCGATAATGATGATGATGATGATTGCTCGTAGTTTGGTTCAATTTAATTCGGTATCCATCAGATGAGATATCAATTGAAGTTAATTGCTAATTTTACGCATTCGATTAGAAATCGAACAGAGGTTTATCAAATTAGATTGAGTGTTTTTTTTTTTAAAATTGACACAGCAAGACTCCATGTCCATGTTTATAAGCGTCACCCACTCAACTTGTATAGAGCGATAAAAAAAACAAAACAAAACCCTTTTCTGTCAGCTTAACCCCGGCCCAATCCAATTATTTATTTTGCCATTATTGCCCACAGGTGCTGTGAGCACTGACTACTTTAACGAATTAGGTTAATTTGGCTTAATGTACGATTACACTGAGCGGATTAAAATTGTAACCACCACCCAGGGCGAACTCCTCCCATCAAATAATCGCGCGACAAGATAAGTAAATAATTGAACAAAACAGCAAAAATGTCCTTTTTCCTGTTCTCGTTTTTTTTTTTTTTTTTATTGTGCGCGTGTATGGAAAAATGCGATCGCATGTGTAAATTGAAACGACATGCTCTGCCGACATCCTGTCGAATTTATCCTGTCTATTTTTATTATTTTTTTTTAATTCAGTTAGTCATTTCCCAGGGATATAATCCATCCACCTCCCGTTTTCCTGTTTTTGTTCCATTTTCGTCCTTTCGGAGGACGAAGAGTAGAGCGAAACTGGCGACACAAATTGATAATCCCTTCAATTGCACTCTCAATGTGTCTAGTGGGACATGTAATTACTATTATTATTATTACAGGATACAATTCCAATGCACGTTTCCCGCTAGCGAGATTGAAAATTGTTTGCATTGTTTTTCCGGCCTGACACAGTCTGAATTGGTGGTGGAGGGCATGATCTCCTTGCTACAAAAATTAACACGCCGCCATGTTGGTTTATATTTCACATTATCCATATAAAATGCGAGAAGCAATCACAGAACAGAGAACAACAACAGCAGTGAAATGTAATTTTTAAGCGAAATGATAAATTTCACTATAGCCAGGAGGGGGCTCAGACCAACAAAAGGACAATGAATCCTGTTCGCACGCTGGCATAATCATGGGCCACGTTTTTTTTTCTGGCTGTCGAGTTATCGAAACGGCTTCGTTGGTTTGGTTGCTTACACTGAGGTACCTGTCATAATTTTTTATTTCTTCAGTCGACAGTTATGGACAGCGACAGCCGATACAGTCTGCGACAGCAACATTGAAATGGTTTGAGATAAATTTTGTTATACTGTTGTCATAAAAAAAATTTATATATTTACTATATTCGGAGTCTCACAAGTTTGTCAAAATAAATTAAAAACAACTCTAAAACACAATTTGATTTACTTTAATGTCTTTCGATTGTCATTTGCTAAGCTATCCCTTTAGGGCTGGGAAAAGAATAACCCTGAGGTAAGGCATGCCTGTCGTACGAGGCGACTTAAGTCCACAAAGCTTACTATGTGTTGGCATGTGGAACACACCTTTGGATTGATAAGAGCTTAACCATTGGCTGTCTAACAGTATCAGCTGTTAAGTTAACAGTCAGTGATTCAAGTCAAAAGATTCTCCGCCTACATACGTCTTATACCTATATAAAAATGAGCTGTTCGTTTGATACCTCAAAACTCATAAACTAATCATCCGATTGAGCTGAAACTTACACTATATACTTTTTATGATGTTTGACGTGTTCGTACATCAAAAAATTTCAAGTTTTCCGGTAGATGGCGCTGGACCTCAAACATTTCAAAACCATCCGATTGAGCTGAAACTTTCACAATATATATGTAATGAAGTGAGAAATGTTTGTAAATCAAAAGTTTTAAAGTTTTCCGATAGATGGCGCTGACAACCAAAATCTCAAAATGATTATTTCAGTAATACACAATGACAGCTAACAGCTAACTTTTGATTTACGTGCACTTCTCGCTTCATAACATATACATGTATAAATACATATATTGTATAAGTTTCCCGATGACATCGTTCGGTGTATCAAAAGTCACTTGAACAAATTTCATTCTATTTTATGACATAAACACTTTTCTCAATGGGTATAGCGAAGCGCACCGGGTAACCACTAGTTGAATTATACATATGTATGCACATTGAGCAAAAATAATAGAAGTTTTGATTTTGACTTTTAGCTAAAACCGAACCAATTATTTTTTTTAGGTTAGGTTAGGTTGTAAAGGGGTTATGAGGGTGAGCCATCAAAAAACAGAAGACACCATAATGGCCCCATCGCGATCCCCCGGGACCATCGTAGGATGGTACCTAGACTGAAACATTTTCGTCTAAACAATTAATTTCCCTGCAAAGGTTTACGATTTTATTGTGGCCAGTTCGGCCAACCTCTAACAGTGTATTAAAAGTAATTCCCTATTAAAGATGTAATCCCCTAAAAAATTCTTTCGATAACGAGCAAAAGCCTGACTATCACAAAGAATATAGGTCACGATGTCCTTCGCAACTGGCGGGTCAGAACCCATTAAAAAAAAAAAATCACAAAGGATATGTTCTATATACCTATGTCATTACAGTATCTGCATTCGTCCGTGTTTGAAAGACCCATTCTTTTGGCATGTTTCCTCAAGAGACAGTGGCCGGAGAGTATTCTAATTAGAGTTCTTAACTACCCTATTTAGTCCAAGGGTTGCGTTGGTCCTTTTGAGATCTATGGCTGGCGAAAGAGCCTTGGATCTCCTATGTCTCTCTATTCTTAACCATCTATTGTCCGTCATACTTATGATTGTGTTGTTAAGTTTTTCCCTGATGCCACATGATGGTGGTGCTATGTTCACCATCTCAATTCCTTGCTAGTTCATCAGCAAGTTCATTTCCCTTTACGCTAGAGTTTCCAGGCACACACTTTGACCATATTGTGTCTGCTTAGTGATTCAAGCACAGAGCGACGTCCTTCTAAGATTTCCGATCTAACGATACATGTTTCTAGTGCTCTTAGCACGGCCTGACTGTCTGTTATTATCTTTGCCACCAACAGCTCTGCCGCTCTCCGCACAGCCAGGATATCTGTCTGAAATACACTACAGTCGTCTGGAAGTCTAAGAAACGTATTTAGCTCCGGTTCTCTTGAGTAGATACTAGAGCCCGTGCCATTGTCGGTTTTCGACCTATCAGTATAGAGGGCAATGTGTTTGGTAGGCGCTGTGTTTCCCAATCTTTTCTCTCCGGGTACAGCGTTTCATTATCTTTGCTGACATTCAGGAATTTCAAACCAAATAAAACGTTTTAATTCTAAACTCGCCGCTTTCAGTGATAATCTTTTGAGCGTTTAGATTTTCTATCAAGATTTTAAGAAGAGTTGAAGGTATTTAGTTATTTATTACTTACTAGTGGAACCCATGCTCGCCTTGCTTCGCATTCTAATGGCTTTCTTATGCATACAAATATGCAATTTCAGTGGGAGCGTAGAAACATCAAAGTATTTGTCTAAGTCCACAAAAGTGTTTAGTAAATTTTGTTGATTAACTACGTTTTATCAAAAACGGTTCAATGTGTAACTTTCAGCCCCTAACTGCAGATTTCATTGTTCTCAAAAACGCACCGCACCGTAGCCCGTCAACACTTCCGCCTCTACCAGATGTCATTGCAAAATTGTCTCTAGGTCGGGTGCCATTACATTATTTAGGCGGGCTCAAGTTTCTTAGAAGAATAGTAGGAACACCCACTTTTAGTTTTATTTTATGTGATGGCAGCGAAAGCGAGAGTTTAAAAATTCGACCAGATATCTGGTTGTTACTTCTTGGTCCACAACCCGGGTGATTGAAATACATTCTGCACTTTGACCATCAGCACGTGAAAATATCTCGCTGTTAATTGCTGGAGCTTAATCATTCCGAGGCAACAAAATAGCTCGCTCACAAAGCTAAGAATTCTTACGGTTTTTTAGTTGTGATATATCACCTTAAACCTTGTGATAAATTTACTTTTCCGTTTTCTTCCGGAAGCGTTCCTCCACCAATTTTAAATAACAAATCAGAGAAATATTGTGCGTTCGGATGTGCCTCGTGGCACTACTGATAACGTTTGCCTAAAGTCTCGGCAAAATAACACTGTTAACCAAACATCCCAGATAACTTCCACATAGCAAATACATATGTGCATACATATATGAACCAAAACTAACTCTTAAAACAACAGAAGTTCACTTTGGGTAGAATATTTGTTTTTGATCGTTTTTTTTTTTAAATTTATTAAAAATATTTATAAACCGAAAATACAATTCACTGCTCTAGAAAATTCTCTTTCTTTTGACACCTCATTTGTTAAGATTGGTTGAGTGTGAGAGCCGCAAATGGTGATAATAATTGTAGCACATTGAAGTACAAAGCATATCATCATGTTAGAGCGCGCACATATACTCACACACACACTATTGCAACGATACCCACTGCTGCACGACTGTTGGCGGTGGTCTCCGCTGAAGGAAAATTGTGGGCGATGTTTTGAATAATTGTTTTGAACATTGCTCAGCTTCAGGATAACGCAGGAGGATGTTTTATATCTCAAATGAATCAGCGGCAGATCTACTAATTTCACCTATTTTTTGATTTTCAATCCGATAAGCCATTATTGAGTTAGGGTTGTATAATGATAATATTCCTCTTCGATATACAGCTATTTTCACTACTATGTAAGACCCAGTAGGCTGAGCAAAAAATTACATAGCTTGTGATCATCCTGGGTACTTAAGAAGCATTTCAAAAAAAGTTTCATCGAAATCTGTCTAGCGGTTTTCACGCTATTAGGTAACCAACAAAAAAACCTCTACAGTTTTATAATATTTATAGATTATCTTAATATACTCGTATTAAAACGTTGGCCCGACTATCACGGCTGAACCACTGGAACTGTCCACCTTATATTCACACCATATGTTCATGTGGTGCTCCGGATGGTTTTTGTTTATGTTAGAACCCCCTAGGTGGCGTTGGAATCGCCTTTTCAAAATTCTTATTTAAGGGACGAATTGGCTCAAATTCACACCATATAATATTTAAATAAAAAGAAAGTCTTTGGCAAAATTTCGACCCGACAGGTGGCGCTGGGGTGCAGATATTTACGAAAATGTAGTTTTCCCCGTATATAATTTTCATATCAACAATATTAAATTTAAATGTAATAATATAGTTTGGTGTAGTCGCAAAAACTTCCCACAGGTGGCGTTGGTAATTATCTATCATGTGAGTAACGCAACTGTTTGCGTAAACCGGCGAAGCCGGGCGGATTAGCAAGTAACAATCTAATTTTATAAAGTGTCGATAGCTTAGTTTAATGTAAAAATAGCCAAATTTTTTGTCGCTCAGTGTATCCATTGTTCTGTTTCTCGGTTGTGTCTTTTTTTTTTTGGGGAAAATTTTAACTGTTTTGTCAACAAAATGTTAAAAGAAAAAAATGCATCCATACATTTATATCCTTTTAACTCCGTTTAATGCAAACATAATCCTGCCATGACATACATAATGGCCTTATGTAGGCTTCCATTCAAATTATGTCCTTTTCGTTGTTCTCTGGTTTTCCTCTGATGTTGTGGCTATTTTTTCTTTTTTTCTTTTTCCTTTTTTTTTAACCAACATTTGTTGGTTGAATTCGAATTTTGAACGAGACTATAAATGGAAATTGCGTGCACCGAGGGAGTTTTCATACACATACACGAGTATTTCTATTCATAAAGAAGGGGTCCTGAATAAAAGGGATATTGGTCGTGACTTATAGAACGTATGGTTTTTTATTTTATTTTATTTTTCATGCATTTAAAAAAAAGCAAACAATGTCCGCGGACATACTCGTATTTAATGCGATCTTTGACAGGACGAATGAGCGTTATAATAATGTATTCAAATTATATTTTAATTATGATTGCATGCCATAACGTATTCAGTGTTTCTAGTTTAATTATTTGAACGGAATGAATGAATGTGGTTAGCGATTTTTTAATCGCCTAAGGTCGACTTACTTATGTATTCCTTACAAAAAAAACCCCCCTTCCTTCTCTCGTAAATCAATAAAAGATACCGCCTTTCATCACAGGCTTTCTAAAACATCATTAATCTACTTATAATCCATTAAGAAGGAGAAAAAATAAATAACGTCAATAATGTAATTACCCACAAGCAGACGAAGACCGAAAATTAAATATCAACAAGGACTTCAACTGCACACACGCACTCTAAACAGAGCACATACTGAAGAAGCAATTTTAAAATCATAAATCTGATTAATTACCGCAAAATGAGAAGGATAAATATTTAATTAGCTTCTTCTTAGTGGTGGTGTAGTGGTTGGTGGTTGAAGGCTTTCCCACAGACCTCAGCTATTATCATTATCATGTCGTCTCCGGGGCTGGTTGTGTCATTTTCCGTTTTCCACTTTGGCTTACATACATATGAGTATACTTCAAATGAATTATTAAAGGATTTCTTTTTCCACTTGAGTGGGTCCCCCTCTTTTTTTTCCGCTATGCTTCCTTCATTAGATTTTATAATCATATCCTCTGCGTATACTGCTGGTACTGGTACTGTGTGCTCTGTCTCATTATCCATCTCGTCGTTCTTCAACGATGACGACGAGGACGACCACACGCGAACATATGTGTTCAACCGCTAAGCATCATCATCACTCAGACTTAAAGTGCCACTTTTTCTTGTTCATAATTTCATTAAGCTCAGCAAGACCCAAGGAGGATGATATATGCGTATATTTGTCTATGACTGTCTATATGTAAGTATTTCACTGTGTATCCTTGAAAAGGGGGCGGTGCGGTGGGCAAAAAGGATACTCGCCGCGTATGTAACGCGAAAATTCACTACTGGCAATTTTAATGGAATCCCATTTTGGTTAATTGCCACACAGATGAGATGAGTATGGAGTCCTTGTTGTCCCTCTGCACAACACAACTATACTTGTACTCTGTATAACTGTGCCTTGTGGGAAATATGTTGCTATTACATATTTCCTATTTTTTTTAAGTGCAGGGCAGGACTTTCCATTGTTCTATGCCATCAGAGCATGGGAGTAAGCCATTGTGTGCATTGTTTCTCATTTTAACCCTCTGCCGGCGAAGATAAGCAACTTAATTATTTTTCTGTAACCTCCGCTATTGCCGATGGTGTATGAGGACACCGCTGGGTGTAATAGTGAGAAATGCTCTAATTTTTTCCTTCTACGCGACAGTGGGAGGGTGGAGAATTATTTAGAAATTACCCATAAGGATGTGTAAGTCACAATCAACGTACAAAAAAGGTGAAACATTAAATTTGGATCAATTTCCTGTGGAAAGGGGATTGCTTTACAGACATCCGCTTTAATGCGTTTCAAAGGGAAAAAGAGAATTTAATCGATTACGTTTGAAGTTTTTTTTTTTTTTATAAGAAACAAAAAATAATATAAATGCTAATGGGATTTTGTTGTCTTTGTTTGGAGTTAAAACGTTGTATTAAAAAAACATCCCATTCACATATAAGTAGAACCACTTGTATTGGAAGCAGTAAATATTTAATTTTATATCAGTGGCTCTTTTTTATTAAAAAAAAAGTGTAGGTTTATAGTGACAGCCTTGTGGTACTTTTTTTAATTTATTTTAGAGAGCAGAGCTTTAGAGTTGGACTGGCACGGCCTACTCAATGACTAGCCCATTGTACCGGCAGATAGGGAACCGCATTTTAATGTATTTTTTTTCTGTCTTTCGAAAAAGACAAGTAGGCCTAAGTATCGTGTCAGTGCTCAGTGGCACAAAATCTGGGATGACAGAAGCCACCACGATCTGCTATCCAATCCGGGCAGAATAGAGTACATAACCCTCCTCAGACCCCTGGGGCCTATTCCACAAAAGCACTCTGCACTTTGCAAAATTTGCAGAGTCCGACCGCTCCACAAATATTCTAGGAGTGTCTGAAATTCCGCTCTGAATTTATGAATGTCCGCAGAGTGATGATTTCTTTTTATATTTTGTGAGTAATGTTGAGGGAAACAACGGAAAACTGTCGTTTTGAACAACATGGCCTTCTGTTTCACAAAAAGATTGTTTTTTTTTTGCAAAAAGGTAACGCGAAAATATGGCTGAAAAAAAGTTGGCGGTTTTACAAGTAATTAAAGACAAAAAGAGCATTTTATTTGGTTCATTTTCCTCAACGATAACTAATGTTGATAAAGAAAATGTTTGAAAAGCTTTCGGACTCGTAGCTCAAAATCTATGAATCTTTCCTGAAAAATTTTGGCAAAAACGCCAAAAACAAAAAAGGAAAATTTCATCGCGGCGCCCCTCGCGCCAGCAATTTGTACTATAGAATTTGGCCACCTTTAGATTATATTACACCCCCGTACCAAAAAAAACGCCGCCCTAAAAAAATTTTGTGCTTTTATGACTTCCGGATGCATTTCTCTCATTTTTTTTAACACATACGTAGGTATAATTGCACAGTTTCGTTGACCAGCTTAGTCTTACGCATTAGGCCGCGGGTACGCAGTGAGCGACTGAGTGACGTCGCTCTACATTCAATTTTGTTTTAATTTGACGTTGATTTCATGTTTTAATTTTTTTGCATCGCTCAGTACTCGTCGCTTAGTTGCTCATCGCTTAGTCGCTCACTGCGTGGCCGCAGCCTTAGTGTTTTAGAATTTGTCAAAGTTGCTACGAAAGCACTGTGAGGCGGCTTTCAAAAAAATTGAGCTCGATGGGGAAAACGGAGAGGCAACCTGGAAGCGGAAGATCGAAAAAGACGACAGCACAGCAAGATAGGATTTTGGAGCGCATGTCACTCAAGAATTGCTTTGCAGCAGCCAACGAACTGAAAAAGGAGGTGAACGAGACATGTACTACTACACGCGAAGTGTTCAGCGCCGGCTAAACAAAGTGGGTTTTCAAGCCCGTCGACTTGCGAAGAAGCCACTTGAAAAAGAAAAGGTTGGCGTGGGCTAAAGAGCACCGGGAATGAACCGCTGACGATTGGAGAAGAGTCATATTTACTGACGAATCCAAGTTCAAACTCATCGGACCTTATACCCCGTCTCCACGAGACATTTCCCAAGACATGTTCTTCGACTTGACATGCAAATGTCTCGTGGAGAACCCTAATTTGATGTCCAAACTAAAAACATGTCCGCGATGTCAGCATTTTAGTTTTGTCTTCTCGGCGAACTGAAATCCAGATTTTTCTCTGACATTTGGCCGTTTGGCAGGTAGATTTTCATTCGGTGGGTTTCTCGGTAGAGTGAACATGTCGCGCTGAGTTGGTTTGGTAGGTAGATTTTAATTTTAGGGTATTTTCGTAGAGTGAAGATGCTGGTTGGGTGTTAGATTTTCATTCAATGGTGTTTCCGTAGAATATTTCACTGCTTTTAAAGCGAGAATTGCGCGTTGTTTCTTTCTCGACGTCAGCTTGTAGATTGAAATGTCTTGGCATGAGTTGCCACCGAAGGTAAACAAGAAAAAAACCTGTTTCTAGTCAAGAAGTAGTTTTGGCAGAAATATGTCTCGTGGAGACGCGGTGTTATGGAAAGCAGACACTGCGAAGGAGAGCCAATCAATGATATTCGGACGAATGCTTACTTCCGACCGTAACGCATTCACCATATGTCATGGGATGGGGATGCATGACAAATTGGGGTCTTGGACGTATTCTGCTGTTCGATGGTTTTGTGAATGCAGAAAAATATAAAGAAATCATTGCAGATGGTGTTGTTCCTACAATAGAGGAGTTATGCTGCTACGTCCCCCGACGATTCCGCTCCCTGTCATCGTGCTCGTTCGGTAAGTAAAACCAAATTATGACTTAAGATCTGCGCTCCTAACCTCGTCTAATTATTATTATTTTTCAACAGATAACCCCATTGATAGAAGATATTCGACTGGAATCCCTAAATTGGCCCGGAAACAGCCCTGACCTGAATATAATAGAAAACTTGTGGTCAATTATGGGCCGCAAGGTACGCAACAAGGCCCCTAAAACTATTGCAGAGCTCAAAGTAGTAATAAAAGAGGTATGGACTGAAGACAGCACAAGAAATCGAAAAACTTTATGACTCGATGCCACGAAGGGTTCAAGCGGTCATAAAGGCTATGGGTGGTGCTACGAAATATAAGGGAAAAACTAAAACCGTTTTTCTTGTAAAAATTGGCTCAATTAAATGTTCCTTTAATTAGTTTAATAAAAAAAAGTAAAAAAAAAACTAACAAGTGCAACTACAAGTAATACAAGTGCGAAACCAAACTTAGTTAATTTCTCCTTCACACAGAGTAATAATAGCAATAGTCATGTGTTCACGAGTACCTGGTACTCACGCCTTTTTTTCTTTTCTATTTGGAAAAAAACCAACACTACTTCTTTGGGTTTGTTTTTCTTTTTTCAATTTGGAAAAAAGGCCAAAAAATGTTCTGGCGTTTTTTTTAAACAATTCTTTTTAGCGTTTTTTCATTCTCCTCTGCAGTCAAGTACAGAAAAGGAAAATCAACGTAGGATGCTCTCCATCATCTTGTCAATAAGATAGAGGGGGTTCATCGCTCTCTGTGCTTTTCTTGACATTGAAAGCGCCTTCGACAACACTGGCTATGACTCAATTTCATTCATTTGGCCATTCGCCAAAGAGGGACCGAAGATCTGACCAACAGCTGGACTAGGACCATGCTGAAAAGTCGTATCATAAAATCCACTTCAGGAGATACAGATATCGGTGGCTGTCATGGTAATCAAATGCTGCCCACAAGGGGGTATCCTTTCCCCTCTGCTGTGGTCTTTTGTAATCGATGATTTGCTTGCTGATCTACGCAACACGAGCTATGAAGCCAATGACCTAACTGTCGTAGTGAGTGATAAATTCGACTCAACCATCACGAGTGCACTTCAAATCGTTTCAGAATTTGTCAGTCAATCCCTGTAAAACCGTGAAGGGTACTTCACGAAAAGAATGATCATTGACCTAGGTACTAGGTCCAAATTCTCAGGCCCAAAACCCTCTTGTGGCACCAACACCAACTGGGCAACAATCTCCAGCCTTAATTAACAAACGGGAATATAAACTCTGACTCTCTTATTGGAGAACTATCCCAGGGCTTAGACAAACCAAACTGTTAATTAAACCTTACGCCCATCAAAAGGGTGTAAGATCAGAAGGATATGAGGTATCTAACAAGCTTTTTTCCCGGTCACTGCCAGTTACGATACCACCTAAACAAGTTAGGCCTGTTAGGGCTTGCGAATACCCGAATGGGGTCAAACGGCATACTCCTCAGACATTATGATTTAAAAATGCGTCAACCAAGGATATACTAAAAAGGTGGTTTGCCTCTTGGACGAATTAGAATCCTAGATACCATAGATCTTTAAAGTCGCAGTATCAGCCTTGGGGTAGGATCCAGTAAATAAAAAAAAAAGGTTGAGTGGACATGATTACTCCCTTCGAAGGGGAATTTATGCGAATTCGTTCACGTAATCGTAATGCATTGCGATTCGATACTCTTTACCATGCTTTAATATTTCTTTTATTAGAAGTCATGAAAAACTAATAAAACCTGCAAAAAATTATATAAAACTCCACCAACAAATTGTTTAGTCTTCCATCAAAATTATTCACACAGTTGTTTATATGTACACACTCATAAAACCTCCTGTAACTGTCAGGGAAAGAATTTGTATAGAAATCCTTGGTATTTCTTGTGCCAGTGATTCCGGTTATCAATCAACAATAGCTAAACGTGCAATAGCATTCAAAGTGTTCATAAGTAGCTTAGCTGGAATAAATTTCCCATCTCTCTCGATTGGTGTGCTCTGAAAAATTCAAATCACCTCAATAAATCCTTCCCAGACTCATACATATACACAAACTCAGAGCAAATGTTCGCTATGCTATGATATTTGCACATCTCCATTATGAAGAATTCACCATTTCTCAACATGTCGGCAATATGCTGCTGCTGCTGCTGCCGCCTCTATCCATATCCTTGAACCATTAAATCTTTGCTCGCTTATTCCGGAAAATGGCTTTCACCAGTTAGGCATCAGTATATCCGGCCACATGTGCACACGAACATATATCACAAATCGACACATGACTCATGAATGTGTGTACAAGTGTAGGTGTATGTATCTGGAGTAGAAACCGACAGACCGACAAGCATAAAAGGTTTTATCCTATTAACTTCTTTACGCATATAAATGCAGTCTCCTCATCTTTTTGCTCTGACACAGATGTGTCCTACCATGCACCACCACCTACCTACCTAGTCGAATGAGTATGTCAGGATCGATTTGAGCATACACACATGTACGGCATATGCCGAAAACGTAACCAACCATACAAGGCTAATGGCACTCGTACCTTGCTGGCGCTAGCCGCACGTTGTCGATGTTACGTGCTACGCGCTCGCTCCTGCTACCTTTGGCGAAAATCCTTCTTCGTCTTGTTGGTTGGTTGGTTGGTTGGTTCATGTGTTGAGATCGCTTAATGGAACTGCACATAATAATAATTCCAACATAATATTCTACGAGATGTCCTTGTACCCTAACCATAGCAGTTCGGTCTCAGGTTTCCAGAAGTCCTGACCAAGTTTCAACTAACCCTGAGTATGAGAGGATATCCACATGTTAGTTTGAATATTATACGCCGTCGGTTGGTAGGATATGGCAAATCTCTTCTGCATTATTTATTCGAATTTTTAATTAGCTTCTGACTGAGCAAGGACGCTAGAGAATGTAGTACAGTTTCTGTGTATCTCTGTGTATGTGTGATGGGGGTAATAGTAGCGATGCCGGTAGTATCTTCTTATTTGTAAGTAAATAATCCTGTACCCTCTTACAGCTGCTTAAGATGGGAATCTTGTTTAGCCATTTATGTTGCCAATTTATGTGTGGGCGGGTGGGTGGAATGCCAGTGAATTTTCCCTTCAAAACTGTCGAATTGGTCAGGAAAGTGTGCACACATGGTGTAGTGGTGCATTTGAAGTAGATATTCCATTTTGTTAGATTCTTTATGTGTATGTGAATGGAGTCGGCGTGTGTTCAAGCAATCCCATGCAATTGCTAATTGTGTGGTTTATAAGTTCAAACGGGACAGAAAAGCAGTTTTAAAAGACGAATCTTTTAATCCTTCGATAGAAAAGTGTTTAAATATTTATATGCTTACGATGATGAGACTTTAGTAAAGATTACTTAATTCAACTAAAGTGATATCTGCCGTTGACTGCATACAGTCTATGCTTCTTAGGTGCTGTTAGGCAACTCATTCATTTGAATGATGTTAGAAATGTATCTAGAGACAATGATCTAATTTACGAATGTATCCCTCCACATCTGTTCTATGTTCTATTTAATATTAAATTTGGAAAAAAAAAATAAAACCGACATTTTTTAAAATAATAGAAAAATGATCTAGAAGCCTATCCAAAGATGAATAACTTTGTGAGATCTGACTCAGGTTAATTAACAAAGATCAGTACTGACAGATATATATTATTTGTACTCAACGTTCTCTTAGGGCCGATTTCTTGACAGAGTACTAGCCCTAATACTGAGGTTTAGACCAAATGCTAGTACTCAAATCGGTACTAAGTCATTTCTTCACCAGGTACTAACTGCCTAGCTCCCTGAATTTGGTACCGAGTACTAGCTAATACTCGGTACCAGCTGGACCCTCAAAATTGCCGGACTAGTAGCGTTAATACCTGAAAAAAATCAATTTCATTTCTTCACAACAAAAACAGTACTCGATTTTGATATTTTCTTGACTGTCATTCTATAATTTGTTATTAATTTGTGTATTTCGTGTACATACATTGATAAAATGGATTTAATTTTTGGTGGTGAAAATTGATTTCGCGATTTCGAAGACATCGAAAACGATGAAAGAATCGAAGTTCGTGGATTTAACCGCCGCATCTACCATATGTCACAACGGAATATAGTAAATAATTGGGACGATGTGGATTTTTTTCGGCATTTTCAATTGTCGATGCAGCACTTACAGGCACGGTAAAAAAACGAATTCTATATTATTTCAGTTGTATTCATTTGTTTAATTTCCACCTTAACGAATTCGAGTGAAATCCAAAAGAAATTAAATTCTGGATTAAAATATCATGTTGTACACGATCGAACGCTTTGGAAAAATCTCTGAAAATAGTACCGACTTGACCACGGTTTTCCATACTTTGAAGACAACAATTACTAAAAATTGGTAAGTCAGTGGTGGTCGACCTTCCACTAACAAAGCCATGTTGAAATACTGATATGTGATTTCGTACCATTGAGTAGATGTATGTATTTCTTGACAACAGCTTCAAAAACTTTCAGTATAAACTGCAGCTTCACTATAGGCCTATAACTCTCAACCATTTTTTTGGAACCAGACTTATGAATTGGCGAAATAAATGAGGATTTCCAACACAGCAAGAATACACTCTTTTTTAGAGATAAATTAAATATCTTTTGAAGTGGCTTTACCAAGCAAAATCGTTTTTTTTTTTTTTAAATAATGGGGGAACCTTATCGGGGTCACAGGTAACGCTTTCTTCAAGACTAGAGAGCTCTAAAAGAATGTCCTTCGTCGATAGACTTAAGGAACCCAAATCAAAATAAGGCTCGTCATTGCATGGAGAGTACTATGCTGTCGATTCAGCAACAAAATTTGACTGGAAAAATGAAGCAAACATATTACAAATTTCAGTCAAGTCGGTACTAGCGGACCCCTTGAATTTCATTGTGCAGGGTATGTCAAGTGACTTCTTTTTTCTTACACTGGTACATTCCGTACATGGCCTTTTTTAAATTGCATAAGCGTTTATTGCACCAAACTGGCTTTGTTAAATTTTGTATCCTGGAAGTATCTAGATATAAATCTAGAGTGCACAACCTCAATTATACTCAGTTTAGAACAAAATAATAAAAAAAAAAAATGACAGAAAACAGCCGAAATTATATAAAAATTTAATTTCAGAAGTCAAAATAGTATCAAAATCGATTTTATACCAGTTTAGACGTATTAGGTTGCTAATACGCCTGCGTGAACCTAGTACCGGTACTAGAAATGTGAAGAAATGCACGAGTACTAGCTTATCGTTGATACCGAGTACTAGAGATAGCTCCAGAGCTAGCTGGTTCGGGTATTAGACAGACTTAGTACTAATGTGAAGAAATCGGCCGTTAAACTCCCCATAAGTAATTCTTTGATATTCTCTCACATTGAACGACTTCTAAAGAAAATTTGTAATAATGTCAATAAATTCGACAAGAATATCCATACGGTGCAGTGCAATAAGCCCTTCTACGTAAAAGCTCTACTAATATCAGCAGACACACACTGGACCTGCTGGGCGCAGTCGTTGGCCAGCCGCGCCAAGTTTTGATTGCTTATAATAATTACAGTAAATAAAGTTAATTGTTATTTTGTTGTATCACCGGTACCTAAATGATATCAGTGTTTTATTTAAAACCGGTCATCACAGTTAGATTTCCTGAAAATGGAGTGGGTTTAGTCGGTTTGAGACCAACACACTGGTGGCACATTGCCATCCCTGAAGGTGGGGATAAAAAAACAAAAAACCTGGTAGGTACAACTTAAGGTAAGAGAACTATGACTCGAAGTAAATAAAAGACAGCACAGAGTTCAACGAGCACGAATTCAAAGTTACCTACATATGTATTTCACTGCTGTCAAAAGATGTTCTGGAGAGTTATGAGTGAAGGAATATATAATATGTAAATAATGTCGTCAACGTCTTCAACTTTAACGTTTTTAGTACAAGATGACCATAGGCTTAAAAACTCATGGGTATTGTATACCAAGTAAAATCAACAGGCATTATCTGCAGGTACCTTGAATCATTTTGAAATAGACACAGTAAATTTGAGGACCATTACCTCTTCACGATAAAATGTTACTTACTCATTTAACACCGCGTTAGACAGACCACTTTAAATTTGTTCCAATCATTAAGTTTATAACACAAGGTCCCATACTTTGTCGCGTCCTATGATCTTCTACTATTTAAAAAAAGCAACGCCTGGACCCAAGCATCTTTTACCACCATTATCATATTTCCTCTATCATGGGTCAATAACATTAACAACAAGCAGCACACCCATTACGCGTATTACACTATGAAATAAAAAGTAACCGACCACCGACCAACCAACCAACAAACGCAACAATCCGTGTATTAATTGCGTCATAAATCTACAACAAGACGAAACCAAGAAAGAAAAAGAAACCCGACAACATAGCGCTGATAAAATAATGTTCTGTATCATTAATTTCGAATTTAATATTGTATATCCTTCGCCAGTGGGGTGGGATTAATGGGTAATGGCCGCCGCCAACCCCAATGTCCCGCTGCAACACAGTAACAACTGAAACACAGCACGGCTAATTCGATAATTTGTTTCAGATTATGGCCGAATTAGTCCGCAAAATTTATGGTGAAAACTTAAATAATCTTTTGTATGGTGATAACCAAGGATATTCGGATCTATATCTTTGGCTTACATCACATGGTATTGGTTTTGGAACAGAGAGAAAAGCCGGGAAAAAAGAACCGAAAATGTAGCGATAACTCTGACAGAGGAGATTTATGGAGGCGTTAATAGGACCGGCATGGTAGCGGGATGGGGATACTACACACTAACCATTCCAAAACGGATGGAGTGCCAATATCATAAGAGGAAAACCAACGACCACACCATTGGAGATTTGCGTTCCTCCTCTTTGTCTTAATGTGTGAGTGGAGTGGTAAAGTTTCAACAAGGATACAATGTTTTCTTGGCTTTTCTTTTTCGTCTTTGGTGGAAGTTTTATTGCCGAAAAAATTATTACTTTTGGATTTAAGCCGTCCTATTGGCTTTGGATTTATTTTTATGGACGCATTGATGGCATTTTGCTGGTGTTTTATTGCGCATAGCTACTGAGAAGTGCAAAAGTTGCTTTAACTGACCGATGTGATATCGGTGGCGTTGCGGTGTCCAACTGATTGGATTAGGTATATCTTGGAATATGAGTCACAATAGCCGGTGCGCGATTCGGTACAGAGATGTTTTTTTTCGAACCGGAAAAAGATAGGGGCTGCAACATACTCTGCAATTATTAGGAGCCACTGTCCAATGGACTTCTACAAAGCTATATGAATAAACTCACCAATGTACAAAGACTAGCAGAACTTGCTACGACATTAGCACTAAGAAGTAAGCCGTAGGGCAGTATTGGACATGATTCTTCACTATCTATCGCTGGAAAAAATGGTAGGTTTTTTTCACAAGTTAACCTGTGAACTTGCACATGCTAATGACTGAAAACATATTGAAAACTAATAACATTCTTAAATAGAAGTAAAAATATAAAGGGTACAAATAAATATATGTAGATACAAACTCACTGGCAACACACATCAAATCACTTTTGAATATAGACTGTACGGCAACCTCTTACTACTTCGCCTTTCCGTTAGTACACGATGAAACATAAGATAGGCCTATTTCGATTGACGAAGTAACATACAAAACGCAATAGGTAAAAGTAAAAATAACAAAGCTCCAGGAGAAGACAGAATACCATTTGAATTCTACAAAAATGCTCCCACCGGTTTTGTTCAGAAACTGGTTGATGGTTTCAACAACATTTTCACTTTTGGGACGCTTCCAGAAAGCTTTCAAAAAAGTATAATTTTTCCATTGTTTAAGAAAGGAGACGTAAATGACATAGGAAATTATAGAGGCATATCATTCCTAAACACCTCTCTTAAACTATTCGCAAGCGTACTTCTAGCTCGAATAACGACTTGGGTGGAATACAATGGTATTTTGAGTAAATTCTAGGCTGGATTCAGGTCGAATCCACAAGTGGATAACATCTTTGTCCTTACAAATATTGGAAGGATTTATCTCGACTAGGGGAAAAAACTGCATGTCTTCTTTGTCGATTTTCAAGCAGCGTAGATAGAAGAGCTCTTTCCTTAAGCTGAGTAATCTAGAAATCTCTTCCAAAATACTTAGGGTTCTGGAGGGCATGTACACTAATGACCAATCTGCAGTTTGGGATGGACATTCCTTGTCAGAGTGGTTTAAACCCACCTCAGGCGTCAAGCAAGGTTGCCAACTAAGCCCTCTTTTGTTCAGCCTATTTTTGGATGATCTTCTCTCCTACTTACCCGGAGGCATAGCATTCAATAACATGACGGTTGAAGGCCTATTGTTTGCAGATGACATTGTACTGTTATCAGATTCATCAAACATGCTTCAATTCATGATTAACAGACTGGAAGAGTACTGTCTCCAATGGAATCTTTTTGTGAACACAAGCAAATCAAAAGTGATGATATTTCGTAACAGTTCTGGGAGATAATTAAGAGAAGAACAGTGGAACCTAGCTACGGTCCAATTAGAAGTTGTAAAAGAGTATCGCTACCTTGGTGTAATCCTTACACCTAGACTGTCGTTTAAGCTACACCTCCAAAACAAACTTAAGGAATCAAAGAAAGCTTTAAGCTGCTCATGGAAAAATGTTCTCAGTCGGAAAGATGTGCCAGCCCAATCAAAATACAAGCTATTCGAAGCAACTACAAGATCCGTTATGTTTTACGCAAGCCAGATATGGGGACACGATAAGTACGAAGAAGTTGAAAAGCTGCAAAGATTCTTCCTCAAGCACTTGTTTAGGCTACCAACATACATGCTCTATGTCGAAACCGGCCTGCCTCTCCTTCACCCTTAGGCTCCATTTCAAATATGTTTTAAAAATCATCAAACTTCCTGATCATCGACTTCCAAAAGTAGTCATCTGATACCATATCTCCAGGCGAATTTTTTCCGGAAGTGGCAACAAATGAGCGAGGAACTAGGAGTTGAGTTATCCTTAAGATGGGAATATAGATCCAGCTGGAATGTGGCCCTGGCTGACATTTTGCGAAAGCTGAACGAGAAGATTCACGAAGAAATTATGGAGAAAGCAGCGTGTTCTTCGAGTCGTTTAATCTACCAGCAATTAAGCCATAGTTTGATGGATTTGAACAACTTTCAGGAATCTATTAGACTAAATCAAATAAGCCTGATCTTCAAGACTCGAGGAGAATCGCTACCTCTGAATTTCAGGCCTTACAGGGAAGATCTTCCAGCACTCTGTAGCCTTACTTATTCCGTGCATCGATGCGATTCCATGGTATTGAGCTCCGTTTCCAATCCAACGTAGTGTACATAAAAGTTTTCGCAAGGGACTTAAGAAATGATTTCTTCCGGTATTTAATTGTAGCTTCAAAACGATTCATTTTATTTGTTTTTTATTACATTCTATTATGTAGAACCTTACACGACAAATTTAAACTGCCGATGAATGCATATTTTTGATAAACTTTGCATAATTCTAAATGCAAAGTGCAAAGTTTATTTGGTTGGTGAAACGAAATGAACGAATAATTCTTTGCAAACTAAAAAGTCTTTGCACTTAGCAAAAAAAAAAAAAAAAAAAAAACTTTTCACTTTGCAATTAGAGTTTGGTGAAACGAAATTTGCAAAGTGCAAAGTGGTTGGTGAAACAGGGCCCAGGAATTTACTATTTTTTTAAAAATGGGAAGTTTTACTGCTCCAAAAGACAGCCTTTAAACATATTCCCAAATCTACATCCTATCCTACTAATACAAGTTTGGATGTTTGGATGTTTGTTGCTCAATAACACCTTAACGGTTTAACAGATTCAAATGAAACTTTCGGGAATAGAAAGTCTACTTCCTGGATTAGAGATTAGGCTACTTTTTATACAAAAAATACAATTCCTTAATTCCATAATTCGTATTATTCCAATTTCCGCTTTTAGTATTTGCTCATTATTTTTGGGTAAACCATTGTCATTGATCGCCAGTCTGTTGGGAGAGGGTGGTTCGTGTAGATATTATGCTCTATGCCCTTCTCTTCGCCACAAATACATCGCCATCGCTTACTCTTTAATTTTCTTTCCACCCATACGCGCATTGAATGATCGGTAAACCGTAAACCATTGCCATTGATCGTCATTCTGTTGAGAGAGGGTTGTTCGTGTTAATATTAATGTTTTGTGGGATTGTGGCATAAAGTAGAGGAGGGATGATTTTGCTGATATTTGCTACCGACTTTAGTTAGTTGTGTTTCTGCTTCATCAGCGTGAAATAAGTTTTTGGTTTAAGACTTTTTTGTTTTCAAAAGAATTGATCTTTATTCTTCTACTGTTTTACTTAAACTAATTTCTTATTTCTAACATATTTATTATCAAGCATCGGTTTTGATTTCTTACTCTACATTTGTTTCTCACATGTTGTCCCTTAAAATCAGTGGATACCTTAGAATAAAGTTTTACCTTTTATTTCAATTCACAAATACATATATTGTAGTAGAGGTAGGCAGGCGTTGTTGAGTTGTAAAATCAGTAAATAGTTGGTGATTTCAGACAAACCTTACCAGTTACTCCACGATCAATGCTTACATCAAATCCTAATATCTTCGGCGTATACATAATGTTACTTTAACTATGAGCATTAAGTACAACTCTTAGATATAAGAAACCAGAAAGTACCATTATTTGATGCTCATAAAATACATATTATGTACATATGTGTTTGTACACAGGTATATTACATTCCCATAAATTTTTTATGCAATCGTTTCATCTGTAGGAAACAACCACTAAGTTCAGATTATAATGTATTGACTTCAGAATTCTTTAGAATTTAATTTAAATAATATCGCTTCCTACTACTTCCTTTCTGTCATACTACAATCAAACAACGCGACTGATTTAAAGCACGGGCAACGCCGGGCAGGCAACAGCTAGTATGTTGTATGTACATATGTGAAAGTAGCCATTCGGCAAAGTAAAAAGGCTAACGAGCGTATGTAGTAATCTAATAAGTCACTTGAATGGACACTCTTCATACACAACCGCATTTGGCTAAGTAAATAAAAAGTCATTGGGACTTTGTTTGAAAAAGAACCTTCAAATGTACATATGTATCATTCTTGGTAGGTTGCATGCCACCCCAGAAGTACGCAATATTTCCAAAAAAGCATACGATAACATTCGAGAATAAATTATGACAAAAGAGAACTTGTACAAGTTACAAGGACATGATAGCCAATGGACGCCACGTGCGTTAGCTAACAATCTGCCTGCACTTGTTCATTGCTATTGCTACTGGTTTATGTGAGACGGTCCATCTGAATTTTTTTTTTTATAGTTTAATGCCCATCGTCCTTTCCATTAGTTGTTGTTGGCGTGTATCACATTTTATTCCTATAAAATTTCCTCTACTTTTTCGACTTGTCGCACACTCACACACACACAAAAAGAAAAACTCCGCAAAGTAGAACTATATGAACCGTCACGAAGATAACCTTGTAAATGTTATCCTGCCGCAGCATCAACTAAATATCTGTGAATTATTTTTTTATATTCATTCTCCTGGTCTTTCTCTTCCTTTCTCTGTCTTTGGTATGTGTCCATATCGTATTTGATATTTTTTCTTGTTATTTTCATACCTCCCCAGTCATCCTTTTATTTTGCTTACGTTCATTGAGCTCCGTTTCGGACATTTTTGTTTTTGTTTTTTTTTGTTTTTGGTGATGGTCTCCTTTTCTGTTGGGACTTATTTTGTGTGTGTCCTTGATGGTTATCATCGCTAAAGTCGCATTCATTTCTTATTTTATCAGAATGTATATGTATGGGAAGTCGTCCTTGTCGTCGTCGAAGAAGAGGGAAGATGATTGAGGATTGGTGCTTTTTCTTCTTCTTATCGTGACATAAAATGGTTTTTTTTTTCTAGTGTTTTGGGACCCAAAGGGATGATAGTATAAGAGAATTGAGTCCATACAGGAACAACGGGGCCATGGACAAACATCATTTCCTTTTTAGAAAAAAAAAAAAAAAAAAACACCACGAAAAACAAAACGATAAGAAAAGAACGAAAGAAATACAGCAAAAGGGGAAAAAAGGACTCTGAAAGCGAAACGTGGATATACTGATGATGGACGAAATAAAAGGGTTAAATGAGCCAAGAAATAATTTGTGCTGATTATATCATCAGAAGAAGGTTACTCTCCGCGCCCCATCCTTGCAAAATGTATTTAAGTCATTCGGTCGAAAGGGCGGCGAGGAGTGAATGCGGAAAAATGGATGACTATGTGAACGCGAAGCGGATGGGGGGAGCTATAAATGAAATCATCATCGCAAATTGGCAACGACACATAGGGAGCTAACCATTTTGTGTTGTTCTGCTTTATATCCTGCTAAACTAACAAAATGATGCTGAACGTATTTTGGGGCAGCTTATTTAATTCTTTTTCTTTTTTGAGGGTAAATTAGCTTATTTTGTTAGATGAAAGTCGCCTTTTCCTTTGCCCCTTTGACGCATGAAAGGGGTGATCATTATGATTCCTCTGCATTGTCTTTCTTTGGCGTATCGATACTTCAGTCTAGCTATGTATATGTTTAGACTGCCTGCGGAAATATTAAATGACAAGTGACCACATTCATTGGAAAACAACTACTTGTGGAAAAACTGTTGATACGGTTTTAAAAGTTTGTGGAATAAGGGGTGCTGCAGAGATCCACAAAACTATTTATTCTCGAAAAATTGTATTTATCAATTTTTCATACACGAGCATTCGACGAATTGTGCGAGAGAAACGCACATTACCGGACAAGAAACACCGGTCCTGTGGCTGTGTACTGTAAATAATAAGAAAAACCCTGCTTAGATAACGACTTACTTTAGATGGCGCTACAGCTCGGGGTGAACCAGGGCCTGCTTCTCGCAACCATTCGTGTGTACGTGTTAGATTTTTGCACGAATGGAAGGGACCTACAGTTTTGTGCCCACTCCGAACGGCGAGTTGAGAAGCACATTGACTCTTTGATTGCTTGTCAGACATTCGAAAGAGGTGGAACCGTGACAAAACTTATAGGTGTTGGACCCGGGCAGCATTACGTAGTAGTTCAAAACACTAACAACTACACCACGGTGCTTAGATAACGACAGCACATAAAAAAAAAAAAATAATAATTTTCAACTCTTGTCCAAAATTCGGTGGCGTATGTGGAACTTTTTTCCTCTTTGTGTTTTTCAAACAAATTTAAATAAAAATGCATTTTCTTTGTCTTATATCGAATTACTTATAGGTTAGCGAACTAATTTAAAGCACTATGACCCGAGGTGTATCTAGGTTTTCAATTGTTTAAAAGACAGGAACTGTCGTGTCGTACATATGGAGATTCTCAACTCAGCGTTTAGAGTCAACAAAAAAGTTAAAAAAAAAAAAAAAATTTAATACGCACACACAAACTTTGGGCATACCTCTGACATATATCATTCCATTAATCGGATTTGGAACTATGTATGTACTTTTTGAGGCCTAATCCCACACTGGCCTTTCTGTAAACAACAATTGTTGAATATATAAGAAAACATCTAGAGGCGATTATATCTGATTAAAACCTCTGAATTACTTTCATTGGCGGCCAATTCAGAAGTTCATGTCTGTAGATAGTCTTACCGCCAAATTGTAATTTTAATAAATCAACATTCAGCACCATCCTGTTGAAACAGATAGGTACTATGTTAATTAAGAAATCGATTACCATCCGTCCACCATGCTACGTTTTAGTGAGCCAATAATCCGCGATATATGATAGACCTTCTGAAATATGACAGCAGCTTTTCCATCATGTCACAGCCAAGCTGTAACCATCAAGCCCGAGATCGACCTTCTTAATAAAAAAAATGCTGCTCTACTTATGAGTTTGACTGATTTTTGAAATAAATTTTGACAATCTGCATTGAAACACAGATGTCATTTATAGCCGCAATAGTCCAGTGCAATTAGGTTTATACCTCGGAACCCAGCTATAGTGAATGGATTTAAAAGTTTCGGGATTTTTTGAATCTTTTATGCAATAAAGTAAAAAGTTTACCTTTTGAAACCTTCCGCTAATGTTTTTTTTTTTAGGCCTGTCCCATGAAAATGATGCTACTTCTAGTATACATAGGTAGAGCACATTCCTTTTACAGGTGCTTGTGACTAAATTAACTTAATACCAGGAAAACTATAACCCCAGGTAAAAACTTTGTATGGTGAATTTGTAAGTGACGATATGACACATGAAAATAATATTAATAAAAAAAATAATAGGCACGCTTTTCCGAGAAAAATACGATTTTCACTAAAATTGGTTAAAAAAAATTATAAAAATCTGTGTTTGAAGACCAATATCTCGAAAACGAAATTAAGGATGGTAATAATTTTTAGCTGTGATAAGCACTAATCAATTGTCTATGAAACAATCTCACCCTTGTTGCTCTAAGTTCAATACACTAGAAGTTGTACTAGAATAACTGTTGGTACCTACTTCAATGATATTTTTTAAACACCCTGTAGCTCAGTGGGTGTTCAAGATAGACCCCCCCTCCCATACGATTTTTTTCATAGCATGAACTCTGATCCCAAAATATCTGTATAGTAAGAAAATACCCTGTATAGTAGAAAAAAAAATTTAATTTTTGATTTTTTACCTTGAAATTTTGATTTTTTCCTTAAATTTACGGATTTCAAGAATTGCGGTAATTTTTAATGTGTAAACTTTTAAGTTGATGGTATTATAAATCCAACAAAAAAAAAAATCATTCAAATCCATTCACTATAACTGGGCTCCGCCATTTTTCATTTATAATAACTAATTGCACTGGACTACAAACTCGCTAATTTTTTTCTTTTGAGAAATCGAAAATTCGAAAAAACGCCTTAATAAGCGGCCAGAAGTGAATTATGATTTTGGCTCAAGGCGTCACAAATCCTTTTTTTCAGAACAACCATAGTTACCTAGTGGTAGTGGTAATTACTTACTTAGTTGGCTCTACAGCTCGAGGTGAACCTGGGCCTGGGCCTGCTTCTCGCAACCATTTGTGTGTGCGTGTTATATTTTTGCACGAATGGAAGGGACCTACAGTTTTTTGCCGACTCCGAACGGCGAGTTGAGAAGCTCAATCATGACAAATGATACTTCTTGATGCTTGTCAGACATTAGAAAGAGATGGGCACTGTGAAAAAACTTTTAGGTGTTTGCGGCGGGATTCGAATCAAAGACCGCTGGCTCAGTAGTCCGACGCACTAACCACTTGCGCTACGGTGCCCAATTAATTAGTTCATGCTAATAATGTTAAATGGGAGGCTATAGCAGATACCCATTCAAAGCTCAAGATCGAGAACTCGCTTCGCAAATTGATTAATTTACTACTCCCTAGTCAAATTATCAACACCAAGCTGGGCGAGTCCTCTTCCAGGAGATTTGTCAGCAAAGATAACCCCCCCCCGCTGGTGGTGTCCTATCCGCCCTTTTTTGGAACCTTGTAGTAAATGAACTTTTGCTACTCCTAGAAGGCGTGGGATGCAAAGAAATCGCATATGCTGATGACGTCGCTATAGCTATTTCCGGCAAGCATCTTCACACGATCAATGAACTCATGCAAAATGCACTAAACAAGCTCTCGAAATGGACCGATAAATGTGGACTGGGGGTTAACCCTCGGAAAACGGAACTGGTTCTTTTCACAAGGAAATACAAAATCCCTCAGATAGATCCCCTTTCTTTATATGTAGTTTAGTACCTTTGTCTCATCGTAGAAAATAAACTTAGCTGGAAGCTCAATATCCAAGAAAGAGAAAAGAAATCTACCATAGCACTCTACTCCTGCAAGAAAGCCATTGGCAGCAAATGGGGTCTTCAACCCCGCATCGGTCACTGGCTCTATGTATCTGTCATCAGACCGATTCTGATGGAAAAAGCCATACATCGCGATAGCTTGGGGAAAGTACAAAGATTAGCGTGTCTGTGCACATAAGGTCAACACCCTCCGCAGCACTAGACATCCTACTATATCTCCCACCATTAGATATAATCGGTAAGCAAATGGCAACCAGTTCTGCCATAAGACTCAAAACCATCTCACAGTGGTCAAGTAACTACACTGGCCACTCCATAATACTGGACAATTTAACTCTTCCCGAAAACATAGACTATACTGTACTTAAGCCAAAATTTTGACAAAAACTTTAAGGTCACTATTCCCGATAGATCCTTCTACACTGATGGATCCAAAACCAATGACGGTGCAGGAGGAGGTGTTTTCTCAGACAGATTAAAACTAAATCTCTCCTTTCGCCTCCCTTATCACTGTAGCGTGTTTTAAGCGGAGAGTATGGCGATTTCGGAAGCACTGTCCTGGGTCAAGAGGAATGTAATATCCCCTAACGATATTAGCATTTTCACGGAGTCAGGCGGCCTTGAAATCTCTAGATTTAGTCTTATCCACTTCTAAGGCCACCTCCAACTGCCGTTCATCTCTTATAGAGATGGCTAAGCAGTTTAACATTCACCTTTTCTGGGTTCCGGGGCATAGAGACATTCCAGGGAATTGCAAAGCTGGCAAGTTCGCTAAAATAGGAACAACAATACCTATTCTACCCGATAAGAAAAATATAGGTATGCCACTCGCTACTTATAAGCTAGCACTCCAACTTGACAGTCAATAAAACCGCTAGATGGGTAGGTGGAACTACCTGCCTTGCTACAAAGCAAATCTGGCCTAGGTTAGATCTAAACCGTTCTAGATACTTTTGGTCACTAAAAAGACTACATATTAGTATGATTATCGGTATCATTACAGGACACGGCCTTATAGGCAAACACGCAATTAGACTTGGCGTCATCTCGAATGACTTCTGCAGAGGCTGTAGAGACGAAGAGGAGGAGGGAAGTCCAACACACCTCCTCTGCTCGTGCCCGGCCCTTTCTCGTAGTAGAAAACTACACCTAGGAGAATACTTCTTCGAGGATCTAAGTGATCTAACACGAAAAGACATAGGAAGCCTTCTACGATTTGTACAAAGCTCCAAATGGTTCTCTTGAGTAGCGGGGTAAATATCCCGAAGATCCTTGGTATCACAATGGGCCTCTATAGGCCTAAGGGTGCTGGTACTTGTTACCAGCAGCCACTGCTACCTAACCTAACCTAAACTTATGTTTACCACAAAGCCATTGATCTGAATTGATCAACCTACTACCCTAACTTAATTCTATAAACACGTTTCTCAGATTTGCTTCTACTAGATTCCATCCCGCAGCAGAGGTTGCCCTCGCGCAACAAACTTGGAGATTGGAGTGCGCAACTGGAAGCAGTTAGCTAAGAACCGGGCTAATTGAAAAAGGGTTGTTGGTTGAGCCCTTGGTCCTCGCCGGACTGTAGCACCATCTGAGTAAGTAAGCTATTCTACGTCTTTTAAAATGACCTAATAACAAGAGGTCCCAATCCTGTATAACTTATGCAAGACTCGTTAGATTCGCGTGCCTTGTGTAAAAAGGTCTATTTGCGTGAGATTAGGTCAAAAGTAGGGATTTAGTTTTACTATCAAGCCACATACTCGTAAAAGAAACGAGAGTTTCTGTAGAAAAAAAAAAAAAAAAAAAAAAAAAAAAAACAAACGAGCAGTTTAGCTGTCATCTGTTGACCCAGCACTTAATTCTTTCGGCAAATGAAAAGCCTAAGCAAAATCAATTTAGCAATAAAACTAAATCCAGAGATAACAAAATAACATCTTTACAGCTACAAATACACATGTGTTAGTATGTCATGCTATTGGATCGTTATCGACAGATCAATTTAGTGGACAAAACCAAGCCTAATAAACTATCCTCGCGCTATGATTTATGAGGTTTTTTTTTTCTCTTTTTTTTTTCCAGCACATTGACTCCCCATCCCCCATCTCGTGAAAAAAATGTCCTTTTCCTTTTCTTCTTTCTTTTACATTACTACTACTAAATTGAAACATAAAAAAAAAGGACATCAGGACTTTTATTAAATTTGTTGACATCGGAAAATGAGGATGAAATTGTGAAACATAAGCTACGAGTTTTATTTCATCGGCAAAGAAACATATCTAGTGACTGGCAACTGGGGGAGGGAGAATTGGAAACGGACGAAATAAGGACACGAGCTGCAAAGAAATATTATAGAAAACCATCCGATTTGCTGTTTCAGTATTATTTAGGTGCCAATTGAACATACTCTACATGAACTGAAGGCGGACGAAAACTCCATTTACTGTTGTTGCTTTGAGTTATATCCTTTAACTGTGTGCAAAGAAATGTTAAAAAAAGACAAACAAACAAACACATTAACAGTGATAAGAAAAGGGACCAACGACCATAAAAAAAAAACCATGTTTGTGGGTAGAACGATTGACCAGAAAAGGATGTTCCTTCAAAAAGGCGTTGGCGGTGGGATAAAGAAATGATGCCGGGGAAATGTGTGTAGTGTTGTTTAAAGGTAGATATGGTAGAAATGACGAATATCGAAAAACAAGGAAATTTAATGAAATCGTCTTTTGTCTATTTACTCCATAAGCGAGTAGTGCCTTTTAAAAGATTTTTGCGCCTTGGTGGCGGCTATCGTGGAAGTTTGGAAAACTTCTATCGTATGTCCATTAAAAGGGCATCCGCGAGTGATCCCTATTGATGTCCAAACATATAATCTAATATCAGCGAGAAAGTTTAATCTCATTTTAGGTGTTTCCAATGACCGACAATTTTTTAATGATATTGAAATTCAAAGCGAAACACTGGTTTTCCGATGAAAAATTGGTTGTGTGGATATGGCCTACGGCCGCATTAATAAGTCGACGATTGTAAATGAATACTTGGTGGTTGAGGGTTTGTAAAGGCTTGTCCAGACCGAACGAAACATTTCAGAAACATTGCTTAAAAAATGTTTCCCGATTGTTTTCCATTTGATATAGAAACATATCAGAATCATTTCAAAAATGTTTCTGAAATGTTTCTTTTGGTGTATACGCTGATGAAACATTTCTGAAATGTTTTCGAAATGTTTTTGAAATGTTTCGTTCAGTCCAGTTCAGTTTATTTCCAATCTTTCTCTCCTTTTATACAATTTTCTTATTCTAAGTTTCAACCTTTCAACTAATTTACTATCTAATCTATTTTGGTTTAGTACCCCGAATGCGCACATTTGCTCCTTTAAAGGAGAATTTAACATATGTACATGCTATTTTTATTTACTTATTGATAAGTGGACTGCGTACATCTGCTCCTCGAATAGGACGATGTGTGCGGTCAGTGTTTTATTTCAATAGCTATGTTAGAATTGTTTATTGAAATGTCATGCTTTGTTTGGTGAATTTTGTAACAAAGAAATGTACGATAAAATCACATTTTACTACTAATTAGTATTACTAATACTTTATACACATGTAGTGTGAAAGATGTCAGTTTCACTTTCGGGTATGACGAAGGCCGGACCCGAGAAATATGGACCAGTGATTCCCAATCTTTTTCATACTGCGACTCCCTTTAAAAGGTGTAATATTTTCCCGACGCCCTTCTAAATGAAGCTACCTGCGTGTAGCTCTAGCTGACCTTAAGATAACTATTTATTAGTTAATTAAAGAAAACTCCAAAGATTATAGAATCTTAATTATTGTTATTTATTAGAAAAGATAATAGTTCAATCAGTGAGAAGGATGAACTTGCTTTTCTGAGCATAACTTCTCAAATCGGGGCTGAAGTTTTGAAATCGCCACTCTCATTTCTTTTTCTAAATTGCCTGTATTTCGACTTGATGACTGCAACTGCAGAAAAGCCAGTTTCACACAAGTATGACGTTGCAAACGGTACAAGGATTTTCAAAGCTGTAGTACTGAGAGCAGGATATTCTTGGGATATATTGCTCCAAAATTGAAAAAGTTTGTCTCTGTCGAATCGTAGTTTTAAGCTCGTATCACAAGATAGTTCAAGCAGTTGTTCTTCCTCGCTTATTGGAAGTGCGGATGGGGGTGGGGTCGATTGGAATGGTCGTATTGACCAAGATTCTCTGGAAAATATTTGTTGAAATGGGTGCTTAATGTCGATAAGAGTGTTGAATTAATATCAATTGCAAACTTGGACTTAGATTTTGAATAGAATTTTCTTGCTATTTTTCTTTTCCACAACAGCAACTTATTTTGAAAGGCTGCAACTTTATCAGCCAGTTGCAGTATATGGGTTTCGTTTCCCTGTAGTGACTTATTAAGGATATTTGATTTCTCAAGATGTATGCTCGGCACCCAAATCTTCACAAAGCTTTTGGAAAAATCTTGCCTTCACCGGTCTTGTTTTTATGAAGTTTACCACTTTGATAATTATATCCATCATAAGATTTAATTCAGGTGATATATTTTCTGCAGCCAGAGCCTCCCTATGTATGACACAATGTGTCCATTTTGCATTTGAAGCATTGGCTTTAATGAGAGCTTGAAGACCTCCATATCAGTCTGACATCGCACGAGCTCCATCCGTACACACCCCGACACAGTTTCCCCATTGAATGTTATTTTTCTTTATACAGTGAACTCTCTCATAACCGGACACTGACGGTACCGAGAAATTTGTCCGGTTATGAGAGGTGTCCGGTTATGAGAGGTGTTCGGTTATAGGGGGAAAAAATAAATTGACATCAACGAAACAGACATATGGTATTAGTTTTATTTTATAGATGAATTCATTTTTATGTGATAAACACAAATTACCGAAAAATTCATATATCTGTCTATGGAAATCAAGCTTGAAATTACACACTTAACATACAAACCTATTTAAAAGGGGCAACGGGATTTATAAATGCACATAGTTCTTGGATGTTCGCGGACAAGACGGCATATGCCCTCATTGGTTAAGGAAATTAGCGGGTCATGATGGCATATGCTGTCAAAGAGTTTTAGGTATGTTAGGACAAGACTGGATACTCCGACGAGAAATAAAGTTTCTATACTTCCATATTCCGGCATTATTTTATTCTACCAGAGACAAATTTTCACTTCACTGTGACCAGCGGAATCATTTTTATCTTTATTCAAAATTTGCATAAAATAATATAAAATATCTCTCAAAATGTCGGAGATATGCGTGTGTCATTATAGCGATCTCCACCGAAAATTATGTGTACGGGAGACCGCGAACGTGATAACAACGCATAGGCACACTCCAAAGTTTCCATTTTTGTTTCGTTTCTTTGCAAAGTGCTAAGAAGAGGAAAACAAAACAAAAACAAAAAAAAGTATGTAAATAATTTGCTATACGTAGATGTGTTTTGTCCAGTTAAGAGAGAGCGACATTCTATGGCGGTTACGAAAATTGGTGTCCGTGTCCGGTTATGGGAGAGTTTTTTATATGAAAAATTGAGTTTTTATTTCCGTTCTTTGAAATCTGACCGGTTATAAGAGGAGTCAGGTTATGAGAGGTGTCCACAAGGAGAGAGTACACTGTATATATTTTTCTTAAGCCGCCGATTCTCAATCATCACTGATACCATATCAATCGATGCAGGTAAAATAAGATCTTCAGCAATCGTGTGTGGGGTTTTGCATTTGGCAATACGGTGAGCGACCTTGTAAGAAGCCAACAGTCTCTGGGAAGGAATCGATGCTCTGGAAAATAAGGATGTCGACTGATGTTTTAGTTCCCAGAATTTTCTTGCAAACAAATCTCGCGGTTTTCTTTGTAAATCACTGCGAGATGTTTCCAAATGACGTTTCAATTTATTAGGAAGCATACTTTCAGCTGCTAGCACCTTGTGACAAACAGCACATTGCGGTAATTCCACATTTAGTTTGCTAACGTAGGAAAATCCAAAATCTAAATATTGGTCGTCATATTTTCTGTACTTTTTTTGTTTTTATAGAGCTATCTATTTTACAATGCGTAAATTAGTAGAAATATGTCTCGTTGAGACGCGGTGTAACATAACAATGCGTGTGGTGGATGCGAGGTGGATAAAGCGGGAAACTCGTACGCGCTCTAGCTTCGGCTACAATCTGGCTACATTGCTATAATGCCAATGAGGCTTTTGCTTCGATGTCGCTCTCGGCATTCGTAAGCAGAAACTTAACAGGCCGTCTCCACGAGCTAAAATTTATAGCAAGATATGCAAATAGCTAATTGAGACGGCAAATAGCAAGATAATTGAGATAGCAAGCTATACATAGCAGGATATTTAGCAAGCTAAAGATATCTTGCTAACTTCTGACATTTGAGTGAAAATTGGTTGCATTCGTTGCGTTTGAATAAGAAAGAAATAATTATGGCCGACTGGAAGATGTCACAAGAAGAGATAATTAAATAAATAAACAATTTTCGGCAGTTTCCATGCTTGTGGAATTATAGAAGTGCTGAGTACAAGCGGTTGGATCTAAAAAAAAAATTAAATATCAAGCTATAATTTGTCCACACACAAATTTGACAGTTCTCTTTTTTTTAGCTTACTATGAAATCCTGCTATTTGAAACAGCACGTGGAGATGCGGTGTATTGCAACGCGTGTTGAACTTTGCTTTGATGTGGAAAAAAAAGGTTAACAGATAGAAATGCCATTTCGGCTGATGGACAGTGAACGTAATGAGATGAATGAAGCTGAAGCTAAAGCGCTTTTGTGTTTCCCACATAAGAAACTCACTCATTACTGTATGTCAACTCGCGACGCCCCAGGACTAGCTACACTTCTGTCCAATTTGTCGTCAAATTCAGTTTAAACTCTTTTTTTCGTCCCCCACAATGATACTGACAATCCTTTGCAATGTCAAGAATGCATAAAAAAAATCCTCGAAAAGTTTGTCGACTCACTAAAACTTAACCTTCACTGAGAAAAGTGCACCATTCACGTTCAACAGCACATAATCCCATCCAACCGCCACACAAAATTGTGTAACAACTTAATTTTCTAAGATTGCCTTAATTTGTTGCCGAGAATTTACCTCGAGAAGAGTTCACTTTTCATTAGCCTCGATAGCTTTCCTCATCCGCCTTCTCAAAACACAGGACACACATAGGCACCGGAGTTCGACGAGAGAAACAGCGCGAAAAAAGGCAAAGACTCTAAAAGAAAAACCATCGAGTAAGTTGAAGACGTCATCGAAGAAAGTTTTTCCAGTACTGTTTTTCCACTCTCCATCCTCTCCATTTTAATATTAAAGTTTCGCAATAAGTTTGAAGGGAAAACTCCTTAAAAAATTCACGATATGAACTTGAGGAAGTTTTTTTTTTTTCGTTTTCCTCTATTTATATTTGGAAACAGGATTCTTCACTACGAATGAAAAAGTCAAAGGACATGACCGCAGTATGTAAATTCGTTTGGTTAAAGTGGGTAGATTGTTGGTATCCGAATGGGTTAACCCCCTAAAAGTAGTTTCAGGAAATAATTGTTTTAAAATTACAAAGTGGGGTAAGGGGTGTGCATCCTAAGGATTACAATTAATCGAAAGAGGGTGGTCACAATGAAGGCAGCCCAAGTCTAAGTCTATTTCGATTAGACAGGGAAATGATCATTCATTGTGTGTGGTGTGGTGGATGGATCACTGTATTGTATTTTATTGTTTTGTTGCATCGGTGTAATTTCAGATCAAAAGACCAAACAGGATAAGGGATTCAATTTTCCCACTGACACATTCTGAAGTGAAATTCGATTTTTTTTTCGAATGAAAAAAGGCCAGATACAAGGACTAAATGAGTAAGACAGAATAGAAACAGTAGCAGAGGGTAAGTGTGAAAGCCAACGGCATACATAGCAAAGGCAGGGAATCGCACACCGAAACGACAGATAGAGAAATAAAGGATAACACTATAAAGCGATAGCTACGGCTATGTTTTGCGATACGCTCGCGTCCTGGGGGTGGGTTGGGGGGGTGGGGGGGGGGGGGGGGGTCAGGAAATGAATTGGCTTCCAACTAATTACATTTGCATATCTCCATGAATTAGTTAGATCTGTCCGATAGCAGGACAATTTGAAAAATGTTCACCCCGCAGAATGGTAGAAAACCATTACATGTGGCCAGCAAGTAGAAGTTGGACAAAATAGAGAGAGAGAGAGAGAGAGAGACACACAGAGAGAGAGTGTGTGTGTGGTAACAACTTTACATTTTTAGGATTTATTTTTCCATTTCTAGAGTTTCTTCATTTTTTTTTTCTGTGTTTCGAGTTCATTTGGAACTGTATGCACATTTATCACGATGCCACTGGCATACCGCTATGGAGTATAGTAGCAGAAGCAGCAGCAGCAACAGAAACACATATGCAAAGGAGAAAAACCATAAAGACAGACTACAATGTGGTCGTAATGGAATTGAAATTAAAATTGCTTAAGAAAGAGAGAAAGAAAAGGATAATTAAATTTGCCATTGTGAAGACTATACGACGGAGCAAGAAAGGAAGGAAGGAAAACGCTGAAGTAAATTAAGTTTGCCTATTTCCAGGCTAAATGTCTAGCAAGTTTTTTTTTTATGACAAACTGCGATTCATGGACTCGTAGTTACAAGGCTGATACTGCGACCTTAAAGATCTATTGTATCACAGGAAGGATACTAATTAGTCCTTTTTTTCTTACGAAGACTAATATGGGTTGAAACATTTTTTTAAAGCATAAGGTATGAAGAGTTCTTTATGTAGGATTCGCCGTTTGACCCAAAAAAAGTGCCGGGCGTTCACAAAGGACGTGCTCGACCGACTCGACCTCATCTAAACAGAGTCGGCAATCGGTCTCGCTAGACAGGTGGTATCGCTACTCGCAGTGAGCGGAGAGGAAGCCTGTAAGATACTTAATATCTTTCTGATCTTACAACCTTGCGATGGGTGTAAGGCTTGATTAACAGTTTGCCTTGTTTGAGCCCTGCGATATTTCTCTAATAAGAGAGATGAAGGTTATGTTCCCATTTGTTAATTAAGGCTGAGATTGTTGCCCAGTTTATGCCACAAAGGGGTTTCAGGCCAAAGAATTTGGAGCAAGGACCTAGGTTAGTTATCCTTCTCTTTGTGAATGGTACTAGAACAGTTTTACAGGGATTGAATGAGAGTCCTTCCCTCCTTCACTATTCTGAAACGATTTGTGGTGAACTCATGATGGTTAGGTCATCAGCATATCTGATGGCTTCATTGCTCGAGTTGCGTAGTTCAGCAACAAAATCATCGATGACGAAGGACCACAGCAGAGGTGTACCGAAATATCCCATGGAGTGGATTTGAGGGAACTCAATTATTTTTAAAAATATTCTAGAAAAATAAGATTACCGTCACTTCGGAGCACACACACTAATACCAATGAAAGAAATTGAATTGCATTTGATTTGAAATTAGACGCAGAATCATTGAGAGTACTAATATTTACTTCAGAAGTACATACATACAAGTCGACACTGCACCATACAGTGATGTGGAAATTAATAGGAACACTCTTGCAGCATTGTTTCAAAAGCTTCCATTTTTTGTAAACATTGAGCTAAGCTAAGAAAATTAACGGGATTGTAAGCTTGGGATTCCGGGAAGCAAAATACCATTCCCTGCAAACAAATATTTTGCGTACATTCCACATTGTATCATAAGTTTGTCAAGAGCGTTTGATTTCGGCTGTGAAAAATAATAAGGACATTTACAATATTTCGTGTGTAAGATTATAATTAATAGATTTAACTTCACGTTTCTACATTAAAAAGGTAAAATTAGAGTTTGATTTTATATAACAAAGAAAAATGTATACATTTAATAGTGCTTAATAATGGGTCGGTACTACTGAGTAAAGAAAGCTAATAAAAAAACTAAATAATAACGGTTTTTCTTATCGCAAAATTGCTGTTATTGTCGGATGTTCCAACACAATGATAGAAAATGCAATCAAGTGGCAACCTAAGCCAGAAACACGTGGATGAAAACTGAAAATGTCTGAATACCTACAAAAAAGAATTTTGCGATACGTAAAAAAGCAACCTTTTGCTTCATCCAGTACAGTCAAAAAAGAATTTAACTTGGACATCGACACCTCCACTATTCGCAAAATGCTTATTAAAAATAATTTAAAAAAGAAGTGCACGGAAAGTACCGCTGTTGTCAAAAAAGAATGTTGCAAAAAGGTTGCTTTTTGTAGAGCAGCATGCTACCTGCCCTGAAAGCAAATCGCGCAATATCCTTTGGTCAGATGAGTCTAAGGTCAATTTATTTAACTCAGATCGCTGCAGCTCACTTGTGCGGAGACCCCCTAGTACAGACCATTGCGATAAGTACACCATCAAAACCGTTAAGCATGGTGGACGCTGCATCATGGTATGGGGATGTTTCTCATTCCAAGGTGGTGGTCCCATTTATAGAGTAGAAGGCACAATAGCAGCAGTGTCCTATGTCAATCTGCCGACAGGACAATGATCCGAAACACTCATCGAAAAAGATGAAAGAATGGCTCTTTGAAAACAATCTCCAGTTGTTTACCTGGCCCTCTCAATCGCCAGACCTCAATCCTATTGAGAACCTGTGGCGAGAGGTCAAATTAGCGTTAAGAGACGTAAAAGCATCGAATAAAAGTCAATTATGGCATTGGTAAAGGCTGAGTGGCAAGCTTTTCCACAGAGAACTTGCCAAAAGTTAGTAGACTCAATGTTGCGCCGTTGTATAGCTGTAGCTTTTGATGAAATATTACATTTATAATATTATTTCATATACATACCTCTTTTGTTTCAGGCTACATACGGAGTTACGTAGGCCAAAATTGAAAAAATGCCGTTATTTTTTTCACAGGCAGTATCAAAGAAGTTGAAATGTTTCTATTTTTATATATTATTATTTATGAATGAATTCAGAGTTATTTTGTTTATTTTTATTAAGTTAAAATTGAAGTCAATTTATAAAAAAATATAATGGATTGCAAAAACCAATAGTTTCTTTGTTTACTCGCTTTTAAAAATATGGTACTACATGTCCTTATTATTTCACTGTATATCCCAACAGCTCGGGCCCTTACTGGCCAATGGCATTTTGACACTTTAATCGATATTACCGGAACCACTAACTTTCCCGGCAGTCATCGATTTGATTCAATGAACAGAAGTTACAAAAGTGCGCGATGAACTACCACAGGGCTAGGTACTAGGGTCGCAACTTATTAAATTTTTATTAGCTTACGTCTACTGCTCACAACAAGTCTACGACCTAGCTATAGAAATACAAGATCAGACCAGGACTCACGTGTAAAAAAAAGGCAAAGCATCTCCAAATTTTCTCTGCTTCAACAATAATTAAATCAAGGTTTTTTACAACAATTTAATGCACCCAAACTCTGGAGCAATTAAAGCTTCTCCGTGACTTTCAATGGCAGGTGTGTATCGAAGAACCCACCTATTCGCTAAAGTCTGCCCATAAAAACCGACCTCCGAAACTCGCGCACACCTTAAAGGATATTAAATGCACTCACCTGCACTCCTACCTAATAACTCTTCGCTCTTTATTGCCAGATAAAACGGTACTCACCATCTTCGTCCGACCAATCAAAAATATGCCACAAGCAAAAACCAATAAAGTTCCGACAATCAATGGACTTTCATAAAATCACCGCAAATAATTGCGGTCACCTATTTCTCTCATCGCGCAAACAATAAAACGGACAGATGCAGCGGGAAAAAAACCGTTCATCGCTTTAAATTGCGCACAGTTGAGTGTAGCTGGAGCATCGCATCACCATCATCCAAATCATCGGAAGCACCGCGGGCGACAGAAGGATAGCGTCACAGTTCCCATTAAAATTCACAGTCAAAGCGAAAGGTAATAAAGTTAAAATTTAACCGCAATACGCGCACCGACACACAAGCAGACACTTGTCCTTCCACACACAGTCATAGCAAACACATTTCGAATAATTGCACAATTTTGGAGTCCCTTGGATTGCGAATATCCTTTCGGCTAACCGACAGTCATACACACAAACACGATTCTGAGAAGAAGGGAAAGCCAAAAAAAAAAAATGTATGAAAACGGATAGCAGCCATTTGAGTTAGTTAAAGGAGAATGAACATTTAAATTGGAAGAAAAACTTGCCAACGGCGGCGCTTGGAACGAACAACAGCACTCGTACTCGTATGTTACAGTTACAAGTTGCAGGATATGTAGTAGTTGCAACTAATTACTCGATTTCTCTGTGTTTGGCTGGCTAAAGTGATAGAATTAGCAACTATTCGTATTTTGAACCAAATGAATATTAGACTGACTGGGATCCTTTCGAAAAAGGATATTCACCGCCCACCACCCACCATTCAAAAACTAATCAATATTCTAGATATAACTATTTGCTCCCAAATGTGAATGCAATTATTTTGGGTCTTTAGATAGAACACACGAGCACGACGACTACGACAGCACCAGAGAAAGGATGACTTGAAAAGGATGTATGTATGCATGGACGTGTACATTTAAGATCCTGTCACATGACCCAACACCTTTAGGCTATTGTAATAAATACAATTAATCGACTTACAGAAGGGATAAGTCCGTGCTGGATTTGTACCATTGTTCAGTGAGGACTATTGTTGTCTTCGTCCTGGTTGTTTGCTTTCTATATGAATACAATGGAATTAAATTTGATGGCACCCACAAGGATACTCAAATTGCAATGGTAAAAAAAAATACTTTGCATACCATTTTCGGTGTCAGAGACGATTGGGGGCCGAGTCGAAGGAAACGGATCAAATATGCTTGATGGAGTGACAGAAATGTACCGGAAGGATCTAGAATTTCTAGACAATTTGATGTCAAGAACAACGATGAAGCAGATCAACTCACTTCACTAGGCCAGGTCTACAAGGACTTTTAACTAGCAGACAAAATTTCAAATACATAGAACCTAATGCTTAGTCTTAGTCTGTTGCATATTAGACGACAAAAAGAGCGACCTACATATGTACTGTCCTTGAAGTGAAGATCACTTCGGATACCTTAAGGCATCATTTTCGGAAACTGTAGGTACTATTTCGATGTGACCAGACCAACGCTTGACATGATTTTTACTGGAGCTGTTACGATTAGTGAGGTCCTTAAGAACCGCGGTTTTCGATAGTCTCACAAAGAGCAATTATGATTGAATTACAAGAAGATCTCATTTCCAATATTTTATTCTTATTATAATAAGCTGTAAGGATTTTCAATTCAGGGCTGTATTCAGAGGAATAACTCTCTGTCCCATCGCGCAGCCTTAACACAATCAAAACTCACAAAGCAACCATTCGCAACCAACTTCATTTGACAGTTCCTAAAGGAATATCGATTTTTATCCTGCGGCATATGAGCACCGTGATGTGACACAATACTGCACGAGTTCAATCCCAGCAAACACCTAAACGTTTTTTCACGAATATCTGACACGCATTCAAAGAGTATCATTTGTCATGAGGTGCTTTTCAACTCGCCGTTCGGAGTCGGCAAAAACTTGTAGGTCCCTTCCATTCGTGCAAAAATATAGCACGCACACCCAAATGGTTTCCAGAAGTCGGCCCTGGTTCACCCCACACTGTAGCGCCACCTAAGAAGCACCGAAGAAGCATAATTCATAAGTGGTTGGCCAAATAGGATCTTCAATCTTCGATTAATAACGACTGATAGCCAACAGAAAAGGTAGCGTGAACAGTACATAGCCTCTCGAATAGCAGTTCGAATATACATTTCCTCTGGCTGGCAGTACCTTGTGGCATTTCTCGACTTCAGTGTGAGAAGTCTCTTCTCTACATAAAATGTGCCGTATTATTTATTTGCACTAGAGAAAGCATAATACATGGTATTTCGCATGGTTCCATATTTAGGCATGCTTTATTTCCCCTAAATTTTATCGACCTTATACTAAAATGTTTTTAAAAACTGTCCAAGTTTCTTATTCATTGGAGTCAACTAAAATTATGACGACTTACTGTACTTAGCCTCGAAGCTTTGAAGGTAAAGTCCCACAAAAAATAATCAAAAACAAGCGTGATTCAGCATGTGAATCCCTCTAAGAACTACCTTAAATCTACGTTACCTGCATTTTCCATGTTCAATCAGGATCAAAGATTGACATTCCAAATTACATTGGAACATGATATTCGCTAAACCAAAGCTATCTGAATTAATTTTCATAGATAAAGTGGAACTTCATGAACATTTATCAGAGATAGAGCATCATTATTTTTCCATGTTCTTGGTTAGAAATTGTGTTGAAAATGGACGCCAACTAGATGCTGTTTATACAGATTTTAGTAAGGACTTTGATTGAGTGAATCATATGACTTTAGGGAAGAAATTGGAGCTTTTTTGGATTCCTGCAATGCTGAGGTGGATTTCAATGTTTTAAGTCGGTCGAACCAAAAAAAATTTATCTAAATAACTGCTGATCAACGATTATATCTTGTACTTCTGGAGTTCCGCAAGGTAGCGATTTAGGCCCCCTGCTTTTTATTTTTTTATTATTTGATGGGACGGTATTGTATACATTTCTGCCAAAGCTTGTGCATTTTAATCTTAAGAAGATTTCCCTAAACATACGAAGCTTAAAGGATTGAGTATAAAAATACAGACGGATCTAAATAATCCATCAGATTAGTATATCAAAAGCTGCCTAAAGCTTAAAATACAAAAATGCATAATTATGCACTTCTGATATTAAAACCTCACATGCAATAATTTTATAACTATATATATTATAAGCCTCATTGTAAGAAGCTATGCCCATGATGTATTGTTTATCAGAGACGTTTTGTCTTTTTGAAGTGAATACTTCTTTAGCGACGTATTTGTTTTTGAAAATGTAGCGTCACGATAAAGGGGAAATTATTCCATACAAGGGAAATGTGTATACAGGAAACATCAGCTCTCTGTCTGTCTGTGTCTGTCTCTGTCTGCCTGTATGTATGTCTGTCTGTCTGTCTGTCTGAGCTCTGTCTGAAGAATTGACCAAGCTGAAAATTAACATCGGAAAAGACGGTCCACTGCGATAGACCGCTGCTTACCTAGCAGAACGACTTGTTAATTATTGTTAAGCACAGGAGAGAGTGGTTCTTTGCATTTTATATTTTGGTGTAATGGTTTATTTGCCATTGCATTGTTATCCATTTTGGCATGTTCATGTGCTTGACGAGTTCTCTACTCCGAAAGGGCGCCTAAGAGGCCGAGACGTTCACCTTCTTCAATTGGGACATAATATGAGTACCTACTTGGCAGAAATTATGATCTCTCAAGGCCAAGGAGTAAAGATTCGTTCACACCCTTTGAGGAATCTGGCGTTTTTAGTGCCAATTTTTGTGCAGCATCTTTGATCTTCTGATTTTATCGAAGGTTTGGGACTTGTGGTTCGGTTAGCATTCACAAATTCCTGAAGAATAAGTTACCGAGACAGCACAAGCCCCTGATATATTCTATCAGAAGCAGGATCCAACAAGCTCAAGCTTCCACTTTGCCTTCGAGCCTAACATATTATACTGCGGCAATATTTTATTTTTAGTATATAGACCGATGTTTTTAAATAATATTGCCGAGCGTTAACGATATGCCTTCCTTTAAGCTTGCCTATTGAGTTGTAGTAGGCAAGGTTAGGTAGCAGTTGCTGCCGGTAACAAGTGCCAGCACACTTACGCCTATAGAGGCCTATAGACAAAGGCTTCTCACGTTTTTTTTGCGCTAGGTCAGTGAGATCATCGAAGTATTCTCCTATGTGTAGTTTTCTACTAAGGGAAAGAGCTGGCCCTGAACAGAGCAGATGTGTTTGGCTCTCTTCCTCTTCTTCGTCTCTGCAACTTCTACAGAAGTCATTTGAGTTGCATGCTTGCCTATAAGGCAGTGTCCTGTCATGACACTAATAGTCATACCTATATGTAGTCTTTTTAGGGACAGAAGGTAAGTAAGGTAGTTAGAGGTAAACGTAAACGTAAACGAGTTTCAAAAATGCCTCCAAAGTATGACAGCAGTTCCGACAGGATGGAATAGCACTCCAAACAATGGTAAGAGACCATCTTTCGACCAAAAGTTAGGTTAGGTTAGGTTAAGAAGGGTGTGTGAATTTCCTCATAATGTGGGAATAAATCCTCTTCTTATCAACTCGTAAGCCAGTTTGTGGTCTTGGTAAATCTTAGAAGATCCGATAGCTTTATATGTCCGAGCTCTGCTATGGGAAATAGCAGAGTAGATGTTGGATCGATTCGCTTTCTTCCTCATCTCCGCTGCTCCTCAGATATCGTAGCCATTTGCTTGTCATTTGGACCTAAAAGCGTAGCCGAATTTCGTTTTACAAGGACTGAAAGGCTTTTAAGAAAATACTTGCCCCAAGGGATATTAAATTAGCTGGCAGGCTTATATTACAAATATTCACAGAAACAGATTTGTTCTTACTTGACGTCTTTTTAAGAAAATTTAAATCCTCTTTCAGATGAAGCTTCAGTTAAGTTATACTTCGGTTTTCCTTGTATATAAGTATCATAGGTGTATTTAAGGTCATAATGTCAAATCCTCTTTCTTTCCTCAGACCGGTTTCCATGGAATTTGTAATCCCCTCGATGTATCAATTGAAAAAAATGCCATGCAGATAATTCCATCTGATTAAGGTCACCCAATATTAAATTTGAATTTCATATTGATTTCGATATGTTAATCTTAATAATGGCAGACAGGCAAGCCACCAACAACAAGGACAGATAATGAGCTAAACAAACGTTTCTCTTAAAATTTTACAATATAAACAAAAAAAAAAAAAAAAGTAAATAATACTCCGTAAGATACGAGTACACGTGTATAAAAAACAGAAACATCCAGAATCTCTTCATTGCCCTCCAAAGGACCTCTCATCAAAATGTTTGCAACGTATAAGCAAAGGTAATATAAATCTACATCAGAATTCTGTACGTTGAATAAATTTTGTCATCCCATGATATACTCCATTCATACTCGGATACCGCTAGACTTGGCCCTCCTCCTACCCACTAAACATAATATATGTGAATTTCCCTTGTACACACATTAAATATACACAAGGGGTGGTGGTGAACACGTGGTGGTGAAAATTACAACGAAAGGTAGGTAAAATAAGGGAAAATAAAACCCTGCGTTTGACTATAGGTGAACGGAGCAAAACAAAGAATATTTATTATGTCCTGTCACACGGAAGCACTGGTAATTTCTGTTTCTCTTACTTTTTACCGTTCACAATGGAAAAATTTCTCAGGTGCTTAAATGGAAATAATAAAAAAAAAAAAACGCCAACGGCTCCAACAAGGATACCCTCTCTCTCTCACTCTAATGAAATGATGGGAGGTCATTTTTGGCGAACCGGAAAAAAATTCAGTTCTCCCCTTCATCCCTCTTCACAGGTAATGATTTTCAAATCATTTTCATTATTTTTATAGCCTATTCGGTGCAGTTGACGCTTAAGGGAGCGAACGTGTGTTTATCCTGCGAGATATTCTTTTTAATGCTAAAAACAATAACTTTAATTTTATTTCTTTGGTCGGTCGAATGACGATGGCGACGATGATGAGGACGAGGATGAAGAGTCCAAAACCGACACACTGACGCACAGGATTCAATTATTTTAATTGCGCTCCTTTTTGTCTTTCCTCAGATACTTTATAGTGGGTTGGGTGTTTTTTTTTTTCTTCTTCTGTTTTTTAATGCAAGCGCCCATCTCATCGCACAGACATACGGATTAATATCCTTAATTTTGTTTAATTCCAGCGAATTAATTAAAGAATTAAAGGGCAGAGCGCAGTTATTTTCTTCTTTAATTCATCTCCCAGTATCATTCGTCGTTGTCGTCGTCCAGGGTATTTGCATGCGAATTTCATTTGTTTTTTATTTGTTTGTCCTGTGCTGTTTGTTTTATTATTTTGGTCCTTAATGAGTTAGGAGTGTTATGGTAGTATACTGTAGACAGATAGAAAGAGACAGCAAACTTAATGACCTAATAATTTTGCATTCTGTATTTCTTCGTTGTCTGTGTTGTGTGTTAATTTTCTTTAAGACTGCAGTGCATACACACAACACGCAGGATATGGATGGCTAAGGATAAAATCAAAAACAAAAGGCAGAGGCAAATTGGTCTCGGGTAGTGGACTGATGAAGTTGGAATTTTAAGTGGCCAAAAAGATTTCTTATTTTCTTTTCTTTTGTTATACATATATATACATAGGTATAGATGTATATACATATATAATTAGTTAGGGAAATAAGAAGAAGAAAAGATTTCTTCCAGAAAATAAGGATTTACACATAAAAAAATGCAGTTAGGATATGTCCGATTTTTCCACATTTAATGCAATTTGTTTCCACTACTGATTGATTTATGGTACAAAAAAGAAGTATTCACCTTCAACGTATCAATTTTGATACTATTTCGTGAAAAAATGTTGAATAACGTTTTTGCTCGCAGAGCTTTATACCCGTGCTTTAGTGACTTTTATTTTGCCGTCGAAATACTTCGTTTTTCACTTTCGGCAGATGACTCCGATGGACGATGTCGGATAAGTGGACAAAAAGCGGTTTTCTATACATTAAAGGCCCTACAGTATCAGAAATAACCCGACGTATATTTTCAGTAGGTCAACACAATTGAAGATTTATTGAATGATATTGGCGCGCATGGTGCCTAGAACATATGATCGTCATATTTGTTTAAGCCGACGAATTTGTGTATCGTTATAGCGGCATCATCACCTGCTCTCTGGTTTTTATTTGTCGTTTCCTGTACAAAGTATTGAGCCTACATTCCTATCAGGTTCAGTTACCAGAGGAGGATTATTTGCGGCTCTGTAGTTTTAATGACTCGTCATAAGAGCTCCAGGAAGTTTGTATTTAAACTCATTTAGAATTGCGGCCCGTTTGTTTGAAATGTGTTTGTCAGATACGTTTTTAGTGTTTCATAGCCAAATCAACACAACGAAGTATTTATAGAATCACCTCGGTGGCTGTTTGTCTGTTTGTTATAGGTGCTTTTTCAGAGACAATTCTTGAGTTTTAGTTTTCTGTCCTTCACTATAATAATTTATTTATATATATTATTTCAAAAAGCATGAAATACATACATCGAAATATGTCGAGGCCCTTTTCTTTTAACAGAACAGCACGGCTGGCGCACACTAGGTGACACACAACTGGTGGTTGGATACATGCTCAAGTCATTTGTCTATGCTATGCCATTAAGCTGATATATGTTTAGATATATGTTCGAGTATGTTGTATGTATGTGTGTCAAGACAGCTTCTAGAAAAATTACCTAGGAATACTTCAGCTTATTTTAGTATAACTAGATTATTAAGAATAGCGTAGAAAAGACTTCAAAGTGAAACTTGCGCAGAAGTAGTAAACAAGTTTGCTAAATAATTATGTGTATGCCATGGTTGGTGGAACGTGAAAAATACCTACAACATCTCCGCGATTTTTGACTTTTGACATTCGAAAGACCATCAACATCAGCTCAAACTGAGCCTAGACAGAATGAACGTTAAATTGGTTCCTTATAATCATCGGCATCATCTTTGATACGAAAACGAAGACGACACCCTCAGATAGGGTTCCAGCTTGATGAGAGCTTTTCACACACTGCAGCTTCCATACTAGATTCGGGAATACCAAAAGGGAACCGTTCTAAGAAACTATAATACGTATATATACTCGTATGTGTTTGCATGCTCAGTTCACCATCTTTTATGCCATTTCCGGTTTTCGATGGCGTCAAGCATATGTACATGTGTACTGTACACCTACAGACTCCGCTTGAAGTCTTTAATTTTTGAAATTTATTTTTTAATTTATTTTTAAATCGTTTGCAACGGGAAAGTTCAAATCATCGACCTGATTGATCACATAAATTCAAATTAATTTACCACCACTACTGGGCCTTTGGTTTAGACATGCGGAGGTATTGATTTTAGAACTGAGAAATTTGAAAAAGAAATCCAAAGAATTGGCGAAGGTGTTCCTTTATGAATTACTGGGTTTCGCCACTACCACTGATAAAATGCTGGGGGCAAGGGCTAAATACTGGTTTTCTATATGATATGGTACTTAGCCTGAGTAAAGTGAGCTATGTTAGCACGAGATATAAAAAGAAGAGTGATTTGTAACTTTGATCCTCAAACTGGTGGTCGACATTGATCCGGTCCACATGGTAACTGAAGTGAATTTTGTTGAAATAAATAATAACGATCTGTCCGGATTAATGATAAGAACAACAACTCAGCAAAGTAGATTAAATTGACCACTAAAATCTTCTGTTGATAATCCATTGTCTGCTTGGTTATTGTCTTCTTATTAAATCTGTAAATGATAAACACACGTTCTTGTTTGTTCTGCAAAATGTTCGCATTTGTTCGAAAATTAAAAGCTATGAATTCGTATAATGTGCTCTCGCGTCGGACTTAGCTTAGAAAGTTTCTCTATGAAACCACATGGGTACTAAATAATTTTTCTCTATTTTGCTAGTGGTTCTGTGATGAAACTAAGTTGATTTCTAACTGAAATTCATTCTAAAATGGTAAAAAAGTCTCGATCAGTTGCGAATGCGTCGAAATTGAAAATTTGTGCTTTAACATAGTTTGATTGCTCTCATCATTCGTAGTGATTTATTTGTTCGCTGAATAATTAACGAAAAATTGGATTTTTGTTTAAACAATAAAACATAATTATTTCTTTGGCTTTTAAACTTCAGAATATACCAAATTTTGAACAAAACAAATTCGATTTGAATTTTTGCCAAAGGGAAAGCTTTCCAACGTTGAAGAACTATAAAAAGCAAAATTGGTTTTTAATTTTATAAATCTTTGTACATACATTATTATTCTTTCCATTCTCAAAAATGCTTTGAAACGATTCATTTTCATTTTTTAACTTTATACTAACGAACGCTACAAATGCTCAACTGCAAATCAAGATTTTTCTTTGCATATTATTGCTAAGCATTGCATAATTCCAAATTTTGCACTTTGCAAAAAAATACTTTTCACTCTGCAAACGTGAGTTTGGTGAAACAATTTTTGCAAAGAGATATTTTGCAAAGTTGCAAAGTGTAAAGTGAAAAGTGGTTGGTGAAACAGGCAACTGATCGTCATTCCCAAAACCGATTAAAACCGATTAGCGCAAATAAAAATTAACTTTTACAAATTTAGAGCCCCCGCACACTACAGACTTTCTATCGGCCGATAGTTTGGTCGGGTTGGGCTGGTTAGTGCGCACACTTGACCGATTAAATAGTCGGGTTGGTAGTGAGTGCGCACACTAGACAAACAATCGGCCGACTGTTCTCAAACGATTTGCTATTGCTAGTCGTTAAACACATTTTGCAGAGAATAGTCGCTTAATGGTAGTTAATAAAAAATGTTCCAGAGATGTAATCATTGCTTTACGCCAAAATATGTCCATAAATCCATATTTAAATACAACGAAAAATCCAGAACTTAAAGAAAATTAATTTAAAATTCAGAGCAAACTGAGCTATCGAAAAAAATCGGCCGACTTTATAGTCTGTAGTGTGCGCACGTAGAAGAGCGCCGTACTGATTAAGTAGTCGGCCGATAGTTTGCCGATACTTTAGTTTGAAGGCCTATCAAACTTATTTATCGGCCGATATCGAATCGTTGTAGTGTGCGCACTCTCATATATTTTCATACTGATTAAGAGCCCGACTAAACTGTCGGCCGACAAAACGTCTGTAGTGTGCGGGGGCTCTTAGTGTTGTTTATATAAAATTTTGTTTAAAACGGTATGTATTAATATATTTTTTACTAGCTGTTGCCTGCCCGGCGTTGCCCGTGCTTTGAATCAGTCGCGTTGTTTGATTGTAGTATGACAGAAAGGAAGTAGTAGGAAGCGATATTATTTAAATTAAGTTTCTAACAAATTCTGAAGTCAATAAATTATAATCTGAACTTAGTGGTTGTTCCCTATAGATGAAACGATTGCATAAAAAAGTGATGGAATTGTAGTATACCTGTGTACAAACACATCTACGCACATACAACTAACAAATATCAGCAAAATCATCCCTCCTCTACTTTGTCCCACCAAGCATTAATATTAACACGAACAACCCTCTCTCAACAGAATGACGATCAATGGCAATGGTTTACCCATCATTCAATGCGCGTATGGGTAGAAAGAAAATTAAAGAAAAAGCGATAGCGATAGATTTGTGTCGAAGAGAAGAGCATAACATCTACAGAAACAACCCTCTCCCAACAGAATGACGATCAATGGCAATGGTTTACCCAAAAATAATGAGCAAATAATGAAAGCGAAATTTGGAATTATGTGAATTATGGAATCAAAGAATTGTTTTTTTTTGTATAAAAAGTAACCTAATCTCTAATCCAGGAAGTAGATTATCTATTCCCGAAAGTTTCATTCAAATCTGTTAAACCGTTAAAGTGTTATTGGGCAACAAACATTCAAACATCCAAACATCCAAACATCCAAACATCCAAACATCCAAACATCCAAACATCCAAACATCCAAACATCCAAACATCCAAACATCCAAATATCCAAACATCCAAACTTTCACATTTATATATTAGGAGGAGTAGGATATAAAGAGCTCTAATATAGAGTTATAGAATTTGGAAGATGACGACTTTTTTGGCCGAAAAACGCAATTTGCGGGAAGCTTTGCTTCCCATGTTCAATTTAAAAAAAACGGCTGCTGATACTCATCAAATGCTCGTCGAAGCTTATGGCGATCATGCGCTCGCTGAACTGGGAGGTGCTACCCCACCCGCCTTACTCTCCCGATATCGAGCCGTCAGATTACCATTTATTTCGATCGATGGCACACGGTCTTTCGGGACAGCACTTCACTAACTATGACGACGTCAAAAAATGGCTTGATGATTGGATCGCTCAAAAAGAACAAACCCTTTTTCTTTTCTGATATTCATAAATTGCCCAAAAATTGGGTATAAAGGAAATTATTAAAAAAAGTTTACTTAAAATTCTTTTTGCGTTGGTTGAATTTTTAAACCGTAAAAGAACGGCGGAGTCATACTTGCACACCTGATATAATAGTACGAATAATACTTTTCAAGCAAAAGATTTATAGGATCAATGAATTTAGTCATTTCGTCCATTTCTATTTCTTGATCGATCTTTGGACTATCAATGCAGTCGAATATGTTGAAGACCCAGAAGGTTAGATTGTATTCGAAAAATTAGCAACAAGACTTCTCAGGGCTGTGTAACTTGAAGTTTTTCTGAATTCATCGCCGAGCCAAATAAATTCGACTTGCACCGTACACAGCATCATCATCTTTTATATATTTTAAACGACGATGTGACAGTCAAATGACAAGTATAAGCCACAAAGTTACAAAGCCACGCAATCATGTACGCGCGAGGTCGTTTTGTAATTGCATTTGCAGATTACATCTCCTGCGTTGCATAGTAAGCAGCCACAACTTAACCTCTGCACAGCCATTTCTGGCATTTATAAACGAGAGACCTAATTAAAATGCCATATTCTTTCAACAAAAAAAAAATAAAAACTCCAACAAACGAATTAGACCGACCAACCACCTACGAGCGTCAAATTTTTGAACAAAAGCCCCAAAAAAATATCCGAACGAGTCATGTGAACAGCGCTGTTATTCTTTTTGAAGGATATGACAATGCTTACGCGTTGCAAGATCTGAGTTTCTTTTTTACTCCGCACATACGTACATTTCCACCATTTTTATCCAGAGTTGTTATTTCTTTTTCCCGGTTTTTCTTCTGGCTTTTCATGTAAATTCCTCGAAAATTCCTGTGTATTCTTCGTCTATTTATTGTTTGTTTAAGTTTTGTAACGCGCAGCAATGTCACAACCACAGCAGTATTTAAATGAAAAACACAAACATCACAGTCACACAGAGAACAGCACAGCACAGACAGCAAATAAAAGACAATGACAGATAGAATGGGAAGAAGAGGAGGTGAAAAAAAAAAATCATAAAATGAAAAACGTTGACAATTCTGCTTATTGTCACAACATTTCACACCGGAGTGACTTTGGATTTCGCTGTGGGTTTGTTTTGTCCTCCTTCCTTCTTTTGTATTCCTGTTTCACCCACGTCCTCATTCTAACCACACTGTGTGACAGAAGGGAACCTTTTATATCGTATACTCTCCGTTTTTTTTTTTTCGATTTTACAAACCAAGCCAGAGTAATGGTGAATAGGAACTCCATACTCGCCGAAGGGGAGCTGCTTGGATTTTTCCCGGGGAACAGGAAAAAAAAGCGGGAACAGCATGAAAAAAAAATGGCAGAGGAAAAATTAATATTATGGAAATTCATGGTGCGGGAACAAAAACATGACAGGAGGTGTTTTCTCTTTTCTGTCATGACATATGATTATTGCACTTACACGTCCGCCACTATAGTGTCGTGTATTTATGGGACTAGGGGGATGTGTGTGTATGCATGTGTGGTGGTTGCTGCGCTTAGACAGGGTGGCTGTTAAACTATGTACGATAACTGAGATCTAGTTTAGGGGTTTTCTCAAAAAAAAAAAAAAAAAAAATCATACTCGTACTATTTTCATGTGAGAGAATTTTCTTAACCCTTTTGTGTTTGGTTGGAAATTGAGTGACAATTCGCTTAGCCCCAGCATGATATGTGGGACATTATCAAGAACAATCCAATTATTTTGTTTGGATTTGCCTTTAGGATTTCATAATATTTTGTCCTTTTCAGAAGTCGTCAGTTACAGTTGGACAATTGTGCGAGAGCGAATATGTTTGAGTAATTTTGACAGAAGTCACAGATCAGCATTTTGCATTGTGAACTCCGTTGGACGAAAAATAGCAAAGATTTGGATCTAACCCTTCTAACTCAGCGATGACACGAAATGTGAATAGAAAATGGTTTCCATGTCTGGTGGCCATATTATAAACGGTTTCCGAGGAGGTAGCGATAGCAATTTTGACAGCGAAAGCGGCCATGCTGAAGAACTGATTTCACTGTCATTCTTTGACAGGTGCCATTGATTGATAAAAACACATTCGGCAATTTTTACATGCATTACGTGAAATTTGTGAAAAAGGACCAACTAAACTCTAAACTCGAAATTTGCTGAATTGCTGTTTGGCCGTCACGCGTTGTCAAAACTATTTCAGTGATTGTCGTAGTTGTTCGCAAAAATTGACCTTAAATAGGCCTCGATTTGCGCTGCCAGTGCTTGGCTGATCAGCTGGAAAATGATGCCTTTAAACGGTGAAACTGATCCACATCCGACTTTGGAGAACAATTTTTTTTGTGGTATCTTTCATATACAGTGCTGTGTAAACAGTATGAAAATGTCGAGAGATTATTGAGATATTACCTCAAAAGAATATTTCATGTCCCGCCCAACAAGCCGAATTATATGCTTATGCTGGAAACGTGCCTAGCACCACTCTTCACTAAAACGCTGAAAATTCAAGTAGATTATGCTCTTAAGGTTCTTATCATGCCAGATTACCGATTTCCGAAAATAGCGGCACTGCAAGCAATAAATAGCAGAACTGGATGGTTCAAATAATGGTTGGAATTAGCTCGTGACTGTGGAATCGCAATAATTCATGATGATGCAAGGTGCTTAAAAGAACAGCTGTACCCTGTACCAGCTCATCGAAGGAGTTGAAATTCAGGCTAGAGCAAGATATTTGGAGGAAGTTTCAGGATCGTTACATAGAACGATATAGAGCTATTTCAACCACAATTTGTTTGAAAGGAATTACTTTAGGGATGAATACAGCATTGATAAAATAGCGATGATCTTGAGGCTTCGGGGCGAGCTCCTAAGACTTAACTATGTACCGCACAGAGACGACTTACCCCTACTATGTAGTTTGTGCAATTTGGCAGAGAGGGAGGATACCATGCATTTCATCGGGAAATGTCCAGTTTTGAGAGAAACCAGAAGACATATCTTGGGAAGCGATGTCCTATCGGAGACTCAAGTCTTAACACTCCTAAATGAAATCAATGTTCCTAACTTGTTCCAGTATTGCAAAATCGCTCTAGAATATTGACTGAACATTTTAAATATCCTTTTGGCCCGGGGTACGGTTGCCAGACGTCCTACTTTTCGAACAGAACAGCTAAAAGAATTTGCTGAATTTCTGGAGACTGAATATAAGCAATTATTGTACCATTCAAAAACTAGGTGGCTTTTATTGTATCCTGCAACTGAGCGTATGTTAATTATGTTCGAGCCACTAAAATCTTTTTTTACGACGGTTGACAATCCTCCACAAGTTTTGCTTAATTTTTTCAACTACGGTATGAGCGAAGCATATTTATTTTTAGTTCACTCTTTAATGTCTGTTTTTCACACAAATATCCAGAAAATGGAAAAACAAGATATGTCAATCATAAAAAACAATTTCTATATTACAAGATATCGTTAATGATTTAAAAGAAAGACTAGCAAATAATTTCAATCCGCTTAAAGTACGTTCGATTTTAAAGAACCTTATTGCGGCTGGTTTTGAAGAAAGAGTTAAGAATTTCGACTTACAAAGAAATAAACTGTACAGTATTACTCTTGCCTATATCGAATCATGGTTGGACTCATTTAAAGAGTTTAGAATATTTTCTTGGATGTGATTTGCCGATGGAAACGTCACTTGGGAGTCTGTGGAGCCATATCTGATTTATATTCAGGAAAAAGGAGTGGCTATTGATGACAACAAATTTTTCAATCAGTTTTGCAATTTGAAACGATTTATGGATGCTGATTTAGCTGGATCGAAACATGAAAACAGTATTAATACTAAATGGGTGAATTTTTTTTAATAATTGTGCATCTGAAGAACTTTATTCGGAACTAATTAAAGTCGCTCATTTTTATTTTGCGATTCCAAGTCACAATGCAGACGTTGAGAGGATATTTTCGTTAATAAACTCACAATGGACGAAGGAGAGGAACAAACTTTTACCCGAAACCATAAAGGGAATTATTTTAACAAAATATAATTTCAACCACCTTAGTTGTGAGTCATTTTATGACTTTATAATATTAATAATGATGAAATATTGAAACAGATTCAGGCGAGTGACAAATATAAGAAGATTTAAATAACAGATGTTGATGATACAATATTTTAAGTTTTTTATTTAATAAAATTGGAATGAAATACCCATCTATCTTATATGAAAAAAAGTCTATCCCCCCTGTTCTCCATTCCACTTTTATTGAATTCAACCACCAAAAGTGGAATTGGGTGTTCTGCATTCCGAACGAAACTATGAATTGTGGATTGTATGTTCGAAAGTGAATATTTTCGTGTTATGCATTCCACTCAAGATGACAGCTGTAAATTTGTGTTCTGCATTCCGAAAATCCTGTGATTTTAGTGAATTGAATTCTTGACGTGAATTGAATTCACATGCCGTTGTAAAGTGAAATAATTAATTAATTTGTTAATCAGAATCATTTTGAAAAATATGAGTAGAATAATAAGACTTTCCATTAATGTATTAAAATAATTCCTTTGTTTAATATAGTACAACACAAAAATTAGAGGCAAGAGAGTATTCTCTTGAATTACATGAAAGAAAATCAAGATTTTCCAAGATCAAGATTTCTCTGACTCCACTACTCGCAGGATATCAACAAATATTTTCTTACTCACCCTTAAACTGTTTTTAAAAATGCAAAAATCATTAAATAAATTATTTTTCTTCAGTTGTCTTACTTCTGCTTACATACAATGCTTCGGGAAGATTCAGAATGTTAGATTTATCTCGGAAAATCTTCCTGCGAACTCTCTCTATTCGGTTTTCTTCGCGGTTTTCACCAATCATTTAAAAATTTTGTTTTCCATTTTTTCCATATTTTTAATAAAATATATTTTTTCTTAAACGTTTAATTCACTTGCACAAAACAAAAACCAAGAACTGAAAATCTCCAATGATTTTGAAATAATTTGACAGCTGTGTTTGACATTTCAAACAAATGAATTCGAAGTGGATTCCAAAAATTCGAAATCACTCGGAATGCAGAACACTGAATTCCATTCTGAGTGAATTTCAATTTCGGTTTCAATCCACTTTCACTCGAAATGCAGAACAGGGGGGTATATGCTATTTTAAGTTTTTTATTTAAAAATGTAATGAAGTAGGTACCTATCTATCTTAAATGAAAAAAAGTCTATAAATGTTATTTTAAGTTTTTTATTTAATAAAAATGCAATGAAGTACCTATCTATCTTAAATGGAAAAAGTTTATGTGAAAGTTATTTTTTTAATAAAAATGAAATGAAGTACCTATATTATAGTAATACAATGCATTTCTTCCTATTTTTTGTTCGGGTTTTGTCCTCTTTTCTAGGTAGGCGGTGTCCCCTGAAGTCCTCGTTTTTAGCATCCCTTGTCCTCGATTAGCTTAGACTATTCTGGCAACCCTAGCCTGGGGGCAGACGTTGTCCTGCCCTTTCCTGTATGTTGCGCGATGAGTTACATATGTATGTATGTTCTGAATATGAGTCCATTTGGTCAATGAATATCGAATTTGTTAATAACTTGACTTCAGCGCCACCTATCGAATTTTTCTTTAGAACCTCATTCGCCCTAAGCTTTAATTAATAGTCACATATTGGTCACTCGGAAAAAAAATTGTTTTTTACTTTTTAGTTCATTAGAGCTTGTTTTTAAAAATTATTTTTTATCTTTATATTTTTTAAATTTGAAAAACAATTAAAAATATATTAAAGTTGAAAGTCATCCTATTGGTCTTAATTTTTTTTACACAGAACTGTATTTTGCTTTCTCAATTAGCCAGGGCTTAAGGAAGAAAAGTACTGAATTTCGCCTTACACAGTTTAGTTGATTTCAACCCTAACAACGAGATGGCGCTAATTTTAAGAAATTCGCCGCCATGATTTTTGACTTCTGCACGTGGCTAAATCTCTCCAAAATCTCATCTAAATTTACCGCAAACATGCAACCCATGATTCCGTGAGGGCTATTTTGACTCAAATTCTTGCAGATTCTTGATTATTGCTGTAACAATACTGTAGCTCAGAAGTTAGCCCACGGTTCTCATCGACCAAATGCACATGGATTTGAGGGAAAGCAGTGCAAAATTCCTTGTAACAAATTTAGCTGTAGATGGCGTTGTCGTCTGTGATAGATCTCGACAGTCTCTGTAGAGTGGATTCAAAGATTCTTCAGACTGAAGCCTGGACATGAGTTTCTCTGCTCAGTTATATGTCCTCTCATGGCACCCTGTGTGTGAATAGTTGCATATCATTTCTGAAACCGTCTTTCACTGCATTCAACTGCACAGTTTTATTACAAAATGGAAGATGCACCCAAAATCGCATGCATGTTTCGTGAAATGTCCACACTTTCTGTCCCGTTTGGCTGTGGGTCCTTTTTTTGCACCAGGACCAAAAGTACCAGCAGTCGTTTATCATCAGTGTGTATTTGATTAAAACGTTCGGTGTGATTTATCGATGACAATAGCGGGACATGCCTAGACCCACACCCAGCGCTTTCGAGATTCACACTTAAAATGAGTTAAAGTGCAGTCGAGTGGGTTATGCTAACGTCATTGATTGGAGGAGCGCAACAAAGCGCAGTGCAATGCGTGGCGATGCCATTTGAATTGTTTCATCTCATCTGTGAGTCTCTATTTGCATGTGTACCAGTCCGCTGGTCCTTTTCCTTTCTCCCTCTTTCTCTGTCTCACTGGCCTGATAATAGGACGCTGTTTGCACATTTGATTGTTTATCGCTGCATGTGTGTGTGTTGTTTCGATGTAAATTGTCAATTAATTAACGGAACGCGGAGTGCATTCTATCGAACACATTGCAGACGTAAGTGAAATTTCTCGTCGCCGAGGACACACGGACCGGAATCAGGAAAATAGAGAGACGACCAGGACCAGGTGGACTTTGATTGAATTTATTACTTTTGTTTATGTTGCCATAGCCGCAGCGCCATTGCAAGTGCTGAGGGATTTTCAAAACGGTCTGAGCCGATGATAGTTGTTGGCATCTGTGCATCGGTACCGGTACTGAATTATGAATATTGTCGCTGTCGACTGACATCATTGTTGTGAGCAGGTTGGAAACATCCTGGAACAGACGAGCAGCGCACTGATGGATGAGTTCATTATTTGATTGAATGTCTGCGAACAGAGATTGAATTTTTAGAGCCTAATTTGCATTTAATTTCGAAGGATTATCGTCGATGGTAGGTCGATGAACGGTGGCAATTAATTTGTATGCACAGTTGCTAATGATGTTGTTTAGTGGATGGAATGTCCTTTTTGATTTATTTTCAGTTGGAATTGTGAGATCATTTGGTGAATGTGGGCAATAGAGTTATAGACTTTGACTTCATTATGACAACAAAAAACAGGTTTTTAGAGACGTACATACATATGTGGAAGTAGTGGTTTCGATGGAAAGAAACTCCAAATAGAGTTTTGATACCACATTCTCAGGTGACCCGTTTATTCGGTTGTAGCTTGAGATATGTATTTCCACCCTACGGAGTTTAAGAAGACGATCAGTTCGCCGATCCTTCATTATAAGGGATCGTCAGTTTTGCCAGTGCCCTGTACTAACTGCCACTACTCTTGCGATGTCTACGCCAGTTCTTTGTACCAGTTTTTTTTTTTTTTTGACTTATTGGAACCTGGCCATATCTTTCCAGATATGACACAGTTTATCAGACTCGTTTAAATGAGACCAACTACGAGTAGTCTTAAAAAGTGTGAGAGTCTCGTTTCAGTCTATAGAACTATGTCCTCAAATCCAGATAAGAGTGACTCTTGCATGGTTTAAAAACGGATTTCGATTTTCTTGGCATTGATTAAACAGTTTTGATGAGTCGATTGTCGAATAGCGATGTTGTGTTAGGGTGTTGGGTCGCTAATTAAATTGTGACAAGCCACGAGGATCGCTAGTAGCTCCGCTTAGAAGACTCTAGCGAAACTAGACGATAGGATTTCGAGTTTTTGTTCTAACAATTACGCAATATCTTAAAGCTTATACAAGAAGTCCATCCGGCAGCACAAAGCTACAAAAGACTTAGTCGGTTTCATTTGAAAGAAACTGGGTGACTGATAATGCAATTGGTGATGATGGGATATCGCTTAAATTCGTTAAACTTATGTTGCCATCTATAATTGGGCATCTTACTCAACTTATAAATGTTTGCTTAACCCTTACCGATCCATACAAAATTACACACTAAACAGCCCATAGGTGGTACCGGGATGCCACCATATATTTCGGTGCGTTTTACATAGAAATCATTCGATCATGTTTGTAGAAAGTGTGCGTAGTAACGAAAATAACTAATTCGTATAACGTCTGAGTACTATCTCTCCTTAATTTTTGTAGTGATCAACGATCACAGGGTCAGAATCAATGTCAAGTCTTTGTTTTGAGTTGCCAATTGTCGATTGCAGTGTTGCGGTAAGAGATTTATTAATTTCTTTCGTGTTTGTATTGTCTATAAGTGAAGAAGGAACAAATTTGTGAATTGTACTGAATGTCACTACAGAGAACTTCTTCAAATTGACATTTATATGTCCAACCGCTGGATGTTTGTACTGAAAAATGTGCGCTAAAAAAGTGTTACCAGAGAAATATATACCAAATTGGATACTGATGTCTTAAGATCGGCAGTAGCTCAGTGTATGGTATGTCGGCGTCCCATCTCATAGGTTCCCGGTTCGTCTCCTGGCGGGGGCACTTCTTTTTTTTTATTTGTTTTTTTTTTTCTTTTTGTTCTATTTTGAATCGTGATAAATAAAGTTGTTTCCTTTGGTTTTTTTGTGTCTTTTCTATTTATTCCTTTGGTTTAGTTGTTGTTTTTGCTTACTTAATATTTTTTATTCGTGGAGATAGGACTTACTGTTCTGATAACAAATATAAAAGTAAGTTTGCAACGGTTCTAATTTTTATGTATTTTTTTTTCAATCGTGATGACAGAAAAGAAAGTTGTTTTCTTTGGTTTTGTTGTTGTTTTTTGTTTCTTTTCTATTTTACACGGCTATGGCAAAGCCAACAAAACCCTGTACGGGAAGAGTGGACGAATAATAAAGAGCGCTACAAAAGTTTTTTTTAAATAAAACAAAAACGGTTTTGGATATCAATGAAATTCTTTATTCCTGTGAAAGTACGTTCGATGCCATTATGTATGGAACTCGATTTCTTTTGCATGGCCACCACGGGCACGCTTGCAGAAGTCCAGACGCTGAACCCAATTTTCGACGGGTTTCAAGCATAAATCGGCCGATACTGCTGCAATTTCACGTTCGATATTCGTACTGGCTTGTTGGCGTAGACCATAGACTTGACGTAGCCCCACAGGAAATAGTCTAACGGCGTCAAATCGCACGACCGAGGCGGCCAAGCGACTGGACCATTTCGTGAGATAACACGTTCTCCAAACTTGGTTTCCAATAAATTGATTGTGACATTCGCTGTGTGGCTTGTGGCGCCGTCCTGTTGGAACCACATGTCCTCCAAGTCCATATCATCCAATTGGGGCCAAAAATATTCGGTTATCATTGAACGGTAGCGATTCCCATTCACAGTAACGTGCCGGTCTTGATCATCACGGAAGAATAACGCCGCCGGCCCATAAACCACACCAAACCGTAATTTTTTCGGGATGCAATGATGACTCATGGAGTACGGGCACTTCTTTGTCTCACTGGAACGGGAACATTTTGTACTGTGCCTGTGGATTCAAATTTTTCCACTAGACGCTCAATGGTTGATCTGCTAGGACGATTATGACGACCATAAATTGGACGTAGCGCTCTTAACGTTGAGGCCACTGACTCTGAACTTCGGTAGTAAATTTTAATAATTTCGAGTCGTTGTTGGCTCGTATATCTTTCCATCATGAAATGGCAAACCTTACTGAAGAGAAATGTCAAAAGAGCGGCAAGAAATATGGCGTCGTTTGCTGTCCCTGTCGCTCTACTTTTGTAGCGTCCCTGTTGAAAAACCCTGTACATATTATATATTTATTATGAATTTAATTGTTATTATTCAAAATTATTTAGTACAACAAAGACTAAGTCTTATAAGTCCCTAAACTTAATATCCTATCCTATCCTATCCTATCCTATCCTATCCAAATAATATATTAAATTTCCATTAATTTTTTATGAAATCGTTTCATCTAACAACCACTAAGTTCAGATTAAAATGTATTGACTTCAGAATTCTTTAGAATCTTAATTTAAATAATATCGCTTCCTACTACTTCCTTTCTATCATACAACAATCAAACAGCGGGACTGATTTAAAGCACGGGCAACGCCGGGCAGGCAGCAGCTAGTGTATAATAAATTGAATCTGAAATTGAAATTTGTCTATCAAACTAACTATCTTTATAAGTTTGCGTTAGTCGTCTAGGTGAAAAAGCAAATGTTTCTTTGTAACATTATAACAGTAAATTATTATATTTGTCGCCACTTTGATTCCTCCAATAGTCAAAAATTAAATTCGATCAGAAAACCTATCAACGGCCTGAGTGGTTCACGCAAGTGGACCAACACTTTCAACAAAAAAAAAAAAAAAGGACGAGAATGTTGGGTTAACGGTAAACACTATCGATTGGAAACAATCAGAGAAAATTCCCAGTTCATAAAACAAAATTGGGGGAAGCTGCTCGGATGCAGGTGTATCTCCTAGCACCTGACGCCAACACTAGCCGATCCCATCGGCTATTTCGATACACACAAAGGGATGTGTGTGTTACAGGCAGTGAATTGGTGTCAAGAGGATTTCAAATTATAGTGCGAGAGCATTTTATGGTCTCTGCTCCGGTCTCTCACTATGGACAGCAGATGAAACACCTTGAGCTCTGAATTGTTGGGTTTATTGAAGCACCATCGGTTTGTATTGGTGGAAATAATCTGATCCCCTCTATTAGTTTAGATATACAAACTGATTGAGGACTGAGGAGTCTGCGAGTCCTAAAAATGAGCATCGCAAAAGGGGTTTTCATTTTATTTCGTTTCGATTCGATTCGATTTGAGTGTGGCGATGCCACAGATAAAGGGTGAGTTGGTATCGTGTTGGGGTGACTTATAATGTTTGATACACATACACGGATAAATTGGAGCTAGATAGTCGATAAAAATTTATTACATGAAGATCGAAAGAGGGAGGTAAGGAAGGTAATAAGGAAGAAAAAAAAAAATCAAGTACTATGTTGCAAAAGCTTAACAATAAAGTAACTGAACAATCTACTGAAAAAAACGCGATACTTTGAAGATTTAGTAGAAGTATTATTTATTTGCAAGTGGAAAAAGCATTTCATAGAAATGATGATGCTGGCTTATTAAGTTACCCTAGAGATGTGTTAAGGCTTCTGATAAACCTCAATACCGTCTCGGATTCCATGTTCAAAATTCCCTGCTAGATGAGATATATCTTAAGCATATTGAACCACTCCTCATCTTGGCACTACAGGTGCCGGAAGTGCAAGAATCAACTCCATTATGAGACATCTCGGGAGACTTCCATCAATTTTGGTCAAAACGACGATCTTTCCACTTGTGCGGGCTACCTTAGGCGAGGTCGTCCTCTGCTGCGCTGACTATCCGTGTTGAAGTCGAATATTCTGCGGGCCGGAGCGGAGCGTTGATGTTCATTCGCTTTACATTTTCTAGGCATCGTAAACGCAAAATGCGCAGTTTTTTGAACGGGACGATGTCGCTGTGCAGCTCGTATTTTTTTGAAGGGTTCTGACCCGCCAGTTGCGGAGGGTACCGCGACCTCAAAGATCTATTGTACCATAAAGTCAGTTTAGGGAACCAGAATAGGCTCAATTCTTTTGATGAAGTTGGTGGAGATTTTACGAAATTGCAGCTCGTATTGTTCGTGGTGGAATCTTCTTCTCCAAAACCCGTAAAGCTTCCTGGTGGGAAGCCAATCAATCAGAGGCGAGAACGATCCTGCTTTCCAGAGTGGTAAGCTCAATACTTCCATACGCTGCACCTAGTCTCTGCGGGAGCTCTTACAACGAAGGAGACAAACAGAAAGATCTCGTCCGCATACAGGCTCTGCGCTATAAAAACAATATGCGGTTTCTGGACAATTTCGGGCGAAGCAGCCTGTGTTATAGCGAGCTACCAGGCAACATCTATAGGGCTGTGGCAAACAAGATGGGACACCACGACAAAAGGCAGATAGATCCGCAAGCTGAGTCCCACGGTCGAGGTCTGGACAAAAAGAGACCACGCGGATGGCAACTTCAACTTAACCCAATTCCTGTCCGGTCACGGCGGCTATCGAAAAAATCTTCACAGATTTGGACACGATAGCTCGCCCCTCTGCCTAGAATGTCCAGAGGAACAAGAAGACGCGGAGAACGCTACGATCCACTGTAGACGCTTCGCAAAAACAGGAATGGAACTACCGACTCCGGAGCTTCTAGTAAACCACATGATAAGCTCAGGGGATCACTGGTTGCAGATCTGCTCTTTCATAACGAGCACGCAGAACGAGATCAGAAGAGTCGAAGGACTAAGAACAGCTGTAACGGCAGACAGTGCACATAGCATAAGGTGCTAACCAGCCCCGCGAAGTAATACATAACGGCAGTTCCGCGGGGAAAATGGTAGAAGTGTGGTGGGTGTGGCTTAGTACATAGGCGTACTCCCGACATCCAGTATTTGGGTGTACGAATCGTGCATGCTGATAGCCCGGGCTACTAGCATCTTTGGAAGATTGGAAGAAAAAAAGAAGGCCGTCCAAGATGAACCAAAGTAAACAGAAATCGCAATGATATTGTTCGGATAGCTTCCATCCCTTATGTACTTTAATGGTGAAAAACCATAGTCAAGTAACGAAAGCGTCTATGAACATTTGTCGAAAAGGATTCTAAAATATCGGGTACCCAGCTCTAGTTGTTAACTCATAAACAATTGTCTCGTTAAACGCATATAATCGCTTAAAACAAAAAAACTAGTTCCCCAGTCATTGCTCGTATCTTAGGTTCTACATGTGAGTGCTTGCAACAAGGATCCAACCGCCCTACTCCACTCTTACATTCCAGAAATCTCAAATCGAAATTTGATTTTACATACAGAATACCCAAACGCAGAGAATATTTTATACGAATCTTTGTTTGCCCACCCCTACCTACGCCCCGAAGTGAATACGTAAAAATGTCAAAACTTCTCGGGGACTCTACCTACGACGCGACGTACGCTACAACTACAAACTACAACTAGACAAACGAAATTTTAATACACATCCCATCAGGTGGCGCGCATTCTATTGCTAAATCCATTTGGTAAATATGCAAAATCCTTCTCGTCCTCGATGGAGGACTCGTTGGTTGTGTGTGTGTGCGTATAAAAAAGTAAAAAGACAAAACATAAACCCCCGCCGCCCACAGGGAGTCTTGAAAGGACTGAGATTCTTTTTTTTTTCTATCGTCCTTTTCCCAGTAAAGTGTACCTACTCATTCGACTGCAACTTATCATCGTCGCCATCTTCGCAACGAGCACAGCTACCGGGCTCTAAAGGGGTGGTGATAGTTTATGTAGATGTACGAGTACGAATATCTTCGTATCTTCAATCAAAATTCCCAACAGGTAGCAAAAATTCCAAAATAGCTACTACACTCGTAGTGGGGCGGGGGAGCGGGAGCCAAATAAGACAAGTACTCTAAACAACAATGTGTGTGCAGCAGCAGGATACACAGAGGATACAGAGGATGTGCACACATGGAGATTGAACACACTCTTGGGTTTGTTTCTTTCTTATTTTGTTCCCTCCCTTGAAAGGTGGGATAAGCACGAAATATAGTGCAACAAAAAAGGAAATAACGAACGGGATAAGCAAACTAAATACACGAGCACATTATAACATTTGCATAAACAAAATTCCCATTTGTGATTTTCCGTTAGCTGTGGTGGCCCTGCAGGACTATCCTGGAGTTTACTTCTAGAGATTTAAGAATTCTGATTTAAGAGATTTAATATGTGTTACAATTTGAGAAGTTGCCAGCTAGAGTGGTGTGGGTGGCGGTTTGGGTGGCCGAAGGATGGTCTCCATGTGGATGGACTACTTAATGCGCTCAGGGACGAAAAATGTCGAAGAAAATTCGGGATAGGGAAAAATCGATTCCACCTCCTCCTTTGGATACTGGTTATTTGTAATATTTTCCCTCTACGCTGCAAGGATAATAGCGTTTACGTGCGCTCAGGAAACAAGTGCGATACTCGAGTACGAATATGAATGAAGGGGATGCAATTGCTGTGAAACAAATTGTACCGTTCTAAGTGCCGATGGGGGTGGTAATTTATGAATTCAAGTGCATGGAATTTATTTTAAAAGAAATGTAGATAGATACATTGATCTAAATGCTCGTTAGCCATTTGTTTAGGGGAGGGAAAGAATGAGTTTGGGTTACAATTTACCACCACACAGATGTGTAGTGTTGGAAGATGGCAGGATGATAGTTTGAAGGAAAACTTTTCATAATTCACATTTAGTGGCGATCTCGTATTCGGTACTTGCTAGAGCTTCTTAACGGAGTAGGATTTTATTAGTTAAATGTCTCAGGACCATGGACTGAGTAAAGGAACTCGCCGGCGTAGTTGGGACAAATTGTTTGGTGTTGAATTTTTTGATGGCTTTGGGTCCCCAGATCCTAAGGAGGGGATTTTTTTTCTCTGTGTATCCCAAGGAATGGGTAATATTAATGTGGTCATACATACCGCGTTAGTCTGCGCTTGAAGGTTAAACGCAAGGTGGTGTCAACAGGCCTAATTAAATGAAAGGGCAAGCAGTAAGCAAAGTTTGCTAGACCTCTGTTCAACTCAGTTAAAAAGGACCAAATACTGGGGAATTTTTTTTAATGAGGATAGAAGAAACGAAGTAAATTTTTACACATAGCCCTCCTCCCAGGTTAGGTTAGGTAAGCGGGCTGATGAAGATAGTTAAATCCTCATCACACTTAGGTTCATGTGAACCCATTGTGTTTTCCCACCCGTGATATCGGTGGCTTGATTCCAACCATCCGGACCTCCTGGCAAACTTGAGCAAACCTGACGGTGAACGGTCAGATAGCTCGTCGATATGTTCGAAGAAAAATTTTCCTAGGGTTCTATTTCTTAGTTGGCAGAGGAAATGGGCTGTGTCCTCATGAACCTCTTCGTCACCGCATCCTATGCATAAGTCATCTTCGTTGAGCCGTAATTCTTTCGTAAGATATCTTAGCATATTGTTGCCAGTAAACACTCCTATCAGTATTGACAGGGATTTTCTATCTTTTTGTAGAAGATTTCTGGTTTTACTTTTATCGTACTCTGGGCACATCCTTCTTGATATTTCACAGGTAGTTAGTGATTTCCACCTGCTGTTAGCTTCAGATAATGTTTTTTGTTCGATTTTGGCTTTAAGGTTGTAGAGTGGAGGCTTAACCGTATAATCTGCCTGCTCTATATCCAGGGCTGAGCCCTTTCTGGCCAATTCATCCGCGGCTTCATTGCCTGGTATCCCGGTGTGACCAGGGGACCCAGCAGAGTTTTACCTTGTGCTGCGTGCCAGGCACCTTAAGCTCTTCGCGGCAACATTTCACAAGCTTAGATGTTATTTGCGTAGCAGCTTATGCTTTTATGGCCGCCTGGCTGTCAATGTAAATTGTGATATCCTCTCGGGATATTGTCATCATTGACACCAATTGGGCAGCCTTACTAGAACCTCAGCTTGGAAAATGCTGCTGTCGTCTGGGAGTCGTGTAGAGCTGTTAATTCTTAGGTCTTCCGAGAAGCAACCCGCTCCTATACCTATTTCCATTTTTGACCCATCAGTGTAGATGGATTAAGACTCATTTAATACTTCGTTGTTCTCCCATTGTTCTCTACTTGGGAAAACCCACGAGAAGGATTTATCGAAATCTAAGCCCTTCTCCAAGCAATGCATCACGGTATGGAGACGATCATTCTGATTCAGTAAAAACAGAAAACGCCCAAATATAGATAACTGTGGAACACCATTTATCACTGGAAGGAATTTGTCCGCGATCTGCTACGTAAGTGTTTTCCCTACCTATAGAAGAACGAGAATTCATGGTAAGGTCTGGCCGCGTGGAATATCGATAAGTGTGTGCAAACACTCAAACATTTTTTCACAGTGCCAGTGTGCCACCTCTTTCCAATGTCTGACAAGCATTCAAGAGTATTATTTGTCATGAGGAGCTTCTCAACTCGCCATTCGGAGTCCACCAAAAACTGTATGTCCCTTCCATTCGTACAAAAATACCAGGCCCAGGTTCACTTCAAACTATAGCCCCACCTAAAAAAAAATGCAGCTGCAGGACATCGTTAAATACATATTCATGACTTTTGTTAATTCTAAATCAGGGAGTTTCACATTATCGATTCTAATACATAAGTCTCCATAAGCAATGACTAACATCACAATGTACCAAGGAAGAGGGAGTTATTAGACTATGCGTTCTAGCCGAACGAGCAAATTGAAGTTTTTCAAAAAGGTTTAGAGGCGATCTGTTCACCTACAGCACCTAACATGCAAAAACTGCTGAAGCGAACAACCCAGGACATTTTTGTGGTAACTGGTCGTGGGCATATCTAACCATATCGTTGAATGTGACAGTTAATGTATGTATGCTGAGATAGGGAGTCGAGTTTGTAGTTCACAGCCGATGCATAGTCAATATACGGAACTACTAAGGGTTTGACGAGTCTCAGCCTAGTTTTTACAGGCTTGCGAATAATCAAAGGTTGCGCAGATCCACTTTGTGTATTGTTAGGGCGAATTGGCGGCATTAATTCGGTATTGTGAAGTTTTTAAGATATTAAAATCCTGGGACTTTGTTGGGTTGAAAGTCAGGTAATTACGAAGCGACCATTGGTAGATTGCGGATAGATCCTCGTTTAGCCTGCAAGCAGGATCCTCAACTAGGCCTACAGAATATGATTGTGCATCATCTGCATAGAAATGAAGGTTACAATTTGAGAAAACTTTAGGAAGGTCATTAATTAATATGCAAAACAAAATAGGACCCACAATTGAGCCCTGAGGTACTCCAGCGAGTATATTCCTCACATGAGTGGTTTTATCACCAACTACAATCCTTTGACACCGATCACTCAAGTAGTTAATGATGAGACGGACCGAGGTTTCACAAAATCCGAAATACCTTCTTAGTTTCTCAGTAAGGACTGAGACTGTATCAAAAGCCTTGGAAAAGTCAAGGAAACAGAGTACTGCGTGATAAAGTTCAAGTCAAAGTTAATCCTTATGTCATCGACAATTTTGACCATAGCAGTAGGACAACTATGGCTACCTCGGAAACCAGACTGGACGGAAGCAAGTAGGTTTTTTCGAAACAGGAGTGACTTGTAAATCAAATTTCTGTCCACCTTTCAGTGTCCTTTAGAAATTAAAAAAAATCAATTTTTTTTTTTCATACCTATTTCGAAAATATTGAGAGTATGGCCCCTATTGTGAGTGTCGATCGACGATCGATAATCGACAACTAACGATCATCGATCGTCGATTACAGAATTCGGTATTCTCTATTGTGATTGTGATCGGTAGTTGTCGATTTGACAGTCGCTTGTAGTTGATCACAAATTCCTGATCTATGCTTTTTTTTTGAGAAATGTGAAAGAGTTTTGTGCGCATGAAATGATAGTAATTTTAATAGAAATGATGTGTTAAAAAAACTTAATTTTTAAGTCGAATGTAGTGCGAAGCAGGTTACAAAGAAAAAGCAATATGAAAACAATAGCCCAATAGCTAAACAACTGTCAAACGTATGATGTATTCACAATATTCACATTTTTATTCACAATAATCTATTCTTCTGTCGATTGAGTTGCACAATAGCAAAACCAAAATCAATCGACGCAATCGACAATCGTCGTGACGATCGTTGATCGACACTCACAATAGCGGCCTATGTAGTATATTGACCCGAGGAAAAATTAAAATATTAAATATTTACAGAGTTATCGCACATATGGTCGAGCGCATATATTATTTATACAGTATACATATACTGCATATGGAACAGTGAAACTTTAAACGCGATTATCTCGAATCCGTATTTTCAAAAAATGCTCGTACTGTAACTTAAAAAGTTATTGATCGATTTGGCTGGCATTAGGTCTGTTCAGTAACTCTGTGCTGGACAGAAAAGTAAAGGTTTTGGTGTTCAGTAAAAGAAGTTTCTGTTCGAGACTGATATTTTTTGTGTTCAGTAACTCTGTGCTGGACAACTTTTCTGCACCTAGTTTTGAGGTAGAACAGAATCGTGAGAAATGTCAAAATCAGCTGTAATTGAATATGGCTGTATTTTTCTGTGCGGACTTGATCTGACATTTTCCCACAAATCTGTGCTGTTCTGATCTGACTTTTTTTTACTGAACAGACATATTTCGTGAGGCTTTTCTCTATAACATTACCAGAAGGATTTTAAAGATTTCATTTGAATAAACTACTTTTTGAAGATGAAAAATTTCGAAAAAACAGTAAAACATTTGAACATTTTCTTAAAGAGCGTACCTAATTTTTAAATTTATACTTTTATATGATTTTATAGGCTTATCCTTCCCATGCATGTGTTAGAAATAGAAAGTAATTCTTTTTTTGGTAAAAAGATAAATAGAGAAAGACTGACAAATGCAGCACTTTTGGACCTCGCGCCAAAGACACCTGAATAGAAATTGAACTGAGCCGCCATTTTGTGAAAAAAAAAAAAAAAAAAATGTTTCTATATTTTCATAGTTCGATTAAAATGATGTTACAACTTCAAAATGATTCAATTAATTTATCACCTTTAAAAACACTATTAAAGAATGAGTTATTTTGAAGTTTTCTAGAGGTATTGCCCCCCTTAAAAGGTTAGGTTAGGTAAGTCAGAAGTTTGCTGCAAATTAACATGGGGTAAGTGGTTTCCAGGACGTTTAGAATCTTGGACAGCATGTGTGACGAGTGCCACCCAAACCAAGGATATGCATTTACTTTTGCGAATAGATTGAAGATCACGCATGCTATTGGAGCTGAAGTGTGAAGCAGTATTGGACATCAACTGCCCAAGTTGAGATTTATGAAAGCATGCGACCTTAAAGACAAACAAAATAACACAAGCGGCTTACTAAAGAATCGGTTTAGTGCAAAGAACACTTTCTATACAAAAAGTGAAAGAAATCAGACTGCAACCATTTAGCCAGTTTGATCCTGTGATCCATCCTCAATGATTCATCCAGATCTAGATAATCTCGAGTCATTTCATCTTACTCTCCGCAATAAGATGCAATTGCAGCTCGAAGGACCGAATTAATGAATTTAAATTGCAACGGTATTTATTCTATTAAAAACGGATTAAGGACTCATTAAAGTTCGCGCGCCCATATTCATGAGTGGAAAATCATTTAAGAAATTAGAAAAGAGCAAATAACCATCTACCCGCCCCCACCCTCCTTCAGTTTCACGCAATATTAATAATTTTCACCCCAGGAAGGTGGTGAACACCTGCATGAGTATATATTCTCAACGTTGTACTGTGAATGACAAAATTGGTATAACATCAACGTTAAATGCGTGTACATGGATTGATTTCATGTAATTAGTGATTAAATCGCGTGCCACACAAAGCCCACCGCAACCCCACCAGTGCCAGTGGGGTGGCTCATTAGTCATCTAGGTTTTGGTTTACTACACGAGTAGAACTGGAGGCTTTTTCAAGTTTCACATGGTTAATATCTGGTTCGGTGTTGTGACTGTTAAAGATTTGTTGTGTCCTGCTGTGATGGTTTCTATGTACTGGAGAGGGTGGTTTGACTGACCCAAATTATATCATTTAACAGTACAAATGAATGTCACTGATTTCCGTATTTACATTGAGGGATGAATGTTATGCGGGTTGTTTTATTTTTATCATTTTTTGTTTGTGTTATGTAATGATAGAGGCGAAGACTGCTGCTACTTCGGTTCGGTGAAACAACTGGGTTCAAAACTCCTAACTCGAAAGAGGAAAATCATGCTCTACACAACATTGATCCTGCCAGTTCTGTTCTGTGATGACGAGTACTGAACGATAAGCAGGAAAGTAGAGAAAATTTTAAACACTTTCGAAAGAAAAATTATTCGGCGAATATTTGATTCCATATGTATCAATATGTAGATATTGTCCGAAATGCCAATGGACATCGACTACAATGACAAGGCTACATCGACCGAATTGACAATAATGCTCCAGCTAAGACGATTTTCGAATCCCAGCCCCTGGTTTGAGACAATAAAGAAGATCGACCCCTCTGTTCTGCATTCCACTTTAAGTGAATTCAACCACCAAAAGTGGAATTGGGTATTCTGCATTTCGAACGAAATTATGAAATGTGGATTGTATGTTCGAAAGTGAATATTTTGGTGTTCTGCATTCCACTCAAGATGACAGCTGTAAATTCGTGTTCTGCATTCCGAAAATCCTATGATTTTAGTGAATTGAATTCACGTGAGATTTTTGACGTGAATTGAATTCACATGCCGTTGTAAAGTGAATTAATTAATTAATTTGATGATCAGAATCATTTGGAAAAATGTGAGTAGAATAATAAGACTCCATTGGTGTATTAAAATAATTCGTTTGTTTAATATAAGGCGTGTTTTTTTGAATCGTAGCTAGCCAGTCGTTCATTAAAACGATTCCCAGCCAGCCGAACCCAGCTGACTTACCTCCAAGTTGGTGTGTGTGATTTCGGTCATATGCGTGTGATTTCAATCAGCTGTTAAGTGTGAACTGTGATATGATATGTGTATGAAAGTGATATGAAATCATTATATAGTGGATTATTTCAGTGAAACATCATTTAGTAATTGAAATTATATAATTTTCGTACACGGCAGTCTGTCAAATGTTCTACTAATCGCTTTAAGCGCCACCTTGCCATGAGATATCGCAACATTCCTAGCCAGCTGCTTTTGGCTGCGGATAAAATCAAGAGTTGTAGCCAGCTGGTTGTTGTATTTGTTTTACGTGTGAAATTTGACTTTGCTAGCAACTACTGGCTAGCTACGTTTCAAAAAAACACAGCTAATGTACTCTAACACTAAAATTAGAGGCAAGAGAGTATTCACTTGAATTGCATGAAAGAAAATCAAGATTTTGTTAAACTGGACAACGCGTATACCAAGGATTTGTGGACGGAGTTAGAACAACGATTGAAGAGTGTAGGTCTTCCACTGACTGGATGGAAAATGACGAGAAATTGTAGTTAACAATTTTTATTAACAAAATAAAATATTATATTTTTTTAATCGGCGAAGGTGAATGCTTGTACTATTCAAGAAATCTATAATCCCCGGAATCCCTCATTGAAAAATCTTTTTTTCTTTCATCTGCGTACTTTCCAGTTCAGTCCACTTCGACCACAACTTGTGTTGCAAAATGTTTTACATCTCGCGGAGAACTTCGCTGACTGTAGATCTACCAAGGCGAAGATTAAAATCCTTTCCTACAGACCTTTGATAACATCCTTCAGCCAAAAAAACGGAGTGTCGCTTCGAGATTGAGTGTGAGAGAAAATGAAGTTGGTACCATCTCTGACTCCACTTCTCGCAGGATATCAACAACCTTACTCACCAAATTATTTTTCTTCAGTTGTCTAACTTCTGCTTACAATGCTTCGGGAAGATCCAGAATGTTAGATTTATCTCGCAAAATCTTCCTGCGAAACTCTCTTCACTCGGTTTTCATCGCGGTTTTCACCAATCATTTAAAACTAAATTGAATCCATTTTTTTAATAAAATATATTTATTCTTAAATATTTAATTCACTTGCACAAAACAAAAACTAGAAACTGAAAATCTCTAATGATTTTGAAATTATTTGACAGCTGTGTTTGACGTTTCAAACAAATGAATTCGAAGTGGATTCCAAAAATTCGAAATCACTCGGAATGCAGAACACTGAATTCCATTCCGAGTGAATTTCAATTTCGGTTTCAATCCACTTTCACTCGAAGTGCAGAACAGTGGGGCGAATCATCGGTTTACAGACCAAAACGATGTCTGCAGGGTGCCCAGGACCGAAGTGGATGAAATGTTGCCGTGTCTCAGCAAGAACCCTCCACCGAATGGGTGCCCGTTAAGCATGTAAATAGTGACCTAGAAAGTCTTGGCAGGAACCTATGTTAGCTTTACAAAAACGGAACGGAACTCAGAACTGCGTTGCAGCTTCGAAAACAATACCATCTGAGACTGCTTGATACGATTTTTGAATACATTTTAAGCAACTACCAAAAAAAAATCGTTGTTTTAAATGTTTACACTCGGATTTTTTATTTGTAGATTTCGACACATCTCAAAATTAAATTTTATGAAAAAACAAAAATACATAAAAAACCGGTTTTTTATGTAAATGAGTCCACATTTCTAGGACTATACTCAGCAGCGATTTCAATTTTGCAGGCTCTTCGTCAAAATGGTTTGAAACAAGAACATAGAGAGCCAGCACCTAGGGTCATGTGTCAAATTGAATTTTCGAACACGATTGTTTTTTTAAAGTCAGTGACGAGAATATTTGGCGTTTTTTTTTTTTTTTGTCTTAATGGTTGAAGGAAGATTAGTTGGGGAGCTGCTAATAAACTCTCACCTGCAGACTATAAAAAAAAAAAAAATATTTGGCTTCAGCAGTCCTAGGTAGAACCAAACCTGGCTTCCCGCAACCATTTGTGTGTGCGCGTTATATTTTTGCACGAATCGAAGGGACCTACAGTTTTCTGCCGTCTCAGAACGGCGAGTTGGGAAGCTTTACATGACAAATGATACTCTTGAATGCTTGTCAGCCATTCGGAAGACGTGGGCACTGTGAAAAATGTTTAGGTGTTTGCGGCGAGATTCGAACCCAAGCCGGCTGGCTCAGTAGTCCGACGCACTAACCGCTTGCGCTATGGTGCCCACTCACTGCAGACTATAATTGCAAACAATTTTCTCTGAGTAACTTAATTTATTTCCACACGGCTGTCAAATTGACTAAAATCACTGCTAGATATAGCCTTGGTTCTATCAAGTTCTATTGCAGATCCAATGGCAGAATTTCTACGTGGAAAAATCGCAAGTTAACCTTGACTTAGGTTAGGTGCCTATCCACCGCACCCCGTAGGATTAACCAGAGTAGGTCCATTGTGATGCCACGTGAGCCGATTCTTATCGGTACTCTTGGAACCATTTTGAGAGTTGGATCTTGAAGGTCTGCAAAGAATCTTTTTTCTTAAAGAGGATAATTCTGGGCAGATGCACAGGAGGTGATAGGGGGACTCCTCCTCGTCATCATCCATGCAGCTATGACAGAAGTCATTGGCCAGGACTCCCAGTCTGCTGGCGCGTCTGCCTATTGTACAATGACCCGTCAATACGCCGATTAGGGTGCGGATATGTGCCCTGCTGATTTTTAACAAGCTGTACGTTTCGCGCCGGTTTAGCTGATGCCAGGTCTGCTTGGCGTAACTATAAGTATCCAGTTTACGCAATCTTTCATTTGCAGTGCTTTGATTTCATCGACAGCCACTCAGCAGCTTAACGAACAGCTATCACCTCTACCTGAAAGACAGTACATTGGTTTGGAAGTCTTAAGGGTGTCAGGCTGAGCTGGCCTGAAAAGGTATCCGCTCCTATACCATCCCCTGTCCTGAATCCATCCGTGTAGATCTTCAGTGCAGATTTATCATTCATACAGATATTTCCTACCCATTCCTGTCGGCTGGGAATATTAGTCTTATATTTGATATTGAAGTCTATGAGCAGAGTCATAAAGTCCGTAATTCCTGTACTTTGGTTATTTATTGAGAGTATTCTGGCGTGCCGTAAGTTAGAAGGTTCCCACTGTGAGGTTTCTTTTAATCGCAATGCCGTTTTTGTTGCTATGTCCCTACCGTTAATGTCCAGCGGAACCTTGCCTCACTTCTAAGAAAATTTACTGACAAGATTCACTGGAAACATTGGAGAGGTTGGCTTCAATACGTTTGGTCAAACAAAGATTGGAGTTTAGAGTGTCTGACGTTCCAAGTTATTGTGAGTCTACGATAAATCCTGGATGGATGTTTAAAGCAAATAGACTTACACTAAGCAAACGAGTCGGTTCTTGAGCGTCTGTGGGCTTTGAATTACCTCGAAATGAACAAGTTTTTCTTTTCTTCTTCAGGTCGGAGAGAGACATGAATGTCGTTATAAGTTAATTTTAGTGATTCGCGGCTGAGTTAAAGCAGAAGGATATAGCATTGCTACCAACTAGGGGTATAGAGTAAAATGCCTTTATTAAAGAATGAAAAGACCAAAAACAACTTAAAGGCTCGCTTAGAATAGAATGCTTTAGATCCCACCTCAACCGTGCATTAACCACCTTCCGATTTTATTAGAAGACATATCCTCACAAAAAAAGTGTTGTCCAAGCTACGACTCCAATACGTTCCATAAAGAAAAGTCGGCAAAAACATTTAACTAATTTTCTTCTTCAATATATGTACATATATATGTATGTACACGTTCATTAATTGTTCAAAGTGAAATTATGCCATTTTCCATGCAGTTAAACATCGAAATCTGGTGACAAAAAGTGTAGAACTTTTGCAAATTAGTTTTTACCCCCCCTCTCAACAAGGGGCGGGTTGGGGCGTTGGTGTGAACGATAGCAGAAAGTGGGTGAGCCATCTATCCACCATCTAAGGTTCAACTCATCGGACGACGCGCCCGAATGGCGGGTGGGGCAGAAACAACATCATTTGCGAAGAAAATTCATTAATCTCACTTAAATGGGTAAGACCAAGCGAAGAGGGGTGGAGGTGTGTCCCTCTATAAGGGTGGACATTGCCGAACTGCACTTGGAAAATTAAATACAAAACTTTGTTCATATTACAATGTGACAAAAGAAAAGGAACATTATTGCCACCCTACCACCATCACCATCATCGCGCCATCATCATCACAATTGAACATTCAACTTTAGGACTTTGCCAGATTTTTGTCCTCTTCGCCAGCATGTTGGGGCGGATGTTGCCACAAAAAGACACAGAGACTTCTTTGCTCTCTGCTGGCTGGGTGCTGTGCTGCACAGGGAACTGCAATATTATCGTAAAGTCATATTAATAATGAAATTACCACGAAAAACTCATCGACCTCTCCTTCTCGTACACTCTGTGTCTCTGTGTCTATGTTGTCCTTTTGGTTGGTGCTATAGAAAGGATTCAAAAGGAAAAAAAAGGTTTTGCAAAATGATAAAACTTATGGTTTCTCGTCCTGTTTCATTGGGGTAGTAATAAAAATTTATTATACAATGCTGCGGTATATAGGGTAATAGCCATTTTCTTATATTTCAATTTACATGCATGCAGTGAATGTCCGCATAAAGGACGAATAAAGTCCCTCCTACTGCACCTACACAAGCAACTTATAAAAAAAAACTGATCGCTAGAAGAATCACAAACCCATAAATCGCCAATAGAATATGTTTCGGTTCATCGGAAGGGATTACTTAGATGGCGCCACAGTTCGGGGTGAACGAGGGCCATTTATGTATGCGTGTTGTATTTTTGCATGAATGGAACGCAACTTAAGGCTACTGTCATCTCCGAACGGTGATCTGAGAGGCTTCTCCTGATAAATGATACTTTTGAATGATTGTCAGACATTCGAAAAAGGTGGAACGGTGGCAAACTTTTTGATGTTTGCTGGGACTGAACCCGAACAGCATGCGTAGTAGTCCAATGGACTTACCACTATGCTACGGCAGAAGTCATCGGAAGGAATCGGCTCCATTAAATGAATAAACCAATGGGAGGATAAATATTTTGAATAGATTCGGCTCGAAGGACCATATTTTTAGTTACGATGGTTTAGCACTGCCACTGTCAAACACATAGGTTTGATGGAGTAACGAATCAGGAAGTGAATATAGTTAGGAAGTCATGTAATTTTCAGTAAAAAATAATTTGAAAAATACTCATTCTGAAAAGTGAAACAATATTTATGACAACTTTTGCTACAAAGTGCTCTTATTGAAATGTGAAAATGACAAGACATGCGAAGAAAAAATTGTTCGCCGCTCCTTTCCTTTAATGTACGTTCATACAGTGGCGAGCAAATAAATAGGGAAAAACAACCAAAGACAGTAATTTCTGTGTGTTTTGCTTAAACTTTAAATAACTGGAAAACTATCGATTTTATTTTTTTTAGCAGTATACACTTTAGGTGTAATATTATTAGGTATCTTATAACTTCAGTTACAGGAAAAATTGAACTTAATAGATGAAGAAAAATCCTTATTTCTTGGAGAACTTTAAAACGCCATTTATACGTATTTATACGTATTAGGGATGAAGTAAAGATAACAGAAATCCGCCATCTTGGGAGCGTCCGCCGTATTGAATTTATAATTACGTCATATCGTATTTTATTCTACTCACCAAGCCCTTTCATTTGATACCAATATCAATGCGGTTGTAAAGACTTGTCGGGTAAAAAAGAAAAAAAAAAGGAGAAAAAAAAGAAGAGGTAGTCATTTTGCTTAGTGCACCCGCCATATTGAATTTTTCTGTGACGTCACATAGCCTGGGCACCGTAGCGCAAGTGGTTAGTGCGTCGGACTACTGTGCCAGCGGTCTTGGGTTCGAATCCCGCCGCAAACACCTAAAAGTTTTTCACAGTGCCCACCTCTTTCGAATGTCTGACAAGCATCAAAGAGTATCATTTGTCACGATTGAGCTTCTCAATTCGCCGTTCGGAGTCGGCAAAAAACTGTAGGTCCCTCCCATTCATGCAAAAATATAACACGCACACACAAATGGTTGCGAGAAGCAGGCCCAGGTTCACCTCGAGCTGTAGCGCCAACTAAGTAAGTAAGTCACATAGCCTAGGACACTCTCCAGATAAAGAGGAATCCAACGACACCTCATTTGTTGAAATCGGTTCTATAGTTTAGGCTGTACGAGGTGACATCCTTACATACATACAAACAAACAAACCCAGCCTGTTAAAATCATAACCCCTTCCTCTGGGTAGTCGGGTAAAAAATAGCATCGGTCACATTATCTTGACATACATATGTATGTATTTTCAGACGATTTCCTAAATTGTATAGTAGCTGAATTTTCGCTCATATGTATAGGTATATTGTATATAAAGGGTTTTTCAATAAGAGCGCTACAAAAGTTTTTTTTAAATAAAACAAAAACGGTTTTGGATATCGATGAAATTGTTTATTTCTGTGAAAGTACGTTCGATGCCATTATGTATGGAACTCGATTTCTTTGCACGGCCACCACGGGCACGCTTGCAGAAGTCCAGACGCTGAACCCAATTTTCGGCGGTTTTCAAGCATAAATCGGCCGATACTGCTGCAATTTCACGTTCGATATTCGTACGAAGTTCATGTTGTTGGCATAGACCATAGACTTGACGTAGCCCCACAGGAAATAGTCTAACGGCGTCAAATCGCACGACCGAGGCGGCCAAGCGACTAGACCATTTCGTGAGATAACACGTTCTCCAAACTTGGTTTCCAATAAATTGATTGTGACATTCGCTGTGTGGCTTGTGGCACCGTCCTGTTGGAACCACATGTCCTCCAAGTCCATATCATCCAATTGGGGCCAAAAATATTCGGTTATCATTGAACGGTAGCGATTCCCATTCACAGTAACGTGCCGGTCTTGATTATCACGGAAGAAGTACGGCCCAATGACGCCGCCGGCCCATAAACCACACCAAACCGTAATTTTTTCGGGATGCAATGATGACTCATGGAGTACGAAGAATTGACGAAGCCATTCAGCCAGAAATGAGCCTCATCGCTGAAGATGATTTTTCGATGAAAATCCGAATCATTTTCAAGTTGTTGCTCAGCCCAATTCACGAACATACGACGCTGGTGGTCAAGGGGCTTCAGTTCTTGCGTCAATATAATCTTGTAAGGATGTAGGCCAAGATCTTTTCGCAAAATTCGCGACAACGACGTCACAGAGATGCCCAACGCTTGAGAACGACGTGTGAGAGACACATTTGGGCTTTCTTCAACTGAAGCCTCAGCGGCAGCAATATTCTCGACACTACGGGCACTTCTTTGTCTCACTGGCACGGGAACATTTTGTACTGTGCCTGTGGATTCAAATTTTTCCACTAGACGCTCAATTGTTGATCTGCTAGGACGATTATGACGACCATAAATTGGACGTAGCGCTCTTAACGTTGAGGCCACTGACTCCGAATTTCGGTAGTAAATTTTAATAATTTCGACTCGTTGTTGGCTCGTATATCTTTCCATCATGAAATGGCAAACCTTACTGAAGAGAGATGTCAAAAGAGCGGCAAGAAATATGGCGTCGTTTGTTGTCCCTGTCGCTCTACTTTTGTAGCGTCCCTGTTGAAAAACCCTGTACATACATACAAGTGATCCCCGTGGTGTAATGTTAAGTGCGTTGGACTGCTACGCAATGCTGCCCGGGCTCAATCCCAGCCCGAGTCCAACAACTAAAAGTTTTTTCACGGTGCCACCTCTTTCGAATGTCTGACAAGCAATCAAAGAGTATCATTTGTCAATGAGCTTCTCAACTCGCCGTATGTCAATATTCAGATGAAGTGAATTTTCCAGTTTGTCGCCTCTGTTTGTGGATGAAGGGGTTGAAAAGAGCGGGGAACGAAAATGTCGTTTGGGTCGCTGGAATTCCAGGCGATTTCTCTGTTCTCTTTAGTTTTCTTTCCAGTTTTTGAGATTTGCTTGTGTGGTTACCATAGTAACATATGCGAACTGAGCTAGACAGGGCTATTTGTTGTTGTTTATCATCCGGAAAAAATCGTGTCGTGTGTACAATCCATACGAGAACAAAAGAGAATTGAAAAAATGTCGCCTGGAAAATTCGCTTCATCTAAATCCTGACTATGGAGTCGGCAAAAAACTGTAGGTCCCTTCCATTCCACCACCTAAAGTAAGTACATAAGTATATACATATATATTTACACTAGAGACAAAGCCCCAATCAAACCCGATTGACTCCAAAGTCCAAATCAGTCCTGAACTGCTTCAATACTCTTCAAGTCCTCTCCAATAGAAACAAAGTCAAACTTTGGTGGGTGGTCGGACATGAGGGTGATGATGGAAACGTAAAAGCTGACGAACTGGCTGGGACTCCTTTATCGGCTCTGAGCCGTTTTGCAACATTCCAAATTCACCCATAAGCTTAGAAATCAAAAGTTGGGTAAACAACACGTGTGTCTCCTATTGGGAAAATACCGAGCGTCTTTGTCAGGCTGAAAGAGCCACTAAACCCTTCCACAATTAATCCATAAAACACCTACTCCTCAGTAGGAATGATATCAAAATATTAGTGGGATTTCATTGCCATCCTCGATATCACCTAAACAAAATAGGTCTTCTGCAGGAAACTGAATGTCGTCTCTGCATGGAAGACGACGAAACTGCGGAGCATATTCTATATGTGACTGAATGGCCCTCCAGGAGACAACATTTCCACTGAGAAATCCTAAATCCCATCGAAATTCGTCAAGTCTCTACCAGTTAGAAGTTAGATCCTCAACTTCATCAAAAGAGTTGAACGGTTGAACCTCTTCTGGTTCTCTAAATAGATCTTTTAGGTCGCAGTGCCCTCCGCAACTTACGGGTCAGAATTTGAACCTTTTTAAAATAAGAGACCCTTTGGTTTTTTCAGACTTGAGGAGTATCTCAAGGGCTTTGAGCACCGTGGTGTAGAGGGAAGTGCTGACCGGATTCAATCCCAGCAAAATACCGAACAGAGTGATACAAGTTTGGGACAATTTGAAACTTATTTGAAAATCGTGAAAGTAATGTAAAGGCGCTTTGAAAAATTACGCCGAAATTATGAAAACTAAAAAGGTTGTGGGTTCTCAAAGTTCTTCTGTTCTTTTCAAAATTCGATACTTTAAATGTCTGAAAATGAACGCATCTACAGGAATGTACAAATTTAACCAACAAAAAATGCAACAACATATTTCAACAGCGTATTATAATGCGCAATAAATTTGTTGTTTACCGAAATCAAAAACATTCCACTAGGTCTACAGATACTTATTGCAAATTTATACCAGAATCCCATATAAACGCATTCCAGGAGTTGCATGTTTGGCGTTCTTTAAATTTTTTGTTTTACTGAAAATCATTTCGGTTTTATTTATAACCTCATTTGAGCGGGGCAGAGTTACTACATAGTCGTTATGTCAGAGCAAAGCTATTCGACTGAGTACTCGCACTCTGTTAAAGTTGCACATACCCGAAATGGATAAATATGTACGCGTCGTTGGTAAACATACGCAATATTTATATACGCATCTGCACACAATTACCGCGCCGCCCACACAACTTTAATTGAGTCCGGTGTTTGCCTGAGGGATGACGGGATTTTGATACGGTTGGGTGACCATTTCATAGAAGCTTAGGTGGAACGAGAGAGGAATGGGGGAAAATTAATAGAACATTTAATGTGGAGGTGATTGAATGTATTTGGCCAACCAAACTAACCACCGGAATTTTATTTAAATCAATCGAATAATGAAGGAACGAGAGCTTCACGTTGGGCGCCATTTGTTTGTGTGTTTTAGTTGGGGGGGGGATTATAAACCTTTAAGTGCAGGTTTAGGGAGAATTTTCATTGAAATCACGTGGTACCATGGTCGGAGAAGAGTTCTGTGTTACCATGACAGATTGAGTATGGTGTGTATGACGGGCAAATATAAGGCATTTGCGGATGCATTCAGACGGTTGATTCAACTGTCCGTGGTGTGATGATTTATGAAAGATTTATGGGAATCGATTTCACATCCATAAATCTAGTTTCGATTTAGGATTTTAGCGCGAGCGGTATTTGTGGTTACGGGGAAGAGGAACTATGTTAGAACTGCAGCAGTGTGTTGGAATGTGTCAGGCAGTTAGATGGGTTTCGATTTGTTTTTTGGTGTTTCTGTGCTCCGCAGTAATGAAATTGGTTTTAGTTTATGATTGCTGGAAGTTAACTAGGAATAGATCAAATATCCAATCGATTTGAATCATGTGTGTGGGCAGAGGGTGGATTTTCACACGAAGCTTGGTTTCGATATAGAAAACTGTTTACGATTTTTTGTAGATGGTCCTAAGAATGTCGACATTTGACATACCATACATATATGGAAAACAAAATATGGAAGCACAATTCAGTTGTAAAGACAACTCCAAAACGTTCTCCCGTTACCTTGATTTTAAAGAAAAATTGCATAAAAATACGATCAAAGCTGATGTCGTACACAAAAATCCTTTATGTCCTCACCTGAGCAAGACTGTATTTTTATTTATTTATTTCAGAAATGAACTGCTTAAACACAGTAAGATATAATATCTTATAAGTTAGTGATAAGCGACAATGTGAAAAGAAAAATAAATTTAATAATAATATAAGAATAATATTATTAAGTACAAATATACAGTGGTGGAAATTCCCATAAAAACACTTCAGTGTATTGTGTTTGTGTTCAGTTGAATGTAAAAACGACAAAGTTGGCAACACCATTTTTATTTTTTTTGCTAAGATCATCTTCGAAATCAACTGGAAAGATCCCGTTATCTTTTCTCTCTTATTCCAACAGCTGTAAGTTGAAATGTTTTATTGTTCGCATAGGAGTGTAAATCTTAGAGCTTTTTGGTGGAAATTCGCATAAAAACAGTGAAGTTAGAAGGGTGTTTATAATGAAGTTCGTCCAAAAAATTTATCAAAGTGATTATAAAAGGGTGCAGTTATTTATTCTTTCTTAGCAAGTTGATTTAAGTTCGTTTTTTTCTGTAGAATAGAACATGCCGCGTGGTATAATCCTTAACGACGAAGAAAAAGCTTAAATAACTGCTTATAAGGATTGCGGGCTTTCTGACCCAGAAAAATCGGAAGATCCAATACAGTCATTCATAATTTCCTGAAATTAGGGGATAACTACGGGAAAAATGCGAACCATGCAGAAAATAAAAAAACTTACGGCTCGTCAAATTCGTATAATTCAGCATGAAGCAACAAAAAAAAATCTGGTTTCTTCTCAGATTGTCGCTAAATTGAATTTGCCTGTAACAAGCAGACGCGTACGACAGATTTTAAACGCTAATCCCAACTTAATATTCCAAAAAAGATGCAAAAAGCCCCTTCTGACCGTTGCTCAGAAGACAGAAAGGCTAAACTTAGCTGAAAGCCATGTCAGATGGACCGCTGAGTGGCGAAAAGTCCTTTTCAGTGATGAAAAAAAATTTAATTTAACCCTAATTGTACCAGGTTATAGTTTTTACACAAACTACCGCGTTGTGACTCTCAGTCACATGTGTAATATTTAAGAATGCTCATATAAAAAAATTGTTGGCACATACAAATTAATACAAAACAGGAACTTTATTAAGCATTTAATTACTTATATATACATTTACGACAAAGTAACGTTTTCTGTTAGTGCCCATTGCAGACATTTAGACCACACTCCGAATAACTCTGTTTATTCGCACGGCATTGTTTTCAATGGACTTATGTGGCATCGATTACGAATATTATATGCTGTCGATCTCGATGGTGACGGCGGCGCGGCGTAGTGGTATCACTATTTGTTGATGTTTTTTCAATGGTCAGAAATGAATTCACAATGCGAGCGTTGCTCTGCTAAGATATCGTTGACTTCTTCATTGAATGCTAGATGCAATCACATCCTAAACTAACCATTTTAGAAAGTGTTTGCGGCAAATATTTTCCATATACCTACTGCATTCAGGGTAAACACAACTGCTGAAGCCACTCCGCAAAGTTAGATTAGGTTGAGAGGGGTTGTTAGGTTGAGCAATCACCAACCACAAGGCATCAGTGTGAATCCATCGCGACCCCTCTTAACCTAACCTATCTTGCGGGTAAGCTTCAACAGATGTGTGGCTTAGTTCTTACTCCATCCCAGAATGGATTTCCTCAAAGCATTTTATAACCCTGCAAAATTATAGAACGAGTCTATAGTTGACTAGGCCCACCTCTTCCAGACTACTGAAGAAGTAAATCCCTACGACAACGTGCTGTGCTCTGACATTCGCATAGCATAATGCGCGATATTCTCTGGTATACCTACATATATCATTGCAGTATGTTTCTGCAAATGTCAGTGCCTGTGAGTTTGGGCATCTTGGCGTGTTTACCCAAGAGGCAATACCACTTCACACCGCGGTGTACTACTACGCAATGCTGCCCGGGTTCATTCCCAGTAAATACCTAAAAGTTTTTTTTAGGGTGTCACCTCTTTCGAATGTCTGATAAGCATTCAATCAAAGAGTATCATTCGTCATGAGAAGCTTCTCAACTCGCCTTTCGGAGTCGACAAAAAACTGTAGATCCATTCCATTCTTGCAAAAATATAACACACACACGAAAATGATTGCGAGAAGTAGGCACTGGTTCAACTCGAACTGTAGCGCAACCTAAAGAAAGAAGATTTTTCACATAATCATTTCTTTATCTTCATTTATTTTTAGAGCAATCTGAAAGCTACCTCTGAAACATCCACCAAATTAAAATTTTGCAATATTGGCCATCTATTTGTTTTTCGTTTTATCTATGTTATGAAATTCTGGCTACATTAAAAATTACTGTGTGTCTGTAAGTCACAACGTGGTAGTTAACGTTAGTATTTTTAGAATGGTAAAAAACAATTCAAACCAAGAACTAAAAATTCATTTAAATTAGCGCATTATATTAAGAACTGTTTAAAAGTAGAATACACAAGCCCAAAAGTAAATAACCGACGTTATTACGAGAAATACAGCCGAAATAATTTCGGTTAAACGGTCCAAACGGTTTTCAATCATACTGGCACAACAAAAGGCTTCCAGAAGATGTTAGAATGAGTCGCAACGCAATGGTTTGGGCAGGTTTTTCAGCGAGTGGAAAAACGGATATTGGGTTCGTTCCGAAAAGAATGAATTCAGTCATTTATGCTCAGGTCTTAGAGGAATTGATGGTCGAAAGAGCAGAAGAATTGTGTGGGATAGACTTCATATTCCAACAAGATAACGCTGCCATACATGTTTCCAAAAAAAATTATGAGCTGGTTACAGGAGAAACAGATAACAACTTTAAAGTGGCCAGCAAGAAATTCGGACTTAAATCCAGTAGAGAACCTTTGGGGAATACTTGCGAGGCGGGTTTATGCCAATGGACGTCAATTCGATACTGTACAGCAGCTGAAAACCGCAATAATCTAGGAATGGACGTCGATTTCGATAGCCGAGCTGGAAAACCTCATCGAGTCCATGCCAAGGCGGAGATGTTAGATGTAATTAAGGGACAAGGAGGTTCCACGAAATATTAAAAGTTTTAAAAAAATTGATTTTCCTTTCAAAACCTTTTTTTTCGAAGTATTTCATATAATTTAATCTGTTTTTATGGGAATTTCAATTTTTCAATTATTTTCATTTTTTTTAAATTTTGCTGAATAAAACCGCATTTAATGAAACGCACTTTTGTATTTTTAAGTAATAATGAATTTGCAATCCAGATGCAACAGATTTATCAGGGAAATAATGTTTTGGTTGAAAAAACATCAAAAATCTAAGTGTTTTTATTGGAATTTCCACCACTGTAGTTTGTAAATTGTAAATATACTAAAAAGACTATGGCGCAAATTTATAGTCAACCCCACTTTATCAGTTTAAATCCGTACTAGTTATACGCAACTTTAAACTTAAAAGCATACTTTAACTTTTGTTCAATAATAGACACTTTTTAGTATGCTGCTAAATAATTTCTATTTCGCAACGTTCCTATGAGAAATTTTAATCGAACACACATAAAAGTGACAGTTTCGATAAAAAAGAACGTAGTAGTCTAGCTCCATATTAAATATTTAATACGAGGTTCGGGTGATCTTAACTTTAATACGAGGCGCTAACGATAAAGTGGGCTTTATGACGACTATAATTATGAAAACGCTTAGTTTCGTGCTAAAATAATTTTAAAGTGTACTTTAATCGACTATAATTTTGCGCTTATGTATTTTGAGAGAAATGTATTTTCACTTCACTTCTAAATCTAGCTGCACTATCTATCCTTCTAATACCCCGGGGCAAAGAGTTCCATAAGCGAATGGATTTCATAAAAAAAACTGGCGCTCTGATGTCAGGCAAGAGTGTCGAGGACGAATTAACTGACGGGATATATTTGAGCAAGAAACATGTCTTCAGGGGAGTAAAGGAGTGGGAAGCACACAATGTGCGGAGAGCTCCATAAGTCTTACCTACTGCAAGATTGATGTGGTTATCCCAAGTTAGACTGCGGTTGAAAGTCATACCGAGAATCGACATACTCAATAGGTGCATTATTCAGGGTGATGGAAGGAAAGTGGGACAGGTCTAAAGTCCTTCTTGAGATAACAATGCACTTTGTTTTTGTAGGGTTTAAAAGTAAACCATTTTTACGTGACCATTCCGATATTTCTACAAGATCATCATTAATACAGCAAGTTGCATGCTCATTAAGACCCAAAGGACAACTTAAAATGAGATGAACATCATCAGCATACATATGTATTGAACTGTGTCTAATACGAGCAGGAAGTTCGTTAACGTATAATGAGAATAGCAACGGCCTCAATATGAATCCTTGTGGGACGCCGCTGACTATGGGAAGAAAATCCGATAAAACACGATTAATCTCTACTGCTTGTATTCTGTTAGTCAAGTACGAAGATATTAATTTTGTTGTAGAAGGCGAAAAGTTATAGAGTCGGGACAGCTTAAGGCACAGAGTGGTGTGGACAACCGTGTCAAACGCCTTAGAGAAATCAAGTAGGACAAGAAGTGACATCCAACGCGATACGTATTATTTCTGAGACTCCCATTTCCGCGGTTGTGCAGCTATGCTGCTGTCTAAATCCCGATTGTCTAGGAGATAACAAATTATGAGTGGATAGATACGCTCTGATTTGTTTTTTTTAAACATTTCTCCAACATTTTCGACAGAAATGGCAGTATCGAAATCGGCCTATATTCATCACCTTAAGGGGTTTTAGGGATGGGAATAACTTTAGCTGATTTCCATTGCATGGGAAAATTTATCTTATTAATAAATAAATCTCAGTGTGACGCTCTTACCTGTCAATCTTACGATTAGACAAAAACAAAAACTAATGCACACAATGAAGTAAAACTTCGTATTCCAGTTCATTAGCATCCTGTGCCTATTATAGGCCGATTTTTAAATTAATTTATCCGCAATATTATTTAAATGAATGCAAAAAAAAATCACTTTAACAAATGCCACTTTCTTGTGAAATGTCATTTATTCAAACTACAAATACTTAGAATCCACACTTGTGGATTGTATATATTGATAGACTGCAAACCTTGGGGTGCGTTCGCACTGTCTTTGATGCTTCGAACTGAATGACAATGTATGTATTGTAAGTAACACTATATTTTTTAGACACGCGCGAAGCCGGGCGGGACAGCTAGTATATATATATACCGGCAGTTATCACAGGGTTAAGAATGTATGTTATATGGGGCAGTATACAAGGTGAGATAATTTTTAAGAAAGATGGATGCATCTTATCAAGTCCAACCGCATTAGATTTAATACAAAGTAAGCTTTCAACAACATCAGCATTATCCAAGGTGGTGAAAAGGAAGCTAGGACTATGAGCAGGGGGGGATAGGTCTTCGAAATCTTGGCAAGATCCACACCACACCCAGGAGTCTGTGAAGATATAAACTTGTGATTTAGTTCGTTAGGATTAATTTCAATAGTACGGTGACTTTTGGGTTTACCAATTACAATATTACGAAGTTTGTTCTACAAATTCCTACTTCCCACAGAAGCACTGAGCCGACTAGAATAAAACTGCGATTTGGCTGCTCGAATCTCGGTAACTTCTTTATTGCGTAATGAACAATAATAACGTTGGTGATCCTCTAAGCGATAACGCTTCCAACGGTTATATGCTACATCACGCTGTCGCATAATTAAACGAATAACAGGGACATGTCTTTTATAGAGTCGCTCAATGTTTGTGTGAAGGAATTCAACCTGTTCATTCGCACCGGGTAAACGGTAAATAGTGTTCCAATTTATGCTTCTTGTATGTTTTTCTAACTAGTAAAACTTTGTTTCTATGGCTAACCAAGAATAGATCCAGCAGCGAAGAGGACTGATGATAGAAGTGAGTCGGGACCGTAGTATTGACCGAAAACAGGCTGAGTAAAGACATATGTATCAGTTAGAAGGTGGCTGTTAAAATCTCCACATGGGACGACGGACGTTGGGACATAAAAGAGAAATTTCATTTAGTGCATCAAGAAAGGGAAGCAAGTTAACATTTCCATTGGGCCGGTAAGCAGCACCAATAAGTAGCTTAGTTTCATCATTTACCAGTTCGACAAACACATACTCTACTTCACAGCTATCATTGGAAAGAGTACGTAGTCTACATTTAATACCCTCCCTTACAACAATAGTAACGCCTACTTTAACACGTCCGATCCTATTACAGCGGAAAATCTTATACCCAGACAGATGACATAATTCATCGCTAAGGCCGACCCTAAACCATGTTTCAGACACACAAACTACATTAACCGCCGAATCCTCAAACATATCACGGAACTCATCCATCTGCGGTAGCAGACTCTGGTCGTTTATATGGCAAATATGCAGTCCAACGTTTTGGCTTTGATGCTAAATTAGAACAATTACGAGATCTACAGATAGCCAAAGGATTTTCCTATGCTTGAAACTTTGTTGTGATTTTTTGACAGATGTCAGCTTGATTCAACATTAAATCTGTGAACACAGAAACAACCATCGAAATTATTACATTTTTCGATCTTCGAACGTTAAACGTTATGTGACTTTTACTACGTTAAATACTCGTATCAGGTTTATGGGAACCCAAGAATCCAGAACAATTCTTAACAGAGACTTAAGAGCTCACTTTATCCATGTTATTTCTGCAAAGGAACCACATTAATGCCAAAAAGCCGTCAAAAGTTTAACAAAACCTGAGTCGTAAATGGTGTACCGTTGGAAGAGATTCCTTCAGAGACTCCCTAAAAATGGTGATTAGCATAGAATTTCAAACTAGAAATGAGATCCTGTAGGTGCTCTTACACATGTACATATACATATCTTCACAAAAAAAAAAAAACTTAATTTCACATCAATCAACTTGAGTCCTTTTTGTCTTTCAAAGCACCCCCGCCGACACACTCTGTCCCTGTCCCTGAAATCAGAAATAAATCACTTGACTCCACAATGTGAAGATATTTTTATTTGGAATTCTTTCATCCTCTCATTTCGTACACAATCCGGACCCTTACAGAAGTGCCCATTCCCAAACTTCGTCAAATTGTCAAAAAAAGACGAACTTCCAGAAAAGTTGCTCCTTCGTCTCTGTTACTTTAGAGGGAAGGCGTGGCGGCGTATGGCATATACGATACTACATGCAGGATTGCAATTTTATTGCTCATTCATTTTATGTGTGTGTCAGAACGCACGAGTCACATTAAACTCCAAGGATATAATTATTTTAGTTTGTTCTCGGTGTTCTTTCAGTCTCTTTGCACCCGTGAAATAGTTTTGTATCCGCTTCATGAGATCTCTGCTCTAAGGAACGAGTAGCACAGCCTTAAGAGATAATTATGTGAAGATGTGCTCGTACTTATCGGATTCTAGATCCATGTAGAAGTATGTCCATGTCTTTCAACTTTCTATGTTTTTCATTTCAACATTTTTTTTCACTTTTCATAAACTTTGATGTCAACATAAAAAGGTCAAACTATGAGTCTTAGGGAAAGCACATTACTGATGACATGAGTCCTAGGGAGGATTGTAAACGGGAGTTGGTAGCCTTTATTTAAGCCTTAACGTTGCAGATAAATATCTGTAATGGAACAAAAACATTTTTATAAGTGCTGTACAGTTCCGTCTAGGCTCAATGAATCTGGATTTTCGAGTATTGAGCTATCCTGCTATAGTTAGACTCTGGAAACGTTTTAACAGAATAGGTCTACACAAACTGAACATTCCAAGCTAAACCGATTTATAGGAGAGGGCTACTTTAAGTGATGCTGCTGGAGGTGAACAAAATGATTCCTTTGACTTAGATACAAAATCGGTGGTAAAACGTTACCCAAAAATGGGATTTCACTAGAAACATCGTGGAAAAGGGGAGAAGAGAGTAACAGCGCTTGGGAACGGCCCATTTGCGGCAAGCAATGCACTTAGAAATAGATTTGTAAGAGTAGCCGAGGCACAAAAAAAAGGAGGCTTTAGGAAGTGCGACAAGTGTGCGTAAGTGCTAAAACGGTACAAAGAATACTCATGACCTGAATTGAGGCCGCACAGAACTACTGTCAACGGATCTTATCATACTACAAGTCATAGTCATAGCGTCTGAAGGCGGCCTGGTGAACATACGAGGGCTGTTCGATAAGTCAGTGACTTTGATGCAAGATAGCGCTCGGATCGCAATGAGTTTTTTTTTCCGCCATCCTTGTTTCTTTCTTGGAAAAGAAAAAAAAATTAGACAGATCTGTCAAACATTGATTTTTTAACAGTGATCGAAAGAACTTTGGTTTGTGTTATTTGCTCAAAATGAGTTTCGTGCTTTGACAAAACACTACTAAAATAGACTTAAAAACTATTATGGAGACTCTGCTTCCTCGCATGGGATGGTACAAAAGTGGTTCACTGAATTTCGTACTGAGCTGGACGTCCAAATGATGATCCATGGAAAAAATGGTCAAAAAATCCAGGATATGGTGTTGGCCGATTGCAAGTCAAGGTTCGTGAGATAGCTGAGACAGTAGCCATATCAAATGATAGCGTCATTCGAATCCTGCCTAACCATTTGGGCATGAAAATATTATCGGCAAGATTGTTGCCGAGTTTGCTGACGATTGATTTTTTTCGGGTGAAGTTGAAGTTTTCCAAGCAGAATTTGGAACTCTTCAAGCGTAATTCAAGTGAATTTTTACGGCGGTTCGTAACAACTGAATTCTGGATACACCACTATACGCCAGGAATGAAAGAACGATTAAAACAGTGGACTTCTTCAGGCGAACGTGCACCAAAAAGGCAAAAACGGGTCCGTCGGCCAAAAAAGCCAGAGCAACGGTTTTCTGGGTTTCCCACGGCGTAATCTTCATTAACTACTTGGAAAAGGGAAAAACGATTCCCGGACAGTACTATGCCAATTTATTGGACAAATTAAATTGAGAATTGATGGAAAAACGTTTTCATTTCAAAAAGAAAAACGTGCTCTTTCATCACGATATTGCACCGGCTCATTCACCGTAGTAGCAACAGTAAAATTTGCTGAATTGCGCTATGAATTGCTTTCTCATCCACCCCATTCTCCAGATTTTGAGAAAAAAAAAAAAACCAGTTTTTAGTTTCAAAGTCACTGACTTATCGAACAGCATACGTATACATACATATATAAGTAATAAGTATACATACATAAGCAGTATAACATCGTCTTCATGGCGGCTTATGATGGAGAGTCAATTATGGTTTTGCTGAACTTCATACCGCATAGAAGATAGGACTGTAGAGAAGTCACTGGCATTTTATGGGCTGCATCTCATTTGCTTAACACCTCTCTGCGACTCCTGCAGAGAAGGCATCGACACTTCGGAACATTTCCTATGTGACTGTCCTGCCTTTGCCCGGACTAGATTGCAAGCTTTGGGCATTAAAGTTGTTACTACTGTTAACCTAAGCTGATTGCCACGGAGTTCCCAATTTGCATTTATACGGAAGACAAAAAACAACAACATAAAAATGGGGTTCTCTGGATCAGTCGTCGAGTCTGAATGCTCCAGTTAGAGTATCCCCCTACGAGAGGTCGAACTCAACACCTTGGACTGGACAGCTTGCTTTTCTTACTTCAATAGAATGTCTGCGAAAGGCTTGGTAGACATATAAAAAATACCGGAATCCAGTTTAAGATGTTTGCACTGGTGAAAGGAGTGACATGGAATTGAATCCTGGCAACATTATCCGGAGAATAACTAGAAGGCTAGTGACGATAGTTCTATGAAAACTCTTGTACTAAATACGGTTTATATTCATATTCATATTCAGTCAAATCGCGCGATTAGGCTCTGTGTTTAAGCCTATCTTACTGTTTGGTTACACTGATTATACTTCCTAAGAACTTTATTTTGCAATCACATCCTTTTTGACACAACCAAAATGTGTTTCTGAAAATAGTTCGCTGCTGTTGACCAGCACAGGACCAAAAGCTAAAAATGTTGTTAATCACTTTAAGGATGACTTTCAGTTGTTGTTTTTTCCTATTTTTTTTTCTTGTAGCCTCCACCAAAGAGGACCAACTTTATTGGTCGTTTGCAGCTGCTTTATGTTGCTCCTGATGGTTCAGTACGAAAGGTGGATAAAAAATTGACGAAGTAAAAAAAATGTAATCATCAACAACCCAAGTTACTGTTGACATAAAATTTAATAACAGCTAATGGACGACATTTTTTTTAAAAGCCGGCAAAGGTGATATTTTTATTTTGTGCTTATATTGACTATTTTGAGTGGATAACGTTTAATTGAATTGCAGAAAACAGAGGGTGGATTGAATAGTGATTGTTATGTCAAGCGAAACCGGGAGTTTTCAGTCGGTTATCGATGGTAGGTAAGTAAAAGTAAATGGCCTTAAAAACTGCTGAGGTAATACCTATACTCGTATTTAAGAAAGGAGATACAAAAGATCTTAACAACTATAGACCTGTTTCTCTTCTTCCACTGTTTTCTAAAATCTTTGAGAAAGTAGTAAAAACTAGAATAATGGTTTTTTCTTGAGAAATCATCTTTTTTCAACGAGAATCAGTTTTATTTCGAGCCGGAAAGTCAACTGAGGATGCGCTGTTAAAGTTTTGCAGCTTTAACTATGTTGGCTTGAATATTAAAAATTTCATTGATATAACAAAAGCCGTTGATACTATAGATGTAGACCATGTGATACTAGAGAAAGCTGGCTTCAGAGGTTTAATGCTCGGATGGTTTCTTTCCTACCTCAATAATCGTAAACAGGTTGTAAAGACTGCAGATAGTTTGAGCCAATCTTTAGATATTTCAATTGGTGTACCGCAAGGTTCTGTACTTGGGCCTACTCTATTTTTAATTTATATAAACTCGATTTTTACTATAAAATTTAAAGGAATACGAATTGGTTTTGCTGATGATATTGCATGCTCTTATTCTAATAGCTCTGCCTTAGATATATTTGCCAATATAAATTCTGATCTAGAACAGCTAAGACATTGGTTTTGCATACACAAGTTAGTCAGAAGTAATAAGACTAAAATAATGTTCTTTAACCCTTCTGTCAATGACTAGGTCTGGCCAGACCTTTCGCACTTTCAAAACCATTTTTTTTCTAATTAATTATGTAGATATCATTACCAAATTTCCTGACTTTGTCAGCATTCATATTTTTAATAATTTGGTGTAAACAAAATTTCTTAGATGTAAGTGGGTGCAAAAAAAAACGTATTTATTTCATATTTCATCCGGAGAAAAGTTTTTTTTTTTACTTGCGTATGTCTGCCAGATTTGATAATCGCATCATAAATGAACAAAATATGTAATTCATTAATTTATTTAGAACATATATATCATCGTGCTGAAATATGCACACGAGTATTTATTACGTGGGTTTTTCAGCTAATTATATACTGATGTTTATGGCGTATACATCCGTCACTTGAGCATTTCCTATTTCATTGTAAATCAGAGTGTTGTAAATTTGGGCGAGACGGTGCTGATTGACCAAATACAGAGCCAGCGGGAGGACTGTTGTTGCTGACAACTTCTTTACAAGTTTTGAAGGAACTATTCAATGGAATAAGAAATGCATTCCTAAAGAAATGCTTCCGGACCATAGTCGCCTAGCACAATCTTCTATCTTTGGACTTACGGATAATGTCGCAGCAGTGTCTAATGTGCCAAAAAAATATGAGGCAGTGATTTAACTGTCATCACTTCATTATGACACAGTTGGAGAAACAAAAAAGCCACAAGCTATTCTGTTTTACAACAAACACAAAGTAGGCATGGACGTCATGGACCGAATGTTGGGAGAATATACATGCAAACGACATCAATCGCTTCGGCTATTAGCTGTTTTCTACAACATGTTGAATGTCGCAGTATTGGCATCTTTCATAATTTATAAAAACGTAAATTATGTAAGAGCGAAAAAAACCAATGCACATCAACAATTTCTGCATTCTTTGATTGAGTAGTTAGTTATCCTCAGATCAAAGCAAGGATGAACAAACCAAAGATTATAGGACTGTTTCCCGTTTGAAATGGCGAAAGTATTCTACAACCTAGTAGTAGCTAGTAGCCAGACAACAACGGCCCAGTAAAGTAGCGCAGAATTTATAAAGTAAACGACTCAACGCAAAGGACAAACAGATTTGTAGGCACTACATGCGAAGAGCCTGTCTATTTGCAACACAGTATTCTATTACATAAATGCCATAAGTGTGAAAATCCACAAAATACTTTGTAATATCACTATTATGTATAAAAACAACTTCACAAAAAAATTAATAACATGTCCAAAATAACAAAAAAAAAACGTAAATTCTTTCATTGTATTCTAATAATTTTTATACAAAAAATGTATGAAGTTCCAGCCTATTCCATTGATGGGAAGGTGGCAAAACATCCATTGACAGAAGGGTTAACGTGTCTTCTTATGTTGTTAACTTTCCCTCATTGATTTTTCATAGTGCTAATTGCCAACATTTTTTACTTAGCCCTGATACTTGTTTAACAATTTATACTACTGTTGGATCTCTGAACTCTACCAACGCACCAAAAACCATTATAACTAGTTTTCTCAATTGGCAATTGGTATCTGTGTCTGATTTAAATTTTATAAACATTATGGTCGGAACTACGGAAGAAATAGGGCTGGGCAATATCGTTGGAGAGCAGAAAGTGTTACTCGACACGATCCAGAAAATTCTACGTAACTTGAAGAAAGATCCTGTGGCGAGAAAAACCGAAGCATATCACAATGCACGTTTGGAGTCGTTGGCATCGTATCGAGTGGAATTTCGAGAAAACCATCGCATTTTAGTTCACCATTCCAAGGACGAGGTTAAGGTGAACTATACAGACGCCGATGACAACTCTGATAGTTCCTCTGGGATTCCGCTTGCGCCAAACCAAACGACACATTCTGTTCCTTTACCTGAAGTTAAACTATATAATTAATAATTATGATATATCCTGTTCATCACAATGTTTTAATATTGATAAGGCCGAAGTTTTCAAATATCTTGGGCTGGAAATAGATAGTAAAATGAAAGACCGCAATGTAGTCATATGGGACATTGCGGTCTTATTTATTGAAAACAACAAAGATTATGTATTATTTAAGGCAATTTTCCTCTAGGAAACTTTTGGTAACAATAAGTGACTAGTGCAATCAAAGTTGCAATATGGTATGGTATGGTGCAATAGAAATAAACTCGATCCTTTACTTATTGTCCAAAAACTTACTATCCGTATCATCTGGAGAAAGGGGCGCCTTGAAAGCAGTCATCAGCTTTTTGTCAACTCCAAAATCCTTCCTCTTAAGCATCTCTACTTCTATAAGGTTTTGAAGATATTTTTTGTAAGAAGTGGTTATTGAATTAATAGAAATCCTTCTTATCATAGACTTCGTAGCCTCAATAGAACTCTAGCTGTGATTCCTAATTTCAACACTACTCACTTTCTTAACTTCTACTTCTCTGTTGCACCTAGGTTATATAATGTGTTGCCGCTTGAGATTAGAACAACCAGAAACTATAGATTCTATAATAGACAAGTTTAAAATTGTCTGGCTGTAGAAACAATGTTCGAATGAGTCTCGAATCTGAACTCTCAGGTTTAAGACAGAATTCACCGTTTATGCTTTTACGAGGGTTTTTGATTGACGATAAATGGGGTTTTCTTTCCAACAGATCTGTGAGCATAACACGACGAAAATTTTGTATTAAGAGCGTCTTTCATATAAAAAGAGTTATTTTTTTTGTACATTCACATTAATATCGCGTCTATACGTATCACTATAGAGGATCGAATGTGGGTTTACAAGCACCATCGTTTCATGCAAATGATAACAAATACATGACGAAGTATAACGTTTAAAAATGTTGTTACAATTAAATACCGTTCCTCGGTCGAAACATTAAAACCGTAACAAACTACGTGCGCCTACAACAGCATTTAACCCGTTTGTACGTCCATAATTTACAAACCAATTACACTTTCCTGATGATCTACTATTTAGCATGTGCTTTCATGACCAATAAATCAAGTTTTTCGCTACTTTTCCCAGCGAACAGGTACGAATTACAATTACCCTATGATTACCACCCTCACAACATTGGTACGTAGTCCCGCCACCGACCGACCATTTTGTGCCAAACACAAAACGGAACCTCGTTAATATGATGTCTGCGGATAATTTTTGAGTTTTAGAACATTCTGCGCTCGTGTATAATTTGCCTCGAAATGAAACCAGGTGCTAGAGTACCAATAATCCAAGTTACACAGAAAAAAAAAAAATTTAAAAATTAAAAACACAGTCACTTTTCAAGGCACCACCACCGTTAACGATTTCGAAGGATAGACGAACAAAGAGAAAGGCCACACAAACACTAATTATCTCCTATTCAAATTTGCCAACATAGAACAGGAGAGCAGACACAGAAAAATAACAGAAAAAACGTTTCACCAAACTCCAGGAGGTAACTAAATTTCCCACGAAAATATCCTTTTTGGAAAAGTCGGCGGCGCGTTTAAATTCAACTCGATGTATGTGTGTGAGCATGTAATGAGTGTAAAGGAAAAACTTCATATTTAGAACTATAGACCGTAATTAAAAGTAAATTTGGTGAAAACTCTTCCAGTTCCGTTCCACAAAATTCACGTACTTTTTGAACGAAGAAGAACCGGAAGCGTTAGAGCTCTCGTACCATCAAAAGTTTCACCCTACGTAACTAAGCTACTTAACTAGTTAACTGGCACACGTGAGAAATTTACATTTAAGGAAAACAACAACAACTCACCCTCATAAACAGTTAACGTGGCATCAGCTGATACAGCATCTCCGACTCCATTTTCCGCAACACATTCATAGGGTGCATCATCACGACCGGCACGCACTGGTTCGATTCGTAATATCGATACGCCACCGGTTTCAATTACTGTATATCGGCTTTGTGTACCTAGAAAAACGGTTATAAGGTCGGTGAGCAGGAAATGTGGGAAAAAAATCCGCAGAAACTTACCGGAAACTTTTTTGCCATTTTTACGCCAAACAATCGATGGTGGTGGATCGCCTCGGGCAGCACAATAGAAGCTTGCAACGCCTCCCACACGGACACCCTGATTCAATGGTTTCTTCATGATTTCCGGTGGATCTGTGAATTAGAAAAAAATGGAAAACCAAAATAAGTTAATTTAATAATAGAATAAGAGAATCAATTGGACGCCGACCGACCAACGAAAAAGGTGCACCAGGATCAAGATATCCTGGAAAATGTCAAACACACATTTATCCTTTGCCTGCAATGAAACTCGGTAGAGGCGAACGCCCCCAGAGAGATGATGAACAACATGAGAACCACACAAAATTGTATATTATCGCATAACTCATACGCTCGGACATTCATGTGTTGTCATCTCGGTTAACATAAAGGACATGTATAATTACAATATACACAAACATTGTGTCCTTGAAACAAGTTATATGGGACTTGGCAATACCCAACACGACAATGTTATAGCCGCATGACATGGAATTGAGATTCGAACTTGCGAGTTATGATAGAATTTATTGTTTAAAGGCGTGAGAATGATTGGTCCCACATGACGCAGAGGAGTCCTGGACAGGGGATACAAAAAAATATGGCAAACAATTACAGAAGGTCCTTGACAATAGAAAGCTATGTGGTAGACAATCTAATGGAAATAAACACAGGAGAAGATTTGAAAAAAGTGGAACTTATTCAGCACTGTGTCGAAATTTGTAAATTTCGGTCTTGAAAACCGAACGAAACGGATAAGTCAAGGTAAATTTCGTGAAGCTGAAAACCTCATAACTGTGGTTTCAAAGAACAATAAAGAAATCAGTTAACAGTTGAGAAATGTTTCCAAATAGAAATTCACACAATTTAGACCGCAAAATGTAATATTTTTATCGAATTCTCTGAGAATGGTGTACCACAACATTACCATAGGAGACCAGTACTGTTTAATTTTAAATAAAACGCTGAACTAATACCAACAAAATGGATGAACAAATAAAATAGAGCATTTGATTGTCGAAGACAACAACAGACAATCACTGATGTTCATCCTGTAACAGATCCTTATGTCGATTGATTGATAAGAAACTTCTACGATCCAAGGGCGACTGATAACATGACAAGAATGAAAGACGGATATAAAACGGTGGCGGACTATTTAGATCAAGATTTCTAAACCGTATCTTAAAACAATCTGCTAAATATTGACATATTGTCATTTACTTTGTATCGCTTTTTTAAGGTGAAAAGCTTTGTTGGCCAACTAAACAATTGGTCAATTGAAAATTGCCTGAACCCAGATTGATTCTATTCTGTTTTACTTATTCTAAATGTGCCAAGAATACAGTGGCGGAAATTCATATAAAGTCATGCCATTTTTTAAACAAATTGCGGTAAATAATTTCACTTGTCCTCAATATGTATTTTTTTCCTCAAATCTCGTAACTATAACAAACTCAATTCCACAAAACAACTCTGTTGTTTATGAAATATGAGTTCCGTTATTGTATGTATTGTAAATTGAGTGGTGGGAGCCAGTGTTTAAAGCGGAAGTTCAGATAAAGCCGAGCGTGTTTAATAGCGTTTAGCGTATAAAAATCTTCAGTTTTGTTTTTGCAAAATAAAGGCACGAAGACTAAGGCTGCGTTTCCGGTGCAAGCGAATTTTACTCGCACGAACTTAGCGAATGAAAGCGAATAAAATTAACGATACAAGACTGTCGCAAGCAATTTTGTAAATTTGGATGAACAATACGCCAAAAACGCTGATTACAAGAGCGAAAAGGCATGATTGGTAGAGAAACGAGAAAAAACAAGGGACTCGCTTCTCAAATTGTGGAAAAACTTGAATTGCCTGAAACTGCAAGGCGTGTAAAGCAGATTTCACAAGGTGGCAAACACATGGTTTTCACCAAAAGGCAGAAGAAACCAACGCTTACAGCCACAGATAAGATTGCCAGAATCGACTTTTCCAAAAAGTTTATGGCCTGGACAAGTGAATGGAATAAAGTATTTTTTAGCGATGAAAAGAAGTTAAATCTCGATGGTCCGGGTGGATACCAGTGATATTGGCATGGTTTGCGCGAAAAAAAGTACATTTCTATAAGCCGCAGCTTCTGTGGCAGCAGTGTGATGATATGGGCTGGATTTAGCACGGCAGGAACAACTTAAATTGCCTGAGTTCCTCCGAGAATGAACTCAGAAAAGTACATTGAGATTTCGGAGTTCACCATGGTGGAACGGCGGAAGAATTATGCGTGTCGGATTTTGTAATTCAGCAGGATAATGCAAGTATTCATTTAGCACGTGTCGTTAAAGAGTGGCCTGAGGATAAAAATATACAGTACGACAAAAAATTGTTTTGACAAAGGAAAAAATGGTAATTTGGACAGTTTCTTTATAAAAAAGGAGCTTCTTTGATGTTTTAACATAATTTTTTTAATTCAGTTCATTTTATTTATGTATCTTCTAACAAGCAGTATCGAAACAATAGTACATTTTGAAAATAATAACAAAAAACAACAAGAAAAACAAAAACTACACAAAAATTAGTCTGTCAAGAAAGTTTTTTTTACATATTTTTTTTTAAGGTAATTAATATCTTGTATGGCCACCATTAGTGTTTATCACGACTTGTTGTCTTTTCAGTGAATGAATCAAATTTTGCACATCATAATCGTCTGGAATTTTATTCCATTCCTCTTGTATTGCAGTTTTCAGCTCTGCTCGGCTTTTTTGGTCTTTTTTTCAAATAGCCCCACAAATTTTAAGTCTGGACTCTGGGCAGGCGTATCAAATACTTTGCTGCAGTTAAAATGAAGCCACATCCTCACTATACGCGCCTTATGTTTAGGATCATTATCTTGGTAAAATTTATATTGCGGTTTATTGTCACCATTGAACCCAAATTTATTTGCGCTATTCAACAAATGACTCTTTAAGATATCTAGATATTGTTGCGAATCGATGGTGTTCTCTATGAAGGCCAAATCTCCAACTTCCTAACTAGAAATGCACGCCCACACCATGACTGATCACTTACCGAATTTGACAGTTGGAATAATGTTACGATTTTCCAATGCTTTAAACGGCTGGCGCCACACTCTATTGAGTCCATCGTTGTAATACAACGTAATTTCAGTTTCATCGCAAAATATGACGTCATCACAGTAGTGGCAAACGTGTGTCGTAGCGAAAGATAATCGCTTTTCAATATGTAGTGCTGAAGACAATGGCTTTTTGCGAGTAACTCTTGATTGGTACGATTGGTACAATTGAGCGACTTTAAATGATGTTCTATTGCCAGGCATATTGAATTAGGAATAAACTAACCACAACTGTTGTATTTGACGACAAAATGACAAATGGAATGATAGTTTGGTTGATTTGCGAAGAAATGATTTTGAAACATCAAAATCATAACGGTAAATTCATTCTACAGCCCGAAAAAGGAATTGTAAAAACACTTTCTTGACAAACTAATTTTGGTGTAGTTTTTGTTTTCCTTATTGTTTTTTGTTATTGTTTTTAAAATGTACTATTTTCTCCGATACTATTTGTTAGTAGATACATAAATAAAATAAAATGAATAAACTGAAGAAGCTATTTTCAATAAAGAAACTGTCCAAATTACCATTTTTTTTCCTTTGCCAAAACAATTTCTTGACATACTGTAAATGTTTTACCATGGCCTGCAAAGAGTGGACTCTTGTCCGTAACACAGTAGAAAATTTATAGGGTATAGTTTCTAGACTAGTTTCTGCCAATGGGCGGTAATGATCTGAAAGATCATCAATTCCTAACCGCAGCATTGAGGTAATCCAAAATGCAGGTGGATCCACAAAATATTGATTTCAAAAAAGTATTGAAAAATGTAATTGATATCTATCAAATTGTTTGCTGGCTTATATGAATTTATCACTAATTTTAATGAATTTCCATCATTGTATCCATTTTCCATTTTAAAAATTGTTTCACATAGACATGTGCTGGTCCCAACTCTTCCTTTAAACCTCAAGTAGAAGACTTAGCAACAGTAGAAGACTTGATAAATTGTTCATTCAATAATTTATTTACAAACTAAAAGTCAAACTGTGTTTTCCATCCTTCAAAAAATTTCATAAGGGATAAAATATTTATTAAAAAACCTTCTGTACAAAGACGACGATATACGTCCAAACAGCAGGCAATCATCATCCAAAAAGGAATTGTTTCATTGTTAAACGTGAAAAGATGTTGTTCCTTGAAAGTTTGAAGGAATCTCTCATTTCTTGAAAATCGCTAAAAAAATAAACTCAAACAACAATCGACAGCAGATAACAGAGTTCGTATAAAATTATCTGTGAATTTCAATTCCATTGAAAGTTCAAACGGGGTACGAAGGTTGTTCACTCCACCCCCGCTGCTTTGAAAAATTTAATCCCATCTCATTCCCTCGATCGAATTGTTATCAAACGCATCAAATCGCTTTTAATAATTTATTGCCCTCCAACCGAGCAAAATCAATTCTGCGAAACGTGATTGTGGATGACGACGGTGTGGTTCGAGGAGCAGAAAAAAAAATCTCCTCGTAAACCCTTGGAACTCCGTTTTCGTTTCACGCGCATTGCCATTGTTAAATGGCACCTGTCAATCTATAAAAGTTCAGACCGGGTGTTGAAATGTTATTTATACGCTTTTACAATTTTACAATACAGAAAAGCCAAAAAAAAAAAAAAAAAAATGCGGATCCATGACAGAAAGATAGCAGGAAAAAAAAACGCGAGGATTGAAAGTTCTCACATCGTTTCAAAAACTCCTTTCATTCGTTTTGCGCAAAACCCTTTTCGAGGAGACTCACAAAACTGTTGTAACTACACACCTATTCAAAGGATATTAATAATATGGGTTAGCTTTGTCATCGGTAGTCGTTGTGTGTTCACCCGAAGAATATCACAGCGTTGGCGGATATACGAGATCAGAACAGGTTCGTTCGTCCTTGTTTCTCTGGTGCACCTATAATCTCAATTACGTGACTTATGCCACATTGCAACTCCATCAGGGCGTCACATGTAGGAATACAGATTTGCTATTTATTTTATTTTACAAATAACTTACGTGTCAAATACTGAATATATGGAATATCCGAAAAATTTGCATCTGGAACATACACACACAGGAACGTTGTAGAAAATTCCAATTTGTTTTTTTTTTATTTTTATTACGGATTTGTTATTAGATTTATATTTTGATTTTCAACATAACACAGAGTTTTTTTTTGTTTTTTTTAGATTTTTGGATATTATATTTTTTAGGATTTTTGGAATGGGAGTTGAAGGAATATTTAATTAATAGATGTAGTAACGAACATTGAATTAATTTGTTTTTTAAATGTTTGCTTGCTTGCTTGATCACTGTTGGATTAATTTTATTTATAAAAAAAAAAGCTAAATCATAAATAAAGATAAGAAGTAATAATAAATTGATTTCATTCATTCATTACTTTGAACACAGGTTAATTTCGAAGCACTGAAATGTGTCGATATTTTATTGCTATTCAAAAAAGATGTATTGAGCAGTTATAGATACGGTGACCATTTTTTTTGGAGCGAAATACGGGACAAAAAGTGAAAAATAAATAAACACAAATAGAAAAAAATTACAAAAATCTCGTTTTGCATTGACTATTTCATAAATTGCTATTGAAAAAAAATATGCTTAAATAACAATAAATAATAAAAAAAGTCATTGTGACAAGAATTAAGCCAAAACCTTAATTTAAATAGGTTTTCATTAGGTCGTTTTCTTGTCTTTCTTAGAGTTCAGTACAAATTTTGCAATTGATTTTACACTAACTTCCCGATGAGCTAGAGATCTGAAACTTTAAACACAGCTCAGAACTGGATGACAATGCAGTACTAACTCGTTTTCTTGTCTGTCCGTTCGTTAGGGTTCCGTAGAGAGCCTTAAGCACATATAAAACCTGTAGATATGCAACATTTTTTTGGTGTTTTTATTTCTGTGATTGCACGTACAGTGAACCCCGGTTGAAAACCACCCTCTGAGGAGCGAAACTTCCTCCGTTTTTTGAAACCCTAAGTTTGTAAAGAAATATTCTTGTTAAATCCCCTTTTAAGTACATATCGCTTATCAACATTCCCCGTTTAGGTACTAATTGTTTCCCATTCATTTATCATAATTCACATGAAATATTTCCCTTTTAAATACCCTATTTATTTAAACACTAGAATCGAAACAAAACAAAAGGCAATAAACTTAATCTAGTACATAATGTGGTGAGTTGTAGTACTCTAGTAGGACTATGACGTTTACTCTTGGCTGTTACTTTTCGATTGTTGGTTGTGCTTGTGACGATATTTCGCGGACTTGGATAAGTACCTCTGAGCAGCTAAATGAGTTTTCGTAACTACATATCCCGGATAATGTACTAAATGCTAAATGGCTAAATGCTTAAATAATATTAACAAAAAAATATATAAAAATACGGGACAAATACGGGACTAAAAATTAAATACGGGACATTTCTACATCCCGTATTTCTCAAAAAATAAGCCGGGACAGGCTATTGAAATACGGGACTGTCCCGGGAAATAAGGGAGGGATGGTCACCGTAGTTATAGACCTACATATCTCACTTTCCCCTTCAATTAGTAATTTTTTTTAAAAAGTTGTAAAAAAACAGGATGGTGTTTTTTTTTTTTTTGAATAAAACTAATTTTTTTAATTCGGTTTTCGAGAAGGCAGATCAACTGAAGATGCTGTGTTACATTTTTGCTCACAAATATATGTCAACCTGGGTAAAAAGAAGTTTAGGGGAACCTGGAGACAGTTGATTCCCCCTTTTTAATTTGTCAAATATCTCAAAAAGTAAAACATTAATTGCCTTTTCATTTTAACGATATTATAAAAAAATTAATTGTTCATCATATTGTACAGTTCAATTAAGAAAGTATGTAAGATAAAATATATTTTTTGTGGTTTTTCTAAAATTATTCAAAATAACCAAGTGTCCCTTATTCAGGAGACTTGATCCGGGCTTAGGGTAGACTTTATTATGGGAGGATACAGCATACGGCCCTGCAAATTTTTATGTAGAAAGATCATAAAGTTGGAAGATAGTTCCCCATTGCATTTAGGTATAGCACAGCATGCAGTTTCCAGTTCACCGCGCTCACCTGACGTCATTTTGTTTACTTGTTTATTCTCCTTGGTAGCAACCAGTCTTTGGTTTATAGACTGCAGTTAGCATAGTCTCGTCAATGTTCCATATAGATTCTGCCCCAAAATCTAAACTTTTTCATCATAAAGCGTAAATTTTCGAAAAACTGCGAAATAGTGTGCTTATTGAAGCACAATATCTCGGGAACAAGTCTCCCCTACATTATAGGGATCAAATCTACGCTGGGGTCATAATTTTCTATTCAAGATTTTACTAATACGTATCGATATTTTTTTTTTTTAAAAAACCTATGAAGACTTACCTAAATGAACCCGTTTTCGATTATTTTTAGATTGTGTTAATTATCAATACCTGTTAAAATAAAAACAGATTTTAACTGTAACTTATGAAAAAACAATTTGACAGCTAAAAAAGGAAAACACGTCACCACATACTGCTATCTGCGCGCGAGTTGTAAATTAATATTTGTCGTTTCCAACCAACGGTAAATAGTCTGTTGCCAGTGAGCATTATTCTAGCGCCTTAAGTGCAGCCTGACTGTCAATGTAAATAACAATGTCCTTGCAGCCCAAATTACGGCAAGAACTTCTGTCTGAAAGAGGCTGCAGGCATCCGGGAGGATACTTTTAGCTCTGAGCTCAGAGCTCAACCAGACACAGTTTCGTTTACAGTTTTAGATCCGTCCGTGAAGACTGTAGTGTCTGTATGCCAAGTAACTGTATAATTCGTCTACTCTTCCCGTACAGGGTTTTGTTAGCTTTGCCATAGCCGGGTGAAAATAGAAAAGAAACAAAAAAGATGAACAAACCCGAAGAAAATTACTTTCTGTTCTGTCATCACGATAGAAAAATAGAAAAGAAACAGAAAAAAAAAAACAATAAAACGAAAAAAAACCGCCCCCATCGAGAAACAAACCTGGGACCCACAAGATGAAAAGCCGACGCGCTTTTTTTTACTTTTAAAAACTATTTTATTAATCCATTTAAACCAATATAGACTTACATGCTAGACAAAAATGCTTAAATCTAATTAAAATCCAACTATATTACTTAATTTAGCTTACTGGCCCTTAGGGGGCATTCTTGGCTTAACTTTATTATTACAAACTATTGCCTTTCGGCTTTAACCCAACTGTATTACGACTGCGCCCAACTGTATTATTAACAATAACATCCCAAGAAAAGTTTGAAACTTGGGTTCCATATCAATTTTTTTATTTATTCCTTAAAACTACAAAAAACTTAACCTACCTAAAATAACATAAGCTACTTAACCTAAATTAACTGTAATCAGGGTGGTAAGCGCTCGTTGCCTAGTGCCACGAGTGGTCACCATCCTGATTGCGTCGTCGGGCGCTTGGCCCTAGTCAATACGACGCCCCTTCGCGGCACAGGGACCTGGGCGAGGCCGCAGCATCGGTCAGCTCTCTGAGACGATGCATCGTTATATCAGGCCCGGCTACTCCGCGAAGACCCCCTAGCTGACCTTAACCTATATAACTAGCCTAACAATGATGTTACAAAAGTAACTCACCGTTTTGGGAGAGCGCGTTATCGACCCCCTCCTCCTCAATAAGCCACAAAAAATCGGCATGTTGCTTTTGCGTATCTAGTATGTCTCGGTCCGCAATTGCGGTACTAAATCGAAGGAGCTCATGAGCATTGGCGTCGAACCCGCCGTGGATGAGCCGCTTAACTCGCGCACCGCGGTGGCGGTGGTACAATACCTGAATACCTATTAAAACACGTTTAATCTGCCAATCTTTTATTGAAAAAAGAGAGAATAGTTGACAGATGTATATAGTACCTACATAGTTCTTACAATATATTTGTGGTGGCAGCACAAGCGATAAGAAGAATCATAGGGTGACAAAGATAAGTGGGTTTTGATATTATTATAACACCCCCACTATATCAAAATACATATTACAATTCAACAATACCTAATTCCTTAATAAAACCATAATGTTTTGAATAACACAAACTTTTTGTTAACACATCAGCGGGCATATCAACTGTCGGCAAATATTCAATTTTAACAATTTTGTTTGCAACAGCTTCTCTTACAAAATGATGTCTAACATCTATATGTTTTGATCTATTATGAAATACAGAATTTGCCGATAGTTTCTGTGCGCTCTGATTATCATTATATAATGTTACAGTAGATACATTTTGTATTAGTTCAGATTTGATTTTAAATTTCTTAAATATATAGCTTCTTTACATGCTTCAGATATGGCCATGTATTCGGCTTCAGAACTTGATAAAGCTACAGTTTTTTGTTTTTACTTTCCCACGAAATTGCAGAACAACACATTTTGAAACAGTAACCAGTATATGATTTCCTATCAACTGTGTTACTTGCCCAATCCGCGTCAACAAAACCTTCTAATTCTGCATTTTCGTTTACATATTTCAATCCAAAGTTTTTAGTTTCTTTTAAATATCTCAAAATTCTTTTAGCGTAATTCCAGTGTTCTTCTGTATAACAATTATCAAACTGACTCAAAAAACTTACAGAAAATGCAATGTCAGGTCTAGTTAATACCGATAGATACATTAGGCTACCAATGAGTTGCTGATATGGAAGTTGAGATTCACATTTATCTACCTTAGTAATATTTAACCTAACCTCCATAGGAGTTAACGCAGTTTGACATATCAAATTTATTCAACAACTCATTTACATACTGCTCCTGGTCTAATGTTATAAAACCTTGTTTTTTATCAATATTTACTCTTACTCCAAGGCATTGTTTTACTTGACCTAAGTCTTTAATATGAAATTTCGTATTTAAAATCCTTTTCAAATTATTAGTTTCAGCTTCGTTATTGGAAAATATGAAAAAATCATCTACATATAATGCCACAATAGTTTTAGAATCTTTTTCAATTTTAGTAAATAAACATGGTTCTAATTTCGACTTTTTATAATCCAAAACATCAAGATTTTCATCTACCTTTTTATACCATGCTCTTGAGGATTGCTTTAGGCCATATATTGCGTTTTTTAATTTTAAAATCTTGTTACAATCACTTGAAACTTCAAGACCTTGAGGCCTATACATATAAACGCTTTCCTCAAGAACACCATTTAAAAAGGCTGTTTTTACATCCAAATGTGTAATTTTTAAATCTAATTTAGCTGACAATGCAAACAATAATCTTAATGTTGAATATCTTACTACTGGAGAGAATGTCTCATCAAAATCAATACCTGGTCTTTGGGTGTATCCCTTTGCTACCAATCGCGCTCTATAACGTACTTTATTTTCGCTGTCGATTTTCTTTTTGAAAACCCATTTGCACTGCACGATAGTTGAATTTTCTTTTGCCTCCACAAGCTCCCAAGCATCGTTTTGATCAAAAGACATCAGCTCCTCTTTCATTGCTTGCATCCAATTTTGCTTATCTGGTCCATTCATAGCTTCACTCAACATTATAGAACCTCCAGTAGCTGTAGAGTTTGGTACACACATGTTTGAAAAACTGTATCGTTCAGGTTCACGCCTTGCTCTAACTGATCGCTTTACCTCTTCTACTATTTTTCTCTTTCCAGATTCGGGTTCAGGCATCTCCAAAGAATCATCACTTTCAGACAACGTAGATGTTTCATTAGAAGTTTCGAACTGTTCAGCATCCTATTCTTTTTCCGATTCGCATTGCAGGTTCTTTTCTTCTTTTACTCGCGAATTGCTGATTTCTGCTTCCCCCACTGAATCCAGATTTTCCTTTACTTGTGTTTTGTTTTCGATGATAATGTTTACGTTTTCTTCTTTGGTTTTCTCCATTATAATGACATCTCTACTTGTCGTCACTGTGTTGTTTTGTGGATTGTATATTCTATAGTCTTTTATGTTTTCTGAATAACCAACAAGTATGTGTTTTTTTGACTTTCTGTCCCATTTTAATCTTTTTTCTTTAGGGACGTGGACCATTACTAGGCTACCAAATATTCTTAGGTTACTTACATCTGGCTTGCAACCTGTCCACAGCTCAAACGGAGTCTTGTCTTCTAAGCCCGATGAAATAGATCTATTTCTCAAATATACAGATGTATTTACAGCTTCCGCCCAAAACCGCTTTCCCAAGTTGGCATCAAACAATAAGCACCTTGCCTTTTCTACCACTGTTCGGTTAAGTCTTTCACAAAGCCCATTCTGTTCTGGTGTGTACGGGTTGGTTTTCTGATGAATAATCCCTGCACTTCTTAATAAATTGTTAAATTCTTCATTGCAGAATTCACCACCATTGTCCGTTCTGAGAACTTTTATATGTTTATTTTTCTGGTTTTCTACCATTGATTTAAATTCCTTGAAACAACCAAAAACATCGATTTTTGACTTAAGGAAATAAACAAATGCCATTCGGCTATAATTATCGACAAAAATGAAAAAGTAAATAGATCCATTAATGGACTTGGTCTCCATGGGACCACATACATCTCCATGTACTACTCCTAGTACCTCTGTACTTCTGGTACCAACATGTGAAAATGGCAACCTGGACTGCTTTCCCTCACAGCACACTGTACAGGTCATCTTGCCTATATTAGCATTACCTGGATACGAAATACCTTCAACAGCACCGTTTTTCATCTTGGCCATGTTATTACTGTTTATATGTCCTAATCTTCTGTGCCATAGTTCAGCAGATGCCGCTGGTGCGACTAACAGGCAATCGTACTTACAAGTCAGCTTATACACCCCATTCACCATGACAGCTGATGCCACTACCTTGTTTTGCCGATTATAAATGTAGCATGCATGTTTCTTGAATGAAACTTTGTTGCCGTTCTTAATCAGCTGACTAACAGACAACATATTCGTCGTAAGCGAGGGAACACACAACACATCTTTAACTTTCACATCATACATGCATGCGTTGATATTAGTGGTAATTTCTACATCTCCCGAACAAAGCACTGGTACCTTCGACTGGTCTGCAACCATTATCTCTCTTATGCAATTCTGGTATGAAGCATTTTCGATCCAATCTTTGTTGGCGGTCATGTGCGTACTTGCACCAGAGTCGATGTACCAATCACACTTGCTGAATTGTCCACTAAGAAATACAACACTTAAAGCATTTGAATGTTTACGTTTGCTTTCGGAATACGAAAAATTTGGACATTGGCTCTTGTAGTGCCCGGTTTGCTTGCACTTATAACATTTAATATTTTTGAGGTTAGGCTTCGTAAGTGAATCGTGGCCAACCTTTTTGTTTCGCTGCCAACCTCTACTTATAAACGCACCACTCTGAACTCCACTGCCCTCTGGTTCCATGTCCAATAGCTTCGTCTTAATGGAATCTGCAGTATTGTTCGCACTAGAGTGTTCAATCGCCATAATCATTGGAGAAAAACGTTCAGGCAAACCGGCCAGCATTAGTGACCCTATCCATTCGTCATTGATGTTGAATCCTGTGCCGCTTAATTTTTGTCCAGTTTCTATGATCTGTGTGACGTAACTAGTCATAGAATCGCAATTTTCTAATCGAATTGAGATCAGACTTCGCAGCAAACTAATTCTCCTTGAGTAGCCGGAGTCATCGAACATCGTTTTAAGTTCTGTCCACAATTCCATGATTGTACCTGCACCTTTAATGTGAACGTATAGAGATGGATCAATAGTAAGAATTAATTTGGCCTTAACTTTGATGTCCTCAGTAGGCGCAACTGCTTCTGCGTTTGTCGGCGTAACGCAATCCAGCATTCCTTCCAAAACGAGAAAATTCTGTGCAGCAAACGCCCAATCATCGTATTTTCTCGTCCCCTCAGTTTGGGAACGTTTAATACGTAATTTGAACCCATTTGTGTGTAACGCAACAATTACCAAATTACAAAATAATTTATACTAATAATTACCAAAGAAATTGGGTCTGGGCCCATAACCTATTAAAACACGTTTAATCTGCTCAATCTTTTATTGAAAAAAGGGAGGAGAATAGTTGACAGATGTACATAGTACCTACATAGTTCTTACAATATATTTGTGGTGGCAGCACAAGCGATAAGAAGAATCATAGGGTGACCATCCCTTTTTTGAAGTAGCTAGCCCTTTAGCATCAATATGGAGAAATACCTCTGGTGGGATAAAGCCCGACAGGAGCGTACGCTCATGGTACATTTCATTGGGGTATAGCCGACGCGCTATACACTGAGTCACAGACCTATTGCAAATTCACCATCCAATTTGTCATATATTTTTCTGGTAACAGTTCTAAAACGCACAAGTTTGCTTACGAACATCAAGCGGGTAAACATAATAATATCAAAACATCATACTAAAAAAGAACTGAAATACCCGCGATCATAAAGGCAGATTTTCAGTCGAACTAACCTGAACGAATTGCAGTACCTCTTGTTCATAAACGTCAATGTATCGTCAGTGTCGTGCAGTTAGGTTATAAAAATAATTCTGACTGCGGGATAAGCGCGCATCTACTTTCTATACGAAAGTAGTAGATCAGTCACATAAAGTGAGAAATAGGTCTCAAAAATTGATGTCACTAAAAGCAAAGTCAAGTTTCTTAATATTGGAGTGCCTCAGGGTTCTGTTTTAGGACCGATACTCTTTCCGATTTATATCAATTCCTCGTTTAGATTACGTGTTGAAAGGATAGTTGTGAGAGCATTTTTGGATGATGTGGGTTCTGCTTATGGTTCAGACAGTACATTGAATACATTGCATTGAATCAGAAGAAGAAAAATTCCAAATAAACAAGATCCTACAATCTCCGATGTAACGTATGTAAATTTGTTAAAGTCTAAGGGCAAACAAAACTCCCCAACAAACAGTTGTGCATTGCATGTTAATTCGATTACAATCCACAGTGGTGTCATTTATCTCTTAATATAATACTAAAACCCGAAATTCTCCAACATCCTGGACATAAATCAAATATCAATACACTCACTCCATCCGCTTCTCACTTAGCCATCTGCTACCGCCCGAAATCTCCTGAACGGACACGTGTCAATCCAATCGGAAGTCACATCGATAATTGATTGATGAATATCCTTCCATTATCCATAACATCCAGTGTCCATATAATTTGACGCGCCCCAACAAACAACCTCCTTCTCCCACCGCCCGCCCCCATACCGTGCCGTGCAATTAATGTGCCAAATCCTATTAATTTATTCATTAGACTAAGTTTACACAGGTCAGTGCCGCACAGTCCGTCGTCGGTGACAATCGTCGTCCTTTTACCCGTTTCCCGAACTTGAGCCTTCCCTTATGCTACCTCATTATTTGATGGCCGTCCTCATTATTCGGATTATTAGTTTTTTTTTTGTTGTTTTCTCTTTTTAAATTAAAATTAAAATAATTTACTCGATCGGCCGGGCAGGAGAGTGTCCTGTGTGCCCTGACCTTTTCTATGTTCTCTTCGAGTATTTATCATTATTATTTTAATTAATTGAAGGATAATCCTAGAGATGATTAACCCTTGAGTGTGTGTTTGTGTGTTGTGTGGTCAGTGGCTGGAGTGGGGGGATGAGGTACACAAATAAAGTATTGGTAAGGAAAATTAATTATCTAAGCGCCTATGGGCGGGGATTTGACTTTCGCTTCTAGATTCGAAATTAATTTTACACTCATGCCGTATACCGCTACAAAGTTATTCCTGAGGCGGGTGGTCTGTGGGTGGGCTTTCTTTTTCTTTCTTTTTTTTAATTCACTTGAAAAGTGCTTATGGATTCTAAACTAACGGACGACTCGAAACAGACCAGCAAGTACCAAAAAGACAAAACACCCGACCGGCTAAAGAAGGAGAAGATACTATCCACGGTTTTGATTAATGTCCTCATTTGCAGTAAATGCTCGGCAAGGATATTTATCTTACAGAAGAGGACGGTTCTACTGCTCCCTTTCGTTGGAGTGTTTTTGTTTTTTTGTTTGTTTGCTCTGGCTTAGTGTTATCCTTCAGAGAAATGAGTTTTAGTTCTCACTTTTGGGGATGGATTCTCTTGTGTTTTTTTTCTTTCGTAGCAACTGCCCAGTGTCCTGGCATTTCTTTAATTCTGATTAATGGTACGATTTTGTGTGTTGTATTTTTGTTTGCACACAGCCCCAGGAGGGTTTTATAATATTTCGGAAAAAACGTACTCAGAATACCTGGTGATTGGCAGTTTATTTTCTTTTAAAATGTTTCAAGTGTCATTGAGGGGGGGGGGAATGCATTGGGGATGTTTTTTTGGTTTATTCTATTTTTTTTTTGTTTGCATACAAAATCAAAAAAAAAAAAAAAGATTATAAGCTAACAACAGGTGGGTCTAGGTTTCGAAGATTAGCGATGTTTTTTCGATTTATTCTGTTTTGTTTATTTGCACACAAAATCAAAAAAAAAAAAAAAAAAAAACATTTTAAGTTAACAAGGTTTCGAAGAAAAAAATGATCTCATTCGATTTGAATCCAAACTATTATCCTAGAAATCAATACACATGAGCATTAACGTATTTTCACATTTAAGTATAAGGGGAAGGAGCCGTATGGCCCCCAGATATGGACGGATAAGGAAAAAGCTCAGTCGCTACATACAACTGTTTCATAAAAGAATAGCAGCTCAGGTTAAATGACAGTCATTTAATGGTGGGAATGCACGTATGTATTAGGGTGGCCCACAACATAAGGGAAATCAGGGACCCCCTACTTTTTTTCCTTTTGGTCCTAAATACTTGATTATGAAATTTTATTGCCATAGGATAACGATAACCCGTGCCGACTTGATGTCAAACTTAGTACTTGAGAATTTGTACTCAAGTCCTGAAGAAAGACTTGATAATATGTACTATTGGGAAATAAAACACCAATTGGTCCAATTCGTTAGTCTCAATATTTTACATTTATAAAAACACAGTTATAGATCATATTTTCTTTAACGTTTCTTTTTTTACAGTCCAAAAATACAATATTTGTCTGTGCTCTCATCAGCAGTAATCAAACCATGAAAATCTACCATCGACTTTACAACCCTTCCGGCTGTATGGCTTACTGCTCTCAGGGTTGATACAGTACATGCTACAGGCTTGTAGGAGCGAGTATTAGTCTCACAGAAAGACCTGTATTCGAAGCCGTAGTATCGCAACAGAGAATCTGCACTTTATCTTCGAGATTCCAATCTGTGCCCGCATTCCAAACAGCCTGCGACGCGCAGCTCTTTGCCGGTAGAATTGTTCGATTTTGCCACCGCAATATTTTTTTTCTTCTTTGGATTTTCGGGTATCCAGTGCAGGCAACAGTTTACCGTCCCAGTAAACAGTTTCTGCGTCAGGTACCTCATTTCATAAATCCACTTTTATGACCACGGTGCGTTTCCGTACGGATTCGTTGAATGGAAGACTCGATTTTCCATATTGAGTCCAACTGGATCACCATCGGACCTGGTTGAATTTGCTAGGACTTCCGGCTGGTTGGAACCTAGACACAATACCACGGGTGGGAATACACTGTGGGTATTACAATGGGTCCACGTGGACCTAAGTATGATGAAGATGTTACCATTCTCATCAGCCCGATAACCTAACCTAACCTAAGCCCAAGTGCCTCGATAGTGACTTGAAAAATAATCACGTAGTCTTTCATACTCAACTGGTACCTGTATAATGCAGCTGAAGTCCAAAGGTCATGAAATTTTATTTACGAGTGTTTGGATATAAAAGGGAAAAAATAAGAGGGTATGCGTTCAAAAATAATTACTTTGAATTTTTTGGGACACCCTAATTGGTATCTACAAAACACGCTCCTGAAACTGAACAGACACTCCTAGGCAACTAAATCCTTCGAGATAAAGATCTACTTAAGCTCAATTTTACCCAAATGCTATGCTTTAGAATGGGGTGGTCTCATACCAAATTGGACCAACAGGTCTAACATATGTGCTTGTTTTTATCACATGATTAAAAGACATCCTATGTATACAACATATACAGCTTTTAAAGCTGACGTCACCAGCTCCTATATCTAGCCAATCATCAGTAATTTCAGTCCCAAGTCTGTTGGATGAATTTGTAGATTAAACCACAAGTTCATCTCCGACGCGTTGATTCTTCAATTGAAAGCAAAGATAAGTACATACATGATACAATGAGAAACACGATATGAGTAAAGTAATTTAATCCTTCAGCTAACTTCACTCACTTAGTCACTAATGTGACCGTCTTATTCTGAATCTTTTAGCGACCAACAAAAGCAGCTGTAACTCTGTGACTGGCAACGATATCTGCAGAAGCTGTGAAGAGGAGGGAGAAGTTGAATCGATCCAACATCTACTATGCCACTGCCCGTCCTACAAAGAAAGACCCGGCGCTGTAGATAGATTCTTGGAAATTATTGCAGAGCTGGAAAACTCAAAGATATCGGACCTTCTAAGACTCACAAAGACCACAAACTGGAAAGAGTTGGAAAAAAAGTGGATTAATTCCCAAAGCGTCGGGTCTCTGACTGTTTACACAATCGCTTAATCTTCCCAGCCTAATGTAGAAAACCAGCTGAAAGGATACTTGGAATTTACTCACGGAAGCCATTTTTCTGGAAGCTTCCGCATTAAATGATTAATTTAATAGAAACAAAAAGCAAAAAAAATTGTGTGTTTCAGCTAAACGCGGTAGAAGTGAAACTATAACTATAACGGTAGTCCGCCATATTGGTGGACCACCATGTTGAAGTTCGAATGACGTCATTTAGGGTATTGTTTGGGGCTGTCAAACCCTTTCATTTGATACCCATATCAAGAAAGTCGTGAAGATAACGGTAGTCCGCCATCTTGGTGGACCGCGATTCGAAACATTTAGGGTATTATTGGTCTTATCAAACCCTTTCATTTGATACCCATATAATGGAGGTTGTGAAGATAAAGGTAGTCCGCCATTTTGCTGGACCACCATATTGTGTTTGGAATGACTTCACTTAGCTTATTGTTTGTCATGTCACTCTCTTTTATTTGATGCCCATATTAACCCTTTCGGGACGCGCTGGTACATATATGTACCACCAAAAATATAACCATTCCTAAAACCCAAAATTTTCCTCTGATTTGGTTGAAATTGGTACCAGATCGTCTTCCAGCATTTTGGTAACGGTATCTTAATGTATTTCCAGCTATCAGGCGTCAAATTTATTGTGTTGAACCGTTAATTTCGAAGGTTTTGATTATATGTAAATCAATAAACTTTTCTGCGTCCCGAAAGGGTTAAGGAAGTTGTGAAGATGACGGTAGTCCGCCATCTTGGTGGACCGCCATGTTGAATTTAGAATGACGTCACCTAGCGTATTGGTTGTCTTGGCAAACCCTTTCATTTGATACCCATATTAAGAAAATCGGGAAGCTAACGGTAACCCGCCGTATTGAATGTTTCTATGACGTCACATCGAATCAAACGACACTCTATTTGTTGAAATCGGTTGAGTAGTTTAGGGTTTAGGCTGTGGCGGTAGCGCTATCCACTTTCTTTTCCCCCCCGCTCTCTACCATGGCTTATTCGCCGAATGCGTTACCCACCCCAAGCAATAATAATTGTCAATAATTGTCATTTGTCATTGTCAACAAACAAGTAGGCTGTGTTTTTTTAAATTATTTTATTTCTACCCCTTTAATTTTTTGTTTCATTTGGGTTTCATTTTACTGACCTACCGCGACATAAGAAGTTTTACTTCAAAAATTTAGTGACAGCAGTGATGATTCACTATGAAAGAAACACCTCAGCTTCAAACCATTAGATCTCGTATGCCATACTGAACCGAATTAATGAAATAATCGTCAACAACATATTTAGGACCATTCTGGAAAGGATAGAACAACTTTTGAAATGCGTTAAAGCCATTTGACATATTATCATGTACGAAGCACCCCATTTTGAAACATATTTTAAGCTATGTCATGCCTTTTGAAGGACATTTCCATATAATCTCAGCAAATTCAACCAAAAGTATAAGAACTCAGTTAAATATTAAATGGTTGCCTCCAGCAAAAGGGAAAGGATTTGCAAGGGCTTCATGTTAAGGGAGAGGTTTATATTCGTTTTGATCCCACAAAGAACACATTCCAAGAAAAGTATCTACAGGCAGCACTCTCAGTCTGCTACATTCCCATATCATCTTAAGAGGCAACCAAAAAAAAAAGAAGGAAAAAAAGGATCTTCCCCCAGAATTAATTACACATTTCACAAAGTCAACTAAGTAAGTTTGACATATTGCTAAATTGTCATCTTATACGAACAAATTCCACTTAATCTCGAATTTATTCATAAATTGGGTTGAACAGTACTAGGAGCTTATACATATGTAGTAGGGCAGGAGCTAGGCGAAATGAAAAGATTACCGAGAGTATGTATGTACCCACCCCCAAAGTAAAGTACCCGTACATCTTTAATTTTGGATGATTTATCCATCTCTTGCAGTTTGCTCACTCATCATCTTCGTCGTCGCTGTCATCCTCATTTGTGACAGTTAAGATGGGAAAACAGTGAATGTCATCCTTCATTCCAGCTCTCGACTTGCAAGAGTAAAACATTATTTAGTTCGATATCCTTTTTCCATTTTTTTTTTCGGTTTTTTCCCGTTCGAACAAAGAACTTCAACTCATTCCTGATGAGGCGTAGATAAAAGAAAAAAGACGAAAGATATCGAAAGAAGTAGAAGAATAATGCTGATGGTGACAGGTAGACAAGTAGCGGAGAGACGGCGGCGGGGGAGGAGCTAAAGCAAATCAAAATTACCATTATTCACTGCTGTGAAAACAGAAGTTTTTTTTTTTTTTTTTTTGCTATCATAGTCCCTCAATCCGTTGGGTTTGTTTACTGATATTAGATAGAAAGAAGATGAAGATAACAACAAAAAAAAAAAAGGATCTGCATCATTGAAAGGATGAAATCTACTGCAGTTTTTCTTTTTATCGCTTCTTATCTTTGGATGGAAACGACATCGTCTTCTCGGGTTCCTAAGGACAAAAACAAAAAATTGTAATAAAATATTGAGTTGAAATTAAAGTATGGACTCGTCGGAATGATTAAGCGCAAACACACGGTCGACGCTGGGACTGGGACGGACGGTGACATTCCTTCAATCAACATTTTATCTGCGTATCCTTCCTGCAAATGATTTTCGATTGTCAATAAGAGTAAAGCTACTCGGAACGGATGTCAAGCGTTTTTTTTTTGTCCTTTCTCCATAGGATACTAATAGAAAAAGGTATTTCATGTGTTTCGTGATTGACACGAAGGCGGATGTTAATTAGCACAGACTTGTTTAAAAAAAAAAAGAAAGAATTTAGGAGGCGGTACGGCGAACGTGTTCGTGTGTGCGATATAATGTTACGTCTAGTTAGGATGATTTAGGGTGACATATGTCAGTTGCCACAAGAAGGGCAATTAGCATCGTGCTGGATTCTTGGGGAGAGAAGTAATTCGATTATGAAACGAAAGGAGTTCATGGGAATTCATTGTATTCTAAGCCGCAACCATAATCCACTTATCTGAAAATATGCTGGCTTCAATTAAGGATGAAATGTGCGCTGGAATCCAGTTTCGATTTAAATCGAAAATCTCATCATTGGAAATTAGGGTACTAGGAAATAGAAAATGAGAAATGCGACTGACTGCCCACGCTTGTGTGTCAAAAGCCTTTATCCGTTTGATGCCATATTGAACATTTAATTGGAGTGTCCTCCAGAAACAATGTACGGATGTTTTACCAGAAGGTAAAAAAAATGCGTCAGCAAAAGAAATCCCGTACATAAACCTGTAGAGATGAAGAAGGAAACCTTGTGGTACGAACATAGTCGGTGCTGAGAATATGGGAAAACTACTGAATAACGGCGACAAAGACCAATACCCCGTTGTCAGGTAGAAGGAACCATTCAATTTAGATGATGCAAGTCAAAACTACAGAACCACAGTCAAACAACGAAGTGCGCACAGCAATATCCAAGCTTGAGTCCAACAACTCTGCTAGACCTGACGGTTTACCCGCAGAGCTAATAAGAGCAGCTGGAGAGGACTTGTAAGAGAGTGTGTATACACCAACTTACCTCTAAGATTTGATCAGATGAAAGTATGCCAGATGAATGGAAACTCAGCATCCTCTGCCCGGTCTACAAGAAAGGAGACTCCCTCAACTGCTCCAACTATAGAGGCATCAGTCTCCTCAACATCGCCTACATGATCTTATCTGTCATATTGTGTCAACGCCTGAAACCTTTCGTTAACAACCTGATTGGCCCCTATCAGTAAGGTTTCAGGAGAGGAAAGTCCACCCACCAGACGAAATTTTCACACTTAGGCAGATCCTGGAAAAAACCCCAAGAAATCCAAATCGATAAATACCACCTGTTCACATCGATTTCAAGGCCGCCTATGACAGCATATGGAGGGATGAACTGTATAGAGCCATGTCTAGTTTTGACATCCCTGCCAAACTCGTCCGTCTGTGCAGGATGATGATGGAGAAAGCTCGCTGCTCCATGAAGGTCGGTAATGACCTCACCCAGACCTTTGATGTCAAAAAAGTATTAAGACAAGTTGACGCACTGTCATGCGACATCTTCAACATCATACTTGAATAAATCGTTTGAAACTGACAAGCCAACACAAGAGGAACGATCTTTCAAAAGTCCGTTCAACTACTTGAATACGCCGACGATATTGACATCATTAGTAGAACACAGCGAGCAGTCACCGCACCGGAGCGTTTGCTAGTATAGGTTTAGCGGTAAACGTTGGCAAAAAAAAAATGCTGTCAACGAAAAGAGACACTCAACATCGCGAATTGGACAGAACGTCACAATAGACAATTGAAACTTTGAGGTAGTAAAAGACTGTCTACCTCGACTTGGGTATAACATTAAAAAACGACATCCCTTCGGTAATCAATCCAAGGATCACTCTTGCTATTCGCTGTTTCTTTGGGCTATGAAGGCAATTGACTAGTAAAGCCCTCTCCTGGTTAACTAAAGAGACTCTATAAAATACCCTTATCATCCCAGTCTTGCTATATGGAACTGAAGCATGGAACGAAGCGAATGAAGATATACTTGGTCGCTTCGAGAGAAAAATCCTTCCTAAGATATTCAGTCTCATTTGCGTTGATTAGTTTGGAGGAGCAGATTCATCCATGATCCATGTTTTCACGTGTGTGCAGTTTTACGAGTTCATTAAACTTTAGACTGATATGCTCTAACAAATTTCTTCGAAAGAGACACCGAAGATGGAATCGAGCAAATTGAAGATGATTCGGATGTCGGATGTCGAAGCCGACGAATGAAATGATCTCGGATTTTTAAGCCAATTCATTATTTTGTTCATTCTGTTTTTCGTATATTTATAAATACAGCGTGGCTGATGAGTATTGCTACATTAAGAAACTCAAATGACTTTTTTTTCAATTCATATAGGTTTTTTATTTTTAGTTAATTTTAAATTTTTAGTTTTTTTTTTATGGTTTTTGAAAATTACTGATTTTAAATAGCCTTTGCGCTCGGTGACACATGTGCGACGTCTTATTAAAAGGTTGTTCATTACTGCCTGTAGAGTTGCAGCGGGAATTGCTTCAATTATTGTTTGAATTGATTGTTTCAAATCATTCAAATTTGTGGACTTAATTTTGTTGTCTTCCTGTTTACAATAACGCTACAAAGCCCCAGCCAAGTGCGGAGACCATGCACGCCACTCTGTGACTCGAGCTGGATGCAGTTCCAAGCAATGAAGTATCTCTGGGTTAGAGTGACTCCATTTTCAACAATCTCGATTGATTGTATTATCGAATAAATCACAATGGACCTCATCAGACATAGAAATGAATTTTAACATGTTACTGTCTGCTGCTTCTTCCATCATTGGAAAGATCCTCTGGCAAAATTCCAAACGAATTGGGAAGTCTGCTGTGTTCAGTTTGCTTATTATTTGAGCTCTTTATGGAAATACGCTCCAATATTAATGCAGAATTATCTGCAGTAACCAGTAATTGCTTATTGACATTTGAGCAGATAAGTGTCACAAAACGCTAGGTTTATATGGGCAACAGCTACAGCAGCAATCGTATCCTTTATTCTAACTGAAGAACTTCGGTGAGACGACTGTCCGAGGCTCAGCAAAAGAGTTAACTTGCCTCATCACAGTCCAACCGCTCGGAGGAATACCACAAAACGTTCGCCTAAGCTATCTTTGGACTAACTAAGCATGATAGCGACGCACTATCCGAATCCAAGTGCTATCGTCTCAATCGTCTATTTTTCTTAAATTTAAATGCCGACACGTCTAAAAAAAAAAAATGGTACGTGTAGAAGTACGCGCGACAGAAGTGAAACTTCTTAGCTACATATAATCGTGGACAAAGGAAAATGAATTTGTGACAAAAGGAAGAGACATTCATACAATTTTCGAATTTATTGGATATTCAAAGAATATTCTCCATTTTTTCTCCTCAAAAAATCCTTGAAAAAACTTAAGAAATGGGGTATACCATATGACACATAATATTTATGTATTTTTCATCAGAAATTTTCTAAGCTTTGAAGGGAATCAAATTGTTCGGGTGTCTTTTTAACCCCACTCTCGAATATATGTATGTTCGGGCGTCCATTTTGTCCGGAACCACTTGTTGACAATATGAATTCCTTAAGGAAAAAGTGTTTGATTTCCATTTAACCAACTATATCCTACTAATATATAAATACATATTATGTACCTATTCATTGGGTGGGTGTCCAAATTAATTTTGGAATGCATTCTTTAAAAATGATCGAATGAATTCAATTTTGTGATTGCATTCATCGACTGCATTTCGAGACTTCAATAAAAAGAATGCAATCACCATTCTTAAGCATTCAAAAGATCGCATTCTTTTTTTTTCTAGGTACCATTTAATTGAGTGCAATAATTAATAAATGCATTTGCATTCTTTGCATTCATTTGCATTTTTTTTGCATTATAATTTTGCCTTATTTTACTTTATTTTAATCAATTTACCTACATTTACTTACATTTTGTACCAAATAAACTAAAATTAACTCAAAAAATGCACAATACTCCAAAATAAAACAAAATAAAACAAAATATTGCAAAATAATGCAAAATATTACAACTCTGATCTGTGGGAATACTACGCGCACGCCTAATACTACTCTCCACTCAATCAATTTTCGCTATTTCTACTTTGTTACCTATTCCCCATACCAGTGATATCCATACATACCACGCAACCAACCGAAGTCGAGTAAGAACTAAGAAGCTTCTTTAGTTAGGGGGGACCACAACTAAAGAAGCTCCTAAGCACTCTGTTACCTATTCCCCACACCACTGATATCCATACATACCACGCAACCAACCGAAGTCGAGTAAGAAGCTTCTTTAGTTAGAGGGGACCACAACTAAAGAAGCTTCTTAGTCGACTAAGCACTTTGTTACCTATTCCCCACACCACTGATATCCATACATACCACGCAACCAACCGAAGTCGAGTAAGAAGCTTGTTTAGTTAGAGGGGACCACAACTAAAGAAGCTTCTTAGTCGACTAAGCACTTTGTTACCTATTCCCCATACCAGTGATATCCATACATACCACGCAACCAACCGAAGTCGAGTAAGAACTAAGAAGCTTCTTTAGTTAGGGGGGACCACAACTAAAGAAGCTTCTGACTCGATTAAGCACTTTGTTACCTATTCCCCACACCACTGATATCCATACATACCACGCAACCAACCGAAGTCGAGTGAGAAGCTTCTTTAGTTAGAGGGGACCACAACTAAAGAAGCTTCTTACTCGACTAAGCACTAACCGCTCGATGCTGCTTGATTTTGCTGATCGAATCGGACGAGACGAGTTGCAGCAAAATAAAAGACGAAAAAAGCTGTGTATACCGAAGTCACAACCCACTGAAGGCTGGTTGACTCGCAAGAATAACTTAAAATGGTTTGAAAGCAATCTATTGGATCGATGCAGCAATTATTCGGTTGCGATTAATATTTGTCTTTTAAAACGTGGTCATTTTGTTTACTCTGCATGCGGTGCCTATGTAAATTCACTGTGGTGAAATGTTAAATGCAAACATAACGCTACCATTTAACGCGACCGTTTCACGCAACCTTCCGACGTCGAGTAAGAAGTTTCACTTCAAAAAATTGGAACCGATCGATAATACAGACAAAAAGTTATTACGTTTTCTTTTGGTAGCATGTTTCATCAGCCTTTGAAAACTTTTTCACTAATAAAAATGTATCCTGCTTTTATCTTGTTTTTCGAAAAAAAAAAAAATCCTGTAAATTCTTCTGTTTTTCAACGAAAATGAGATACGAACTTTACGGTATGACGGAAAACAGCAACTCAATTCGGCGAAGATTTGAAAATTATTAGCCTTGTATTTAAAGCGTTGGAGATTGTCTCATCTAAAGATGGCTGTAAACGTCATTTCAAGGGTCTCAAAAATGCTAAATGGTTTTAGTTCAATTCGAAAAAAGGAAAGAAAAGGTGATCGCATTCATCAATTAAGCAATCAACAAAGAGGACATATTTGACCGTTTTAAGTAGAATTTCTGATGATTTTTGAAAGAATTTATGGATGGAAACTAAAAACTTATTTTAACTCCATTTTGCTTTAACACTATCCAACTAATTCAGTAATCCCAAGCGATTGTTTAAACAACGTGTCTCAACCTCTCAACGCTTCGAAAATCTTCATTCTCTTGTCGCGATTCTCAAGGGTTACTCCAACTGAACCAATTTATTCATAGAACGTTCAAGTCATTACCTGTTATAGTTGCCATTTCGGTTAATTTCATCAAGCAGAGGGTGGGTGAGAGAAAAATGCACAATTCCTCACCCATCATTTCATCCGGTTTTCCACCCCATTTATTTGGATTACGAAAGTGAAATTTTCTTAAAAATAAAAATAATAAGAATAAAAAAATCGCTGAAATCCATTTAATTATTACTTAACAGCGCGTTTCTTCCGAGACCTCCGCGAGGGAACAATTTAATAAATTCCTTCATCGTTCTTCCTTTTACCCCCCAAACTCACACACCGGTGTTGAAAATTATACGAAAACTAAAAAGCGAATCAAAAATTTGTTAAAGGACGCACACACCGCGCGCCGTAGAGGGAGATCACAGGCACACAGAGGAAATATTAAAAATAATTTTCTAATTACAAAATTTTCCTCCATCGTCTGGGCAAATCCTTAAAGTCCTGTTTAAAGTCTTCCATCCCGCTTTATATCTTTCGAATCAAATCAGCTTTGAAGTATTTCTAATTAAATTCATAAAAAAAAAGAAAACAGCTCGACCAGAAAAAAAAATATTGGTACCGAATGTTATCCTCGTCGAATGCGAATAGTAAGAGATCCTTCTTACAAGGAACACAAACAAACAGCGAAAAGGATGGCAAAAAAAGGAAATATTTTAATTATTAAAAACACTGGGAGTCAGAAAAAAAAAACAACTCAAACTCTAATTCCTGTACGAAGCGCGATGGAAGGTATTATTAAAATCCTTTTTCTCCTTTTTCGGTTGTGCACGTACTAATATTTATTAACATTTTCATATTCAACGTATTAATTAGCATACCCTGTTTTTTTCTCTCCTCCATTTCTCTTTTTACAATACGCCGAAAAGCTCTGCGGAAAGACAGCTTACAAGACATACTGACGGAGCGCATTATTGTCCTTAGGACCAAAAGGTAATAGCATCCGTCTTGTGTTCTGTGGGAGTTAAGAAGTCAGTAGGGGGTATCCTTTTAAAACCCTTTGACTAATTTCCACTTAGATTGCCCAAATGGAAGTTACAAAAACAAACAAAAACAAAAAAAAAAAAAAGGGAGGAAGGAGTAGATGCGCCGTTGTCTTCGTCCCTTTTATTAACCCAACTTGGATGCCAAAGGAAGGGCAAGGTGATTTTAATTAAAACATATAAAAAAGGAGGATAGAGCCGATAGAAGAAAATGGAATAATATTGAATATATTGTGGCTAAAAAAAAGGATATTCTCAAAGGAGTAATGACGCAGAAAACATAGCAAGAAACGAATTTCTGTGTGTTAAAGGGCGTGAAAGTTCGCAAGGTGTGACCTGTTCAATCTCATAAAATAAACCATCGTCTCGGGTGAAAGGTTAAATGAAGACTTGCGCGCATTAACTTAAATCAACGGGCAACAAAAGAAGCACATTAAAGATAGAGCTGCTACTGGTAAATATTGGTAACAACCAGTCGGGCCAGTACTGTACTGCCATAGTGGATTGCTAAAGCACGTTGATGAAATAACCAGCGAGGCAACGGGAGCCTCCTTATGGTGAGTAGATCTTGCGGATGTGCATGCTGGAATTATTTAATGAGATATCAAGACAAGCTCTCTAGAGGTAATTCTAGGATTTAGACGAAAGAGTCACACTAAAATAGACACCCACTCAAGTTGGAAAGGAGACAAGGAGACAAACTGGTAGAAGTAAGCGCGGTGCCCCACTGGCAGAATGGATGAAAACATCATCCGTGAACAATTGAGGAAAAACAACAACGGTACCAAAAGAAGATGCTAGAATGAACTGCTCGGATTAAAACAAGCCAATATGTTCCTAGGAAACAACAACCCCCCAAAAATCCAAACAAAAGCGGAAAACAGACCCAGAATCCTGGCAGGACATTGCATCCTGAGAAAACACCTAACAAAAACTGGGCACAGAGGAAAATCAGTCTGAAGATACTGCAACAATGAGGTGGAAATCACAAACCACCTTATAAGCAAGGACTTCTCTGGTGGGCAAATAAGTATTTAGAAGAATTTGTGCACTGACCAATGTTCTTTGGCTCTTTTCGGGAGCTATGTTGGGCCTAAGGCATCTTAACAGACTTTAGCATCACGCAGTCTTTTCTGGCTGAAATGTTTGTTATTACTTACTTAACGGGCTCCCGACCCGGAAGAGTCTCTGCCTGAGACACGGCAGCCTTCCACTCTCTTCGATCCCGGGCACGCTGCTTCCAGTTGTCCAGACCAAGCGCACTGGCATCCGCGGTAGCTTGGTGCTTAAACCGGAGGTTCGGTCTTCCTTGTCGTCTCGAACCTGGGGGCTGTGGGCTCGATGTGGCCGAGCCAATGCAGTGTAGTCGACGTGTTTTGGCTTTTCGGACTATATCCACATCTTGGTACAGCTCATAGAGTTCGCGGTTATATCTTCACCTCCATTAGCCCTCCTCGCATACGTGACCGATCATTTGACGAAGAATTTTCCTCTCGAAAGTATTCAAAATCTGCTCTGCTTTCCTGCTTATCGTCCAACACTGGGCTCCATACAGCAGAACTGGCAGGATCAATGTTTTGTAGAGCATGCATCCGAACTGCACGTTGCACCGCGTGTTTTCCAGCATCACGCGGCATAGCGCTGGATCCCGAATTCGATGAATGCTATCATAGGCGGCTTTGAAGTCGATGAAAAGATGGTGAGTCTCGACTTGAAATTCGTTGGTCTTTTCCAGGATCTGAATTAGTGTGAACATTTGGTCGATCGTCGATCTGCCGGGCTGGAAGCCACACTGGTACGTGCCGATTAGTGTGCTGCAGAAAGGTTTCAGACGTTCACCCTGTACGTTGGATAGTTTGTTATTAATATGTTATTTATATTGAATACATTCTCGTTGTCGTTGGTGACTTTGTCTGCATTTTAAACGTCTTGCAAATAATTCAGATGTTTCGTCCTTTTTAAGACAATTCCTACATTTGAATGACATGTGAATGGCATGAATTTCCGCTTGAAGTACACTTGGACTAATACCAATTGGTATGGATATTTAAGTGTTTGGTCCAAATATACCAGCACCCACCCCGGTGTCCATATTTGATCCATCCGTATACTACTTATTACATTTAAGGTCTGAGGTAGGATTTTTATAGTTCGATGCTTCACGGCTTGGGATCACTGTATCGAACCTCCTGCCGAAGCATAAAGTTTTAGGTAAGCGGTAATTTTCCGGTCATTTAACCCATTAGTAGTAGGTTAGTAGGATGGTCAATACGTTTTCTGGACATGGATAAGGAGATAGAGTTTTATCCGGTATTATTAAAAACACTTTCAATATCTAGGAAGGCACATAGTGGGATCTCTTTCTGACGGAATGCCTCTTTAATATGTGTTACAGGACTAAGCAGAGCACCTTCCGTCGATCTTTCTTTCCTATATGCATATTGATGTGGGTGCAGAGGTGAATTTCTATCAAGAATGTATCTAATGTGTATGTCGATTAGTCTCTTCATGGTTTGGGTCGACAAGATTTAGGTAACTTACACGGTTTATCTGGTTTCGGGATAAAAACTCCCTCCAAGCTTATGGGATGTATCCCTAATTGAAGCTGGACCTTAATAAGGCCGTTAAAGTTGGTTAAATCTGGAGCAGACCTTTTTGAATCAGTGCTGGAAAGATTCCGTCTGTACGAGGTGTCTTGTAGGGTTTAAATGAGTTTATGGTCCATTTAACTTTGTCTAAACTGAACATTTCTCCAGATGGGCTGGGCTGTTATATCTGTTGATATTAGAGAAGCTTGTGGCCTCAGTATTAACAAACCTTGAGTAAGGTTTCTAACGTTTCCTCTCGTTCCTCTCGACTAGCCGTGTAGGTAGGTCCTTAAATACTAAGTAGATAGATATTTAGATAGATATTTATTTATTTAATAACGACTTTTACAGTAAATTACAGTTATGTATAATCTTTTAAAGAGGTAAAATCGAGAGTAAACAATTTGGTAATTTGGAAACTAACAAGAAAGAATTATCATTTAATACTAATTTAATTTAATTTAACTAAAATAATACAGATACATATTTAATAGAATAATAATAATATTCAAAGATATAGTTGAGAAAAAAGAATCTTAACGAAGAGTACCCTAAATCCAAATAACAAAGTTTCCTAATGCCGAGAGGTAACAAATTCCACAGGCGAACAGCATGAACGAAGAATTGCCTTTCAGTAGTTAGACAGGTTGATCGAGACTACACCAAAGTAAAAGTTCGCGACGAGTTACAAAACGTTAATTTTTCATACAAGTAAGAGGGTTGCTTGCTAAAGATAATTTTATGTAAATATATTATAGTGCAAGTGCAGTATTCCAAGTAAGAATCCAATGTATAACCAAGGATATTGACATGGATAGATTTCTAAGGCAATAGTATATTTTACCAATTGTCATGTTGATGTGGTCATCCGAGCATAGCTGTGATTTAAATAAGACACCGATATTTTTAGTCTTTTTGATGTACTCAATCGGCGCGTTCTCGAGATGTACCACTGCGAAGTTATTTACGTCTAGTTCAGTTTTATAGATGACCAAAAATTAGGATTTATTAGGATTTAGTCGTAGGCAATTTCTTTCAGACTAGCCAAAAAAATCCGTGTAAGATATTCGTATAGGTTACATATAGCATCCTCCATCAAACCGAACTTACAGCTCTTATAAAGCTGAACATCGTCAGCATACAAATGTGAACAAGCGTTTTCAATTAAAGGTGGAAGATCGTTTATAAAAATAGTGAATAAAAGTAGGCCCAAAATAGATCTTTGGGGAACGCCAGCAAAGGTATCTTTGAAGGAGGATACACTATTATTGGCAGCTACAGGTTGCTTTGTCTCAGACAGATATGATTTAATTAATGATGTAGCAGGCGATGAGAAGCCGTACAACTCTCTCAGTTTAGAGACAAGTTGTGCGCGATTAATTGTATCGAAGGCCTTAGAAAAATCCAATAGGACAAGAAATAATACAAGGTCGCTCGCTGTCCATAGAAATTCGCAAGTCATCAGTTACTTTTAAAAGCGCAGATATGCAACTCTGCTTTTGCCTGAAACCAGATTGATTTTGGCATAGAAGCCTATTGTTGTTAAAATAATTTGACATCTGCTGGTGCATTAACTTCTCAATGACCATGAAAAAAAGGAAGTATGGATATAGGTCTAAAGACTGGTGGTGAGAGTGCTGTTTCCTTCTTTTTCAGAACTGGAATTACCTTGGCACTTTTCCAGACAAGAGGAAATGAACAAGTCATAAAATTAGTTTTAAAAAATACGTGTCAGAACGGGAAGAATGTGTGGCAGGATAATTTTAACAAAAAGGGGATGAATTCCGGCTTTGGATTTAACAACTTAATATAGCTTTAACAATACCCATTTGATCTACCCTCTGAAATTCAAAAGAATTGTTAGTTCGTGATCCAGATGCATTTTTGTTGAGAGCTTTCATTAGATGTTGTTGGCTTTGGAATGAACTTATCGTTGAGTTTATTGAGATCAATATTGCCAAGATCAATGTTGTTTTTACGGCCAACTCCAACTTCTCGAAGATAAGCCCACAGCATTTTGGATGGAAGTTTTCTATGAAAACGTTGTGAGTTAAACCGCCGTTTGGCACTTCTTATTTTAATATAAAATTGATAGTAGAAGTATAATTTCAAAACATTAAAAAAAAAATCAGCATACTTTTCTAGGTATTGGTCCCCCGGAATCAGCTTGTAGAAGTCTATTGTAAGTGTGAACCCACACTGAATAGAACAAAACTGTGTTAGACAAAAAAAGCAATTTTTTATTTTTAAAACATAAAATACACACATTTCAATGCGAGTACCCACATTGAATAAAACAGACTAACGCAGACGATTTTTATTGACTGTCTAAAGCATAAATCGCACGTGTATTTATGGGGCTACCCACATTGAAATAAGCAAAACAGTCAAGTTAGTCAAGTAAGGCACAGGCACGAGAAGACAGTTTTGGGCATAAAAAGGCAAAAAATACATGAAATCAAATGAGAGCGCCCACATCAACTCAGTCAAACAGACAAAATAAACAAAATGGAATGAAACATGCAAGCGATGACTTATCGGAATTAATGCTCTATTCATTCAATTTCTGTAGAGCCGAGTGTAGTGCAGTATCGAATCAAGATATGTGACGGTGAAAAACTATTATTTTTGATTGAAATTCGGGCAACGATATATAGTATTTTAAATTATTAAATTAAATTAAATTAAATTAAATTAAACAAACGAATTATTGACAAATTGTGGTCAGAAATTGCTGAGGAAATGCAAACTGCAAGTAGGTGCGTTTCTTATGATAATTTATTGTATTTAACATTTTTATTATATACGTATGTACATATACATACTCCATAGTACATAAAGTACATTAAATAACACCAGCAATATTTATAATGGCATGGAAATGATCGGTCTGTTGAATTGAAATACTTCATCAATTCTCTTCGTATATCAATTGCAATGCTTGTTGGACGATTTGAAAACTACTATTACTACCATCAGCTCGACATGTTGTAATGGAAAGTTCATGTTATTTGCTGTGCATATCCGTATTTTATATTTTTCGTTCCTTTAAAATTGTGAAGAACGCAGGCTGTCATTGTTATAATATCCACTTTGTCTTTGAGATACCAACATAACTTTTCCAAAACCCTAAATCTTTTTCTAATCATACCAAATATACACTCCACCAATCTTCTTGCTCTCGATAAACGGTAATTAAAGTATTGAAGTTAAGTGGACCAAAATCTCATAACTGTTCGAATTTGAACGATTAACACAGCTGTAAACTTGTATTCTTTGCTCTTCAGTAGGAGAAAACTAATAAATCATGCCTATCAATAACCCACACCAAATAAAGCAAAACAAAAATGTGTTTTTTGACTTGCTTTATTTGGTGTGGGTTACTACCAGGCTTTTTTGCTTTGTTTGTCTATGCTTTATTTGGTGTGGGTTCACCCTAAGACCAAGGATCATGTCGCGATTATTCCATCTACCTGTTGAACCGATTACAGCTAACATATTTTTTAGGCGAAGTAGGTTTTGACACAAACATTTGCCATATCGCCTATGTTTTCGAAAAATTTTTATTTGGACAGAATCCAATCAAAACAGCATAAACCTCACACAAAATTTCACATCAAACCTTTTTCGAATTTATTGCCATTTTCATCAGATTTCCCGCTCTTTCTCGTCCGTCCATTGGCAACGCAACATTCTCCGATGGCTCCACCCAAACACGTACGTAACGCTACAACTTATCATATTTCAAAATTGAAATGCTAATTTATGAAATGCAGAAAGGAAAGAAGAAGAAAACTCCTGATTTAGACCGTATACGTGTACTCGTACCTATACGTCTTCTTACCACAACAAGTGGCTCTACATTTCACCACTGTGAATATCTGTGTCTGGTTACTTCCTCAGTTTGGAATTCTTTTCTGAATTTTTAAATTTTTTGCATATTTTTGAGTTTTTTTTTTTCTTTTTTTAAATTTTATTTTTCAATAACAACCACGCGACGGATATCCAACAAAAAAGAAATTTCCATAAATCCAACGGGAAAGGATCGAAACCAGTATCTTCAGCTCTTGGGAAAAATGATATAAAACCAGGTTGGTTGTGTATCAAAGCAGCAAGCAAAAAAAAAGGAGTAAACGGATAAAAACGGGAAGAAACCAGGATAATCAGAGATCGGTGAAGAAAAAAATGAGGGACATTTTTTTTTTTGTGTAAAAATAGCGTCTGAGGCACTTTGCCGATAGTCGTACAGGACACGTTGGTCAAACAAACGAGATAACGAAAGAAGGAAAGTGAGAGCGACAGAGAGATAGAGAGAGAGAGAGAGAGATACTGATACTTGGATGCGAACAATTTTACATTTCACAGGTGGCTGGTCGAGGATACTCAAATAAATTAAAATTTTACATCGAATTGAATTCCTCCTTTCCATACCGGGATATATGTAGTACGGTTATGTGTATCCCAACGCTCTGTGTGAATGCAAAAAGAAAGAAGAAAAACACCCAATCTATATGTATGCGCGTTTTCACACGGACATAGTAGCCGGGAAAAGTATTAGGCGCTGCTGGGTGGTGGGTGCTTGGCGTTGCGGGCTCCAAATGTCTCCCTAGAGTTTTTGATTTATGTTCGTGAAATTTTATGACCCATCTCTCTGGCATGTAGGATGGTCGGTCGGTTTGAATGTGCGTCTGTGTGGTTGGTTTTCTTTTCGTTTCGTGGCTGTTAGCCTGAAGCCCTGGGATGATATTCAATTTTATTTCCTTTCTCTGTTTTTGTTTTTGGTTTTTTTTTTTTTTTTTTTATATATTTTTGGTCTTCTGTGGCTTTGTGAATATGAATTGTTCTTCCGAAGGCGCATTAGATATTTATAGATACTCATTACTTTGTTGAACTTCATTCGCACAATTAAGCTTTTCCGGTTTTTCCTGGCATGGGTGGGGGGAGGATGGAAATTTCCAATTTCCTATTACTTACGAGATCCTTGGAGAATATTTCTTCCATCCTTATTCAATCTGCCAACGATGGGAAAGCGAGAGGAGAGATCATACGTCATTTATTAGAGTTTTTTTCCTTCCCATGGACATGAATCATTAATTGATGGCAGTTTTTAACCTTTCTACCTTTTTTAGGGGTTTTATGACTTTTTAGAGATCGATTGCCTTGCGGTTACACAAAATAGCATTTTGGTTTTGGGTTGGAGAGGCTGATAATTTGTTTGTGACAGCGGCTACCTAGCTGGTAACTTGTCCAGTTAATGGACCGTTGAAATGGCATTCTGGTTATAAAGTTTTGCGTTAGCATTACGAATCGTGTAATGCGAAAATGGTTGAATGGTGTTTTATGATGATGAAGGTGAAATTTTTTGACTAAAAATCATTTCGCGTTTGATAGGTTTTTAAGCATGATAGAGGAACGAAACTGTGAATCTTTGAAGTTGTTGTGGAGATCGTAGGGGTGACCTTGGGTTTGCGAAGCGTATATAGATTTTTTTTTACAATCCGAATAACCACTTTCCATAATATATCCATTAAGTTACAGTTCTAAAATGTACATAGGCCTAAACAAAATTGGAAGCCTAGTCCATTGACTGTGGTACCGACTTTGTTATCTGAAAATACGATTCGATGACCTTGCCAGATAAGAAACTCATCGAAACTGTCTCTCGTTGGAGATGAAGACCGTTCACCTATGTACTTTGACCGTTCTGAATTTTTCACCTAATCCAGTATACAAAGCTGAGATGTTTGATCGAAGGATCCTTTTAGAAACGGGCGACAATCAAGCAGTGATAAGTAATCACAGCAATCACCGGTATTGGAATGTGTTATGAGTCTCAATGAGGGTTCATCGAGAAAAAAAGTAACACAGCTTTGGGATAGAGGACACATAAGGGACACACTCAGTGAATTGTAATTTTGTATCTTGTATTTATTTGAAATAAAGTTTCTGTCTAATGCTTCCTTCGAATCGTAATACACGCACTTTACCAATTTAAACATACGTGCATACATATAAATGTCTGCGACAGAGTATTTGCCACCCACCACGACTCCCTGTGCTCTATCACTCAGGTTTGGTACAAGTTGGGACAAGTTTGGTAGCACTGTCGCTAAAACGGAAATAGTTCCTCAGTTTCCAGCACAAAATTTTATGATTTATGAAGGCCTTCGAGAAATTGAGTAGGCAAAGCAAGGTAAGAAATCCCTTATCGAACTCCTGTCGCATATCGTCCAAAATATTACCCATGGCAGTTGAGCAACTGTGGCCTGCTCTAAAGCCAAACTGATATTGGTTCAACAGGAAATTCGCGGACAAGTGATTTTGAATATACCCCGCTTATACTCTCTCAAAGACCTTCGACAGACAGGGCAATATGCTGATAGGCCTGTAATCATTTGCCGTAGATGCATTAGTTTTTTTTTATCAACTGGTATCACTTTTGCATTTTTCCAGTCTAGGGGAAAGGTCAAAGGTCCGGGCTTTGTGCAGTCATTTTACTAATTTCCGAGTTTTTTGAGTTTTCACTGCACGGGTGTCACACCACACCTGGAAACTTTCACGCAGTAAAACTTTGACTCTATGAAGCTAAGACCTTCGATAGCTTTTATCGTATTCAACAGTATCTCAGATACTGACACAACAGCTTTTTGTACCGTGTTCTTCTCAATTCCAATGATTGATGTGTTGGTGTCTTCTTCTGTCAGGTCATTGAGAAGAACAGGTCTCCTGGTGGGTTAAGTCAGGATCATTCATGCCCTGTCAACCAGCCGAGTTTGAATAATTTATCTGTTACCAGTTGGCTCATGGTGAGTTGTAATTTGAAGGTGGTTTTCAATTTATATATTGTATTTTATTTAATAGCAAGCTGTGCAGTTCGTCTCTTTGGACGAAGTGTAGTTTTCAGTTAAAATTTGTTAAGGCACAGGTTAAGAAATAGTTCATTCTTAACATTCCGAGTCATTTAATTTTTTAGTATAGTACGAATTGTTGCTTTTCCGAACATAAGTCGACCAGCGCCGACGGTGTGAAGGATGTCATTGATCCACGTACCGCTTTCCCTTTGAAACCTATATATTTACAAGTTTAGGGATACAGAATATAAAAAGGATTTTATGGATGAAAGAACTTAAACTTACTCAGAACTGATAGAGAATTCGTTTCCTTTCTAATGAAAGAATAGGCAGCAAGCAATCTGATCTTTTGAAGATTTTCCCTCTAATTGTATATTTTATTTTTTTGGTGTAAAATTTCAAGAACAAAAAAAACTTTTTGTGTAGCACCAAAAATCGACCCGAAGTAGATAACATCTACACACTAAGATACGAGTACCCTCTCTGTATCCTCTTACGATTGATTGATAGGAAAGCTGATATACTTTTCACGAGCAATATGGCACCGTAGCTCGCCCTCTCCGACACCCTCGCAACAGAGCTCGTGTAATAAATTAAATTACTTTTCTTTTGTTTCCTGGAACAACATTTTTTCCCACAACTTTTGTGTCCTTTTTTCTGTTTGAAGCAGAATTTCGTCGCGCTCAATGATATCTTAGAACTCTCATACCTACATCGTGAGCAAATAGGCAGCTAAAATGCGCGTAATGAGAATGAAATGTATCTCAGTTTGGCATTTCACTTTGAATGATGGCATTAAATTAGCCTTTGATACGCTTTCATCAATAAGGATGGTTGCATACATAAATAAGAGGAACTTGGCTAGATATTTTCAAGGAACGTTGACATCTGTTAACGTAATGAACCCTCAACTGAATAACAAAAATTCCGCAAATATGATTTTTTTCTTAATGCGAAGTTTGACTTTGATTATGATGCCGTCAAATTAACGGGGATAACTTTTATTCAAAAGATCATATCCTTAAAAAATGAGACTGTGCCAGATGTCTTAGGGTGGTGGGGTGCGGCGGCTGGAATGTCCTTTTTATTTCACTTTGTATGCCGAAGTTGAAGCGAAGCCTGTTCCGATAATAAACCATCAAATGCTCAAAATTTATGACTATGTTCTCTGTCATAAGAGAAAAAGTTTTCTCCCCCCACCCCCTCCTTCGTAAGGACATACTGTTCTGGCATCATCATCATCAATAAAAGATGCAGAGAATAAGAGGGTGGATGGGTGGTTGGGTTTCTGTGACAAAAAACTTTTATCATAAAATCATATATAACATGAGATGAAAGGAACAACTTATGTTGGGTTAGATACTTTTTCTTTTCTTTTTTTTTTATTAAATGACAGTCGCACACAAGTAATGACAATGAGGTCTGTTGATTTCCAAGTCAGATGCATATCGGATTCCACGCTCAAGGCTTTCATAGTGAAGTGAACCATTGCCATCAACTATTGGAACTAGAAACGGATGGTGTTCGGGGGACGTTGGAATGCATGACCAACTGTTGTATCTTGAAAGTTTCACAACAAAATATCTTCAAGATACTACACAAATGTTGTTGATAGGTCTCTCACCCTTCTTTTGATTCCTTTAACCCCTTTTTGCAGATATCAAAATGTTCTATAGCTACAAATGAGGGTTGAACTTATGCACATATGCTTGGGAGGGATGGTGAATACCATGAGAGTGCTTTTTGTGGTCATATTTTGTGGCTTTTCTGTGTTCGAAAGTAGGGGTTCGGTTGGGTTATTATCTTAAGATTTTGAATAGAAGATAATTCAATTCAGAGGATTAAGAGACATACGGATGGTTCTTCAGCGGGTAAAGTTTTGTTTTTGGGCCAATTTGGCCCGAGGGGCCATTCGGAAACATATGCTATGAGTGACTTTATTTAATTTGATTTGAGAGCTTGCCTCTGAGAGATATCATCGCAGTTAAATTTCACAATTGGGCTGAAATTGAATTTGGATAAAGATACGACGACGGTTTTGTGTGGGTGTACATATATTTTTATAGTTTTAGCTTTTTAATGGCACTGAACATTCTTCTGATTGATATGATATATACTTCAAATGAAAACGGGGCCAGTAACTCTGCGGCACGTCTAGATGCCAACTGATGCGTGTGACACGTTTCGAAAAACAATGGGTTAAGTAAGAACATAATTCTGGAGCCAATATTTGTTCTTGTTGACTGTCGAGTGAAAGCTTTAAGAGTGTAGACAGCATAAAACCATGGTGGAACGTTTGCAAAAAATGCTCATTTGTGCAATCGAAACAAATGTGATATCTCGGGCAGGCTGATGTTGCTAAGAACCCAAATCATGTTGCTGAAGCTTTGTGGATTGATTTTTTTTTCTATTCAAGGCGTTTGCAGCAAACTGTCGTGTGAAAAATCGCGACAGACTAGCGCTCAAACGGTTCCGTAGTCTTATTTTTTATGATACCAACGAATGTTGAATATTTTATGATATGTAGGTAAATACATATGTATGTATGTACAAATGTAGTACATGGATGAAATTTTTTTTGGAACAGATTTGTAGGCTGTGTTCTAGTTTCCTAAATAACTGCCAAAAGCATGCGCAAGCGCAACCACTGAGGTTGGAGGTTCGAGTCTCAGCAAAATCTCGGTTTTTTTTTTCTATTTTTTTTTTTTTAATTTTTTATATTATAGTATTTGTATTTGGGAATATCTTTAACCCTTAGATGCATAATGTGCCATATGTGGCACAAGCCGATTTTTTGTCAATATTTTCGCAGGAGAGGTTTTTCTGATGAAGAAGTTGCTAAGTTTTTATCTAATATTTCTAGCGACAGTGAAGATGAGCTGGAAAACGATGAAGACCATTAAGATGATAGAATGTGAGAAACTGTCATTAACGATGAGCTTTTGGAGAATCGCCTTAGAGACGCAAATTTGTTAGAAATGGAACAGCCTTCTGATACTCTCAATGCAAGTGAAAATTATGAGGTTATGAAAAGATCTCTTCATTGGAAAAGGAAATGCATTGATGTTCTTGCCGATCAAAAACAATTTAGTGGTCCCATTGATTTGCCATCAAGTGTAACACAGCTCGAAACTCCTTCAACTTCAACATTATTTAGCGAAAATTGGAATCAATTAGATTCCAAATTGCAAGCTACAAAGCGATGATGATATAAAGAAGATAGCTAGAGGCACTTCAGTAGAATTTGTTGATGATTTTGAAGAGGTATATACATATTTCCAACTTAACATGTAAGGACAATAAAGGTCTTATTATCAACCTTTGTCGGAACTGAGCCTGAAGGAATTTTGAAAAGGTTCGACAGAGAAAAATAATCGAATGTAATAATAAAATGTCCGGTCATAATAAAAGAATAATATAATCGACATATGGGAGGTGTACATTTAATGAACAGCTTTTCGGTAGGTCGAACATTTCAATGAAATCCGAAAAGTGGTATATGCACCTTTTTTATCATTTCATAGATTTGGCTGTTATAAATCCATGGCTCCTCTAAAAGCGAACGTCGGCTCATAATGACATAGATTTAGTGCACTTTCGAATCAAATTATCAAAGACACTGTGCACTATTGGTAGCAGCTCATCGTCTTCGGTGAAACGTGGAAGACCTTCAGGAAGTCCATCTGTTTCATTACTTTAAGCTGAAAAAAAAGAAGGGGACCAGCAGCGCCCATACCTTCGACAACTATTAGACAAGATGGAGTCAACCATATGCCGGTTTGGGGAACTGACCGCCAGAGGTGTAAGTTTCCATCATGCAAATTAAAATCTTATATAACATGCCGAAAATGTGGCGTTGCACTTTGTTTGAACAAAGCTAACAACTGTTTTGAAAAATTTCACGAAAAATAATTGTTTGCTATATTCAATCTATATATATAAAAATCAATTGCTGTGCGTTAGTCTCGCTAAAACTCGAGAACGGCTCGACCGATTTGGATGATTCTTTTTTTGTTTTGTTTAACCTTGATTGAGGGATGGTTTATGAGGAAAAAAAATTCAGAAAAACTCCAAGGAAAAGCTGGAAAGTTCAAAAATCTAAATTTGGGTTTTGTATGGAAACGTTGAATTTTTTTTTATGTATAGTGTCTACGTTGAAATAAAAGTCATTTAAAACTAAAAAAAAATGTATCACAATTTTGATAAGCTGTTCTATTATCTGTTAACAATATCTATCTGTCTGTCTGTCTGTATATCTGTTTATCTGTCTGTCTGTCTGTCTATCTATCTATCTATCTGTCTGTCTGTCTGTTTGTATGTACGTATGCCTGTCTGTCTGTTTGTTTGTATATATGTATATATGTATGTCTGTCTGTCTGTCTGTCTGTCTGTCTGTATGTTTGACAATCCATATATCTGTCTGTCTATCTGCCTGTCTCTGTCTACCTAACTGTGTATCTGTCTGTCTGCCTGTCTTTCTTTCTGACTGTGTATCAATATGTCTGTCTGTCTACATTAATTGACCAAAATTATTCATATTCACATTTCACCTAAAATTACCAAATGTTGTATGACAGTTACCAAAACCACCAGTTGTTGAGTAATTGCACTGATGATGTGTTGTATTCTACATGTATTAAGAAAAACGTATTCTGAAAATTTTACCAAAATCGGGCGGGTAGTGTTCGAGTCTTTAAAAGACAAACAAACAAACAAACAAACATACATTCATTTTTATATAATAGATTGTAGTAAATAAACGAAACTCAAACCATACACAGTGCCAATATTGCCGATCTCAATGAATTGGAGTTGGAGCGTTGATTAGGATTCATAGCTTATGAATTATTACAATCAAATTAATTTTAGGTGATACGAATGCACCGGATCATCAATAGTTAGGTTAGGTTAGGTTAGTGGGTTGACGCCGAGGGATGCCCATCTGGCGCCACACTTAGATCAATACAGATCCATTGTGATGCCCATAAGTGTTGTTTCCTTATTCGTTTGGATGACGGCGATTAAAGATTGTCAAACCAACCCGTAGCTTTAATAAAGCTGCAGATGTCCTTTACCGGGAATCCGGAGAGTTCTTCTATGTCCTGGAAGAAATGTCTACCTAGAGTTTTATGCCTTATGTGGTAGAGACCTGGGCAATGACAGAGGAAGTGGGGTGTATCCTCGTGGACTTCCTCGTCACCGCATCCTCTACAAAGATCACTAACATTAAGACCTAGTTTGCTGGCATGGTGCCGAAGCATATTGTGCCCGGTTATTATGCCTACCAGCTTGGACAGAGAGTTTCTGTCCTTCATTAATATCTTATCCGTTTTGTTTTTAATCAATAGTTAAGTACTTAAATAAAAATATGTTCTGCATAAAATTATATTGTGAAAGCGGAAGTATGTTTCTGTACATTCTTTTACTGCAGTAAATCATTAATCAAGTAAAGATTAAAATTTAACTCAAACTCATCGCGTAACATACGGGGGAGGGTTAAATAACGTCTGGGAGTTAAAATTAAAAATTAAAATGTCGGATTTGGCACGCGTTATTTCTACACAAAACCACATTGCAAGAGCAGCGATTTACCCAATAAGTAACACGACTGTTTTAGTACACGGGCGAATCCACTGCGTTCTAGTTCTTATTTTTTCACCAACATTTTCACCAATCTATAGAATGGCTAAATGGCACAAACTATATTTTAGCCATTTATTATTAAACAATTTGACTAAATTAAAAATTATTGATGAGAAAGTGTTTTTAGAGTCAATACTTATTCAGAAAAATTTTTATTCCAAATTCTGAAAAATCATTCATCTAAGGGTTAATGCTCCTTAACGAATTATTGATCGAAAGTTATAATTTGATTAAAACCGATCCAGTAGTTTACGTTTCTGAGTTAATCGGTTGAGAAATTGAATTTTTCGACGTAAATTTCTCAGAAACTATACAACTTATAAGATTTGCTATAGTTTTCTTTAAATATGTATCTACTCGTCTATAGACTTCATTAGTTTCGGAGATGAGGTGGGGGTACTTTTGGTGTGGTATTTTTTCACACTTTTTTTGCAATAACTCCCAAAGTTTCTAACGTGAAAAGTCGATATTTTCGGAATCTTTGCTTTGAACCCTTTCGAATGATATCCCACATGATATATTTTCTAGAATTATTTTTTCGAGTTTACATTTTGCCCGGTTTGAGGCTCGCCGCGTTCAAATATTTGGGCCATATATTTATTTTGTGAAAATCCAATCGATACTCACGCCTATTGCCTTTGATTTTGAAAACTGCGTTATGTTTTTTGAACGAATTCGCTTCGTATAACAACCACTGTTCGAGAACACTCAACCTCTTCAATTATTATGTTGAGTGTTCTTGAACAGCCACCTACCTATACCTTTTGACTTTTTCTCTGAGGACTATGTGAAAAACAAAGATAAAACAAATGTTTCTATCTCTTTAAATAATACTTAAACTATCTATTTATTGGCGAAATTCAGCGACTTTTTGCCGAGTAGTTGATTCAAAATGTGTCCAAAAAAAATAACCATTTCCAAGAACAGCAATCGCCGATGTGGACATTTGACTGTTGTATGTAGTCTTACCGTATTAAGTCTTAGGACACAAGGCAACCTCTTTTTCTTATTGCTTCACTTAATTGCCCCGAAAGTACGACACACCCCCAGTAACGTTAAGAGCCTCATTACATTTAAAATGGCGTACAAATGCTTCAAACCTCACCAAGGTGTTGCCTTTAAAAAAAAAGGAAAAATAACCATTTACATATTTCTCAACGCCATTCGTAAAATATGTGCAAAATGTAACCTTTTAACCATTCCGCCTTTCGACGGATAAGTTTAAGGTCAAAACAACACTCCGTCTGCCAAAATCTCATAGAACACAGCCTAGAGGCAAAAGGACTACAAACAGTAGTAACCCGCTATTCTTCTGCTCGCTAACAATCCTTCGATATGCAAAATTATTTTAAAAAAAAAATCCCAATGGGATTAGGGCATCCATCTAGAGGGTGGGGTGGTTGTGGCTCAGGCTGGCACACCTTGTGCTTTCCCACACCCTGGCTTTCATCAATTTTGCATTTTCTTTCATTCCCTCTCTAGCCAGACGATATACATATCTCCAAATGGTATTTTATCACACCATCCGATTCCAGGCAGACACACGAACATCGGTGGGGGGAAAAAAATTACAATGCCACTCCTGGTCTAGGGATACGTTCTATTTTTATCAATTTAAACCCTTTCGAATGATTTCAAAACTTGGAAGCTCTGGGCACGAAGGATATGGAAAGAAGGACGGATACACACACAATCGCAATTCTTCAGTTGACCAGATGTTTTGCTAGAACTTTAAAGCAGGATGCGTATCCTTTTTTGTTACGTCCGACAATTTACCTATTTGGCTTAGATTATTTGTGTATCGGTATATAAACTAGTTGAAAAGGGGAACATAATTACTCCTCCATCCTGCCGCTCCCCACCCACGTTGATCCTTTTGTTGAGGACGCGTGTGTTAATTTTCCACACCATTTTTACAATTTAATGATGTAACAGGGTTACACAGATGTTCCATCAGTGAGCGGCGAGAGGGTTAATCGTGAAATGTTCCGAAAGGGTCCAGGACGAAGAGCACTCCTGATGTGTGCTCGTGTATGCATGTGCCGTACTAAATTGCTGTTAATTGTAAAACAAAGCGAAAAGGGTACGTGTAGTGGCAGTGGGGTCGGGGTGGCAGTAAATTTCGTTGATAGAAATCCTGCATGAGGGTATTCCTTATGGTCGAGTCCCTAATTGTCACAGAGTATTTGTTGAGTGTGTCTGTATGTATCAACGTATGAGTGTATTATTCTGTGCAAATTTGGTCATTACCGACACCGACGTTTAAGAGTTTAGGGAAGCATTCTTTCGAGATTATCAGCAGTGAGTGTGATTCTGCGATTTGATTTTTCGACCCACTGTAGAGGGTTTGATCGTTCGAAAAACTGAGCGTGAATTTAGGTAAGGGACTATTTTGGCATGGGAGCGGCTTATTTCCTTGATAACGACGAGTTTTCGTACATAAAAACTCAACAGATACAGTCGACTCTCCCTAAGTCGAATTTTCATGAGATACCAAGATTTGTTCGAGTTAGAGAGAGTTTAGGAAAAATTCGAGTAATAGAGAGAAACATTTATTTTTGTTTTAAAACGTTTGTTTAATAATAAAAAAAAAAGGTTAGATAAGGGAATGGTAAAATAAGGCGAAAAAATTCGAGTTAGAGAGAAATTGGACTTAGGGAGAGACCACTGTATTTAAAAATATTTTTGGAGCTGAAAATACCTCGGATAGCTCAGATCCTTGTCTTTTTTGTTCTTCTGATCTGCAAAGCCTTTTGACATTTTTGAATACTCTTTATCAGAGAGTCAAGTTTGGTGGCCCAAAAACCTTTGGCCCGCTTTTTTGTAGGTTTTCTTTAAATCTATAATCAAGGTGATATTCATATTCTATTTGACAAATTTTCGTAATTTAGGTTAGAAAGGGTGTGTGATTGTTCTAGCAATCATTTCCACTCGGAGACCCGAAGGTCCACTCATAGTTTGGTTGTAAATCCTATTTTTACCAGCTGCTCTTGGTGAATCTAAGAAGATCCCAATATCTTTGAATTTCTCAGCTTTGCTATGTCTGCCAAGAATCTTTGGCCTAATGTCCTCCGTACATTCCTTCCTTCTTGGAGGGCGGTTAGAGGTTGGATCTATTCACTTTCTTCTTCTCTTCGTAGCTATCGTTTGACTCAGGTAGCCATTTGCTTGCCATAATGGCCTACACATGGCACAGTGTCCAGTGAATATTTAGGTGATTAAGCATATGGAGGATCTATCTAGATGTATCAACTTATTTGTTATATATTTTCTTTTTCTACCTATATACACTCGCCAGCAAGAACTGAGCATCTGAATTTTTTATACCGCTGTTATCACCGCTGTGCTAATTAAGTCGTCGAAAATTGATTAATTGGTTTCGAAAAACGTTACCGGATTTGGGAGAAACTATACAATTTTTGCGTAACACCTTAGAGCGTACACTGCAACATTTCTAATACCTATCACCGGTCTTTTCTTCGAGGCACTCTTTTCTTGCTTTTGGCATGAACGACATACATAGTCCTTAAGCAAGATTGCCGGCCTTATGTGCCCAACAGACTGCCGAAATATCGACTTGTAGGTCAAATACGTCAGCGGTTATATTAGTTAAGGTTCGACTCCGTTAGAGTACACTGGCAACTTATTCTTTCTTTTTTAGGTGGCGCTACAGCTCAGGGTGTATTTAGGGCTTGCTTCTCGTGACAATCTGTGATTTCGTGTTTTATTTTTGCACGAATAAAAGGGACCTACAGTTGTGTTCGCCGATTCCGAACGGCGAGTTGAGAAGCTTCTTGACAAATGATACTCTTTGATTGCTTGTCAAACATTCGAAAGAGGCGGTACAGTGAAGAAGTTTCTAGGTGTTTGCTGGGATTGAACCCGAGCAGCATTACGCAGTAGTCCAACGAACTTACCACTACACCACGGTGCCCGCTGGCACATGCTTAATGAAAATGCCAACTACAACTAACTAATCAAACAAAAAGCACGATAAAGCACGATTGAAAACTTAGAGTGCCTAACCTCCTTCAAGTGATTTATTTAGATTTATTTTTTGGTCGAACAGTTCATGTTCTTCTGTTACAAAAGTCTTTCAAAATTCCTTAGGTATATTCTCGCTTAGTAAGTATCGAAAACTTGCCTGAACACAGATTCCGTGTCAGTATTAAATTGTTGTGTATTCGCACGACTGATTCAGACTCTAAATTTGAATGAATAAAATGGCGCCCAACAAAGTCTTAGCACAAGCCTATTTTTACACAAAATCGAATGCAACTGACAGCGAAGAAATTGTCAAAATCCGTATCTCAACTACCGCCACCTGTGTTGTCGTTCAATTCACGTATTTCACTACATAATAATTCCCCATGACCGTGACAAGATTAAGAGTCACATTACCGAAATGTAACGCGAGTTAAGTAAATCCTAAGCTATAAAAGTAAATAATTGCTGGCAATTATTGTCAATGCTGAAACATTTCTAGAAAGTTCTCGGAATCACACATAACTATGTACATACGTGGGTAAGACTCTGTACGGGTCGCAGACGTTTCCTTTACATTGCCCTCGCTCTCGTTAACTGTGGAACAAAAGGAAATTAATATAAATAAAAATGACTAAGATTACAACATAATAATTTCATAACGAAACTTTCATTCCATCTCAGTCTGGCCTATGCGCCACCCCCTGCCTTTACCGCCCACATGTCGTTGTCATTTGTCAATTTTACTTCGTCTTGAATCTCATTCCCGCTTCCTTATATAGGCACACATATATCCAACCAACCCACTACACCCACTCGACTGAAGACATGCCCTGTTGTAAATCCTTGCTGATAAATTACATTAATGAGCGGTCCAAAAACTTTTAATAGTAATCGAGTTAATTTGACATCATTTTCTTCCCCTGAGTGGAGAGGGTGATGGGGCTTCTGCCACCACCACTACAGAGGCGAAAAAAGACAAACCTAAAAGAAAGAAGTTATCGTTTATTGCTGTTGGTACTAATGTCCTTGGACATTTGTCACTTTAGCACTTTCAGAAGGACACAAAAAAAAAACGAAGAAAGAAAAATTATCAGACAGACACACACGCTATCTTTCGATATGACAAATAATATTTATGGTTAACTAAGCAGAACTGACAGATAATTGCTGTTTTTCTCATATATCAGTATTTTGTATACTGTTAAGGGAAATAATCTTAATCTTGTGGTGGGGGCTAATTTGTAACATAAACCGAAGAGTTCCGGTGGCAGGATTAGAAACTTTGAAGCAGCATTGTTGGTTTGAATGGAAATAGATGGAAACGATGGACGGAGGATGAAAATACAATCATTTAACTTAAGCAAAAGCGATTCCATTTAAGGATGTTCCAGTGATAAAAACGACCACATTTGGATGAAAAGAGCGTAAACCCTTTTTGAACGAAACAGAAAAAGGAGCCCAGTATTGGAGTAACAAAGCTTTGAGAGTTCAATGCGAATGAAGTAGCCAGACATTCTTAAGAACTCAAAGATATCAACAGCTAGGCAAGATGCTTGCTTCCGTCATATGTCATTTTGGTTGATATATGTATTTGTCCACTACCACTTGCTTGAATAGCAAATAAATCAACCAAAATGAATTCATTTCCATCAGTTGACAGATTTTGGGTAGAATATTTGTTTACATTTTTTTTAATTTGTTAAAATCTATAAAGTGAAAGTGCAATTCGTCAGTGCTCCAGGAAATTCTCTTTCTTTTGACGCCTCATTTGTTAAGATTGGTTAAGTGTGAGAGCCGCAAATGGTACCTATACTACAGAAATATATGTATGTATGTGATAATAAAATAGACTGACGTCCGTGTGTGCACGCATAACTCGAGAACGGATCGTTCGATTTTCATGATTTTGGGTTTGATGGATTCGTATTGGCCCAAGGATGGGCCTGCTGAGGAAAAACCCGAAAAATGTCCGGAAAATTGGAAAATTTAGAAAAATCGATATGGGGAATTTTTTTTTTTTGCATTTTGATCGTAATACTATAGTTCAAATGGCTGAAAAAGTGAGTGGCGCGACTGTTTGTGTGCACGGGCGAAGCCGGGCGGTTCAGCTATGTAGTATGTGATAATAATTGGTTATTTCAGGTCGGTATGCCAGCGTTTAAGGTTGTTACTTGCATTTCTGAGAAAGTAGGGAAAATGAAACCTACTTCGGAAGAAAATGTGTGTGATTCTTCAAATAGGCCACTGTCCTGGAAAGTGAAAAATCTCTCAAATCATCATGACAGATTCTGCAGTCTAAAAAAATTGCTGTCAATATTCTTCAATATTTTTGGAAAGGCTCAGCTATTCAAGATTCTGCCCGTGTATGAAAATGTTTAAAATTAAAGCAGACAATATCAAAAACCATAGCAAAGCAGGTGTCCCAAAAGGTAGGGCTGACTGCTATACATACCCTTTGTCTGTACATTTCCGATGGCAGTTCTTGGGATTTATGAGAGCTACGATGTTTTTTGCACTAGGTAACAAAATATCATTCAATAAGCACACAAATGTCGCTGTAATTATGAATGACAGGTGCATTAAACTCGTGATAGCCGCCCAAGGAACCAAAGTAATTAAAAAACGACAAATGGGGAAAATCAGTTCGGAGTGCAAGTCAAATATTTTGTGTCTGTCACGTCTAAATTCGACAACCCGTCAAATTTCTGTAAGATTTAATGTTGCTCAACAACCTGTGGGATAGGATTTAAAAAAAATATCGTGAGAGAGGAACTACCAGTAGGAGGAAAAGCTCAGGGAGGCCAACAAAAGACGACCCCAGTGGAAGATCGGTTTTTTTGTGCTCCAAAACGGTCGGTATCGGTTCAGTGGGTACAAAAGATTATCTATCCCAAGCTACACATATAAATAATTTCAGCAGGCTCAGTGAGAAAAGGCTTGTAAAATGTGGACTTAGAGCACTCAAGCCAGTACTGAAGGCGGATTTTCCAATAGGCGTAAGAGAAAAACGATTACTATGTGCTCAGACGCATCTTAATTGGACTCAAGACATGTGGAACAATTTTAACTTATTTGACGAATCCACGTTAAAGATGTATGTTGGAGATGGAAGGATTCCTCCGAGAAGAGAACCAAAGGAAAGACTGAGCTCTGAATGCCTCTTATGGATGTCCCCAGAACTGAAAGTGTGATGGTCTGAGGATGCTTTCTGGAGATGGAGAAAGTAGAATGACCTTTTTAGAATTGAAAGTCACTGCAGCTGTTTATCTACGGGTCCTAGAATATGAATAACGACCCTCCGCGCTAGAGCATTTTGGTGAGACTCGCAAATTCATTTTTCACCTGGAAATAGCGCCCAAAAAAAATTCTAACGCCCAAAAATAAACAAAATTACAACAAATTGTTCGAGATTTTTTTGGGCGTTGTTTTGAACTCGATTTGGGCATTATTTCCTAACGCCCTCCTTGCCATACAGATAAAATTGTAAATATGACCTGATTGCTTGTTAAAAATTAGAAAGAGGTGGCACCGTGAAAAACGTTCAGGCGTTAAACCCGGGCAGCATTATGTTGTAGTCCAACACACTTACCACCACACAACGGTGCCCACCTCATTACAGTGTATGTAAATATTGCAACCAATTCGCCAAACTTCAAAATAAATAGTTTGAGCACAATTTTTCTTTTAGAAAGTTCATCACCATGAGTCATTAGAACTATGTTAAGTGTCCATCATCCGGAATCAGTCACAAGAGATCGTTGTCATACAGACAGTCTTGTGCATATTCCTCAACTAAAATGTCCTGTTCCTGTCCAATTCACAATTGAGTACACAAAAATGTACGTGCTTAACCTATAACTGTCGTCGATCCGGCTCATGTCCTTTATTTTGTTTTTTCATTTGCTAAGCACACATGAATCTTTCATAGAGATTAGATGCTCATACTCTGTATGCCCATGCATATAAATCTACGTGACTAATCCTTTATCGTCCTTAATATTAAACAATTTTGAAACACGTCGTCTTCTGCTAGTTTTCATTCGAATATGAATACGAGTACGGGTACATAAATATATATGTATAAATACGTATCAGTGGTATTGAAATACGTCCACATATTTTCAATCAACTATCGATGTGGAAACTGTCTTCCGGCATAGAATACATTGTTCATGACACACACACAAAAAAAAAAAAAAGGAATAAGGAAAATATTGCTCAGGTTTCTCTGATCCTTTACATAATTTGTTCCATATAGAATGAGGAGGGCGTGGGCGGTTGCTGTATCGTGAAACAAATGCCAATCTGTCTGGAATGAGGGAAAACATATTTTCAAAAAAAAGTCTATCCTATCTGAATACCTTTTTAAAGGACTCCCTATCACTGACTATCTTCTTCTTCTCCTATTTTTTTTTTTTTTTTTTCGTTCAAAAAGAGGACAAGAAAATCAAATGCAAATCAAAAGAAAAAGACATATTGATATGGAAATGATTTGATTGCTCGAAGCGTAATGGTGCAACAGACGGAGCGGAATACACGTTCAGTACATGTCCTCTACACAGGATACACAGATACGAGGTGATATGTTTGTACTGCGGAGTTCAAGGATAAAATATTGAAACAAAGGGTATGATATTTGTTTGCATTATATTTTTGCTCCCTTAATAGAGTACGAGGTAGACTCCTCTGTATGTGATCATGGAGATGGTAATGCAACCAGTAGAGTGAATAGAAGCAGTACGAGTATATTAAAGAATAACATTGATATGGCATTTATTACCTTCATTTTGCATACGATAACAGAGGAGGGAGTTAAAGCAAATGGTGACCTTTTTAGGATGTAATGGACGTATGTCCTCCAAATGTTCCATTCAAGAGTGTTTGCTGGGATTCGAACTGGAGTCAATTTGCTTAGCATTTTTACACCCACGGAACAAAGCCAGGATATCTCGATGGACCACTGGTACGGGAGGAGTATGTAGATTTACCGATTACAACAAATGCAGCTGCCGTATGGTGGCATACAAAGAAATAAAGCACTACTCAAGCTAGGTTCCAATTCAACTCAAACTCAGCCACAAAGATTATGTTGAGTTCATCAGCAAAAAACGACACCAACTCCAGCAACTAACATCAGCCCTGGCTCCATCGATAAAAGGTTGCCTACTCACGACCTACTTCAGCTATTCAGCTATATAATTGGTTCTGCTGCTTACTGTTTACTTAGAACAACAGTGACTGTAATAAAGACATTCTCAGCGGGAAAAAACCAAAGCAATGACGTCCAAATGAAAGCTCTGGCGATGACCTTTAATCCTGTATACTCGTAAGGTAGAATGCTCCATACATTCCGAAATATGTTAGCCAACATTTTCATCCATCATAGTCGTAAAGTGCAAAAAAAATAAATTCTGCAGGACTTCATTTACAAGAAGAGGTGATTAGGTTCTTATCTCTTAAAGAGATTCTAACTGAACTGCAATAGCTTATCACTTAAGTGTCTGACAGACCTTAGGATAATCCTAAGAAGCCTCCTAACAAGATATCCCTCCATTAGTACGAAGAACATCACAGAACAGAAAAGCGGCTGGGAAAAGCAGTTGTCGTCTTTTTAAAGACTGTATGAAATCTTCTTGAGTCAAAAAGTGGCCATAGTCTGTAAGTTTAGGGATTTTCATCCGTTTTAAGTCTTTTTAAGAATGTCTTTTTATCAGCCTTCTCAAAAGCTATTAGAACTCTGTGATCAGTGCGGGAATTTTCTCGGAAAAACTAGGCATATCAAAGTCCTATCGCCTTCGAAATTTCGCTAGCGTCTTCCAAGCGGAAGTACTGGCGATCCTCGAAGCCTATCGCAGCTTAATAAACGACCCACCACCCAAATATAATATCGCTATTATTACGGATAGACAAGACGCAATAAAAGCCATAAATTCGGCAATCACCTCTTCGAAACTAGTAGATCATTGCCAGGAACAACTCAATCGCCTGTGCAACCAGGCCAGAGTCACGCTTCTCTGGGTTCCAGGACATAGTGCCATTGAAGGAAACGAGGGAGCCGACGAACTTGCCAGGCGAGTTTCAGCCCTTAATAGCTCACTAGCGGAAAACGTTCATATTCCTATAGATGCTGTTAAGGGCAATATAATCAATCTCACACTTCTTAAAATTAGCCGGTCTCAGGTGGAGCAGTCTGACAAACTGCATCATATCCAGGAAACTATGGCCAAGTTACAGCAGGCCCAAAACAAATTAACTGCTGCTTAGAACTCGTGCAGACATCGCTAGAGTAGTTGCAGTCAGTACAGGACACTGGCCAATAGGAGATCATGCAGCCAAACTAGGAATCCCTCACAACAGTTTCTGTTATAGCTGCAAAGATGAAAATGAAAAAAAGTCGCTTATTCACTTTCTGTGCAAATGTCCAGCCCTAGCGATAGCCAGGCAACGCATACTGGGCAAGCTATTCTTCGACGACCTTAAAGAGATATCTGGGAGAAGCATTGGAGAACTGATCCTCTTCCTACATTCCACAGGATGGTTATAAATATCCCAACATTACCTTCCAACAAACGGGTCACCTGAGGTTGTGGTATCAAAACGGCGCTCCGCTCACTATTTGGGTTTTCTTCCATCGAAACCACCACTTCTACCTACCTACCTACCTATGATCAAAAATCCATCAGAACTTTTCAGGAGAGCTATGCTCAAGCTTTAATTTCATCTTGGTTGACATTACCTAGAGTATGTTAATTTTTTAAAGGGGTTCGGACCCGCCATTTGCGTAGGGCACCGCGACCTCAGAGATCTATTGCACCACTACCTAGAGTACGGTTACTATCAGTCCCAAAATCTATCTGCGAAACCTTTCCAATCGATGCGGGAAGGCGTTGAGAGGCACATGTTATTCCATCAAAGCAAGCCAATATTTCTAAAATATTCAAAAATGTCCTAAACCGACGCAAATAAACACTAAAGATAAAGGGATAACCAGGTTAAGGACTTTGTGCATAAAACTTGTAAGCTGGTTTAGTTAAATCTACACCTAAGGCTGTAGCGCGTATGAAAAATACTACTGCCAGCTAAAGGATGCTCATTTTCAGCACATGGTGCAAGTGGTGGTTTGAAACTCGGATGGTGTTTGTCTTAACTATTTCTCGAACAGAATTAGGATGGTTGGAGTTTCTGATATTTTTGTCAGTCTTTATAAATATATAAAATTGAGCTGTTCGTTTGATACCTCAAAACTCATAAACTAACCATCCGATTGAGCTGAAACTTACACCATATACTTTTTATGATGTTTGAAGTGATCGTACATCAAGTTTTCAAGTTTTCCGCTATATGGCGCTGGAACTCAAAAAGTTTTAAACTCATCGTACGATTAAGTTGAAACTTACACAATATATTTGTAATGAAGTGGGAAACGTTCGTTCATCAAAAGTTTTCAAGATTTCCGATAGATGGCGCTGGAATACGAACATTTCAACACCGTCCGATTGAGCTGAAACTTACAGAATATATTTGTAATGAAATGAGAAATGTTTGTAAATCAAAAGTTTTCAAGTTTTCCGAAAGATGGCCATAAAAACCAAAATCTCAAAATTATTACTACAGCAATGCACGGGGTGACAGCTAACAGCTAGCTTTTGATTTACGTGCACTCCTCGCTTCATAACAAATATATTGTTTTAGTTTCAGCTCAATTGGGTGGTTGTTTGGACAGTTTTCTTAAATCCAAAAAGAGTTGCCGGCATTTAATTCTCCACCAGAGTCCACCACTGCACCACTCGAAAAAATTTCATTACATTTATGACATAAACACTATTTTAAATGGGTGTAGCGAAGCGCACCGGGTAACCACTAGTATATGCATAAATTGGAAATTGTTTTAGACAATTTTGTTTTCACAACTTTGTATTGAGTCAGACGATTTAGTTTAAAGAATAAAACTTTTTAGGAGTATCTATGATAGGTACACACATTTCCATGTACAACTCATAATCCATCGTAGAGCTTCCTTACTCCCCATCTCCAGCACCCACTTCAAAAAAAAAGAAAGAAAAAAAAAACATCTCTCTCTAATGAGGACAGTGCTTCCTTTTCTTCATTTCAGTAAAATATAATAATAACAAACTACCATCGAGATGGAACAAATGAAAAGACTTTAAGCACATGTAGTAGAGGTTAATAGAAACATAAAAAAAGGGCAGAAGAAAAAATACCATTATGGAGGCAAACTTACAACTCTTCTCAGATAGCAAAGGACCATCCATTCACAAAAAATTAAAAGAAAAATTGCAAAAAAAAGTGTCTGATAAAAATCATGAACGAAAGCTTCACTTCACCCTTCGTCCTCCATTTACCAATTTTACAAACAAAAAAAAAAAGGAGGGAAGAAGAAAACCTACCCCTACACCTCTGGAGAAAGTTGAACTTTTGTTGTTCTCTGGCTCTGTACCCCGGCATAAAGGGTGTTCGCAAATGAAAATGCATATACAAAGGACTTCATTCTTAGCTGTTTTTTTTTTCATGTCTGTAAAATGTTGAGTGCATTACAAAAAAAAAAAAAAACGGGAAAAAAGGACGAACCAACGAAGCACGTTATTGCCTGCGATGCGACTACCATTTTCTGTGAGAACGCGAATGACTACAAAAACACAAACAGAGCAAGGACGAATACACCATGCCTACCATAACCTAACATAAACTCTAGTTTTTGTACACACTTTGAAGACGAGTAAAAGGGAAACAAAAAAACAAACTAAGGAAAAAATACAAAAACACTGTTTGGCGCTTTGAGATCAGAATGTAAAATATGCAAGGATGTCGCGCGCGTTCTGCACAAAATGTCGTCGCCCTGTTTTGTGTTTATGTTTGCATCCGTTTTAGCCTGTATACTTACATATAAACAGTTATTATTTTTTTTTTTTTCTGCTTTATGACTTTGTGATGAGGGAGCATAATTCAACGATAGGAAGTAATGAGTTTGCCATAGGCAGTGATTCTATCGATTTTTGATTGAGCCTTTGTGTCAGTCGTTATACTCGGATATAGCAGCGGTTAGGGTATTTAAGTGTAAATTTATTGAATGGATCTAAATAAATATTTTGGCGCCCAACGCCGCGCCAGCGGCAAAGGTGACATTATTTTATGATAATGGAGGCTATGAGATTGGCTAGAGTATTGAATACGAATTATGTTTTGTTTTGTACAAATCCTACTTTTTCTATGACAAAGTTTTTAAACCATTTCCACACAGCGAGGTTAGGTCCACCTAAGTGGCAAGTGGTAAGATCAAACGCTTCCCATAGATTGTTAAAGTTTATTGAAAAAATAGTTACTAGCAAAGACGCATAGATGGCGGTGTATTCCATCATACACTTTTAGACATTACCGTTATTTAGACAACCCAACAGCTTTATAAGTAACTACCAAACAGAATCTAGAAGGCATTATGAAGGAACTTAACCACCATTTTCCAAAAAGACTCCGGCCAGGTCATTAAAATCAACAAAAAAAGTAGCTCCAAAATAATGCCGGCCTTCATGGTAGCAGATAATTGGCCTTGACGCAGTCTTCGGGTTATAAGCTGTAGCCCATTTTAGAGGCTAGGGCTTCTTCTAATCGACACTCAAATATTCTATATTCTTAAAGCGCACACTATGTTTCTAAGTTTCTAAGGTTTCAAAATCCAATGAAAGGGTGAAATGACAGTGAGGTGAGGTGATAAAGATGCGGAGTACAGAAAGTCAATTTTTCTGAGCTTTACGGATTTGGTTAAAAAAAAAGTTTTTAAACACGTCTAAGAAGCAAAAAAGTTAAAACTGGGGTCTGGAAAGATGTTTAACCAAACAAAGATCGAAAACATTGAAAAAATGCGCAAAAACAAAATTGCAAAACTTTTGAGCCCATACAGTCGTTTCAAACTATTTAAAAGAGCCAGAAAATTGCGAGAAAAGATACGTACCCGGAATATCGGCGGTCCTTACTAAGAGAAGCAAAGGGTGATTGGGTTAACCCTATTGATGATTTTGGTGTCCTTTCCGCCAATTTTTCTCACCATTTACCCACAACAACGTTTATAAAGCTTTGTGATTTTGCGTCTACCCCCAGCGAAAATCGAATAACTATACTAAAATGGTATGAGAATAAAGTAAGAGATTACAGACGGAATTTGGGCGGCCAGCTATGCAGGATCCCAAATATAGAAAAAACAGTTCTCCAGATCAGCTGATATCAGTGCTTTCTGAAGCAATATGTAGGTCGGCAGTTCACAGCAGTGTCTGTCTGGTTTGACAGTGAATGCATAAAATTATTTGTACTTCAAAAAAAGCCAACTATTTTTAGAAACTGGCCCTAAATCTTGAAGCTTGTCATGATTCAAAGTCATTCTGGGCAGGTGTACGTCTTGTGCAATTGATTCTAGAATTTTTGCTGGTCACTTTAAAAATCTCCTGAGTTCACCACCCGACCAGATAGACTTCTTATATGCATTGCCTGAGGTCTTTGTGACAGAATTAGATTCTCCGTTCACGCTCTCTGTAGAAAATGAAAAGGGGCAAAGCAGCAGGGGTGGATTGTATTCCCGTAGAGTTCTATAAAAATCTAACGCCAACCTTATTAGACTATCTACACTCTGTTTTTAATAAAATATTTATGTCATAGTCTGTTCCAGAGGTTTTCTTAAAATCAATTATTTTTCCAATTTATAAGAAAGGTGGCACCCAATCACCGGAAAACTACAGAGATATCCCTATTTTGTGTGCGGTAAGAAAGGTATTTGCCCAGGTATTATACCAAAGGCTAATTACCTGGGTTGAAGAAAATAATCGCCTTAACGTTTTTCAAGCTGGCTTTCGTGCAGGATTTTCAACAAGAAACCGAAACTTACTAGCATCACCGAACATTTCATCTGTAAAAGGAAAAATTGTATGCTTTTTTCGCAGATAAGATAAGATGTCAACAATATGCGTTTCTAGTAAATTCATCAGGGTTTATAGACAACTTATCTCCAATACATCTGCTTCTGTATTCAACGGGCAGTTCACATTCAAATTACTTTGACACTGGTGCGGGTGTTCCACAGGGATGTGTGCTCAGCCCCATTTTACTTTCATTATATGTTGATGACATCTCGAACTGTTTACCTGGCGGTGTTTCAATTGGTGGTTTGGAGATTAAAGTCCTACTTTATGCTGACGACATAGTCATTTTAGCTGAAAGCCCTTCAACTCTTCAACTACAAATAAATAGACTTAAACAGTACTGCGATATTTGGTACCTCACGACGATCGAGACCTTCACGGGAGAATTGGTCGCTGGGAGGTATTCTCCTATCGCCCAAACTTGATTTGCGACCTCATATCCAAGATAAGGGAGCGGCAGCAAAAACAGCAATAAAACTGTTTTGTGGAGAAACTTTTTCTCCAATAAACACATTGATGCTTGATACAAGTTCAAGATCTTTAACTCTACAGTTAATGCCTGTCTTTACTATGCGAACCAGCGGTCTTGGGTTCGAATCCCGCCGCAACCACCTAAAAAGTTGTTCACAATGCCCACCTCTTTTGACTGCCTGACAAGCATTCAAGAGTATCATTTGTCATGCAAAAGCTTCCCAACTCGCCGTTCGGAGAGGGCAGAAAACTGTAGGTCCCTTCCATTCGTGCAAAAATATAACGCGCACACACAAATGGTTGCGGGAAGTTAGGCTTGGTTCTACCTAGGACTGCTAAAGCCAAATATATTTATTTTATTTTTTCTTTACTATGTGTATGGCCATAAATATGTTGAAAAGGTTGAAAAGATACAAAAGTTCTTCTTTAAGCATATTTTTAAACTTCCACTCACGACTCCAACATAATATGCCGTACACGTTGAATCTGGTCTTCCGCAGATTTACATTTGTAACCTTAAAGCCAATGCAGATTATATGGTCAAAGTTATGTAAAGGGATAGGTAAGGTTAGGTTTTCGGGCTGATGATGATGTTTGTATTCTTATCACACTTATGTCCATGTGGACCCATTGTGATACCCATAGTGTGGTCCTACCCGTGGTATCAATGTTTATGCTTTCATCCAACTCAACGCCTTAGCAAACTCAAGTATATTAGATCCATCAGAAAGCTCCTCGATCTGATCGAAGAAGAATTTGCCTAGGGTTCTGTTTCTTAGTTGACAGAGGTTAGGGCAGTGACAGAGGAAATGGGTTGTATCCTCATGTACCTCTTCGTCACCACATCCTCTGCATATGTCATCACATCATTATTCAGTCGTAAATTATGCCCTGTTAGCACCCCAATTAGTATTGACAACGACTTTCTATCTTTTTGTAGGAGTTTCCTAGTTCTTGTTTTGTCATACTCTGGCCATAGTCCTCTCGATATCGCACAGGTGTTTCGCGATCTCCACCTATTGTTCGCTTCAATTACGGATCGAAGAATTTTTGTTCAATTCTGGCCCGAAGGTTGCAGAGTGGTGGTTTGACCGTTCCGTCTGCTTGTTCTCTATCTAGGGCTGAGCCCTTTCTAGCCAGTTCGTCTCCGGCTTCATTGCCCGATATCCCACTGTTACCAGGGACCCAGCAGAGTTTTACATTGTGCTGCGTACTGAGAACCTTAAGCTCTTCGCGGCAATACTTTACATGCTTCGATGTTATTTGCGTAGCAGCTATCGCTTTTATGGCCGCCTGGCTGTCAATGTAAATATTGATATCCTCACGTGATATTGTCATCACTGACACCAATTGAGCAGCCTTTGTCACTGTTAGAACCTCCGCTTGGAAAACACTTAAACACTGTAGAGGGATACAAATAATTTTGGTAACTTTGACAGCTGCTGAAACATAACAATTGGAAAAAAGTATCATTGCTATCTGGTCACCCTATATGTTACTACAGCTACAAAATTAGTTCTGTACAATTTGGAGAGGCAATCAGGAGCGCATACAAAATGTTAAAGCTTTCATGTAATTATATGCAGCCACAAAAATGTCGTGGCTTCTTAAGCCCAAAATTATGAAAATCCGTTGTTCTAGTTTTTTACTTAAAATGCATTTTTCCCAAAACTTTTACCTACTTAAACTTTTATCATTGACCAATTCTCTAAAAATTATGTTGGACAACCTTTTCACGTACGATTAACAGGAGTGATAGTAACAGCCTTTTTTTGTCAGACAAAAATGATAAAAACCATGCTAAAACTTCAGAATCTCCAGTTAAAGTATTACACCTCTTAACTGGGACACCCTGTATATTCGTATGACTGCGTTCTTTCTCGCATTTTAAATTAAATCATCTGAAAGTTCAAATCTACTTTCTCATTCTAAAACTATCAAACATTCATTGCCTAGTTTTATGTAAAACGTATGCTAAAATCGAGGAATAATAGTTCCCCTCCAACAGACAGGCTAACTAATCAATTTCCCATCTGATGTCCAACCTCTCCTGGTCGACATTGTTGAGGAATCAATTAAACATAAATTTATTCCGGTTTTCCAAGTAAATTCAATAAACCTACACAATCCTACGTTTTGGATTTTCGAAAAATTGTCCATTCGACCCTGAAAACTGTAACAAAAGGCAAACCCTCTCCGCTCGCAATCACACTCCATCCCATGCATAGATTTTATTTATCCAGAACAATACCCAATGGCGTCATTTTCTGGGATTACAACAAAAGCCATTAGCTAGCGATGATAACACTCACTTGTCCTGGAAAACGAGTTTGTATATTTGTGTACGTATGGAATTTTCAGGAACACAGGAATAAAGCTCCACGTTTCATGCATAGAAATGTGATTTGTAAACATTTACAGTTTGACATGGGTTCGTCTAGTTTTGCTCGTATGATGATCAGAGGTAAACACACATTTCCGATGCGACCCTTTTCCCTTTGAAATCCCTTTCTGTATTGGTGGTGGGAAATGATACAGGAGGATATTTTTCACCTCTTTTTTCTTTCATTCCAACAGATATCAAGTCAACAGAATAACATGAAAATAGCTTAGAGACAAAGTTGTTTCACATTAAAAAAAACAGGACTTCATCCTGGTTTATAGAATTTTCGAACTCCCCCCATTCCACCGCCACTCATACTCTCTGTTGATATTGTCGCGTGTATCCGATTTCGAAATTTTGTTTGTAATCCTGATGATGGACGAAAACAATAAATTACTTTCTCTGTCGCACTTGTATCTAGTCAAACAAAGAGAGAGTAAGAAAAAAAAAAAAAAACTGCGATGATGAATGTTGAGATTAATTTTAATTGAATTTCTTCTACGTCAAGTTTTTTTCTCTCTTATTTCGTTGGGCTCTTCCACCCACAATCAATTCGATAGAATTTTATTGGTATTTCAATAATATTTTGCTGTTCATAAAGCGCTCAAGCTTCATATATTTTTTTTTATTTATTAAATTTCATTTCACGATGTCATTTCATGCTTCTTCTTTTTTTTGTTCGAAAATTGGAAATCCGCTTTTGGCCAATTTGTCTTTATGATCCTGCAGCAAGGAGGACAATTTAATTTAATTTAAATTAATTTAATAATCCATAAACAGGACGATGTTTGCTTTCAAACAGAAAATCCTTTTTGTATACCTTTCACATTTAATCATTATCTCGTATGTGTGGGTGTGTAGGTTTATACCAAGCAGATACGTATTTTGCAACAAAAAAAAAAAAAACAAAAATCTCATTTAATACGCTCCAACACATGACGCCTTTTATCTTTGTATCTGAAAATTGCTTGTGACTTCCATGTAAGTCCTTAACTGCAAGAGGATATCTAACATTTAACCATCGAGGAAACTTTAAAATTATTTTATCTTCAAATACATACGTTCTTCTTCTTCTTCTTTTGAAGAAACACATAAAATAATACTTATATGGTGTCTGCACATATATCGTTTCGAAGGACTTACGAGTATATCCTGTTGTTTGCTGGTTGTCGTACAAAAAAAAAAAAGATAATCTCAATTTAAACAGAATCCTTATTGCGAGTGTTGATGGATATTCTTTAAGGACTCGGCAATATAGAGGAAAATCTCAGATGAAAATACAAAAGGGTGTGTGTGTATGTGTAATAGTTGTTTCAAGTTGCAGGAAAATAGGTTAAATTGAGATGGGAAAGCGTCAATTCCTGGAATATCAACTCATGTCAACTAGTGCAGTTTAAATCTCGACTTTTACTGGGAAATTTGTTTCATTATATGTGTGAATTTTTACCATCAGATTTTTAGAACAAACATATCCGAGATTAAATTTGAACAGTCTTAGGTATTGGATATTATCTCGATTTCGAAAATAAATTGAAGGACATGCTCTCGAGACAGGATATGAAGGTGAAAGGATTTGCTCGTTGTTGCTGATCGCAAAGACCATAAACTTGAAATAATAAAAAATCGAATGTGTATTTATTTTTAGCCGCACCGCATAACATCGTATGTAAGCGATTAGTTAGCAATTCGTCCTTCAACTTTAACCAGTCCGTCTTTTATGAATGGTGACAATTGAAGCGCTGAGAAGATGAAGGGACTAGGTGACATTTTCAAACATTAGAGTAAACAACGTTCTTTCACCGAGTTTATTGAAAAAGTGGTTGCATATAGACCCTTCATCCTTTGCTAAATAATTATCTAGAGGCGAGAGGTCTAGATAATATAGGAATTTTTATTTTATAAAGGACCTTCATCTGTAAGACAAATAATTTCAAAAAATATCACTTAAGCCCTTCATCTTCTAAGCGCTTCAATTGTTGTATGTTGGATTTCAGGAGTTTTCACTTTTTAAGATGACTTAATTTCCTCGGTAAAGGTGATGCGTTGAATTATGCACAGTAAGCACATGAGGGTTGCATCAAATTCTGTTGCAACATACCTCGTGCCACAATATTACACCAGAGCAACAAGTGCCAAGGTCAACAAACTCATAATACGCACCTCGAACAACTTTAGCTACCACTTTCATCTTCAGCTTTGGCCGCTCCTAAGTAGCGGTAGTTATGACCGAAAAAGATGCAGTACATAATGCACTTGCCCGTGAACATCTGCTAGCAGTGAAGGGATCCAAAACCAATAATATAAAGATGGTACGACACAGTCCACTACGATAAATTGTCGCCACAAGACTTGCGCACAGTCAATATTGTATCTCGTTTAATTAAGGGGTTATATACAGTCAGGAGAGCTAAAACAAGCGATTTTTCAAGAATTTTTCCTGAGAAAACTTTTAAAGTTATTAATGTACATTTTTTTTACACATATTCAGGCAACTTTTAACTGTATATCTGCATTTCTTATTTGTAAAAATAATAATATCCTGATCTTCCGGAGCTTCTCTCAAAAAAGGCGTCGTGCGGTGACCACGATATCTCTGGAAAAAAAAAAAAAACGATTTTTGGCCAAAATTTCGGCATTAAACTGTTAAAAAAAATATATATATTTATCTGTGAGAAAAAACCTTCGATCAATTACTAAAAAATATACTTAAGAAGCTTGCGTTAAAATTTGAGGCAGATCGGTTCAGCAGTTTCCGAGAAATCGTGGTCACCGACTATAACAACATGGATTTGACAAAAATGCGTTTGAAGTTTGAAAAGCACTTTACATAGAGTAAAGAAGGCGCTCTGATGACTTCAAAAATATTCGTGTAACTTCTATAATAATCGTCGGATTGATTTAAAATTGTGCGTGTACTTAAATATGTGGGCACCGTAGCGCAGTGGTTAGTGCGTCGGACTACTGAGCCAGCGGTCTTGGGTTCGAATCCCGCCGCAAACACCTAAAAAAGTTTTTCACAGTGCCCACCTCTTTCGAATGTCTGACAAGCATCAAAGAGTATCATTTGTCACGATTGAGCTTCTCAACTCGCCGTTCGGAGTCGGCAAAAAACTGTAGGTCCCTTCCATTCGTGCAAAAATATAACACGTACAAACAAATGGTTGCGAGAAGCAGGCCCAGGTTCACCTCGAGCTGTAGCGCCAACTTACTATGTAAGTGTACTTAAACATATATAAAGAATCTTTCACTAAGAGCTTCCTATCTTTAAATTAGAATAAAACAAAGTGAGTGAGATATCATCGAAATTTTGTATTCGTTTGAAAGGCCTATGCCATTATGTATGGAATGTAACACCGTTCAAATATCCGCCGCGGCTTCTCCAGGTGGTGCGCATCCGAAATGTCCAATTTTCCACGACTCTAGCGCATAAATCAGGCTGAATTTGACTGATGGCATGGGTTATGTTGACTTTGAGGGCCGCTGTGGTTTGTAGCTTATTCGCATAGACCTGCGACTTCAGAAAACCCCACAAGAAAAAGTCTAACGGGGTCAAATCGCTCGATCTCGGTGGCCAGTTCACATCACCTCCACGTGAGATGACCTCCAATCGCTTCGTAATTTGCCAAACCGCCCGGTTGTGTGTGAACGAATATAAGGACTTCAATGTAAATAGGAACCGCAGCGGGTACCTCGTATTTATATGAATAATGATTAGGATTATTGTGTGTAGGTTGAAACTTATATTACCAGTAGTTTTTCGCTTAAAAAATTTTAGAGTTGTAGACAAGAATGTGCTCTCAAGACCCAGGAGCCTAAATCAAAGCAACATGATGAAGGGTTGCCCTTTTCTATTCAAAATTGTGTACAGTTCTTAATTTTCTACAGCTTCTTTGCCTTTATAAAAGCCTATTATGTCGTAAAATTGCTGTCGTCGAAATAGCAACAATATATTCAATAGTGGTTAACACGGATCTGGGAACTCCCTGCTCTTGGGATTAATATTATTTAAACCAACGCAACGATAGGCTTTAATTACGGGGTCAGCGATCATAAGCGTTAACTTTGTCATTCGTGTCGTGTAATGCTCCGGTTTATCCATTCTTTGAGAGCAAGTACATGTATAGCTTCCATCATGGAAAACAAAATAGACACAATACGAAAAAGAACCGTGGCAAGGCAAAAAGGAAGGACACAGCGATAAAACCACATTTAAACAAATCTTGATATTTTTCGCGAATTATTGTTATATTTGTCGCGAGATGCGTAACTATCCATGAGTTGCATGCGAAGAATCAAAGAAATCGCGAGCACAGGTATTAGACGAAGGGCGTGATGATTCATCCATTATATACAATACGCATGGGGCTCCACGAAATTGCGTTGCTGAAAAGATTCTATGTAATTGTTAGTCTGGCGAATGGAGCTCTATACATTGTTATAATGATCACACCCTAAAACAGCACACATTTTGGTATGAAATTATATAGACAGATATTTACATAGATCCATCAAAATGAAGTATTCTTATGGAGGTGTATATTATGATTAATTTATTTATTCTGTAATGCTTATGCATAATAAGATACAATATCTTTTAAAATAATAATAAGCTTACTAAGAACAATGGAGAGTGTATACAAACAAAAATTTCATAGTTTAAGTTTATGCGTTTGGAGAGGCTCTTGGTAACAACTGCACGAAACCGACCCTTAACTGTGCCGTAGAGTTGATATCATCCTATTTAGCCAATAGAATCCAAGCTGTTGAATCAAACAATGCCATTTCAGACTTTTTACCTACTGTGAGCGGTGTCCCTCACGGATCTGTGTCGGGGCCACTATTATTTTCACTATACATAACTGAACTGCCTTCGCTTGTAAAGCATTGCTCCATACACTTGTATGCAGATAATGTACAGTTATATATATAATTGGCCCATTGGGTCACATCGACCACACTGTTAGCTGTGTAAATGACGATCTTTCTGCAGTAGCACGTTGGTCTTTGAAAAACGATCTCTTATTAAACCCGTTTAAGTCTAAATGTCTAGCAATATCCAGAAAACCATTGGACTTATCTTACTTCACTACAATAAGTTTAAACAATGCTCCAATAGAGTATGTCGGCATGGCTCGTAACCTTGGGGTAACCTTTAATCGGCATTTAACTTGTGAAAATCACATAAATATAGTTGTTGGAAAGTCCTATGGTATTCTTCATGCATTGTGGACCACGCAATTTTTCACGCCCTTTGGTAGCAGAATTATTATTGCGAAAACCCTGATTATGGCCGTACTAGCCTATGGTTGTGAAACCTATTTGAAGTGTAACTAAGCTAGTAAGCGGAAGCTTAATGTTGTCTTTAACTGTATAATCCGTTATATTTATGTCTTTTCTCTGATATTTTGATAAGCCACGAACCGACTTATCTTTATAAAAAAAATTAGAGCCTTATCGTCAAATAGATCCGGACAGTGAATTAACCCTCGTCACTCGTCATTAACAATCAACAATCAATTTGTTGTCAAGTCTACGCGTTTGTGGAATAATCTTCCGCGAGAAATTAGAAGAATAAATAATGCAGCAGAATTTAAGAAAACACTTTTCGCGTTAATATTCCTGCAGGTGTAAAATCGCTAATAAAATATGTATGTATGTTTGCGATATGATATTATATTCTAGTTAACAAATTATAATATTGTATGTACATTCAGTAACTCACAAAATTGATCACGCTATCTCCTGAAAACTGAAAATATTTGGTTTAAAACACAAATAAGGCCTTTAATACTTAAGTTTTTTTATAAATATTTTATTTCAACAATTTCATTTCAGAACATAAAAGTTATTCACATTTTCCTTCGCCGTAGAAAAAATAAAAAAATAAAAACCAACTTTACCTAGCTTGATCAATTTTGTGAGTTTCAAAAAAAAAAAAAAATTCCGAAACTCAATATTTCGTGTATCCACCACGAGCTTCAATAACCGCTTGAATTCGATTGGGCATGCTATCGACCAAGTTCTTGCAAGTCTCTGGCGTTATGTTTTCCCACGCGGTCCTGACTTAGGCCCAAAGTTCGTCTAAATTGCCGATTTCACCTGCAAGGGATCGTTTCAAAACCCCCCATAGGTGTTCAATGGGGTTTAGATCCGGGGATTGCGGTGGCCATGATAACACATTAAAATTATTATCATTTAACCATTTTTGAGTTATTTTAGCTGTGTGCTTCGGATCATTGTCTTGCTGGAAGACAATATCCGAAGCTACAAGACCAAATTTCACTAGTGATTCTCTTAAGTGACAATGCAAAATGTCTACATACGATGATGACGTCATATGTCCTTGGATCCTGTGAATGTTTCCTACTCCTTGTGTCATCATGCAACCCCAGATCATAATGGATCCCCCACCGAATTTCAATGTGGGCTTAACGTGCCGAGGTTGTAATTTCTCTCCAGGAGATTTCCATACCCACTCCCGCCCATCTGAGCCTAAACGGTTAATTTTGCTCTCATCTGACCAGATCACTCTCGCCCAGTCCACAGGTGTCCAACTGGAATATCGTCTTGCAAATTTCAGCCTTAAGTCTTGGTGTCATTTGGTAAGCAAGGGTTTTTTTACTTTTGCTCTTCCTCTTAAACCAGCTGCCTTTAGAGGCCTGTGAACGGTCTCTCAGAAACGTTTATATTTTGCTCCCGTTCCAGTGCGTGCTTAATTTGAAGTGCATTTTCAAATTTTTGCATCCTCCAGTCTCGAACTATCTTGCGGTCTTGAACTGCTGACAAGATCTTTTTGCGTCCGGCTTGGTTTCTGCAGGGCAAGCTTTCAACGGATTGCCGAAATTTGCTTATGGCACCAAGGGATATTCCCGTTGACTCCGAAATTCGACGATGGGTTACTCCTTTTCTTAAAAGGTCCTCAATTTGCTTCTTTTCCGCTGGTTTTAGTGGTTTATTATTCGAACCCATTATTCGAAAGCTAGATACAAAAAAAACACCAATATTTCTGCTTTTCTGTAGGAAATTCAAGTCCTTCGGCACCAGCTTTGCAGCGACACATCTCAAGCCCAATAGACTGGTTCGAACAAGGTATGGAGGGTAAAATTAACCCGGCTATTTACATAACTAATTGAAAAGATGTGGCAGTCTCGGAAGGGAGAAGTTTTATAGGTCGTCTGTCCACTCTGGCTGAATACTGGTACATTGAATCCCCTAAATAACCAGTGGAAATCACTAGACACCCAAAGAGGCAAGGTTTGCTTTCGTATTGGTACGAAAAGATTCTCAGAAAAATACGATGACTTCACAAGGCTTTTCGCAAATCGCAGCACTGGGGAATGTTTCCCGGTGAATACAATAAGACGACCAAGTAATTAAGGCGAAGTTAGATTCGCCTCGAAATTAAATCTCCCCTACGAGTATACTTCAATTATTTAGATAAACGCTTAAAATTGCATACCCTACGGTTTCTTTCAATCAGAAAGATTTGTCGTTGTATCCTGTACGGACACAAATTTGTTATTTACCCCCATTTTGGTTTAAAATCGCACACGATGTACTTAATCTCTTGAAACTTCAAATTCAATTGATTTTCGATTGTGTAGGTTAGTGGATGAATAGGTATTGCTCTTTCAACCGAATTTTTGTCCATTTTATTTTATCAAAATTCCTCGCTCCAATTTTTCCTTCGCTCATCCTGTGCTGCACTCTTATCCATTCTGGTTATTGTTTTTTTTTTTATATTATTTAGTCTAACCTAACCTGAACCTGAACCTATCTGGATTCAATTTTTTAAATGCAAAAAGAGAAGGCAAACAAAAAATTGCAAAAATCAACTACAAAAAGACCGTTCATCAATAACTCAAAATCAAACTACACAAAATCTCCTCCTTTCAGGATATCTGGCAGATCCACATTTAGAAATTTTCTTCTTATTTTTCCGATAATTGAAAATGGAACAGCAATTCTATACCGATACGGAGAGTCAGGACTGCACAGTCCGCAAAACGCCTAGCGAAGTGAGCAAAACAAAACAACAATATGTCGACCGAAAAGTGATGGATATTAATGATTTATCCTGGCGAGCAATAACAAACACACATACATACAATCTCTCTCGGCGGTAGTGCTAGTACTATGAAGATAGCGAATCTGTTTACTTACATATATCTCTCGATGAAATCCAAAATCGCCTTAGTGAATAAAAACACACAGTCCCAATAGCAAAACAAGAAATTGAAAGGACGAAGTGAAGAAAGACAACAGAAAAAGAAAATAAATTGAATACCCATAGGACAGACAGGGAATAACAATTTTCAGATACCAAAAAAATAAACAAAAAAAAAGGGAAGAAAATAGAAAACAGAAAACTAGAATGATGACAGGACTCTCTGAGAATTATTGCAATTTTCTGGAATCGGCACACACACACTTCGACCAAACACAAAAAAAAAAAAGGATACAACTCCTTCTGTTTCCTGTTTCTATTTGTTGTTTGTTATTGATGTACCGTGTCTCTGTGCTTCTTGTTAGCTGGTCTTTCGTTTTTCAGAGGTTTAAGTGAATTGCTGCAACCCTGTAATCCGTAATCCTTCACCCCATTGACTTAGTTTTGAATAATGCTGACATTATAGGTATAAGGAAAAAGGTCTTATTTATTTTGGGGGTGTATGATGCCGCTCGAAGGACCAAAAATTACAATTTTCTTTTTTCATTTGTTTTGTGATGAACTCTGTAATCGTTTTATATAGTAAATCTTGTTTACTGTGTGCAATAATACTTTATGGATTAATAATACAGAAAATAGGAAATGAGGTTAAATTTAAATGGAAGACGGTCTTCAGATAAACATTTTTCATATCAACATGTGTTTGATAGGAATACATCAGGGGATCGCCTTGAAATAATTGTTAATACATACATTGATTTTGGAAAGTTCAGTATTTTGAGATTCATATTTCCAGAAGGACCTTATTGCTATAGCTATTCTGTTCTAGAAAATGGCTGTGAGGACATTAACAATGATCTGCCGAAAAAAGGGTTATGAGCATCATTTAAGTTTCAGGAAACCACGTGATGAAGAGACTTGTCTTTCGGATATATTGAAGACGCATGATGGTCAATATATGTGGTGGATGTATAAGAATGATCCAAAAGTAGGCTGTACAGACGATCTGTCCGTACATACCTACCAGTTAAGGTGCGTTTAGTATCCAACATTGCGAGGATATTCAACAGCAAAACGATGAACTGACAAGTCATACATGCGCTGTGGTAGTTTCAATTGAAAGAAGTGGGAATGCTAATGAGCTTTATTGTCGCATGTGCTGACAGAAAAAGTGAATAAGTCCAGAAAGATATCTGGCAAGCTACGAATTTTTTTGGGATCTACAATAAATGTGATCATACCAACCAGATCATGACACAATTCGTTCGATCGAGCTATCTTCCGATATCTTTCACAAATGTGCCTACCTTTGGAGGTATTGCAATTGGAATCGGTGAGATTTTCGTATTTGACAGGCAAAGATACTGCTGGGTAATGACGACCTGGAGAGATTCAAAGCTTGTATCAGGCTTGACAAAAACAAACTCCGCATCCTGACTGCATTTCTTACTGGGCATTGTAAATTCAGGGGACATCTCAGGAAGCTAGGTATATCAGATGAAGACTCGTGCAGATTTTGCGATGAGTCCAGTGGAACTCCAGAACACATACTGGTGGAATGTGGGGCATTAACCCAGAAAAGATTCAAGTGCTTGGGTAAATACCAAATTACAACAGAGGATCTACCGCTCATAGCACCCAATCTCCTGCTGCGATTTCTCAGGGAAATTGGTCTGGATGAGGTGCTGTGACCTATGGAATTCTCACCTGGGCTAGGTGTGAGCGAAGCTCTCTCTAACCGATTCCAATAGGAATTGTAGGGGGCACAATAGATCTTAAGGTCGCGGTGCATCTCACCGTTCAACTAATAATAATAATAATAATAATGCCGATATGTGCTCTGCTAATTTTTAGCAGGCTTTAAATTTGACGTCGATTTAGCTGGCCAAATCTGCTTGGCTTGCGTAGACCTTTTCTGTCTCATTGTTTCTATTGGTAAATGGGGTTATTTTTTTGTGGTGAAATTCTGTTCAGAGTTAAGAGAGACCCTGTGGTGTTCCACGTTCCACTTGCCTTTTGGATTTATAGTTGAGTTGATCAACCTGCTTAACAGCATTTCTTGGATCCAGGAACTTAGTTTGCTATTAATCTTCAAGTTGTCAAGTGCTGCTGATACAGCCTCAGAATTTATATTATTGAAAGCTCCTTCTATATCCAGGAATGCTATCATTGTAAATTCCTTACGGGCGAGGGATTTCTCAACATAACCGATAACCGATAACCGATTTTGAGTAACGAATCCCTAAAAACCAAATTGCGGTTTGAATATGACTTAAATATGTCACGACCTTTCGCAACTTATCAATATTTCAGATGATCGCCATTTTTCACAGGACAATAGCTGTATATTGGAACACTCCAACATCGATGGACGTGAAAATAATGGGACATGAAAAATATTTATATGACAAAACAACTTGAAACAGCAAGTTTTATACACACAACTGTGTAAATTTCAGGGACCTGTTAATACCCAAAATAAGAAGCAATCTCCTAAGTAAATAGCAAAAAATGGTTTTGCCATCACCATCCATACAAGCAAGGTAACAACACTAGATCCTGTAAACACTTTTCCCTTTACACCTTTAAAGCTTAATTTAATTCAGTTCTTTTATCTCCTTGGGGTTTATTTCCCACTTGAAGATTGTTTAAGTTTTACGTTTCCTTCATTAATTTCTCCAGACATAAATGTTAGACAACTGAAAACAAGCCCCAGCCTTTGTTCCCGTGGCCTTTCAACGCCCCCCTCCCCCCTGCGCTATTGTCATTTTTAAGGATGAATAAAATTTTACAACTGTTGCGGGAATAGCTTACGGTTGTGGTGTTACTCGAACATGTAATTAGTCAAAGGAACCAAGGAAAATATCAAAGGAAAACTAAAAGGTTTCGCTTCTTTTCTAGCCATCAACCAAACAACATTCCCTACTGCAAATTAAATCTAAGAATCGCAACAAAGGACACGAACAAGGTTACAATTTAATTACTCTATTGTTGTGTAAACAAAAATTCTACAATACTTGTAGATGTGTGTAGGTATGTGTGAGTAAAAAATAAAGTAAAACAAAATATTTCAACATTTTAATTGCAGCACCCGGCAGGTTTTTTTTTGACACTGAACACAGTGGTGGTGGTGGTGACGTTGCTGCTAAGGACGAAGATTAAGCGCCGAATTATTGTTTTTTTTTTTTGTTTCATAACATTGTGGTCAAATATTACGGATGTGAGATGGAACAAGGCAGACTGCCTAAGCTAGTGCTCAATCTTATAATTTCAAGAAGAGGTCATCTTTATCAGAGCTGGAAACGTTTAGCATCTGAATGCGGTTTTCATCTTAATCTAATAACGGCGGATCAAGGTCCTGTCTTAAGATCTAAATTTAACGCGCTAGTGTCATCAATAGGATGATATAGATACGAAAGATACGCAAACGATGCTCGGAACTCCCAACATAGAATATACTACTCGATCATATCTCAGAATCTACAGGATAAAACGTACTTTTTAAACAGTAACTCAACCGACAAAATAAGCTTGATATTAAAAGTGAGAGGAGAGCTGAACGCACTTCATTTTATACCGCATCGCCCTGAGCTGCCAATCCTTTGTAATCTGTGTAACAAAAATACGAGAGAGGACGTTTTCCACTTTTTAGCGATATGTCCTATATTGAAAGAATACCGATTAAGATACTTTGGGGCGACTGTGCTGGATGAGGAGAGAACGCTGAACATTTTAAATGGAAGCTATGGATGGAACGCGTTGTATAACTACACAGCGAAAGCGTTAATGTACAGAAAATGATCATTGAGGAAAGTTTTTAAAACAAAAATGTCAATCTAGCTAGCTTTCGTTATATGTATGTTAAATTCGTTATGCAAATGTTTAAAGTTCATATGTAATATACTATAAATAATGTACTGCAAGTAAGCTCATATTTTATGTAGGGAGCCTAAATGTCAATCTGGTAGACGGTCAATAATGACCAATCCTAAATAGACTTGAAAATGTATGCTAATGTATCAACCTACCTTTTTTATGAAATAAAAGTCTTAACTAACTAACTAACTAACTATTACGGATATTTTGGGTTCAATTCAGTGTCAAATTAGGTAGTAGTAGTAATTGTTATTTATTTTATTTATTTATTTATTATTTAAGGCTGAAACGCCTTAAGATCTATTGTCCTTTAGAAGTCATAGACGAAGGAACATCCCTCTTGTCCTTATTCCCATTGGAATCGGCCAGAGAGAGAGCCTCGCTCACACCAAGGCAAGGTGAGAATTCCATAGGTCACAGTACCTCATCCAGACCAATTTCCCTGAGAAATCGCAGTAGCAGATTGGATCCTCTGCTGTAATTTGCTATTTACTTGAATCTTTTCTGGGTTAATGCCCCACAACATGTGCTCTGGAGTTTCGCTGGACTCATTGTAAAATTTGCTGGTAGACGACCTTGGGCGCCCATACTAAACTTAGGACCAAAAAAATTGTAAATTTGAAAGGATGCTATATGATAAAGTTTTCTACTACTACTACTACAATGCAAAATCTGCATGAGCCTTCATCTGATAGACGTCATTTGCTGAGATGTCCCTTGAGTTCAGAGTGCCCCGCGAGGAACGCGCGGAGGTTTGTTTTTGTCTAGGCTAATGCAAGCTTTGAACCTTTTCAGACTGTAATTACTCAAAAGTTTCTTCGCCTGTCTTAGGCCCTGAGTTTCTGTCCAGGACTTAGTCCTCATCCTTTATGGTGTGTTCCCCTATGCCACAGAAGGACTCAGGACCGAAGAACGGTGTGGCGGCTCCTTTTCTGGCAAGTTTTCCTAATATCCCCAGGTGTCCTGGCACCCAGCTGATGGTGACGTTGTTTCGTTCACCCAGTCTTTTCAGTTTCTCTAGACATTCCCAGACAATTCTAGAATTGATGATCTGAGCTCCGATTGCTTGGCTATCTGACTGCTGCTGGAGCGTTTATCAAGATTGAGTTGGGCACATCTGTCGATAGCACAGATTTCAGCTTGAAAAATGCTGGTGTAGGTTCAAATAGTTTAGTTAATAACTGCTTTAGTGATGATCATAGCCTAGAGAAAATGTCGATGATGTTTAGACTTCGAGGATAACTTCTTCAGCTCAACTACATTCCGCATCGCGACGAGTTACCTATATTTTGCGGCTAATGCAACTTGTCTGCACGGGAGGACACCATGCATTTTCTTGGAAAGTACCCCATTTTAAGAGAAACGAGAAGGTACTTCTTCGGCAGCGATTTTCTTACGGGCAACCAAACTGTAGCCCGGCTAATGAGTCTGATGTTCCGAAATTATTTTATGACTGCAAAACAGTGTTAGCCGATCGGGATAGAATGAGCAATTTGAAGCCCTAATTGGTAACATGTGATATTTTGTTTTATTGAAAATTTGAATATAAGCTTTTTTTATTTACTTTTTATTTAATCGTTGCTAACCTGGCAGACGGCAACGGCATGCCTATTGATTTTTGTACTGTACTCTGTATTGAAAATTTATAGATTGGATTAATAAAATCAACTAATCTAATCTAGTTTAGTTCCGGGCCCAATCCTTCCTCAGTTCTTGAACCATTCACGTACCATTAAATGGTATGAGGACTCAGCCTGTAGATTCGTTGCTACAGTCCTTCTTCTAACTGAGTTTAATGTCGAATTTCTTTGACCAGCTAAATGCCCTGATGCCATCCCACCTAGGGAATGCCAGAAGAGTAAGTTCATTGGTCATTTTAGCGTAATTAGTGATTGTTACTTCTCTAAAAACATAATGCGGGGTAATCCCAACAATTTATTTATTTATTTATTTTATAATCCATAAGTACAATTATTGGTATAATTTACTTTCTTAGAGCTAATGTTCCTAGTATAATATAGATATACATATATGTACATGCCTTCAATCATACACAATTCCGTTCATGATAATATTTTTAAATATTTCTTTAGGACAATTTAGATCAATTATATCGGCATATTTATTAAAGTAATAACAGGCTTTAGTGACTGGCTCATTACAGCCATAGTTTGTTAAGTGAAAAGGTATTGAAAAGAAGTAAACAGCCCTCGGTCTTAAGGATCGAGCTGGTGAATAAAGCTTAAACAAAGATAATAAGGGAGCACAATTAATTTGTCCAATTACAACATCTCTCGCAAATGAGACAAGAAAATAGATTCTTCTAGTTTGAAGAGGTTTGAGTGATATAAGATTGCATCGTGTTTCATAAGGTGGTAGAGGCAATGTCCAATTTAGCTTCCGAAGTGAATATTTCGTAAACCTTTTCTGTATTCTTTCGATACGGTTCGAAGCATTTTTGTAAAATGGGGACCAGACTATGCAGCAATATTCAAGGATGGGACGAACGATGGTAACAAAAAGCGATTTCAGTGTGTACGGACATCGAAAATCCTTAGAATTCCTGAACAAAAAACCAAGCAAACTATTACCCCTAGAGATTACATAATCTATTTGCATCCTGAAATTTAGATTTGAATCGAATATGACGCCTAAGTCTTTATAGCTGTATACTCTTTGAAGCGTAGCACTCGAAATAGTATATTCAAAGAGAACTGGACAGAGGGACCTCGAAAACGATAGGACACAGCATTTATTTATATTCAGATGAAGACGGTTTAGAGAGCACCAGTTTAATAAACTGTCCAAATCTTTTTGAAGTTCGATGCAGTCGGTCAATGTTTTAATTGATTTATATATTTTTAAATCGTCAGCATATATGAGACATGATGAATGTTGGATTTTTGGCGGTTAGTCATTTATAAATAATAGAAATAAGAGTGGTCCCAGGTGGCTGCCTTGGGGCACTCCAGAGTGATTGAAAATTTTATCAGATATATTGGAACCAATTTTGACATACTGGATACGATTTGTTCGATAACTTTTTATCCAGCTAAGCAAACTTGAATGCATACCGGTAGCTCTTAATTTCTTCAACAATACTGTGTGGTTGACTTTGTCAAATGCTTTCGAGAAGTCAGTATACACGGCGTCTACTTGATATCCTCTCTCCACACCATTGACACAGAAATTCGTAAATATTGTTAGATTGGTTGCAGTTGATTTACCACTGACAAATTCATGCTGAAAGATGTAGATACTGCTTTCAAGAGTTTCATATACATTTTTTTTAACAAGTGATTCGAATACTTTCGGTATAACTTGTAGTTTGGCTATAGGTCTATAATTTTCTATACATTGCTTAGAACCTGCTTTGTGTATAGGAGCTATGAATGAACTTTTCCAACAATTAAGAAAATCACCTTCGCTTAGAGATTGATTAAAAATTAATTGTAGAGGCTTGGACAAGTAGGATCTACAATTCTTTAGGAACACTGCCGGAATATTATCAGGAGGCATACTTAAACTATTATCAAGATGTGATAGTGCACTCAAAACTTCATTCTCTGACAGAGACATACAAACTGAAGTATTTACGGTTGGAAGATCAAGTTCAGTTTCTCTATCACATGAGGCTACATCGAAATTCGATTGAAAAAATGCAGCAAATAAGTTACAAATCTTAGAAAGATCACTGCTTACTTCCCCATGATAGCACATGTTAGCAGGAATACCAAAGGAATTCCTTTTAACATTGACATGATGCCAGAAACAGCTCGAATCCTGTTTAATTTTTGTTTCCAGGGACCATACATATTGTCTATGCGTAAATTTTTTTTAAAAATTCATATTCCCTACGTAGGCGAATATATTCACTTCGAGAACCAAGGTCGACTCTGCTTTTTTTATACATTTTGGTGACAATATTTTTTAGACGAGATAAGCTTTTATTGTACCAGACTGGCTTATTACTTCTTCTCAAGCGCCTCATTGGAACAAATCTAGATATCACAAAATCTATTAAGTTTTTAAATACATTAAAATTACTATCTAATTCCTGATGACACAAACAAGAATTCCAATCAATATCAGAAAAATAATTGTTGATGCTGTTGTAATCAGCTTTCAAGAAATCGTACTTATAGATAATTTCTGGGATTGTATGAAGAACTGCGTCAAAAATTGTACAATTAAAAGAAATACATAGTGCCTTATGATGCACACTGTTATTTAGAAGAGGAAAGTCACCCTCAGACAAAGTTACATCAAGGTCTTCATGTACAAAGACAAGATCTAAAATTCTACCAATAGAGTTAACTACATTATTTTTTTGTGCAAAGTTTAAAACAGACATAGTATCTAGTTCTAATATTTCGCTATCATTAATTACATTCTAGGTCCTCGAGCTCTTCGGTTCAGGTTCGAATGGAAAATCCACTGTGGCTGTTCATTCATTTCTGGTAACGGTAACTCTATTGGAACGCATTTAGACTTTGGCAAACATAGCTTTGTCAAGTGTTTCCGGTTTTTGTCAGCAGATTCGGCTAAATAGTTCGGCAGTTTTATTCTCCTCATGTTTTCGAAAAATACAAACTCGCACATTTTCAACAGAAGTTTGCTAAACTACTCAACAAATCCGACACAATTTTTGACAGGTGTCATTCGAAGTATAGTACTAAAAGGAAGTGGATATACAACATATTCAGAAAAAAAAACTTCATTACATAGAGATTACGTCCAAAGAAGTAATGGCAAATGGTAGGGTTACATGCTTGCAATGGAAAATATAAAGAGTGAGACAAACAAGGAAAAACATCAAACATCTTCTAATAATTGAAACTCTTCGTCCTTTTTTTGTACGTCTTGTGCTTCATCATCACCTTCGACGTCACTTTTTCTATTAAATAGCAAGCTTTCTGTCAGATTTATATCATCCCCCCGCCTTCTCGTCTCGTTTCTTTTTGTCTACGTTCGACCGGTATACGTTTCTGGTATTTTCAATCAGAAAAGGAAATCAACTGACTGACAGCTGAATCTGTCTTCTCTCCTGTCGCTCTGTGGACGGTTTGTCGGTGTTTGGGTGTGTTTGCGCCTTCGCCAGGTTTTTGGGTTTATTGTTTTTTTGTCTTATCCCATCCATTCATTCGGTTTATTCATTGATTTTATCGTTTTTGTGTTCCTTTTTTTTTAAAAAAAAAAAGGGATAATGTGCTGTTGAATGATACTTAAGGATTTAGTTCGTTATAGTTTGCTGGTTGTGCCGTTCTAACCCAGCAGAGCTGGAAATAGAAAACGTACAACGAGACGAATATCGTTATTCAACTGTACACTGGTAGTCCTTTGGATTAATTTAATTTTTGAGTTTGCTGAGGATACACAGAGAAGTCCTTTTTTTTCGTTGGGTTAGTGGAGGGTATACCTCTGACAAATATTGATACAGAAAAGCTCATGATGCGTATCTTCGGTTTTTTAGGGAGGAATTGCTACCTGAACGGTGTCCATTTTCATCAAATAGGGATTTAAGTACAGCGAGACACGGTGAAACAGTGTTGTTCGTCGATGAGGAATATTGAATTTGCGTAAAAGGTATTGGGGACGTTGACTAGAGATTGAGTTTGTGTATTTAATTTTACTGAGTGTGGGATGACCACCTGGAGCAATGCCCTACATACGATATAAATATCTACATAAGTATTTTCATATGTATAGCTATAGGCATTAAAGGAGAGGACCACAACTTAAAAGAATGAAATTAGCATTCACAATTACAAAGCTAATAAAAAATTGATATTCGATTTTTTTATGAAACGGAATCTTAAGGAGGACATCCATACAAATCCTAGCCAACACAAATGTCTTTATGGACGTCCGTCTATTTGTATCTCAGACTGCATCTCTCATCTTCATCTTGTGACGTCACAGAGAAATTCAATATGGCGGGCGCACCAAGCAAAATAGCGGACTACCTCATTTTCTTCTTCTTTTTTTTTCTTTTTTACCCGACTAGTCCTTATTACCGCATTGATAGTAGTATCCAATGAAAGGGCTTGGCGAGTAGAACACAATATGACGTAAATCTAAATTCAATATGGCGGACACCCCCAAGATGGCAGATTTCTGTTATCTTTACTACCTTCTGAATATGGATATCAAATGAAAGAGCTTGGCGAGTAGAATACAATATGATATGACGTAATTCTAAATTCAACATGGCGGACGGCCCCAAGATGGCGGATTTCTGTTTTACTACCCCCTTTATATGGGTATCAAATGAAAGGGCTTGGCGAGTAGAATACAATATGATATGACGTAATTCAAAATTCAACATGGCGGACGGCCCGAGATGGCGGATTTCTGTTATCTTTACTACCTCCTTAATATGGGTATCAAATGAAAGGGCTTGACGAGTAGAGTACAATACGATATGACGTCATTCTAAATTCAATATGGTGAACGGCCCCAAGATGGCGGATTTCCGTTAACTTTACTGCATCCCTAATATGGGTATCAAATGAAAGGGTTTGACAAGTAGAATGCGACATTGCTTACTTATTTTTTGAAACTAAAAAGTTGCAAATAAGAAATTAAGTTTAAAAAACTAATACCCGACTACGGGAAAAACCAACTAAAAAATACGAAACAAGATGAAACGAAACAATGATTTTCAGAGTATAGCCATGGTCGCATGCCGTTACAATAACGTATTTATATAATTAAGCATTCATTGGACAAAGCGGCATGCGACCACAGCTATACTCTGAAAATCATTTTTAGCATTAATAAGTTTTTTATTAACTATTTATGTGAGTTTTCAGCACGAATGAAAGCAAAGCAAAAAAAAAAAATACAGTCGACTCTCGATAAATAAAACTCTTGACAAAATAAATCTCTCGTTAGATTGAGTTTTCTTTGGTCATTTGAAAATCTCGCTGAAAATTGAAGCGATTGTTTTGGCTGTTTCCCACACAACACGCTGTAATTTGAAGTAGACGAGGCTACCCTTCGATCATTTGAACTAACTTATGAACGTAAAAAAACACCGGAGGAATAAGTAGCTTGTTTAAAGCTGTTTTCTTTTGTTGAGAACTGACTAAGTTTCTTCTCTACGTAATTTAGTTTGCATTTGACCGTGATCCATTACGTTGCATTGCATTGGTGTAAATGTCAAACAAAAAGAGTCGAAATACGAATAAGTGGCTGTCGATCGGAGAAAAAAAGAGACTAGAAAGAAGATGGTGCTTCGAAAAAGACGTCGCGAACCAATTTAGGATTCTGCCATCTACACTTTCCAACATTTTGAAAAAAAAAAAGTAAAAAAAAAAAAAACAGATCGTCGAATACAAAGAAAATAGATGTAGGTGCCGTAAAGGTCAGTATTCCCGACTAAAAGAATGTCTAGTTAAATGGCTTGGTGAGACTAGAGGACAAAACATACCAGTTGGAGGTCATATGCTGAAGGAGATAGCTCAGCTGTTTGCAACTTCAATAGGCATTCAAGGATTTACTGCTAGTTACGTGTGGCTGACAAATTTTATGAAACATCATGGCATTGTTTTCAAAGTGATTTGTGGTGAAAGTGTCAGCGTAGATAACACAGTTTGTTCAGAGTGGAAGAAAGAACTACACCTCTTGCTGGAACACTATGAATGAACACAGACGAGACCGGTCTTTTCTTTAAATGCCTCCCCACCCGAATCTTGACTTTCAAAAATGAAAAATGCCACAGTGGCAAACACAGCAAAGAAAATATAACAACATTACTAGCTGTGAACACGGACTGATTTGATAAGTTAAAACCACTCGTGATAGCTGCTAAATCACGGTGCTTCAAGGGTGTGAAATTACTTCCTGCATCGTCCCGCTCAGACAAAAAGTCGTGGATGACAGGAAAAATTTAAATGAGAGACTTCTAAATTTTAATGATAATATGGCAAAACAAAAACGCAAAATTTTACTATTTTTGGACAATCGCACTGTCATAACAACCCACCACCATTTTCCAACATCGAACTCCAGTTTTTTTCTCCAAACACGACATCTAAGCCACAGCCGTTAGACCAATGTGTTGAGCCCCATTTAGATGATCAGTTTCAGTTTTCAGTTTAGTTGACATTTCAGTTAAAAAATGTAGTGCATCTAGACTTCAGGTCGGTATCCAATCCAGGAGCTTTTATTTTACTTCTGAGCAGTTTAACTGAAAACTGATGGGAATTCCATAAGTTTCAGTCTCAGTTTCAGTTTCAATTAAATGTTTCAGTTTTTGCATTTACACAGTATTTTAACTGATAGCTCAACTGAAAATGAAACTGAAGTTAGATGATCACTTCTTTATCCTTATCCAATACTTAAAAACATTCTACTGAAAATAAGTTGTATTCCTGCTGTTGTACAGCATAGGCAATGGAACGAAGGCCATCATAACAGTTCTAACTGCTACATTTTTTCCATTTTCCACTGCTGCAGGAAATGTGGATTTGTTAAACCGTTTCAACAGCAACCGGAATCAGTTTTCCATTCCTGTTGGGACATTTTTCCTGACCAAAGAGACTGAAGGCATTGACTTTATCTGATGGACACTTCCATTAGTACCGAATTAATGTGTGATGAGATGAGCCTAAATATAAATATAAAAGTTATGTAAAGCGCAGTGCTTTTTATCCTCAAATAAGGATATGAATTATTTTATTTTTCTTAAAACTGCATCTGCAATATTCATGATGCAAAAATGGACAAAGTGTTCTCTTCACAAATAATAATAACTGTTTACAGCTTTCCTTTTCAACGGAAATCCTAGTGCAGAACACTATTTCATTTCAACATCAAACACAATCCATACTTCACCAAGGAAGACATTTTCTACTAGTAACACATACATATGTTATTCAATATTTCGCCCATTTGACTCGAATTTGTGCATCCTTGTAAAGTCCTCCTCCACCCAGAGATATGAGTAGTAAACAAAATTCACTTCTACCGCACAAGTCCATGTCAGAAATATCACAAGAAAAGAACTTAATCTATATTTGCAACACATATCACAATTTTGGATGGTATTATTATCCATATCCTTTTTCACTTTACACACAACGAACGAGGGCATCCGCAGGAAGTTTACTTGAATTCCAAAGATTTTGCTTACATAAAACAGCAAAGAAAAAAACACAACAAGCATATGACTTGACTCTCTGTTCCTTGAAAATGCCGGAATCAAATTGTTCTATTGTGAAGGCAGATACATGGAAAGATCCTTGCCACGGAAACCAGCAACGATTCAAAAGTGGCAAGCAAATTGAAAGAAGGAAACATCCTTTTAACCCTGAAAAACAATTTGCATCATTCGATGTTGGATTTTTTTTTTCATGTCAAAAAACAAGGATTTCCACTTGTTAAAAAAAAAAAGGTAACGGAACACCCACCCACCCAGCTGTATTTTGACAGTATGTGGAATGATTTTCAATGAATCCAATTGCTGGATGAAGGAAAAAAAACAAAAAAGGACATGAAATCCTATTTCTATCCACATACGAAAATTATGGAATTTTATTTTTTTTTGTAACGCTTTGACTGATTTTTTTTTTATTATTAAAATTTTAGTAAACCAGTTTGCAGGAGAAAACGAAACAAAAAATTTACTTTTATGAAATTTAATCCTTAAGTAGATTCTTTGTGTCCCTTTTTCCGGTTGCGTGGCTTTTTTAAATTTATTTCTTTTCCCCATATGGGGGGTCGGGATTAGTGTTGAAAAAATGGATATGAACGTGATGTCCTCAAACAAAATGTCACTTTGAACTTGTTTTTCTGTGTTTGTTGGTTTTCTTTTTTTTTTTGGAAGGGAGAGGATAACATAAAAAAGAATAAAAACAGAGAGCTCATCTTTCATAGATGTTTATGTCCTTTTGCTCCCACACCACCCCTCCACACATTTACCATTTAAAGCGTTCCCTTGTTCCACTTGGCTGGCTTATTGTTGTCTCGATTGTGTGCCAGGAATACTGATTAGTTCAAATTGCCATTGCCGTGTGTATCCTTCCTGAGAGTAGCCATCCGTCGACCCAGTCAATCTTCCAAGGAAGTCAATATTGCTTAACTCCGGCAGTGGTAGTGTATCCCGTCGCACCATCGCGCACCACCTACTCTGTCTCCGCTGCGTTTCGCCTTCGAAATCAAGAGAAAACAATCTAATTAGTTTCTACCCCTGAAGGAAGGATAAAAACGGATCCAGCTTCTGTGTGTGTGCGTGTATATTCATAAGACGATTCCTGAAGGCCTTATCCTGTAAAATGTTCGCGTCCATTGTTTCTGTTGGTCTGCGTTTCGTCCTTTCTTAAATCATTTCACGCTTGTGTCTTTGAGGAAGTTTCTCGTTCTTTCTCTTTCCTTGGCTACTGTTGGCCATGGCTTTAAGGCGAATGCGGATGATATGAACAAAGCTAAAGCAGGCGCTTTTGGGTTTTCGCCGCTATGCACAGGACTTGGACTAATTAAATTGTCTTGATAAAGTTTCTGCGCGTTTTGTTTTTTTTTTGCTGGCCTTTCTCTGTCCGAGGCGTGATGATAGGTATCGGAAATAATCTCGTTTATAGTATATCCTCGAGAAGGATTATGGACTGTTGAGAGAAGAGGAGAAAAAAAAATGCTCTCATATCCCCAGGCGGAGATGAAGAGTAAGTTATGACGATGGGGTGGCTGTTGAAGAGGGGTAATCATAGTCTGGGTTTGCTTTGGTGATCTCAGCATGGATTGGTTGGGTATTTTTTGTTTGTTTTGATTTTTCTTAAGAGGATGGTTGGTGCTCAAATGCTTTATTAGAATCAAATATGGGTCAGCGTTTTTGTGATTAACAAAAATAAAATTGGACAATGTTCGGTGCAACAACTGGCGTGGGGCTACTATCTCGGTGACTATGACAGAAATGACTAGCGAATAGCCATCGGAGCAGCGGGCTTCCTTTGATACTAGTGGTATTTTGTTTAGAGAATAACTGGACCGGTGAACGATTGGTTATCACATTGAACATTAGAAAACATTTTTTTTTGATTTATGGAATACTACAAGGCTGGGTCATTGGACCCTTGCGTAGGCCAAGAGGTAAGGTACCTATATATGTATACAGTCAACAATTGTAAATATAACGCGGTAGTTAGGTTCCCGAAAAACAGCCACATACTAAAACTGGGGTTACGTTCTCCACAGAAAAAAAATGCATCTAAATTTTTAATTAAAAAAAAAAAATCAGTTATACTAGTTTGCTGAGCAATTCTCTGCAATTCCTTTCGGATGAATATGGAGCTAGAGAACGTTGCAAATGCCTTTTAAAATTGTTGAAGCGTTCCATAGAGGGATCAATACCTGCAAAGTAATTCTCCAAATTAGAAGCCAATCCAATCCTTAGTTTATGTTTTATGTTAATACGTTTGTATCTCTCAAACACGTGAATGTGTTAAAAGGGAATTCCCCGAAATACAGGAATGCGACACACATTTTTCGCGTTAGAAAAGACTGATAATCGGGTTATAACGAAACCGCGTTGTAGAAGTACCGCGTAATATCATGGTTGACTGTATATAAAAAAAATTGAAGTCGAGGGCGTGGAGAGTACGGGATGAATATGAGCTTATTTAAAATCCTAGCTATCACTGATTTTGTAGATGAACCGTATCACTTAAGGAGCTTATGGTTTCAAAGATCTTAGTATTATAAATATTTGCTACTTAAATCAGGACAACAAACGTAAGTTAAATTGCAACTAATTTTAAATCATCGCATGGGAAATACTTTTAAATCGAAACAAGCCTGAAAATCTGGATTAATCATTCAGTGTCAGTGCGAATATGCCCTTTATCCGGTGTCTCTTTATTTGATTTTTAAAGTCGTCTGTCACACATGGTCCTTTGTCCACTGTTGATTTTTTAACCGTCCAACAACTTTTTGGTTTTTCGAATAGATCCTTCAAAAGCAACATTAGCAGCAGCTACCTGTCGTTAAGTTGTAGCTAAGTATAAGTTGGCACTCTTCGCTACTTTGTCCATTTTGTGAACGTGTATTTTATCTGAGTATCCATTCGTACAAATTAACGTGTTTGGCGTCAAACTAAAGAGGTCTAAGAGTTTTGAGTAAGAAATCTGGAATATAATCTTGTGTACGCAAGGTTAGGTTAGGTTAGGTAATGGGGCTGAAGAGAATGGTTACATCCTTATTTTTTTTTTTTTTTCAAACGATTATTTTATTCCACTTAAACTGTAACAGATTTTTTTTTGTTTAAAATAACTTAAAATAACTACAATTATACAACGCTTTTTTGTAAATGACCTTATTGGTTCTCATTACTTATTTTATTTATTTTAAACTAACTTACGTCTACAGTGTATTTCTTTTATGTGTATATATTCTTTGTTTTTAATAGTTTCCTGGGTTTTTGTATTGAGGAAAAATGTGGCAAAACCTTGTACAAGGGATTACATCCTTATCACACTTAGGTTCATGTGGCCCCGCTGTGATACCCATAGTGTGTTCCCACCCGTGGTGTCAATGTCTAGGTTTGAACCAACCCGACGCACTAGCAAATTCAAGCTGGTCAGATGGTGATCCATTGGATAGCTCGTCGATGTGTTCAAAGAAGATTTCGCATAAGGTTCTTTTACTCAGTTGACAGAGGTTAGGGCAGCGACAGAGGTTAGGGCAGCGACAGAGGAAATGGGCTGTGTTCTCATGTGCCTCTTCGTCACCGCATTCGCATACCCTGTCATTCAATAAGTAATTTTTTCATGTTGTATCTTAGAGTGTTGTGTCCAGTTGGCACTCCTATCAGCATTGACAACGACTTCCGGTCTTTTTGCGGGAGTTTTCTTGTTCTTGTTGTGTAAGTTTAAAGGCAAACTAGAAGACTTTTAAATTGCCTCCTTTTCGCTATCGATGAGAATAAGGCCTTCGTAAAATGGTTGTCATAGTGATGATGGTACACAGTTAACTGTGCAGATTGCTTGTTTACCTATGTGCACATTCAATATGTAGAGAGTAGAAGAATATGGAGATACCATTGGGTGCATTCATTTAATACTTTTTTACGCCAAAAGACTAGGACATAGCTTCTGCAGGACTTGCCATGTGTACCTTTAATTCAAAAAGAGTCTTCATCCTGGGAGGGTTTACTGAGACTTTGTAATTTCAGCCATAGATCTATGGGACTATACCAGAAGCTAGAATTTTATTGCGTATAAAACAATATTCACCATTGAAATTAAAGATTTAATATACCCAAGTGACCTTATATTTATTTACTCGATCCTGCCCGAAGGCTGATACTGCGACCAAAAAGATCTTTTGTATCGTAGGATTCTAATACGTCCAAGAAGCAAACCATCTTTCTAATAACGGCTAGTATCATAAGGTCTGAGGATTTCTTTATGTACGGTACGACGTCTGACCCCAAAAAGTGCCGGGCATTCACAGAGGACGTGGTCGACTAGACCTCCTCAGGTCTTACTTGTTTAGGCGGTATCCTAGCTGGCAGTGACCGGAAAGGAAGCTTGTTAGATATCCTTCTTATTGTAGTTCAGAAGTTCCCTGTGATGGGCAAAAGCCTTAATTAACAGTTTGGCTTGTCTGAGCCCTAGGACATTTATCGAATGAGAGAGACGAAGGTTATGTTCCCATTTGTTAATTAAGGTTAAGATTGTTGCCCAGTTTATGCCTGAGAATTTGGCAGCTGAACCTGAACGGGCCAGCTCATCTGCCATCTCATTTCCTTCAATGCCTCTATGACCAGGCACCCGCCAAAGTTTAACTTAATTGTGAGTGGCTTGGGATTGAATAGCATTGAATCATCACCTTACCAGTCTTGAGTCCAAAGAGTAGGAGCTCAGTGCTTTGAGTGCGGTTTGGTTGTCCATCTACTAAAAGGCAGATACTGTATGTTAGTGTTGCTTGCTATATTTGTGTACCTAGTCTAATTAATGAATTAATACTACCTTCAAGCACGACCTGAGAAGCTCTGGCCAATCACGATGTCGAGGAGAACAGACCAAAGCTCGCAATTCAACGGATTGAGGGCGGGACTGCTAGTTCGCCAGTCACCCGGTGATATGAAACCCGGAATGTTGGTTTTGAACCACTGTTGAGTAGTTTTCGTGTTTGGAGTTGGAGCAGTATCTTGCTGGGATGTTCACGGCTTTTTCGAGAACATTGTTTGGTTGGAAGGCTTCACAACGTTGTTTGATAAATTTTCGGCGAAGTTTTGACTCCCTTCTCACAAAAATGAAGGTTGGTGGTGTTCATCACAGCTCACTCCCCACAATGCCAGTTCGACGCGGGATGGTGGCCACTTTCGACTATAGGAATGAGTTCTAACGCTTCTCTTGATAATCTAGCATATACTCGATAGTTTTGTTTGTTGAAGGACTCTTCAATGGTGAATATTTTGTCATCAGTGAACTGAGTTCATCTATGAGCGTTCGTCGCGTACCGGTTGCGCAGAGCTTTCGATTTTTGATTACGTTTTAGCTACAATGCGATTGTCCGTAAGTACGTCTTGTACATCCGATCTTCTTTGATAAATCGAGAAATGGAGTTTTGCAAGATTTTCAACTCCCGCGACGAGATTTTCTATTTTCAAAGCGGTGTTCATCTGATTTGAGATCGCACCACTTTGATGGCTTCCACTCGGAGTCGTTACAGTGTGAGGACGGTCGGATCTTTGGCGGTCTCGAACTCCGCCTATACGATACACAAAATTACGAGTTATTCTAAGCGGCCGCAGGATTCGAAAATGTATCAGTGGTTAAGAGCGAACTTATTTAAAAAAAAAGTCAGACATTGTATTGAAACTGCTTCCAAACAGTCGAAAATGATGGAACATTTTCCAGCGTAGAATCCCTAAATCGATTTAAAAAGAAAGTCAAAGCTAGTCTGAAGTTAAGTTGCCTTAATTTTGCAAAGGTTTCCTTTTAATTAACCCCTAATTTGGGACATAGCCCATGCTGCAGTCCGAGAAGTCAGATAATAACCTCTAGACTCAGTTACAGCATCACCCTCATAAAATCACTTAAATTGCAGTACAATGACCTATCAGCAATCCTCTTCGTCTACGTATACAAAAATTAAAAAAAAAAAACCATTCTCCCACTATTGATGCAACTCTGATAGGATACAAATTTCAATTTGCATTTCTGCACGTTTTCATGTTCCCAATAAAAAAAAAAAAAAACAGCAAATCAAATACATTGCATATTTGTTTAGTAGTCCTGTAGAAGGATCTACACTCCTCCTCATCGTTTACACAAGCTCCAGGCGGATAGAGTAAATTGAAAAAACTACTTATTCGTGTTGCAATAAACCAGGACCATAAAGAGAATGAAAAACATGAAGGAAAAGAACCATCAACACTTAACTGCAAAACCTCTAATCATACTGTCAAGGATATCAACGCTACTCGTACATACACCATCTCGCAACTAACTAACAGTAACAGCTGTAAATTTCAACAGCCTTCTGTGCAAATAAAAGCCAAAAACGCAATAGCAATGCCTAAACTATTATTATCCTGTCATTCAGTGCACATAAATTCCACAAAAGTCTGTTGCAAAACTGATGATATTGGAAGAGGAGTCCAACCCCCTCTCACTCACAGTAAATGTGTGATATCATCGCAGCTGGCTGTGGGCATGGGTGGATGAGATCCTTCGCCACTTTCAATGCAATTACTCGATAAGCGAAAAAGCCGAGGAAACAAGTGGTAATTACATCAGAGAAGAACCTCTCAAACAGGAAATGGCTGTCTGTTTTTTTTTCTGCACTCCGACACGAGTACGAGTACTTGCATGTAGTGGTACGAGTAATAAATATCCTTGCATGAGTGTAATGAGAAGGCTGGATGAAAAAAAAAAAACGAACTGATCCTTGCGGGTATATTTATGAATGCATTTCTACGTTCAAAAACATGATTATATCAGCAAGTGAAGCATAGGCTCCCTGGCTGGTGGTAAATAGAAAAATACAGGATATTGTGGGTGGGATGGTAGAAAACAACATTTCACCAATTACAGGCAATAATTTTTCCCTCTCTGATTGTGTTTCCTTTCGGCAGACGGACAATTTTCAATTGCTGTTTGCTGTTTTCCCTATATAAGGTGGAATGTACATATGTATATGTAACGAGTTGTTGTTGTAGAAGTAGTCGTAAAATACTCGCCATATCCACCCCGGCAATCAAGGGTACATCAGCCTCAATATTTACAGGTCCTCGGTCTTGCTGGAGTAGAGTTGCTGATTATCATAAAAAAAAGGGGAGCGATTTTATATCCTCAATCCTCATATGTAAGTTGTTTTACTATGGAAGTTAATCCTTTTTCGTCCTTTTATTCAATTTTTACCAAAGCCACTTCGTGTGCATATATTTGGTTTTGTCGAGTCGAGAATGACTCCTGACTGAAAGGAGAAGGTGGTGTAATAAAAGTTTTCCTTTTTTTTTTTGGAAACGTAAAGTTTTCCCATCTCCTAGTGTCCTTAAAAAAATATATACACATAGGTATACATCTCCAAACAAACTCAAAGGATACTACAATAGAGAATGATTTAGAAAAAGAAAAAAAAAATATTACAAAACTGAACTAGATTGAGAGGACACCGAAAAAGAAGAAGAAGAAGAAGTACATGGAGATATTAAAAAAGTTTTTTAATGGTGTAACCTTATCTTTTCGTTGTTAATAAACCAGAAGAAGAGCAGCACTCAGAGTGGAGCACGAAAACAAGAAGAAGAAGAAAATACACCAAACAGAAAAAGGATCACTTGCATGGCATACATACTTCGACCAACTACAAAACAGGGAACGTGAAAATGTTTTTCATTTTTTTGTAGTTTAAGTTCTCATTTGGTTCATGTTGTGTGAACGATGAGAAAAGTAATAAAAATCATAAAAGTAAATGGCCTGCTGGTTGGTGTAAAATATTGGGTGCGGCATTGACTAGCGGTGAGTTGGTTTATGTCTGGACTTTTTTTTCTTCTCTAAATGCATGCTAAAAGGTGTTGGGCATGCCGTGGGGGTTTTTATTAGCCAATCTGTTGAGAGACAACGTGGTCTGTGGAACGAGTTTCATTAAGAGCCTCCCCTGTCGGGAAACAGGATAAGGACAGCAAATAGCTACGTACACTAGGGTTGAGTTAGAGAATTAAGGACATGCAATTTTGATGTTAAATTGTAAGTAAGACTAAAAAAATTATAAATAAATTAAAAGTGTTGTTCCATTCGTATGTTTTGCGTGCCACTCAGCACCGCGCCACCCTGTTGTAACCAGATCAATATCGTCAATCTCAGGTTGGTTATCATTTGACCAAAGCCCAGAGAACATGTTGCGCCTTTGTGATTTTCAAAATAAAATAAAAACGTTACGATCAAGCTGGGTACGCACCCAATCTTCACCCATATTGTGGATGAAATTACATCTCTTCTCCCACTGTTCTCTATTTGAAAATTCCCACGAGAAAGGCTTTTCGAAATCCAAGTGTGGGAGAGTGTAATCTGAGTTGAAGCTATCGTTTTTTAGATAATTGCCAAGTATCCTGGCATGTCCATATGTATAATAATAATAATAATGTAAGGTCTAGGGGCAGAAGGTTAAGAATTGCTTCCAATCCCGCTGTTGGCATTGTTCTCATCGGCCGGCGCTGCCGGCCCCAGAAAATAAGGCCCCAGTGATCAAAATAAAATAAGGTCCCAAAAATGGGGACATATTTCATAATGAAATACAGTCCCATTTTGTTTGTGGAAATTAAGCCCAAAAAAATGAAAACAAGCCCAAAAAAATGAATGGAATAAAGCCCCAAAGTATTTTCGTATTGTTTTTATTGTCTTATAAATTAAACTACACCCCAAAAATTTACAAGAACACTTTCATTGTAAATTTAAGTAATCAGTATGCATACAAATCGCGCGATTTTGTTAGTTTTATTTTCTTAAATTCCCAAAACCTAAAATTTCCTCTCAAATTTTTATTTTTTATAATGTACATATGTAGCTAATAATAAAAGAAACATTAAAAATTATAGTATTTAGAATTTGAGAACAGAGACTTATAAAATTTTAGTTTTTGAGAATTTGACAAAATTAAACTAACAAAATTGCGCGATTTTCTTAGTTTTATTTTCTCAAATTCTCAAAAACTAAAATTTAATATTTATGTTTACATTATTTCTCAAATTCTCAAAAAATAAAATTTTATGTCTCTTTTTTCAAAATTTTATTTGAGAAAAGTGACTTATAAAATTTTAGTTTTCGAGAATTTGAAAAAATAAGACTGAAAAAATTGCACTCAAAAACTAGAATTTTTATAAGCTATAAATCATATGGACTTAAAATCGAAAAGAAGGCGACATGTGGGCTTATTTCGTAGAGCACTATTTCACGTTACCATGTAGCTGTTGTGTTCGTATTTTTTCTTGTTTCTTAGAAAAATAACAATAATGAAATAATGCACGAAAAAAATTCCTGGGTCCAATTTCATTCTCAGAAATTGGGGCCTTATGAAATATCACCCCAATACTAAAAGTGAAACAATGCCCCAAAAAATTAATTTACACCTAAGATATGTCATATTTTTGTTGTTATTGCACTGCGAGTATAATTTTGGGGCTTAATTTGGTTTTTTTTTTGTGGGGCCTTATTTCCTGCGGCGTAATTTCGCAGCGCCGTTCTCATCGCGCTGGTCGTACCAGTAGATGCTATTCTTTGTACTTTGGTCATATTCTTAAGGTTGCATGTATTGGTGGCAGCATCCAAAAGCACAATACTCTCCAGAAATAATAAATCTATGTATTAGAAATCAGCCCGGTTGTTGACGAAAGTTCCCAGAAATCCGATTTTTTTTTTTGTATTTAAATTTTTGGTCTATGTACTTTTTTCTCCACTGTTTGAATTGAAATGAATCGCTGCAATATTTTATTATGTGCCGTAAAATAAAATAAAAACGCTCTCTTGATACACATAAAAATGCATTTAAAAAATGGTTCATTCACCACTGTTCTGTTTTGCTTGAATTAGTTCTTAGGCACCCTATTAATAAATCAACCATGGACATTCAAATATTTTTATAAAGACAAATATTATGTTTACTTCAGCAGAAGATTCTGAAACACGCTGTTAAGCATTTTTCTTAAAATTCACTAATTGCATAGCCTTGAGAATTTCCGTTAAGCAGGAAAAAAAAACTTACGATATCTTTATTCGTTTGCAAGCAAAAAAGGCAAACGGAGCCACTATGCGACAATGAAACTTGCTGATTTTGTAAAAATGAGTATTTCGTTTTTTGGAGTCTGCTCTTTATTGGAAAAAGCAAGAAGAAATAGTTAAAAGAAATATTACTAGAAATTATAACCAAACATAGAATTATAATACCAATTCTTCCCGCTCAGTGAGGGTACCCACCCATCTTAGTTTTAAACCATTCTCTCTCTACTTCCAAATACCGGAAACCGGAACTACACATGCAAAACAACATAAGTAAGAGTCGTCTGGAACCATATACCCTGATTCCATCGCTTCATTGTTTTTTTAATTGCTTTATTTATTTACTCCTATTTTCATTGTAACCCAACCTGGATGGCTTTTCTAATTTTATTAAACCCTAAAACTGCAATTAAATTTGTATCTCGCTATCAGTGACAACTGAATTATTTTTCGCTTCTCAGAAAAAAACATCAAATTATTCAAAAACCGTTTAATCTATAAACATTGATCGGTTAATTGCTATTTTTTTATTTTTTATTTATTATATAAAATTTAAATTTCTATTGAAATGCAATTTTCTCAATGTGTTTGCTTATTTTGGAAATTTCAAAATGAAAATGAATTCCAAACATAAAAATCAATTAATCTTGTCAACTTTGCCGCTGTAATATTATTAATTAAGGTTTCGTGTTATTTATGTGGTGAGCAGCTTTATTTAATCATATTGTGTTGAAATTAAATTAGAAACTTTGTGTACATTTTCGTTGTGTTTATTTAGCTTCGAAATTGGTTTGGAGTTATAATTTTTTTTTTTTTTCTTAATGTTTTACTGATCGGGATAACGATTGGGTGGTTTCTGGTGTTTGTTTAAATATGCAAATATTTTAATTAGATTAAACATTTTGTCCGATGATAGGATTTTTGAATGCATATTGTTTCTCTGTTGTTGTTGTATTTGGAATAAATTCGTAATATTGCAGTGTCAACAAACATATTTTGAATAACAACCGAAATGTGGTTTGAAACACTCGATGGTGAGGGACCACTGAGTTTTAGAAGTCTATGTATGTAAATACAGTAACATATTTTCGAAATTACTTGATTTATGTTTAAAATAATAAGCAAGTCAGAGCTATAATTCAGTTTGAGAATATTCATACATAAATTGTTGACTTTATTACGTTAAATGTTAAGTTGGAAAAGCCGATTCAGTTTCTCTTCTATTAATTTGCAAACCTGAGACTGTGACACAAAATGAAAACGGAGAGACAGTAATTTGACAGGTAACTGCCCGAAACTACTTTCGGCGAATTTCAAAATCAAACTTTAAATCCGACTTTTGTTTTGCAAGTCCGAAAAATAATAATTGTGAGAGGGTGGATTTGGTCACTTACCACATCCATTACATCTAAATCTTCTGTTTTGTATGAAACAAGTTATTATAATTAATTTGCTGTCATAAACCATTAAAATAGCTAAAGTCGTTCGGGGCAAGAGTGCGCATTTTGGACTTCGGGCTTAGATTCTGGAAAATTTACAACAGATAACCAACAAAAGTGCATGATTGTGTAGTAGCTGTATATTTTAGGAACAAATTCATTAAAAAAAGTTTATATTTTTATTAACGTTTCATGTGCTTTGATCAAAAAAACAAAGTAAGTCAAGTTGCGCACTCTTGCCCCGAAGTCAGGGTAAGAGTGCGCAGAGGTATGGGTAAGAGTACGCAACTACATACTTTAAGTCACAGTTTTCGAAGTTTAAATGGTTTGAAACTGTGCTTTCACTCAAACTAAATTCTTCGACATCCTGCCATGGGCTGCTTCCATTTTAAATCATCTCCCTAGCCTCGCTGATTTGCTTTTATGTTATCATTTTCCTTTCCGTTTGTCGTTAGTAGATACGAGGCATTTTTCAGGACAAGCAAAAACAACAAGATAGAGCTACAACCTACCACCTACGACTATGATGTGCTCGTTGCATGTAACGACAGAAGATAATAGCCCAAAAATTGTAATTATACTAATTGTATTCTAATCAGCATATAAAAAGTTAAATACTGGGTAAGAAAGCACTGCGCACTCTTACCCACAGAACGACTGCGCACTCTTCCCTAGAGCTAGACGCTACTTGTTTTTCATTGTATTGAAAATCTAACGAACGAATAATATAACCCACTAAAATGTTATCGTAAATCAAACACACATATACACTGTTTGCCCCGCTTTCCTGATACACTTTTAAAAATTAACTTCTTTTTTTAACAAAATCCAGCTTTTTTTTTCTTGTCGTTTTTCGCAGAAGTTGTTCTTCATTGGTGGTTAGTGAAGCACACATTTTCTTATTTAGCGATTTCTGCTAATTCTTTCACAGATGGAGAAAGTGGCACTGCGTACTCTTACCCGCTGCGCACTCTTACCCCAAACAAGTCTTACACTTCAAAAGTGCCCCAGGCCTGTTCCAAGCCTCCCCCGGTTGCGGCACATTTGAACTTGTTTTTAAAAAAAATTAAATTATTGAATTCACACAAATGTTGGTTTAAATTGAAGCGTTATTTTACTGCTCAAAGTTCAAATAACTTAAAGACCAATATTTCAAATATATTGGTGCTAAGCAGCCTGCAAAGGAAAATGTGTTCAAAGGTGCCCCCTACATCTACATATATAAAGATTTTGTATGATTCCTTAACAAAAAAGGGGGCATAATAGACCAACTCTGGTCGCATTGCTAGCGGACATCTCTCCCAGATTCATCATATCATTTCATTTAGTGATTCAACTAATTCAAAGTGCATCAGTGGATTGAGCCCATTTTTAGAGCCGACCAGTGACTTTCATTTTCCTACGGAATACATGGTCCAATATCTAGAGACCCGCTGGGAATATGGAACATTTTTTTCGTTGTTTTCTCATTTCGGAGTCTCCAATGAATGTCATGCCATAAACATTAAGATTCATCCTAGTCCTAGATTCTATCAAAAAAGGCCAGTAGTGATGTATGTAGCTAAATTTGGCAACCACGGGTCCCTTAAAGGAAGGACTTTACATCAAAACGAAGCTAATCGAAAAGTTTACTTAGGAAATTTGGCCCATGGATGGCCACCTCTTATCGTTGAGAGTCAACAATAAGGGACATTGCATTGCATTGTATTATTATTATTATTAAATGGTGGCATGCACCGCCACCTTAAGGTCTATTGTGTTCTAGGCGAAGGAACATCCCACTCGTCATTGTTCTTGTGCGAAACTGGTTACAGAGAGCTTAGATCACACCTAGAGAATTGCATAGTTCATAGCACCTCATCCAGACTAATTTCCCTGATAAATCGGGCAGAGTGGCAGACTCGTACCATCATACCATCAGTCGCTGTAACCACCAAATAGCCATCAGTCACCATCAGTAGGTAGAACCAGTTGTAATTAAATTTTACCCACATTCAATTCATTATTCACAAGCACAGTCAAGCCTATTGGAAAACCATTCGCAGATGTGTCGCTTGTCCTCTCCAAAACAGAGGGGACGAAAAGGAAGAATTTAAAAACCCTTATGCACATAAATTTAATTTATTGTGGTGAACCAAACCATTATCAATTTTAAATTTATTCTTATAGTCCAGGGTTGCTTCCCCCGCTCAGCTTCAGTCTCAGACTGCATATCCTACATCCAGACAATACATTATTTTGTTTCTGATCGCCCAACCCACCGCTGTGGGCCCCTTTAAAGTGCACACTGCGGTAAAGTAATAAGTGATAAAATCCCACAAACTGTCCACCCTGGAGCAGCATCTGGTGCTATATTCGAATCTATGGCATCATTTTACTTGCGGTGCGACCCCATATCTGCAACCTCCTGCTACCAACCGAATGGGTGATTTCTGTGGCAGTAATAATAACTTATGCTTGGGAAAATCTGCTGCTTCCTCTCTCTCTCTCTCTCTCTCTCTCTCTCTGGCCAACAACCACAAAATAGCTCACTTTCAATATACGTAGCGTATACGAGTACATATGCACTAGTATGAAAGAAGGTGGCCTCGGCCGCCACTGTAAGCACACGACAACAGAAGAGACGATGATTTCAACCTCAAAAATTGTTCTTGCGTGAAATTAGAAATTTTCGGACGTTGGTTTCGCTTCATTTGCAAGTAACCGAGTGGTGCCTGTATACACAAGCCGTCAGCCAGCCAGCCAGTTGTACCTTCATAGTTCAGGACCAAGGATATGTACTTGATGTGAATGCGTGTTTCTGTATGTTTACATTACACCCGGTTGAATATGATGATGATGATGGCGGATGGTGGGGGTGCGGGTGGCTACTAATGTTCTGTCCATTTCCAATCTTTGATGGGAAATCAAAAGAGATTTGATTTGAGTGGACATATGATTTGTGTATGACACACACAACTCAGTTGAGAGCGAATTTAATAGACATTTCCTTCATGAGGCCTGTCGAAAACAGAAAACCGGGACAGGAATCATTACTTACAAGTAGAAGGCCATCAGGACTCAGGTATATGAGTGTGTGTGTATATATGAATGTATAATGGGCGCGGGAGGTTCTACCATGCGTACATATGCATTCAAATATGATTTAAGGACGCATAAAGTTTGTGCTGTATGAAGAGGGGGTGAATAAAATTAATAAAATTGAATAAACTCAATCAAGCGTATAATTGGGTTTAAATTTATATTTTACTAGAAGAAGGTTATATGCTTAAGATAAGGTTGACACCATGCCTTTGCTATGTGCGTGCTTCCATTCACGTGTAACCTTTTTATAGATATTTGAATAGAAAGCCTACGCATAGTTGTTTGTTTTTTTTTTTTTTTTTTTTGCAAAACAATGAGTCGCTGAAGGAATGGTTAGAAGTCGAGCATTTTAAAGTTGTATTTCAAAATGTTGATTGTACAGGGTGGGGCGAAAGTAATGTCATAATGTGAATTCGGTGCCATTTTGCTTGAATTTAATAAATTTAGTGTGCCCGCGCGAGAACTCTCGCAAGAGAAAATCATATCCCTAAAATCTAAACATTCCCTCCAACATCCAAACTTCCCATGGAAATCATACCGGAAGTGTTCATTCTTTTGAGAGTTCATTTCGGGTAGAATATTTGTTCTGATTGGTTTTTTAATTTGTTAGTATGTATTTATAAAGTGAAAGTGCAATTCGTCACTGCTCCAGGAAGTTCTCTTTCTTTTGACACCACATTGGTAATGATTCGTTGAGTGTAAGAGCCGCAAATGGTACCTATACCTGTTTTCATGAAAAGCTTATTTGAAGGTGTACAATTGTTGCATTAAAATGAAAAAATGATATCGGTCAAATGACCACGTCCCGAGTTGATGCACATTTGTGCTCGTTTTACAATATTTTGAATTGTTGCACGCAAAACATCTAACTCCAAATTGCTGATTTCTTCTTCAATGTTAGCTTTCAAGACTTGCAAGGTTTGAAGTTTGCTGTGGCATACGTGAAATTTCAAAAAGTACTAAAGGAAGAAGTCTGGCTCCATCAGATGTGGCCAGTTCAAATCGCCAAAACGGGAGGAATCGGTGATTTAAAATCTCCATAGTTTCCCGAGTTGCGTGAGCAGTTGTCCCGTCCTGCTGGAGTCAACAACGCTCAAGACCCAATTCAGCAACTTGCGGCAAAAAAAAACTCGTTCAACATCTATACGTAACGCTCCAAAAAATAAGGTCCAATCACTTTTTCACGGCAAATGCCAAACAGTCATTTTGAGTGGATTCTACATTTTCCAGAAATTGCCAATCATATATTATTTTTGTAGTATAGGTACCATTTGCGGCTCTCACATTTAACCAATCTTAACAAATGAGGTGTCAAAAGAAAGATAATTTCCTGGAGCAGTGAAGAATTGCACTTTCACTTTATAAATTTTAACTAATTAAAAAAAACAAATCAAAACAAATATTCTACTTAAAATGAACATCCAAAAGATAAACACTTCCCGTATGATTTCCATGGGATTTCCATCAGTTGGCAGATGGAAATCATATTGGATGTTTGGATGGTGGATGGGAAGTTTGGATTTTGGGGGTTGGATTTTATCTTGCGAGCGTTCTCGCATAGTATATATAATTAAATCGCTAGCGCAAGAACTTGTGATTCCTCCTGAGAGTTTATTTCTCCACCGATTTCAATGATTCTAACACTGATCGAAAGCTTATCAACTCAACTTTGTTCATCAGTACAAACAATTCATCATCAATATGTTCAAGTGCATATGAGTAAAGTTATTACGAAAAAACCTTATTACCTATGCCTACATACTCTGTTTTTTCATTCGTAAACCGTAAACGGTTGGAGGGTCGAGATTTCTCGCACGGCCACACTAGTTTTGTTTATTCACTTAACCAGTTAAGTGGAAACAGGCTTTGTCGCTCATTATGATTTCGGATACGAAATTATCCTCTTCTTGGACCAGTTTTAACAGCGCATGTGAGTAAATTAACCTTACTTGACGGTCAGGAGGCAGCAATTGATGAACGGTTTGTACTTTATAAGACAACATCTTCAGGTCTCTTACTAAAATTCGACGTAACGAACGTCTGCTGATGCCAAATTGTGTGCATCGTTGCCTCGTCGTTGTTTGTGCACTCCCTCGGACATCCTTGACCACAGCAGTGAAATTCTCAGTCGAACAAGCTATATGGAGTCGGACACTTCTTGCGACATCTCTAGTGGACCAAGTTTGCACGAGACACTTAGCCAAACGCTTAATTGTTCGCGCGAATTGAGCAGGACGACGAGGAGAGCGACGACGAAATTCACGCTGCGTTATGACAAAATACCGGAAATTGGTCCAATAAGCTGTGACAACAATTTCGCGTTCTTGAGGTGTGTATCGCTTTATTGCTTGCCTGTTGCTAATTCTTTATCTGTCTACAACATAAAAGTCAAAATACAATGACATTCAACGCCATCTGCAAAAATGATGGCACATTCACATTACGGCATTACTTTCGCCCCACCCTGTATTAAGAGGTTTTTAAAGAGTTCTGCACACTTCAAAACTGTGTAAAGGAACAAAAGAAAACCAGAAATCTGGCATACCACAGGATTCCACTAAAGTGAGCGTACTTTTTTACTCTGCACATTGGGAACACCATAATCCGTACATATGTATGTATGTATGTATTTCTAATTTTATGAAAAGCTGAAGCAAAGCTTTAGAGTTAAATAGAAACTGGTAACAAGAGTAATGTTAAAGACAGAATAGCTGCAGACAGTATGACAGGGAATTTAGGAACCACTATATTAGAACCCTTAAGTCAAGTTTTAAGCTCAGTGAGACAAAACTATGTTCAACAGAAGATGACTAGTGACCGGGTAAAATTGTGAGTATAATTCAAGCAGAAATATTAGCAACATTTAGAAATGATGGAAGGCCACCGCGTTGACAGAAAGTACAGCAATCGGATTTCTATCTTTAAATTTAATCTTTGAAAATAGCTTCAGGCACTTGGCTATGCAAGATAATGGAAGATGCAGATTTTATAACGAACGTCCGATCCCTTACTAGGGAACTTCGGCCACCATTTCGTAAAAGAAGGACGAGGAGGAGAACAAGAGGTTCATGACAATGGTTGGCGGTGCGCCTGTTGACAATCTGATCCTGATTATATACAAAAACTCATATTAACATCGACATAACAATTGGAGTCTTGGCGGTCGCAGAAATTCTAATAATGGTGCGAAATGCTCTTAGGTTAGGTTAGGTTATGGGGTGGCGGCTTAGCCTCATGCTCTTAACTTTTGGATAAACCGGCACCAAATAAAAATCTCTACCACTCTTAGAGCGAGAATTTATAGTTACCAGGCAAGGCAGTCGCTGACAAATAAGTGAAGCTCAATAGCCGTCGAAAAGGGGATATCTTGAAATAGTTGTACTACTCATGGAATATAATGGAAATGGCTCCCCTTCAATGAGTAACTTGGAAAGCACTGATGACACATCGCTTTAGTCTTGCCAGGAGGGTGTCGATAGAGGGTAACGATTCTACGTTTCATACGGCTTAAATATAAATGAGACTATGAAGTGCTCCGAACTTGCAATCTCAAAAGCAAAGCTTTAAATCAATGAATAAGCTCCTCATACCACTTCGATCGATCGATTCAGGATATTCCAAGTCATTCTAAAATACCCTAAAAGCCTGCCCATACAAATCCCAACTTACATCCGTCCTCCACTCGAAGACTTCCTTCAATATTGCTTCACCATCATACCACCACATTGACGTAAATTTCACCTTAATCAGACTTAACGCCTGCCAACTCCCTTAAATTGCGATAATCCCTCACAATGACTTCCCAACTTGAAAACAAATAAAAGTTTGGCTGGAATTTTTTTTTCCCACTTCTGCCTTCAGATTCCCGGTTAAAATTAAAGCAAACTTTCTTAAACTCATTAAAAAGAACAGAAGGAGACGAATTTGTGTTCTTCATTCTTTTTTTTTTTTTTCTAAATATTTGCTCCAATTCCTTCAAACAAAAGAGCACAGAACGGTTCTCCTTTTTCACACTCCTCGGTATTCCTGCTCACCACAAGAAAATTCGAAAAAAGGACAAAAAAAAAACAAAATCTTGATCTTTACAAAAAAAAAACCGCTATTCGTGCAAACAAAATGTTGGCGCACACACTCGTTTCATTCACCGATAAAGTGGGTTATCACAGATGGAGGTGTAAATAGCGCGCACAAGAGCCAAAAACCGCGTAAGCCCTCACAATACAACAATACTTCTCTACAGGCACCCAATACAATAAGGTAAAATATACATATATACCTACATATAGAAAAAAAACAATGACAGAAAGGACCATGGCAGCAACAGCAAGCAGTCTCACTCCAGATATCCTGGTAAATCCTTTATTAAGAATGTGTACATTGAATCTGGATTATAAGTAAGTAGCAACAGCAACAGAAATGCGACTGCTTAAGGACATAACACCGAGAGGAAGGAAAGACTTAAAAAAAGAAACTTTGCCAAGTAGGTACTTCGTTTTTTTTTTTTTTTTTCTTTTTAATTAAATACTGAAACATTTTCTTATAAGAAGTTTTCATTAATTGCATCCGATAATGAAGGAAAATAATATTCGCGCCATTATAATGCAATCAATCGATGGTTGAGAGCATAGTGTCAATTCCAAATTGTTCAAACTGTCTAAGATTAATTAAAACTGTCAATTAAATTAAGAATTCTAGTCCTTGATCGAAGGATAAAAAACAAAAACAAAGTCAACTCCCACAAACACTCAATTTGCGCTTGCGAATAAAAAAAAAATGGTGAAAAAAAGGTCACAATATCAACAGAACACACAACACAAATGCAAATAAGGAGTAAATTTCATTATTTGTTCTAGATTTTCATCTACAACTCGTGTAGGTATTTTTTATTTTCATATCCTTTGGTCGATATGACGGCGCTGTTTTTTTCATAAAACGAAGGACACCCTGTTTAAATAACTGTAAATTGAAGGGGGCGGGAAAAGCGGGCATCATTGTCATTGTCTTCGAAATGATAATATTGTTTCAAGGGTAATGAAAAATGTGTGTCGAGCGTAGGACAACAACCAGACAAAAGGATAAAAGTGGATGAACTGCTGACAGACTTGGTTATTTGTTCCCATCTCCTTTGGATGACAATTCCTTTTCCACATTCACATACGGAGTACTCATTTGAGTAGGGCGGAGAGGATCCTAACAAATTATTTATTATTTTCACTCGTACGTTTCTCGCTTTGTTTCTCGTCCTTCTGATTAAAAGAATAAAAAAAGGAGCAAAATAAAGGAAAGAAAAACAGAGAGGAGAACTGATCCACTTAGCGATTGCCACAATATTTTGCCTCTCCATTTTTTTTTTACCTATTTTCTGTTAGTAGTCCTTTGCCATGACGGCGGAGAGGCGGAATTCATTTGAGGATTTAAATTTAATTGCTGGGAAAAAAAGGACATGAATGCGGAAAGGAAGGAGGAGTATACCGTGCCATTGTCGTCGGTAGGTTAAACTGTGAATGATAGAGGCATTTATTTTTTTTTTGTTTTTGGTTTTGTTTTAAGGAAGTTAACAATGTGGAATTATGGAAATTTTCCGCATTTTTGCGGAAATCCTCTAAAGGATTTTGTATGTGGTTGGGATTTTAATCTCTACATCTTTAAATATTGTGGAATGGCGGCAGCGGATGAAATGGGATATTTTTTTTTCGTTGGTATACTTGAGGAATTTCTGGAAGGACACACCAGGAATTCTCTCCATACAAATTGAAAGCGATTTCAGCGTGAGTACCTTAATTTAGGGTGTGAGTTTGAATTGGGCTCGGCGCCCACTAAAATGGACTGAGTGAGGTATACGAAAATGTACATAACTTCGAATAAGGATGGCATCTTAGTAATGTAGGTAAGTATATTTAAGGTTCACGTTCAATGACAACAAATAAGATATAAAAGAAGACAGCTTTAGGCAAGGACAAATGATGGTTTAAGCCAAACAAAGGACAATGACGAAGGTCAAAGAAGCTGCAAACGACTTAAATTTCATACACACCAACGCTAATGGCTGCGAGAAGTTAGGTTATGGGCGAATTTTTTCTTTGGTTCTCATACAAAAAAAAACAAGTATACGCCATCGAATTTCTGTAAAGTTCTCTTGTTTTATGGAACTGTTAAAATATGTCCTTTAAAGTTTAAAGAATCCAACGATGGAATAAACAGAATGGGAAAATGGAAGCATATCAGATAATGTTCAGAAGGAAAGAGAGTGCGATGAGTCCAAAAGCAGCCTGCTTTGCATATGAATGTATGTCGCGGTTAATCAAGCGCACAGCCGGGATATGGTATCGGTTAAGAATTTATAACATGGAATTTATAATATGGAAGTGCTTTTTATACAATACTCCAGTAGTGGCCAAACATTCAGGCTATGTGTTCGACTTTTCGCTGAAATTGGTAACCCGTTCTACCCTCCCAATATTTTTACTTGGAAGAAAATATATATAAATATGGATACACCATAAGAAGGTCACTAGTCAGAATGGATACGCACAAACTACTTGCGAAAGATTGTATCCAGAAGATTGAGATATGAAACTGAAGAAGGAGAAAAGCAGGAGTCCCACAAGGTTCAGTACTGGGCCCCCTGCTTTGGAATATCATGTACGACGGAGTTCTGCAATTAACATTGCCATCGGATTCGCAGACGATATCGCCGTTGCTACTTTTGCAAAGAACATTTGCGAGATACAGTCAGCTACGAATGGAGCAATTAACCTCATCATAAAAAATAAATAAATATTTGGCTTCAGCAGTCCTAGGTAGAACCAAGCCTAACTTCCCGCAACCATTTGTGTGTGCGCGTTATATTTTTGCACGAATGGAAGGGACCTACGGTTTTTGCCGTCTCCGAACGGCGAGTTGGGAAGCTTTACATGAAAAATGATACTCTTGAATGCTTGTCAGGCATTCGGAAGAGGTGGGCACTGTGAAAAACTTTTTTAGGTGTTTGCGGCGGGATTCGAGCCCAAGACCGCTGGCTCAGTAGTCCTAACCACTTGCGCTACGGTGCCCACCAAAGTCTGGCTCATCAAAGTCTGGCTAATATCCGCCGACCTTGAATTAGCAGATCACAAAACGGAAGCTGTCCTAATAGCCGGATAATATGGAATACATGGACATTAGGGTAGGAAGTCAAACTATCAGATCGAAAGACTCTGTAAAATCCCTGGGTGTAATACTCAACAATAGACTTAGCTTTAAGCCTCACATCGACTATTCGGGCGAAATGGCGTCAAAGCTTCGGGTAGCAATTTCTGGAATACTGCCAAACATCGGAGGATCCGGATATGTTAGAAGAAACTTAAAATCCAAGGTAGTAAACTCATTCCTGTTATACGCTGCCCCCGTTTGTTTGGGCCCTAGCGACAAAGGAAACAATGAGTTATCGTCAACATATCGACTTAGCGCACTTAGGGTTATCAGTGGCTTCAGAATAATTTCGGACGAAGCAGCCCTTGTCCTTGCAGGAATGGTTCCCATCAATATCCCTGCGGACGAGATGCAAAGAGTCTATAATAGAAGAACTTCTAGAAACCAAGAAGCGACTGTCATCAGAAGGGACAAGGAAGAAGAAAAAGTGACTTCAATGACCATGTAGCAAGTTCGGTGGGATACCACTACGAAGCACCTATAGATTGATCCCAACCATAGACGTTTGGACAAACCGAAAACACGGAAACTAACTACCACTTTACCCAGTTCCTTTCTGGTCACGGTGGGTATCGGAAATACCTACAACGTTTTGGGCACAATAGCTCAAATTACCCAAATCAGGACGAAGACACAGAGCACGCAGTACTCCACTGCATACGCTTTCTGGGACGGAGTGCAGTGCAGTGTTGTATCATTTTTTAAGGATTGCGTATTTGTTATAATGTATTAATGTATAGCATATGCGGCGGGATCGACTGTAAATGCATTAGCGTTCGACCAGTCGACCGCGGTCTACGGTTTGGTAATCCATTGCTATACTCTATACGTGCTTTCAAAAGTTCAACAATTAACCCATACAAAAACAAGGATATAAACTGTTTTGTCCAGCTAACCTTAAGAATAGTTATACAGTGAACTCTCTCATAACTGGACACTGACGGTACCGAAAAAATTGTTATGAGAGGTGTCCGTAACGAGAGAGTACACTGTATGAACTTTATTTTGATTTTGCAATAAAAGATTACGCTAAAGAAAACACAGCCCTGTCTCAATCAGTTACCCTCCACAGGCTGAGAGCCAGCTAAGTAAGCAAGTAAGAAAAAGGAAATTCTCAGGCACACAATGAGTTAATCTAGTATGCTAAAAACCAAGTACTAAAAGTCCTTCTTGTTTTAAAAAATTATTGTAAGTCAACTTTCAGCTCCTAATACCCCCTGTTACTTTGCTTTAAAAAAACTTGTTTATAGTCGTCCGTGACTAACGTGTAAAAAAAGGTGTTACATTACAAACCATACCTTTCAAGACTAAAGGTCAACCGCCAAGGTATAGGCGGCATATACCCACCAAAAATTTCATAAAATCTATTAATTTACGATCCGTGAGCACAGAACAAATGTTCTACTTAAATAATCACTTCAAAGCGAACCGCCTTTCATGTTAAACACCCTCAGCTACCGCCACATCCACCAACAACCACCATCACCTTTATCTTCATCCAAAAGATTTATTTTATCGGAAAAACAGATAAAAACAGGCACACTGCCCCCACCCCCCTTTAACCCTGTACATTAAGTACATAATTTAGCATGTACACCAACAATATTTCATATAAATAAGCTAAGCAATTCTTTTCGCTTCTCCTGGACTTTATTTTATTATGTTTCGAGAAAAACCCCCCAAATAGGAGAAAAAAAAAAAAACAACAAAACAACATAACAGGGCTAAAAGAACATCAATCAACGCTAGCTGTGTGTGTTCGACGAGGGGCCCCTTCATGAAGTCATAAGTGCGAGTGAGTATGTTTTTTGGCGTTTGGCAAAAGTCAGCAAACGCCTAAAACTGCCACGACCGCCACAGGATCAAGCCACCCATGTGATGTCGTCACCACTTTAACCAACCCACCTGCTGACATTCATTTGGCAGCAAAGAGAACGAGCGCGTGTTGGAGTACTCTAAGGGCACTCAGGTGTCAAGTAACCGAAATTAATTATTCCGAATGTGTATAGAAAAACGTACATAACACGCCCAAAAAAAACAGGCACCAGCCCTCCCATATAAACACCTTGTTCTTCTGTTGCGTACCTAGTGTGTTTGTCACAACAACGGCGGCCATGTGGAATTTTACGCGGGCTATTGTGGTGATTGCCCTTCGACGGTTGTTATCATTAAACCATGACCATTTTACCACCCATTAGGAGTACTTAAAACCACCCTCGCAAGGACTATTATTGATAAGTACGTATGCTAGTATAGAGCGGGTCACCGCGCCACCACCTTTTCATCATTTCTTTTTTTGGTAAGTTTCAAAAAAAAAAACTTACGACTGCGAGTATTACTTGAATACTTTCCATGCTCAAACCCACACACATACACGCATATAGCAAGAGCTGGGAAAGGTATTCATTCATTCATCCAGGTGGGGTTCGAGTTAATTTAATGGTCATTATGTAATTGCATAGCAGCGGAATACCAATGAAGGGGGCGGGATAAACAGCCGCCACTTTTTTTTTGGTTTCCATGTATAGGTCATTTGCTGTGGCCATATGAGGACTTTTAGAACACTGCTAATGTTTCCTTCAACAGAAAGGATCAACGAAAAAATAGAGAGAACAAAAAAAAAAAACTCTATTATTCACTGCCCATATAATTTGCGAACAGGACGCGGGACGATGAAGTCATAAAAATTACTTTGTTGCGGAGTTGAAAAGTTTTCGATGAGAAAATTGCTTAATGTTGCAGCATAGTTGTGCATGGAAAACTTTGAAAAGAAGAAACACTAAATGGAAAATGAAGAAAAAAAAAACATAAAATCCAATAAGACGACAATGAAGTGTTGGGAGTAGGTATAGGTAGGTTTCTACTCTAAGACTATTACTTTTACCTACATAACACATTGTAGCTGGATGGTGTTAAAGCAGAAAGCATTTTAAAGTAGTAAATTCGATGGCACATGGCACTAGCTTGACAGAGGTGTGGAGCCTTCACCATCATATGGTGCACAAAAGATCCTTTGTTTGCAGCCACGATTTGGTATGTCACGAACTTGGCTAACTTTGCAAATAAATTGGCTTTTATTTAGAAAGTCCATATGGGGCAGACAAAGTTGATCTGTCTTGAAACGTTTAGTGCTACTTTTCCACCAGAGTCTGGCAATGTAATCGTTCTGATTTCGTCATCCCCACAACTAAAAGGTAAAAGACTTTCAAAAAGAAGCTAAAATAATCTTGCTACTTTGTAGTCCTTCTAGGGACAGTAGATACAAGGTTAGAGCGCTTTTGATCCAATCAGGTACAGATCCGCCTGGTGGCGAGATATGTATGTACATACTCCGACTTTTCATCTAACATTAGTTCTAAATTTGAGTGATAGCTTTGAAGTAGAAGGGCCTTCTCATACGACATACCTAAGTTCAGCTTGTCCTGTAGAATCGGTATTGCTATTTATCAGCTACACACTTCCCTGGAATGTCTCTGTGCCCCGAGTGTAGGATGGGTATATAGGTGAATTGGTGAACTACTTAGCCATCCCTATAAGAAATGAGCGATAGCGATTAGAGGTGGTCTTTGATGTGGATGGGACTGATTCCAAGGATATCAAAATCGACTGACTATCCCAAAAAGGCTGAAAAAGTTGGAAGATATTACATTTATCTTAACCCAGGACAGCGCTTCTAAGACTGCCATAGTTTCCGCTACTTACTGCACCGATCAGTGAGAGGGAAGTAGAGCTTAAGTTTTAACCTGCTTAAGAAAACCCCCTCTCCTAGACCATCGTTTGTTTTAGAACCATCGATGTTATAGAATTGTTAGGATTTATCTACCAAAGCTTCCATATTATACCAGAAGGATCTATCAGAAATAGTGACCCGGAAGTCGAAATTGGGCTTTAGTACTGTGTATTCAAACTTTCGGGAGAGTCAAGTGACCGTTGTAGCAGACATGCTAGTCCTTGTACTTCCGGCTTGACTGTGTATAGCTTCTTCTTTCTTCTTAACGTAGCACAACAGTTCGGGACGACCAGGGCCTACTTCTCAGGACGTTCAGTTTTTTTTTTTTGAACGGCGCGTTGAGAAGCTACTCATGACAAATGATACTCTTTGAATGCTTGTCAGACATTCGAAAGAGGTGGCACCGTGAAAAAAATCTTAAGCCCGTGAAAAAACTGGTGACGGCAGACTAATAGGTTAAATGAAGCTGAAGCCCCGATTCGTTGTTAATGGCTTTCTTGCAAGAGTAGGCAGCTATGGTGGCTTTTGCACTCTTTCTAGCTAAGTTTTGTTTTATCCAAAATGAGATCAAGGTACGTACTTTGCTCTTTTGATTCTTCTGATCAGTCAGAAAATACCTCAAAGTTCAGGTTCACAGCTATTCAAAAGTGCAGAACCAATTGTCATCCGAAAGATCTTGGAGCGTTATAGGTTCGCCTCTTCGACAAGAAGTTTGCAAAAAATGCAAAATGCAATAAAGAACTTTCAAGCTATTGTAGTTTATTCAGGAAGCTGAAAATATAGTCAACGAAATTCTGGTAAATCATAATAGACATTCTCACGTTCCATTTTAACTACACACGAAGATCATGTTGAGAAAAGAAGAACTTTATGCCATTACCAGGACAAAATTAAAAGGGCAGTTTTAGAATCCCAGCAGATTAGGATAACGCAGCATTATATCGCTTACACACTTCCAGCCGTGGTGTTCACTTAATTGGATCAGAGTGTGCTTCCTGTGAGAAGCTGCTGAAGATGAATACTCATTTGTTCAAACATTACGACAAATTGTAATTTCTTTTAATTTTAATCTTTTATGTTCCGAAGTGTTGTAGTATTGTCTTGTTTGAGGTAAACTGGAGACTTTTTTCAGTGTCGATCCAGACCTTCAGCTGGACGATGTCATCCAAGCCACTACTCTTTAACATAACTGTGTAGGTATAGGTACATATTCGCAGATATAAGAAATAAGAAATAGTGTGCCTATTTAATCCTGTGGGACTACCTTAACCCTCTAACAGGCAAAGCTAAAATAATGATTGAAGGTAAACTAGAATTTTTGTCTAGGTCAGATATTGGCTTCAGATGCACGAATTTAGTGACAAATTAAGAAAAAAGTTATTAACTTAGCCACCAGATAAATAAATAGGAAGGCGGCCTCAGGGCAGCCTTGCCCGTTTAAGCCAAAAAAAATTAATTTTTGAACAACACAAATGGAGATTGCATTTCGAGCAAACGCAATGTGTTTGTGATATTTTGCAAAGCTTGTGGTGTGCTCTTTTTCTTATGTGGAAGGCGGTCCAACTGAACAAATTTCCTTATAAGACACAGCTATATATCTTCACGAAATTCGGGCAGCTTCAGAAATGTTTCCTCTGTATAATTTGATTCAACAGGAGATTTTTCAGCTTCGAAGCGACAATGCAAAATGTATGAATTAGTAGCAGCCATGTCAACCAAATGATAAAAAAAGCCTTATCGTTGGGTTTCTAGTCTTGAGTCGAATATGATATCGACCAATAAGACACCCATTAGGTAGACTGACTCTATCCCAGTGGCTATTATAATCACGGATAATTTGTGGGCAGTCAACTTCTTTTTCTTTCGATCGCAACGCGATACTCTACTTAGATGACTAGATTGGTCAACTCTTGAAAATTGCTCAGTACCAACATACGAGATATACAATATATTGCTGATAATCTCACATTTTTACTGTCTCTCCACAAATGAGTTTTTATGTCAAATATTCAATTGAATCTCTTCTATCTTTTTTGACATCTTTATCCAAAGTTGCAGTTTGGAATTCTGTTGGCTCTGATTGTTCCTAGAGCATATACTCCTCTCCCCGGAAATATACGAACAATTTTTTCTAAAGAGTTAATTTCATTATAAATTGATCATTTTGGGGTGATATTTCCTTTGGGATGTAATCTGGATTCTCGAATTCATCATCACTAAAATCATCTTCGTCTGAATCTATTTGGCCCGAATTGATGAAATCTTATATCTCTTCAACAGACTTTTTGGATATAGGAATCTACAGTGAAACCTTGGTAAGTTGGCCACCTGCGATGCAAGAATGTTTGGCCAACTTATACTTTCTCACTTGTTTTTATTTTTTTTACTAATAAAAATGAATAACATTATTGTGTCTGCCAGGCTTAAAATAGTTGTCTGCCTTTTTGATTACAGGTTTATAATGGCATTTAAAAATGTTAGCATTTTTTCCAACCTTAATAAAACTATGTCATTTACCCCTTATTTTCTCGATCTTCTCCGTAGTCTGCCACAATCTTCGTACCTCCCATTCTTAGTACATTATTCAGCGCCATCAAACCAAAAATCAGCTTTAATAAAATCACGTATTTCTCTAATATTTTTTAACTCTTTGGCCCCCTACCGGCAGCCGCCCCACTAACGGATAAGTGGCAGACAATGCGTTTAATGTTTACTAGCTGTCCCGCCCGTGTCTAAAAAATATAGTGTTACTTACAATACATACGTTTACATTGTCATTTAGTTCGAAAAATCAAAGACAGTGCGAGCACACCCCAAAGTTTGCAATCTACCAATATATACAATCCACAAGTGTGGATTGTAAGTATTTGTAGTTTGAATAAGTGACATTTCGCAAGAAAGTGGCGTTTGTTAGTGTTTTTATTTTTGCATTAATTTAGATAATATTGCGAATTTATTAATTTAAAAATCGGCCTATAATAGGCACAGGATGTTAATGAACTGGAATACGAAGTTTAACTGCATTGTGTGCATTAGTTTTTGTGTTTATCGAATCGTAAGATTGACAGGTGAGAGCGTCACATTGAGATTTATATATTAGCATGATTTGTACTCAGACTATACAATGGTACCAACTACAGTGGACGCTCGATATAGTGAACATCGATATAGTGAACAATCCAATATAGTGAACACAAAATATTTTATACAGGCTATTCTAAATAGTGTTTGTTTCACAGCTTGTGGTTATTTTTAGTGCAAGAACAAAGTGCGTGTTGCTTATTTTGTTATTTTTTGAACCATATTCTTTGTGACCACGTCACTTAAGCACAGCTTAAGTTTGTTGTATTTTTGTTTTTTTAAGTACCTGAAATGTATTATGTTTTTTTACGGAAGAGTTGTTTTAGTTAAAAATAAGATATTCTTTCTTATAAATATTGGCATGTTTTTTAGTAATCGCAAAGAAAAACTGTAATTATATTCTATTTTCGATGAATTGTACGTAAAAACATACACATTTTGATAAAATTTGCTTCAAGGAGTCCACGCTCGTTACAATGGACAATCTCGCTTCAGTGAACAGGCCTGGTTTTTATTAGTTCACTATATCCAGCGTCTACTGTATTTTCTTAATGAACTGACGTTACCATTTTTGTCTCTGGCTCTCCGTCTATTAGTGTCTTTCAAGATTTTCGCCTTCATTAACACAAAAAAAAAAAAAATAAAATAAATTAAATGAAGTTTATGTAATAGCTGCCTCAAGGCAGCCTTCCCTTTTATAATGTTAAACAAATGAAAAATAAAACATATGTATTTCCTCTTTCCGATGCACAACATGTTTGAAAAAAAAAACTCAGCCAGCACTCCCGGAAAGTGTTCAACAAACAACACTTTTCCCGCAAATTTCATTATATTGTGAAAAGAAAACTTAATTTCTTCCTTCTCTTGCTTTCGACAACATAGGGGAAGCAGTTTAAAACAAGCTAAAGTCCAAATTACAATCAAAGACCTTTGAGAAAACTATGTGAGCAACAAAAGAAAAGAACAAACACCCAATTAGAGAATTTCTTAAAAGAAAAACTCTCACATCAAAAACAAAGAAAAAGAAAATATATCCGAGTATCTCCTTTGATTACTACTAGAAGTATCCCCCCCCCATCTACTGTCCTTTTTCTTTTATATGTACAAACATACATACACATTTTGTTTCTATCTCTGAACAAGAACTCTGAAAATGCCCCGAAAAAAAAGAAGAACATTTTCTTGTACTGCAGACATACTATAATGGATACAAATTCCTTCATCTATCGTCCGCATATCGAAAAGATGTTTCAAGGAAGAAAAAAAGAAAAACCGAAATAAAGTAGCGAATAAATATTTAAAGAGTCCCCTCTGTTCAAAAAGGAGACTGTTGGCATTTTTTTTTTTCGATTTCATTTTTTAATTTTCTTTGCGAATTAAGCTATTTTCCACTAAGAAAAAAAAAATAGATAGAAAGAGATACAAAGTCAGCAGATTTAGGCCAAAGGATCTGTCTACGAGGCGGCATTACTGGTGAGGAGAACAAAAAAAAAAAAAAAACAAGAAAAGAACAAACAAGAAAATAACAAAGTCTATATTTCAGCTCTTCATCGGATACATATACTCGAATACTCGTATCAGGTTTGAAATCATCCCTAAAGGCGCGTATAGCGCCGTTTAAATTAATGTTTCCTTTTTCCGCCGCGAATACATAATTTATAAAAAAAAAAATTAAATAAATAAAGAGGGAGGTACAAACCCATCACACGAACCAAACCAAAAAAAATATCGATATCAAAGAGGACCAGAAAATCTGTTCCATCCTTCGAAGCAGAACCAAAGGATGATAGGGTTTTCCCTCTTCGATTTTCTTTTCTCACCAAAGATGTACAAAGAAAAAAAAAGGAGAAAAACTTTTTAATTTGACGGTATAAATGGAGTTTTTGGTTGACAGTCAAATTACTGTTCCATAAGATACTGTGTGACAGTCGCAGATACTTTCTGTTGCTATTATTATGTGTGCGTCGCGTCGCCGCCCGCTAAACAAGCGAATAAGTGCCGCGTTTGCACATCGCAATCGATTCTGATAAGAATAATTGAAATGCTCTACAAGAGTTTTATGCTCTCGTATAGAATTCTAAAGGATGGGTTGAAAGTGGTTTCTGTTTAATTGAATTTGAAGTGGGTCTTGTACAGAAGGGTGGTGGATGGTAGATCCAAGAGCTGGATGTATTATTCAAGACAGTTTTACAACCCCGCTAAATACCTCTCGTTCTTTGAAGTGCTTTTATGAACTGATGATGGTTAAATGGACTGAGAGAAGCTGGCACACAGAAAAGGGTTTTTTTTTATTTACTCCTTTTTTGTTAATGAGCCAAAGAGGGATAATTTCTTGTTAAAGTATTAAATAGACCCACCAATGGCTTTGCAGATGATCATATTTGGTTTCAGGACAAGGCCGGTGAAATTAAGGATTGTGTCCCTTTTTTTCTTTCATCGTAAGTCTTAATTGTGTCAGTGGTACTCCGAAGCCACATTTTACGGTTTTGATTGTAAAACTTTGTTTTTTTCGTCTTCAACTCCGGCGAAACTAAGAAAAGTTAGTCTACCACGTTGGTATTTTAAATCAAAAATCATCACAATCTAGATGCCATTTCAAATCAACACGACGATGACGTCATCATGGGGAGTAGAAAAGACGACATCCTTTAACCACTAACTTTTTCTGCAGGATTTCCTATATACTCTTGAACCCCCGTACATCAGCCACAAAAACCGAGACACAAAATGACTGACTGAATGAGCAAAAATGTTGAATGTAGATGGAAACTTTTTAACATCAATTCAAGAATAAATCCTTGTCTTTGTATGTGTGTATGTGTAGGTAGAGTGGAAAATTCCTCAAGTTTTAGTGGTTAGTTTATTCAGACCTCTTAGATAACTTGGTGTGCTGTGCTCGTATGTTTGCGGTCTTTTGGTAAGGAATGTCCTTTTCTGAGACGAGTGTCGGAGGCTAAAGCATAGGATGACATTTTCGGTTAGAAAATGTCACTGCCTTGACAAAAATTCGATGCAAAAATGCAGTGTACAACAAAAATGATACTTAAAGGAAACTGCAAGTTTTTAATTTTTTTAAATACACTGAGTTACAAAAAAAGTTGCGCAGTCATACTTTGATAATTATGCCGCTATGTTTTTGCAGAACGTTATTTTTTTAGTTTGGCGGTATATTTGTGTGTCTGTTTGCATAATCTGTTTCCATTTTCCTTGTGATATGGTCGCCCCAGAGCAACATCTGCAAGGGATGAACGATATTTGGTGATTTAAAGCATTCGAGATCGTCACTAAATAGCGGTTGAGCTGTCTCACAGACTTAGATCCCTTAGAGGGACGGATGTGAGTGCTCAAACGATGAGCCGGCGATTAGTGGAGAGTGCCCTGAGAGCAAGAAGACACAAGACACCACAAGCGACGTTGGATGGAATTTGGTCGCCTTTACCAAGATTGGACCGAGCCGACTGGAGTAGAGTTCTTTTCACAGATGAGTCCAGGTTTTGTCTGCGCTCACCAGATGGACGTAGCAGTGTAGAGATGTTTAGGTGAGAGATACTCTTCGGCGACAGTTACCCAGAGAGAAAATTTCTGGGGAGGTTCCGTCATAGTGTGGGTAGGAATTTCCATGCACAGAAAAACTAAGCTGTGCATCGGAGAAGAGTCGGTGAACTCCAGGTATTATATCACCAACATTCTGAAGGAATATGTGGTTCCATTCGCAACATTTATTGGAGAAAACTTCCTTCTGATCTGATGCATGACAATGCTAAGCCACACGTTGCCAGGTGCGTTACCGAATATTTACAAGAAGTAGAAATCGTCCCATCGAACACATTTGGGACCTGCTGGGCAGAATGATTAGGAAGCGACCTGCCTTTCCAGAGACACTCAGTGGGCTGAAATCTGCTCTGCTCGAAGAATGAAAGAATTTGGACGACAACATCGTAAGGAAACTTATTCAAGTATGGCCAGGCAGATTAAAACTTTATTAGATATTCAGCTAGCAAATACCCATCACTAAAGGAACGAGGATTCTTTAGGAAAAAAAAAAATAAAAACAAAAATCTTAAATGTTAAGTTCTGAAGCTTTTGCCCATTTCGTTAATTTATGTTTCATTTGTAAGTTCTTCCATTTTTGAATTTTTTTTTTATGTGTAAACTACTTAGCTCTCGGTATGGGCAAAATTTTCGCCGTTATTCGTCACGCGTAACCAAACTTGGTATTACTGCGTTGTCTGTATATGATTCTCCTAGTACAGTAGATTAAAAACTGTTTCAACGCGCATCACGCGGGACCCACTGGACGGATTTTGATGAAACATTGAAATAGTGATTGCTTAAGTTCCCCCTCAACACCGTTTATAATTCTTATCCCCGAAAATGGCATGGTTTTTAGAAAATGGTGAACAAATTGCATATTTGAAAGGAAAATTATAATCATTCAGCCCTAACTGAATAATGGCTTATCGGATGGAAAAACAAAAAAATAGGTGAAATTAGTAGATCTGTCCCTGATTCATTTGAGATATAAACATCCTCCTGCGTTGTCCTGAAGCTGAGCAACATTCAAAACAATTATTCCAATTTTCTTTCAGTGGAGATCACTGCCAGCAGTCGAGCAGCAGTGGGTATCGTTGCAATAGTGTGTGTCTGAGTATATGAGCGCGCTCTAACATGATAATATGCTTTGTAATTGTACTTCAATGTGCTACAATCATTATCACCATTTGCGGCTCTCACACTCAACCGATCTTAACAAATGAGGTGTCAAAAGAAAGAGGATTTTCTAGAGCAGTGAATTGCATTTTCAGCTTATAAGTATTATTAACAAATTAAAAAAAAAAACGGTAAAAAAAAATATGCTACCCAAAATTAACTCTTGTTATTTTAAGTGTTAATTTTGGTTCATATATGTATGAACAGTAGATTCCGCTTTATTGGGACAGCGGATAATCGGGACAGCCGCTTAACTGGGACAAATGATCAAGAGCAGAACAGAACAGATTGGTTTTTTACTTTATTGTCACATCGCATTATTGGGACAGCTGCTTAATTGGGACAAAATCGGTCTGGACCGAAGTGTCCCAAATAAGCGGAATCCACTGTATATGTATTTGCTATATGGAAATCATCTGGGAAGTATTTGTTGTGAATTGGTACGAAGCCAAGGTAATATTGCCCTTGGCTGTGGCGTCGTCAGGGATAGTAGCTATGTTTAATTTAATGTGGTAAAACTTCTAATGCAATATTTAAAATGCCCATAAAATTAGACCACTGAAAGTCTAGCTAACAACATTCCCTTAAACAGTGATAAAACCCGAGTTTTACGTGACTGTTATCTAATTGTGTCGGACGAATGCACTATGGCATACCGTAAGGCAGTGGAAGCCGTTAACAGAATCTTACAGGATATACGACAAAATGATAGACCGATAGGCGGCATAGAATACTATTTTGCGGAGACTTAAGGCAAACGTTGTCAGTAGTGGCACGAAGTACAAGAGCTAACGAAGTAAACGCCTGTCTGAAAAATGCAAGTTTCTGGTCCAGTGTTACTCAAATGTACTTGATCGTCAATCCAATCGCACAATATTTCTCTGATTTGTTACTTAAAATTGGTGGAGAAACGGTTCCGAAAGAAAATGGCCAAGTAAATTTATCACATTATTTGTGCCAAACAGTATCTTCTACCGAAGAATTTATCTCATCCGTTTACGATACATACATATGTATATCGCAACTAACAAACCGTGAGAATTCTTGGCTTTGTGAGCGAGCTATTTTGTCGTCTTGGAATGATCAGCAATTATGTTAATAGCGTGATATTGGCATGTGTTGATGGTCAAAATGCAGAATACATTTCAATCAACCCTTATGGACTAAGAAGTAACAACCAGCTTTCTGGTAAAATTTTTAAATTCTCCAGTGGGCTATTTCACAAATTTATATTTAATTTTTTTCTGATGTATAAACATCTTAGCTCTCGGTATGGGAACATTTTTTGCCGTTATCCGTCACGCGTAAATCACACACAAACGTATGTTTACACATCAAATTTCACGAGTACCTGGTACTCACGCCTTTATTTTTTACATGAATAACTTATTTTTATGTTAATAAACAAAAAAGTATTAAAACAGTTTTTTTTTTTCGAAATTATTTGAAACTATCGCAAAATTTCAAGGTGCGCCACTTTTTTTGTAACCCAGTGTATGTATATCTTTTGACTGGAAGGTCTTACGAACTAATGTAATAGACCAACAGACTAAGATCCTGTGTGTGCGAAAAACGTTAAGAGTATCTTTGATTTTTTTTTTGTTATTCTCATCATTTTGGTGTAATTACCGGATGTCAACAACTTTCGCAGCAGAAAGGAGAAAAATATCTTACTCCGAAAATGAATTCAAAATGACGACACAGAAGCAAAAGAAAAGACAGGCGTCGACAGCACACCAGAGGTTGTCATAGTTTTTAAGTCAAAAAAAAAAAAAAAAAAAAAAAAAAAACAAGGGGAAAAAAGACCTGGTTCGTCATTTCTCTTGGTTAACTTTTTGTCCTTTTGAAAGGATCCATGTTTGAATTGATGTATCTATAGGGTCATACACATTAGCATGAGTTTCCTAAGTTTATATCTGAGTCTAGATTGACCGCATTTTTGTGTGTTGAATTCCACTTCATGTCCTTTTCTTTTATTTATTTTCGTATTTCGTAGAATGTGTGCGTGTTTGCTTTTCTTTCCTTTAAGCACACTCCGTTCTCTTATCCCCACCTTATGTTTGTTTTATTTTTGTGGATTCCTTTGATGAAGGTGTCTTTTGCGTGCACCACAATAGACAATCATAGTAATGATGATGATGATGAAGGAATTTTCAGAGTCACTTTTGTTAATCAAAGGACTCGAAAAAAGGTTGATGAATACACGTCACGTCAGGCAATATGCCGACGACTGCGGTGACGGTCGACTTGAGTCCTTCGTTTTTACCCACGTTACCTACGTGTGTTTGTTTAAATTCCTCATTAATGGGTGTTTCGTTCCTAAGCCCCTTTTAATGAGCGGGGTTGCCTTTTTAAAGGATCTTATTGGGATCAGTCTTTATTGTGCCCTTTAATGGGAATGCTGGGAATTTTCTTTTAAATGGAATAACATGACCCTCATTCGGCATGAGTAGAAAAGTGGCAACTTACGCTGGGGGAAACATTTTTCAACCATTTCTTTTCTGAATTTAAAGTACAAAAAAAAAAACGCAGCTTTGGCTCATACCATCATCATTTTACTTGTTTATTGAAAGACGAAGAAATATTTAACTCTTAGCATGGATCTGAGCACCGTGGTGCAGTGGTTAGTGTGTTGGACTACTATACAGTGCTGCGCGGGTTCAATCCCAGCCCGGGTCCAACACCTAAAAGTTTTTTCACGGTGCCACCTCTTTCGAATGTCTCACAAGCAATCAAAGAGTATCATTTGTCACGATTGAGCTTCTCAATTCGCCGTTCGGAGTCGGCAAAAAACTGTAGGTCCATTCCATTTGTGCAAAAATATAACACACACACACACAAATGGTTGCAAGAAGCAGCCCCAGGTTCACCCCAAGCTGAAGCACCATCTAAAGTAGGGTTGGGTACGATATCCCGCTTTTTATAATCCCGTTTTTTTAAAATCCCGCTTTTTATAATCCCGCTTTTTTATAATCCTGCTTCTTATAATCCCGTTACGAGATTAGAAAAAAAATATGCACTAACTTTTTATTCATAACTCGTATTATTTGCAACAAACAATAAATGCAATATAATAACAAATGTGTATAACAATTCAACGAATATGCAAATAAACTAATAATATTCATTTAAAAATAAAACAATAAATGAAATAAAACTCAGAAATTGTACATTAAATATTTACATACATTGAAATATGAAATATTAATGGAACAACCAAATTTTTTGTATGTACTTACGACGCATAAAACCTGATTTGGACATATTTGTCAAAATTTTCCGTTTATTTTTTCGTTTAAAGGAATTTTTCTTATTTCTTTTCTAGAAAATGGAACAAGCAATATTAAATTTTGGAAGATGACTTTGTTGAAAAACTAAATTGGGATGCTGAGAAACGGGCAAAGCGGGATTAAACGGAATTTTAAAAAGCGGGATTTTAAGACGTGGTATTTTAATAAAACGGGATTTCAGAAGGCGGTATTTTAAAACTTTTTTTTCAGGATTTTTAATAAACGGGAATTTAAAAAGCGGGATTCCGATACGCTCCCCCTAAAATAAAGTAAGTACGTAGAAAGGAAAATCTTTCAATTTTCAACTCTTTGCTTCCGAAAAAAAGCTTTAAAATGCAGTATAGATATTTGTGGTGATAAAGTCAAATCACAAGAGCAACTAAAACTTAACATGTTTGCCAAGAAAAACTCAAACATTAAAAGAACAGGCCTATAGGTGCTTCTTTGATGTACCCCATGCAAAAGCTTGACATCATGTTGAATAGTAGATAATGGAGCAATACATTTTGCTAACAAAAACCCCAGCTTGTTGGCGTTTTGAAAGCCGAAGCTGCTTCTATCTTTTGATTTGAAAAGCTGACGATACCTATATTTATATATCTATACATATATGTTTGCTTGTTCGTACCGTATGCGAGGGCGCATCGCTCATCCAATTGTGATGAAACTTTGGTAAGTTGTTGTGTGCATACCATCAAAGATGATAGGATAAGAATACGCTCGCTAGGTGGCGCTGGAGTCAAGCTATTAAATCCATAAAAATGAATGTATGTATGTATTGTTTGTCTTTTATAGACTCGGAAACTACCCAACCGATTTTGGTAAAATTTTCAGAATACGATTTGCTTAATATACAATACAATATAGCATCAGTGCGGTTACTCAACAACTGCTGGTTTTGGTACCTGTCATACAAAATTTCGTCATTTCCGGTGAAATGCTAATATGTATCATTTTGATCAATTAAAATAGACAGACAGACAGATAGACAGACAGACAGACAGCCAGATAGAAAAATACCTAGCGGGCACATTTTGAAAAGATAGGTGGAGCGAAGCGCACCGGGTTAGGGCTAGTATATTTATAAAAGAGACTTCCGTCCGTATGTGCACTCAAAACTCGAGAACGGATCGTTCGATTTTCAAGATTTTGAGCTTGATGGATTCGTATTGGCCCAAGGAAGGACACTATGGAGGAAAATCCTGAAAAATTTCTGAAAGATCCGGTTTTTATTTATAAATAATATTGCTTCCTACTACGTCCTTTCTATCACACTATTAGCAAGTATCGTGTCTGTTTTAGTGCACGGGCAATGCCGCAGGGCGGGGTAACAACTAGTAGATTTATAAAAAGCAGAACAAAGCCGAAAGAAGATACCCATTAGGTGCATGGTAGTTGTTTACCTTTAGAAGATACATTACCGAATGTATCTATGTGTGTACGAGTATTTGTTGACCAAGAATTGTACCTCCAATACAAAAATACGAATATCTTAACACCCTCAAAAGAAGAAAGCTACACGACAGTCCTTCATCGGGTATATAATAGAAAACCACAATTCAACATCATCAAACTAACCGTTATAATCAACTGGAAACGTCATCCAATTTCTCCTTTCTATCGCACAAATTGTCTTCATCAATTTAATACCATAAAAGAGACTCTACCTACTGCTCTACTGCATCGAAATTGATCCACTTTACTGTCATATCCGCTGGAAAAGAAAAATCAATCATGCTCATTTGGCCACATCTCATAACGTGATACCACTGCCATCATCACCGCCAGTGCTAGACTCCTTATTTCAATGCGCACCGAAGGAGTCGCTGCTCCACAAACACAATTTTGCCATTTGGACCGATTCGATTCGATCCGGTTCGGTCCGGTCTTCTGTTAATCCAATTTCGAAACAAAAACTCCGGTCTTATACAGCCACAGTAGTCAAAGCCATCGCAGGACATATACAAATGCTCATACTCATAGCGCTATCAAGGCAAAACTTGATCTAACGTGCGTTGTTGTCTCCTGCATGCGAAATGGACCACGAACAATTGAATGCGTTAAAGGAACAGCCAGCCGTTGGTACTGACACCGTTATCGTCGTACGGTGCTGCCGCGCCATTTTTAGAAGCAAAAACGTGAAGCATAATAAGTTTGTGGTTAGGCAGCGGCGCTCATGCCGACCGTCGAGTGGAATAGGAAATAGGATATGCAGCTCTTCTGTTCCTAATTTATGAATTTATTGCGAATATTGCCGGTGGTTGTGGTGGTGGTAGTGCTGGAAATGCAATTGTGTGAACTGGATTAATGGGAGTGTGAGTGTGCAAAAGTATAGCTAAGGATAGGAGCCCATTAAAATGCGCGACATACGTTTCCAGTTGTCATGATACGTTTTGGTAGATGTCACAGATTTTTTTTGTTGGGTTTTCTTTTGATAGATAGAAGTTGGATCGAATCCAATCTGTTTTCCGTCGATATATCCACTCTTGAGATACTTTGAGTTTAATCGTGAGGTGATTCACAATTGAATGCGTACAATCGCTATTAGAAGGGTGATCTCTTTAAAGACATTCCTTCATACATGAACACGTTATATTTTAAGATTAACGACCGCACACATCCTCATATCAGAGGAGCAGATGTGCACACTCCGCTTGTTAGGCTAGAAATATACATTAAATTCCCCTTTCAAACGAGCAGATGTGCGTATCCGGCTCGAAGGACCAAATGTAAAACGAATACAAATCGGGTGAGGGTTTGTAAGAATCTGAAAGGAATCTCTTCCTTTTCTTAGTTCGGGGTACTATTCGAGATGTTAAGTCTCTCTCCAAGTAAACTGTGCAATCGGACAGAGTAGGCCATGTTCTGACAACTGACAGCTGAGTTGAGTGGGTAGTCCAATTTTTTCCAAAACAAACAGAGCTTATTCTAAATGTACACCTTTGTTTAATGTATAGATGTTTCAATGTTTATTAGTATATGCCCAATCCAAAAGCAACAAATCCTATGAATAACAGTTAATCGTCGTCCCTAAAAAACCACGCACATTCCCATAGCGCTTCATAATTAACGACCACTCGAATGATGCTAACAGCATTTGTGTTATGGAACAGTTTTTCCCATTATAAACGGCATAATTTCCAATTGAATGACCAATCCAACCCATTTAGAGCCATCAAATTGCAATTTAATTTCAAAACAGATAATAAAAATGCACTCAATTTGGCTTTGGGCAGTTGCCTTTGCTTACTCCTGTTCCAAAGGTAAATTCGTATAGTAAAACAACACCCAGAACTTTTACTATCGACTAGCGGTCCTTTTATCTATCAATTTAAACCGCATAAAATAATCGTTATCTTTTTGGTCATTTGATAGATATCCGGTACTTAATATTTAAAAATAACTCTGCATATAGGTACTGACATGATGGGGTGTGTCATTTAATATAATTGACCGAAATGACAACATTTGGGAACGGTACGAGGGTCTGTCAATAAATAACTTCATTCGATATGAAAGACAAGTTTGTGTTTGAGTTTTGTACTAAGTTGTTTAACATATCTCCTCGAAGTTCAACGCAGGTCCAACGTGTCTCCAGCTTTCCTATTCCTTTCCTAAAGTGGCTTTCTTCAAGCAGCTTGAAATATGTACATAGTTACTGACCGGCTGGATGGATTTTTTATTGCACCAACATTTTTGCTCAACCAGGAAAATTTGGAGTTTCGGGAATAAATGGAAGTCCGAAAGAGCCAATTCAGGAGAAGAGGCTGGAGGCAGTTGTTCAAAGCGCATTTTAAGTAATTTTTTAGGGTTCCGCACCCATATGGTAAAACGGAACCATTACACTGGTCAACACTGGTTTTGGTGCCAAGAAGCTGTTATTTGTTTTTAACTTAGAACCTAATACTGATTAAATAAACAGCAAAAAATTCGATTTCCTACGTGTTGTTTTCTATATTTTGACTTGTACAGAAAAATGCAAATCTACCTAAAAAAAACAGCATTTATTACATTCTTATATGCATAAAAACTTTATTTTTCATGAGTTTCGTGAATAAGGTGTTGTGGGAAAATCACGTTGCATCCCCCCGCAGCAGTCAGCCATAATATGCCGATCTCATCGGCCTTGGTACCTCTCTTCCATAGTTTTTAGGTGCTGGTGAAACCGCTCGCCTTGTTCTTCACTATAGGATCCAAGATTCAAGATGACTGTGGAGGTAGTGCGTTTTGATGGACATATTACATGCTAAAGTTGTAAAGAATAAGGCTTTGCACATCCGTACAAAAAACAATATCATTTTCCGAATGGAAAAATGGTAGCAAGTCTTGCTCTCTTGTGCGATAGAACTTAACTTTTGTACTTGACGCCAACAAGTTTTTTTCTTTTAATCTAAAAGCCAATACTTCTGCAGATTTTTAAGGTAGTTCAAGATCCCTTATCAAATCATTTAATTCTTCTTGGGTAAAAGGTTTTGGCTCTGTAGACGCTATTCCGTCGAAATCACTGTCGCTACTCAACTCATTAAAGATTTCTTCAAATGATGGTTCACGGGTAGAACAAAATGTAGGAACAGGTACTTCCTCTGATTGTGGTAAAGGTCTTCTAGCCGATTCTAAGTCTGGATAAATCATTTTTTTAACGTTAACGCCGCGCAAACTAACACAGCAGAAGTAACTGTTATCGAAGTGTTTTTTTGTCCTTTCTATTGCATAAGCACTCTGAACCTCATATCCAATATGGCTTCTTTGACCATTGACCCACTGTCTCAAGTGTTCATGGCACATTTTACAAACAATTTGGGGTATCGCCGGCTTGTATTCACCCACAATTTTCGACTTAGAGTAAGAAAAATAAGTACTTTTTATAAAATCTGTTATAGAGGTTTTCTGAACTTTTTAACTGTGTATTCGCCACAAATGTAATAAATCACATTTGGCTCATTGAGACAACTTCTTCGCGATGAAGACATAGTATTAAATACAATTTATTTATAGAAATGTAGCGAAAATATAGCAAACCGCGCAACCAGTAAGGACTGAACCGAATAAAATCTGTAAATTTTAATAACGGCTATACCTCCCATGTGTAAATAATTAAACACCATTTTGTTCTCAAATTGTCTTTCATACTCTATAGTTTCAGTTTACATTTGATTTTTGTAAAATGCAGTTGTAAATATTTATAAACGATGAGTCAAGAGGAACGCCGTAAAAAGAGTATCGACAAATGGCTCGAAAATCCTCCGCGACCAAACTATTTTATGGCAAAAAATTTGAACGTAGCACGTAATACAGTGGATTCTGTTATAAAAAGATATTTGGAGACGTTGAATATTAGGCGAAAACAAAAAAGTGGAGGAAAAAACGGAGCACGTGAGAGAAATTTGGATAAAAAAAATAGTGGGTACGATCGTTAAGAACCGGGCCATGTCATCCAGAGATGTTGCTCGAAAATGTAGTATCAACCAAAGAATGGTACAAAGATGTGAAAAACGGGTTGGTATAAAAACGCGGAAATAAACAAAAAATACCAAAAGTTTCCGAGAAGCAAAAAAAAGCCATAAAAACACGAGGTTATACGACTTGATTGGGCACAAGAAAGCCTGCTTGATTTTGGACGATGAAACCTACGTCAAAGCCGACTTTAGTACTCTTCCAGGTGAGCAGTTTTATAATTCTTTTGAATAAGAGATTCTCCCACAATCAGAAACATAGATTGGAATGGAAGAGTTCGGATCGAAATATCTCGTATGTCAAGCTCTTCGCCAATGTTGACACAGAAGCACTTGGTTTGTTACAACTGGTACAATTACCGCGAAAGTGCACATCAATGAGTGCCTGAAAAAACGGTTAATTTCATTTATAAACAAGCACGAGGGTTCAACATTATTTTGGTCAGATTTGGCTTCAGCTCACTATGCTCAAGCGACCAAAAACTAGCTTGTGGCCAAAAACATAGATTTTGTCCCAAAAGACATGAACCCACCTAATGTCCCACAGTGTCGTCCCATTAAAAGGTATTGGGCCTTGGTTAAGAATAAATTGAGGAAAATTGAGCAGTGTGCTAAGGACCCTAAAGATTTTGCTATTAAACGGAAAAGAGCGCGCAGAAAGGTCTCGGATGTCACTGTCATCAACATTATGAAGGACATTCGAAAAGAGTTGCAAGAGAATGGGAGCCTAAATAATTTTTCTGCTTTGATTACCTGTAAACGAATTTTCAAAAAATATAGTTTTTGAAGCAAATAAAAATTATTAACATGAACTATCACAAAATTTAGTTTTTTCACTATGAAGTTTCCAAATTTTATTCGTTTCAGTCCTTATTCAAATCTGAGGGTAGATCCAAAACTACACGTAAGAAAAAAAAATTAAAAATATTTTTAATTTTGGAAATGCGCACCTAATACAAAATCACTAACGATATTTCGGCACAAAAAAATGTATTTGTATTTGTTGACCTGTGTTATTTATTCCTCATTATAGAACACATTACGGGATGCATGAGCCTATTAACCGCATGAGTAAACTGTATAATTTAAATGTAAACTTTCTTGACTTTAATCTTAACAAGATTACACTAAAAAATGTATTGCGTAATGTAGTCCCTCGCACATAAATACTAATAATGTTTAAGATGTATTTTTCTTATTTTTTATTTATTTATTGCTAGTGGTATTGTTGTAAAGTAGCGTAGCTTAACCACTAAAACCAGCACTAAATGATGAGTCTGTTGATGCATATTTTGCACCGGCAAATCTCTGCTTGTGGTTGCTGCTTGTATTAAGCACACCACGACACAGATCTGATAGTGTAATTAAGTCCACTTCGCGATAGAAACATCAAGAATCGTTCTTCCTAGAAACTTGACACACTTATACATTACGGTGGTCCACATACATGGACAACATATTACTCAAAAATATTGTGAAACAACTATACAGGGTGGGTAAAATGTAATTTCAAAATATATCATGTGGGCTCATAAGCATTGATTGGCTCTAACAGTTCCGAACAACAGTATTGTCATCTTAAACCATAAGACTCATGGATGTGAGAAAAATTGGAGAAAAATCATTTAGAATCGTAGACTCAAATCATTCAATCTTAAGTTGCATAAATTCCAAAACCGCAAACTTGTTCATGTTGCTTACCTGCTACAACCATTCCCTACGCTTTCCACCATTCAAACCGATAAAATAATATGTACGAGTGTATAGTGTGTCATTGCCAATTTTAATTGACACAACCCTGGTTGACAGACAAAAAAAAAACTAACATGTACAAAGAAAGGAAATCAGCAAATGCGCTGAATGGTGACATGATTAAAAGATACCGTCTTTCAATCACCTACCACTGCTACCGCACCGCATCAACCGCACAAAGCAACACAAGATGACAACAAAACGTCAAACTTTACGCTTCACAATACCGTCTAACGATAATTTACTGTGACACAGCACAATTCAAGAAAGAGGACATCAACAAAACAACACTGCCTCACCACCACACCGACAAATATGTCATTCGTTGCACAGAATACACAAAAAAAAAACATGATTGTCAACCACACAAAGTGGATGGCAACTTCAAAAGCTGCTGCTAACAACTTGACACATAAAAAAAAGCGACAGTAAAGAGGGCGCCAGGGCAACACTCGGTAAAGCAACACAACCAACCAGCCCACACGGGCCCAGCAAAGTGTGAAAGTTACACTTTTTTCTTTGCTGCTCTGCTCCTTTGCTTTATCTTCATCGGAGATGGAGGACACTGTTGCATATTGTTTTTCTTTTTTGCTGTTTGTCCAGTCCTATTGTTTTTTTTTCTCATCAACCACAGAAAGGATATAGGAAAACCAGCGACATAGAGGATTCGCGTAGGTCTAAGTCTAAAGTGGAAATTTCGAACAAAGGATGCGTTATTTTATCTCTAACACCTTTGAAGTGGCAGACAGATAGAGCTAAAGCCGAAATTGCAGTTAAAAAAAAAGGACATAAGGACATAGAGAGGCGACAAAAAAAAACCATTTAAACGATAGCTTGACCATGCTTTTCTCACGAGAAACACGAAAGGACACACTCTTTTTATTTCAAAGGTTTGGACTTCCTTTGAGCAATTTGGTTTTAGTTTCGACACTTTTTTTGACAGTGCCGCATAGAGACGTTTCAAAAGGATATGCATTTTTTTCACAGAAAAACGAAGTATTAGTGATACGGGCCACGTCACCGTAAAACGTCGGTATAGTAGGATAGTCGTGGTCTTGTGGTTAGGGCATTCGTATGTTGATTGTAAAGCTGGAGCTTCCAATACGAAACCTTCGTTTCACGAAGAAGTAAAAAGCAACCAGCTATGACAACAGAAGCTCTGGTTTGGGACCACGTTCAATGTAAGGCGTTCTAAAACTGCTTAATATACGAGTACTCCTGTGAGTTGTTCAAAATATAAATCGGCTGACTCTATACTTGATAGGCAACCGAATGTATAATATCTAAGTATTGTTGACAGTTCTTAACTATATGTCGCCGTCAATTTTGTTCCACGCTCCGAGCTCCTGCACGCCGGGATATCGAAGACTTCAAACAAGTAAAACATAAAAGTAGGAAAACCTAATCCAGTTGGATTCTATGCCACAGTGACAAGTTTCAGCTTTGAAAGCTTAACAAAACCAATGGACTTCTTAAATGCGGAAAACCCCACGTCACGTACGATAACTCAAAACATCTAAAGCTTTATTAGAAGATGTATAACCACGGGAGCTGAGGCAAAAGATTGAAATGGATGATTTAAGAACTACGTGCACGCCGTTGTCGACAAAGAAATTCAATTGTACTCCGTACGTTATTCGACATATGAAATCGCTTTCCAGTCCCAGTACGCAGTCGTAGAAATTTGTACGGCAAAACGACGCTATTTTCAACTCTTACTTCGAGATAGTTAAGGGATCCCGCTGGAGTGAACACAAGTCTCAAAAACGATTACTAAGTGGGGATACGACTTAAATTGAACATAACAGCACTATCTTCTTCTTCAAATGGAGCCGTTTTTCCGCGATGTCGTCCTTCAAACGCTCCAATAACGCTGTGTAATAGTCGCTGTTGATGGTTTTTCCCTTTTCAAAATAGTCGATGAAAATGATTCCACGCGCTTCCCAAAATAATACAGACGCCATAACTTTGCCAGCTGACTGTTTAGTCAGTGCAGTGCACTCGGCTGACTGTCGATTCGGGATTCCGGAGTGAAATGATGGAGTCATGTTTCATTCATTATCACATATCGACGCAAAAGTTCAGGTTTATTACGATTGAACAGCTTCAAACACTGTTCAGAATCATCAATTCGTTGTTCTTTTTGATCGATTGTGAGCTCGCGCTGCACCCAATTTGCACAGAGCTTTCGCATACCCAAAAATTCATTAACGATATGTCCAACACGTTCCTTTGATATCTTTGGAGTGTCAGCTATATCGACCAACTTCACTTTACGTTCATCCGAAACCATTTTTGGATTTTTTTGATGTTTTCGTCCGTAACAGCCTCTTTTCGACGTCCACTGAGCTCATCGTCTTCGGTGCTCATATGGCCTGTACGGAATTTAGCAAACAACTTACGCAGAGTCCGGATAACACTCATCAAGCCACTTTTTGGTATCAGCAGCATTTTTTTTTTTTTTTTTTCATAAAAAAAACAGTGTTTCATTAACACGTGAAATTCCTTTTTATCCATTTTTTTTTTTTTTTTTTTTGAAAATAACAAAAGTTGCTTCACTCAAAATGCTATATCTCACAAAACTGTCAAATTTATACACGTGTCTTTTGTAGGTTGGTACTAACTAAAAATGATATGGATGCAATTCTAGTGGCGCCCTCTCATAGGAATAATACAAACTTTTCAGCCGAACTGTTAAATACTAGAAATGCTTAGAAATACTCTCTCAATAGATCTTCAAAAAATTATACCTCGACGATGCATCTTGCTACTTCGTAGTATTTCTTCGACATTCGCATTAACTTTTTAATTTGCCAGCACTTGACAGTGCTTTTCATTTAATATTAGTGATAAGTTATTCTTTAGTTTGGTTTGGTTCTTTGCTTTGGGTAGTCTTTTGGGATCACGACGTTATCTAGAGTGACAATATCTCGAAAGCACAATATCTAGAAAAAAAAAAATCTATAATGAAAAAATTTAGAATGAAAATGTGCTAGAATCTCGCTCGTTTGTTTTTTTACACACTTGTTTTTATGATAAATGGGTTAATCCATTAATTTAAATTTTTAAACACCCTTTGTTCGTAACGATTTCGTTTACTTTCATATTAATTTTTTTTTTCGGCAAACAACGTTGTTCTTAGAGACCATGCCAAACTATACTTAATTATATTACCTGCCTTGCCTTATGTATCTGCTGGCATCTTATGCACATGGATAGTGTTGATTCTACTTCAGAGAAATTCTAGATCTTGATTGAATACGAATTTTTGAGACAATAGTTGCAATCGCGTGCGCAAATTCATATTAATTCTAGAATTTGGTCTTTTTACATTTTTTTTTTATGTGTAAACATCTAAGCGCCCGTTAGCAAAATTCCTACTGGAGTAATTCTGTGATTTCGGGGAGTAATTCCACGATTTCGGGGACGGAGTTCCGAACGGTTACGAAATCTGGAACTCAAATTTCATAGCAGCGCGATGAAATATTGACATAGTGCCCTAACTCAATAATGGCTTATCGGATTGAAAAACAAAAAAATAGGTGAAATTAGTAAATTTGTTCCTGATTCATTTGAGATATAAAACATCCTCCTACGTTGTCCTGAAGCTGAGCAATGTTCAAAACCATTATCCAATGCATCGCCCACAATTTTCTTTCAGTGGTGACCACTACCAGCAGTTAGGCAGCAGTGGGTATCGTTGCAATAGTGTGTGTATGAGTATATGTGCGCGCTCTACATGACCATAATGCCTTGCATTTCAATGCTCTGCAATCATTATCACTATTTGCGGCTCTCGCACTCAGCCAATCTTAACAAATGAGGTGTCAAAAGAAAGAGCAGTGATTTGGATTTTTAGTTTATAAATATTATTAACAATCTTGCATGTAGAAAACCTACAACCTATTTACGAATAAAATGGCTACCTACTGGCCTCTATTGTCCTAGTGGCATCTTGTTCCTAAAAATAAGAGCTACTTTTCGTGATAGAGATCCTGATAAATATTAAGATTAAGTGTAAACAAATTGTTTATATTTATAAAATCAGAGTGCATTTCGTCATTGCTCCAAGACATTATTTTGTTTAGCCACCTCATTTGTGAATGTAGTTACGTTGAAATAATATTTTTCTATAATAACTTCATTCATATGTTTTTTTTTCAAAATTATTTATACTGCTGAAGCCTTCAATCACACCTACAAGCTGATATTATTTATGTAAGAACTTGGATGAAAAGTTTTTATAACCGCGGCGGTTGAGTAGCGCGTCGGTTTTTCTACTTTTGGCGCTGTATAAACTGAGTTTAGGGGTCCCGGGTTCGTTTCCTGGCGTCGACTGCTGCGAATGGAGTGGATTCGATGAGTATACATATATGCGATTGGCTTGAATTTTATCGAACATAGACTAGTTATAAACTACTACAATTTACTACTACAAACCCCATTCGCGTGATGTTTACACATAGCTCGGGACTGTTGGATGCAGTCGCATCATTTTTTTTTATTTTTCCTCTAGATTTTTTGTTTCTTGGTATCGTGGTTAAGCACTTTTTAAATTTAAGGCTTCCGAAATAGCATAGGTTCAGCACTAGCTTCGTGCTATTTGCTGCAGAGACTCGGAATCGAAAATGTTTGCAGCCCGAAGTGTGCCTTAAGGACGCGCATTTCAAAAAGCTGCAATTGCTCGGAAACGAAACCAGATTAGTTAGTTTTCATACTCAAAACTAAAAGTTAAATGTTTCACAAGGTAAATGTGAAAGCTTTTAGATACGTTTTTTCTGAAAAATTGAAAGCTAATTCCAAATCCGTTGAAACCACCCTCCTCCCTTTGTCAATGTATCAATGACATTAATGGTTATAAACAACAAGGCAAACATTTACCACTTCACAATCAAGAGTCCTTCAATTTCAGATTTATTACGATCATATAATTCAAGGATTCTACTCAACATAAGTAACATGTAAGTTTCTACGCAAACCAATTTTTTTTTTTTTTGCTTCAGGATATTCAAAGGCGTCAACACATGAGGAAACTTCCGTTAGGGCACTTACACATTGGTAAGTTGAGCAAATAAATCGTGTAAGCTATTTACTTACTGATATAAAAGGAAAAAAAAAAAAAAAAAAACAGAAAAGGAAAAACAAAGACAAACTTTTTCTTCCTCAAACTGAGCCAACCAAAAACAGGCAGGCAACAAAACTGTGAAACAAGACAACATTTGGGGCTCAACATTTATTGATCTCGTCCTTTCTTCGTTTTTTTTTTTTTTTTCATTTTATTTTCCCATGGCTTTGGCAATAATTCAACAGGAAAATACACAGAATTTAGGATTCAAGCAGAAGAAAAGAAACAATGAAACGTGTACCACATGCTTCGAATGGCATAGAAAAGTTTTGCCAGATAAAGAAAGAAACAGACAATCGAAAAGAAAAACGAAGTAAAAACTTTTTATCCTCACCACTCAAAAGTCCTTACGTACAATTAACGAGAGCAAACACACGGTTGCAATAAGAGATTCCAACGAAAACGAAATAGACTTAAAAGTATCTCAAAACTAATCGACCAAGAACGGAATAAATTAGTATCTATTACTCTACCGTGCGGCTTGTGATTCAGATAAAACAAATTCTCTTTATCGCTCTCTCTCTCACTCGCTCTGTATTTGCTCACGTTTATTTACGGACTAACACTTTTTCCAAAAAAGACTAACCAACGTAGACGTCCTCTACCTACAAAGTAGAGAACGTCCTGCCTGAACTTTTAGTGATAAACAGACTATGCACTCACGTATCTACGTGTGAGTATCTCGCCCTGGTCCGGATCTCCTCCTGCCATGAACACTTTTGTTGCATGCATTTTTCATAAGCCATGCTCGAGAGGCGGTACGTTACGTAGCCCTTTCTGTTGCTTACGTAATCAATCATCGAAGATGAATTTATATCCGTAATTGCTCTACCAAAAGGAAAACATCACATAAACTGAAGGACATACATACATATAAAAACCAGAGAAGTTGTCTTCCTCCTACGTAAGGCATGCTAATTGTTTGTGTTCGTGTTGAACGTAACCAAGTGCTTTCGATTTGGGATTTTTGCTTTTGCTTTACTTTTTGCACTAATAACACTTTAAACACTCACTCAATGGTGCTCATGTGCCGATAGTCCCAATTCAGAACGAATGCAAATGCAGAAAAGTCATGCAGGAAATATCACATGCACATAGGTACCACAACATCCTTGTGCCAACTTTTCTTTATGGCAGAGTAGCAAGTAAATTTCGCTTTCGTGATTGCCAACTCTTTTAAGTTTACTGGAGTGACCATAACGTTGGGATATTCCACATGCAACTACTCCAGATACCAAGCACACTTAACCAGGCACTCAGACAAAGGAGAATGACTGCAGTTCGTTTTGCATATTACCTAATTTTATGTATGAAATACCATAAAGAAAATAAACTCAGATAGATATGTGTTTTGAGTGCTTTAAGTGTGTTAATGGTGATAAGAGGTTTTAGAGGTTAATAGAAGAACATAAAGTTTTATTACAAGAAAAAAAAAATTATGAACTATAGATTACTTTTTGATTACCCAGAAAACATAAGATATATGTTTTACTGAATTAAAGCAGCAATTCATTTTGTTAGATCAGAATAATTGTAAGTTTTTAAATTCTTCAAATTTATAAATCTGAAAGTACACACTTTGGCATTCTGATCAATTACTACGAGGATCCTTTGAAGGTTTATATGAGTATACTAGGAATTTTGAAAACGGCTTTTATTTCTTTATCAGGGTCAAGTAACTTTTCATTGGACAATGGGTAATTTTTAGGTAAGTATTTACTATGATTACCAATTTATCAAATAAAACGGAAATCTGTATAAAAATTTGACAATGGTTAGTTTTTAGGTAAATAATTACTATGATTAACAAATATCAAATAAAACGGAAATCTGAATTAATATTTGATAATGGTCAATTTTTTGGTACGTGTTAATTTTTTGAATTCTTCAAATTTATAAATCTGAAAGTACACACTTTGGCATTGTGATCAATTACTACGAGGATCATTTGAAGGTTTATATAAGTATACTAGTAATTTTAAAAATGACTTTTATTTCTTTATGATGGTCAAGTAACTTTTCATTTCACAATGGGTAATTTTTAGGTAAGTAATTACTATGATTACCAAGTATCAAATAAAACGGAAATCTGTAGAAAAACTCAGCCAAACTAATTTCTAGATTTATCTACTCGACTCGAAAAGAATAGTAACTCAGATTAAATAATTTTTGAAAGAATTTCGACCCTATACAATATAAAATTTGCCTTTCTCATACGATGTAGCATGAAATAAATTCATTATACGATTTATCGATTACGTAACCCATTAAAATATTTATCGATTACTTACATTACTGTCTAAGCTGTTAGTCTTCTGTTTTATATTTTTGTCTTTCGCTTTCGATAGTGAAGTTGGTGTCTGTTTTGAATATACATATATGTAATTGTGTTTCATTTCATCCATAACATCAGTTTGAAAAATTCCCAACAATACACAACTCAGCGTCCCCAAGTATGTAGTTAATTTTGGACCCAAAATAATGCATGTTCTCCCTTGTTATTCCCAATTCCTCAAGAGAAATCAGCGTTGACAAAAAAAAATAACATTTCCTCTGCCGCAGCAGGACAAGTCCTTGGTAAGAATGTAACCACTAATTAAAACTAATCTTCTGATGAAGTAGTCGAGTGAACTCCACCCTTGAAGGGGGCACAATTCCGTTCCATTTTTTCCCGGAAAGCCCGCTGGTCCCATTTTCATCAAAGAAAAGATTTCTCTATTAACCAGGAACTAGAGTTTTCATAGCATTTTCCAACCGGCGGCGTACCGTAAATGTGCTAAGGAAATGATTAATTTTTAAAACTACATACTTTCGGGCAACAATGAATGATGGTGTATACATCCTTAAGAGCAAGACAGCGTAGGGGTACCTTAAGTAGCTGAAGTAAAAGTTGAATGACTCAATCATTTAGCAGCATGAAATTAATAAAACTAAGTCTGAATTACATTTTTAAGGGTTCGCTCCTAAATTACTGGTGATTGTGGAAATAATTAAACCACACTGTCAAAGTACACCCAATTAATCATGTCAGCCGAAACAAAAGGTTCGCTATTTAAGTAAGGTAAATGGAATAAAATGATTTACATAGCTACGTTATAATAATCATCTATACTTAGTTACACACAAAAGGAGGAAATTTCAGAATGGCGCCCAACGTAGTCACACATAAACATAAATGTTCGAATATCGTTGTATTTAAACCTTTCCATCTACAAATAATAGAAATAAATCCATCCGTAAATCATAGCTAACCACTCAATCAATATCAATTCCACGAAAGGGCCATACTAATTAATTGAAATCAAAAACCCATTCAAATTGAGTACCTTAAGTGATCCACCAAACCCCTAAGCAAAGTAGAAAATAGAAAAAAAAGGAAACCACAAACCCCAATACCTCAAATAAATGATTATTATTATATTTATAATTCACAAAGGGCCAACGCAATTATTCCAGAACCACTCTACACCAACAAACACAAACACACACACACGTCTAAACATAAAAAAAAGTAATATAAACATAAATATGCCGACGTTGGTATAACGAAATGATTCCCAAATAACGTACTAACAATGTATTTATAATCCCAAACCATCAAAGATACCCCAAGCCGTACATATAGATATAAATGCTCTTACATAAAACAAATTCAATTTCATTAATGCACACAACTCACAGGATAACAAAGGGAAACGGTAATAATATCGACAAGTCAAATCGTCAGGTGCTGCTAGTAACAAATAAATAGAGCAGAGCGGTGGGTAAGGAGGACGAAAAAAAAAACAGAAGAGAAGTGAAAAGTCTGAAGGACTCGAAGGTAATTTGGGGTAAACACTTCACGGCGTAATGTTCCTGCAGGGAAAACAGAGAGAAAAAAACATATTTTTTGTTGTTGTTTTTTTTTCTTGACTATTGTTAAGCTTAGTGGTTGCACGCTATTTGTAAGGGGCAACATCCCTTTGGTTAGAGAAAGTACACGCTAACGCGTTCTATTTTTAGTTCATAGAACTGCAAATATATAACAAAAACAAAAGCGGAAAAAGTGAAACATAAAGCAAGTGGCGCCCAACGCAGGGCAGTTGCGTTTTATCATATACAACACTGTGTATGTAGAGTATATAGAAGTGTTTTCGTCAGGTGTGAGGCTTAAAACAAATGGAGAGCACGGAAATGGGCTCTGTGTAAGCAGATAGAAAATAAATAGAAAACAGTGTAAGGAAGTTTAGCTGATATTCGATATTTCAATGAATAGAATATCGAGTTCAGACTCTATGTTAAATCCAGGGGGAAAGTGACTTTTAAAGGTACAAACTTGCCCAGTGGGATTCAGTGTACTGCAGAAATAGCTCGAAGTTGTTTGGAGTTAGAAAGCTTTAAACTAGGTTTACAAACTGCATCACATCTAAAAAATACTTAGCACTTCTATAGATATTGTCACAGTCTAGCCGATAGGTTGTTTAGGAAAAATTTTGGCGTTCAAACAAGAAGGTCTCTCTTTACGGGAAATTGGTCGAAAAATAAATCGCCATCACTCGACTGTCTCAATTTACCTCCAAGATTCAGACACGTATGGAACACGCAAAACAGGGGAACCAAAAAAAAAAATCTAAGCAGCTGGAGTAGGGCTACCCGACGTCCCCCTTTTTCATACCAAAATGCTGTTTGTCCCCCTTATTAAGTAAAATTCAAAATGAAAAAATATTCAATTCAAAACTGTTAAAATATTTTCATTAAATATTTTTAAAAAGATTCTCTATTGGCACATCCATTTGAAGTTCAAAATTCTTTCAAAGCTGAGCGTATCCACTCAGTGAACTACATATCACTTCACGCGCAAAAGTTTTCCTTCATCTGTCAGTTTATGATTTGTGCTGCTTCTGTCCTTTGTCAGTTTTTGTTTACAAATTATTTACAAACTATTTTCGTTTGCGTTTAATATTCATTTTTTAAGGAAAAAATAATTTATTTTTGTTGTTTTATTTCTCAATAATTTATATTAGTTGATTAGTTATATTTTTTGATGTTTTTTTTAATGAAAAATCGAATTTAACTTTTTTACTTCACTTTTTTTACACTGGTGTTATATTTTTCAAAAACATATTTTGTCTCGCGATGTCCCCCTTTTCGTCATTTTGAATCTGGTAACCTTAGGCTGAAGTGACATCTAGTGAACACGGCGAGTAATACAACGAAGAGCCTTGATCAATTAAAAGCTGAACTGGACCTTATAGTGTCAAGAACTACTGTACACCGAACAATTTTAAGGTCTTGAATTTTAAAGTATTCCAAAATAAAATCGGTGCCAAAACTTAGAGCTAATCACAAAGTATAATAGCTTGACGAGAATTCGCTTCGATAAACCTAAACCGCGATTGGAATAAGGTGAACAAAAGAGTCTTATTATGTTTCATTTTTAAATCCAAAATTATTTATTTTCAAGGTCATCTTTTTTGATGAGTAGAATTCCCATCTCGATGGTCCAGATAGCTCCCAGTGCTATTGGAGGGATCTACGGAAGGATCCGAAGTACTTTTCAAAGCGAAATTTTACGTGGTGGCAGCCTAATGGCTTGCAGTGCATGTATCCATCTATTGGCAAACTCCGATTAACTTTCCCGTCAACAAACATGAACAGCATATCGGAGTTCTTCAACAAAATTGGGTACCATTTTGGTAACAACATCGGGAAGTAGGCGTCGTATTCCAACAGGATAACGTGTCGATACACAAAAGCAGGGCTAGCAAACTATGGTTTTAACAAAATAAAATTGAAGCTCTTGGCAGGCCAGCAGGATGCCCACCGGATCAAAATCCGAAAGAAAACCTTTGGGGAATTCTGGTCCATAAAACTTACGGAAATAACGGGCAATATTCATCAGTTAACCACCTTATTCCGCAACCAACAATACCTGGCTGACAGCATGCCGAACCGATTTTGATCGAAAATTTGAAATTTTGAGATCGAATTTGAAATGTAAGCCAATCTCAACAAATTGCCTCTAACCCAATACCACGGAATACCAATAGGACCTGTATAGAGAAAATTGTTCGGCAAGGAAGTGCAGCAGTCAGTCAAATCGTGGGATCAAATCAATGTCATCACTCATTCATTATTTGAGATGCTTTATGAAGGCCCTATGCTCCCGTTGATGATTTTCATCCCCCTTAGAGTGTTGACAAATTTTAATGTGTTTATATACTCGGCTTCGAAAGTAGGTAAACTGAACTTAATTAGTAAATGTCAAATATCGATCGGTGGAATATACGCATATTGCTACTTGAGTTTTGAGATATGGCAACATCAGTGTGAATATGTCAAATCTGGCATTGCATGAACATTTGGACGTCAAAAAGATATGTTCGCGTTGGATACCGCATAATTTGGCAAAAAAAGACTCGTAGCAAAGAAACGTTGAAAAAATTCAATCGCCGTACTCGTCTATAAGATGGTTACAAGTCCAAGTCCAAATCCAACAAAAGTTGTTCGCGCACGAAGCACTTCGAAGCAAATGGTCGCCTGTTTTTTAGTAATAATTGGACATGTCGCCACCGCGCGGTCAATTCTCAATGGTACACCACCATTTGTTTGCCAGATGTGTCAAAACATCGTTTTGATCGACCATACGCCGTACAGCCCTGATTTGGTACCCAATGATTTCTTCTTATTCCCGCAGTACGTTTCGTCATCCATAATGCAGCAATTAAATTTCGTTAAAAATTGTTCATAAAGACGCCTTGCTCGCTTCCTCGCGAGTTTCCTGCTTAACCTCATCACGATCTGGAACCTTTTTAATTTTGTAGGAAGATAAGCCGGCTCGAACTTTTACTCTCTGGATGGTAGTCGTACTAGTCGAAAATTTTTTTGCCGCAGCTCGGACGGAAATATTGGGATTGCGCTTAAAGGTCCTTTCAATGTCCTTCTGAGTCCAAAGGTCCAGACTTCCGACCCGAAGCTTTCTTTCTTTGAACTGTGAGAGTAGTTTTGTACCTATTTATAACCGCGTACACAGTTAAACTCACGATTTTTACTTTTTTAGCAATTTCATATGGTGGAGTTTCTGGATTTTCCAAGTACCTATTTATGCAAAATTACAATTATTTGCTTCTCTTCTTTGCTCGACATCTTTATAACCACACAACTTATAAGAAACTGATATCTATCACTTTAAACAAACTTGAACGCAGGATGAGATATGCAAAAACCGTTAGTTTTTATGTACGAATAATAAGAATTTAGAGTGGTTGAACATTTCCCGATTTTAAACGTCACACATCTTACCTCCTATACATATAAAGTTTATAGAAATAACTTTTACAAGTCAATGTTTAGTCCTCAAAGGACACCTCGAGAGTAAGAGCACGAGCTGTCAGAAAATGGTTTCCATGTTTTTGGACGACTTGTCAAGAAGTAATAGGCAGTGAAAAGTTTTACAAATTATCACAAGTGACATTGGGTCAAATTTGACATCACACTCCGTTTCATTGCATTCCAGATTTACAAAAAAAAATAATAAATTTCCATTTCGTCGAAACCTCTCATCGAAGGCAAGTTGACTTTGTGTAACTTTTAAAAAAGTTTGACATATTTTTTTTTTAATGCGGGAAACTTATAAAGAATTTATTTAAAACATTTTTTTTTGTAACCCGGTTATGTATATTCTTATTTACATGTACTTCCTCATTTCAGCACTCGGCACACAAACCAAGAAAATATTTCCTGAAATATTACATTGACCCTTTTAACAGGTTCGAGATGCAAAGTCAATAAGAATTACCAAGAAACGATGGTTCCTTGATGTCGCATATCACTTCCGAGAGCATGAACAACAAAAATTCTTCTTATGCATGTATGTACATGGAACATGGGTATGTTTACCTTCTTATATTGCATACCAATACTTGTTCAAATATTTTCCTTCATCCCTACTGAAAAACAAAAAATGTATTCCATTCCCAAAATGTTGACTGGAACATGTTGCACTTTCCCATATTGTCAAAGTTTGGATATATTCGCCTGTTTTTCCTTTTAGTTTTTCGTTAAGGTTAGGAGGAGTGCATGAAGTCAGCTCATAAAAGAGGCAAAAAAAAAAAACGTATAAACTAGGAAAACACAAACACCAGCAAAGAGCATAAGTACACACATCTGATCTGTTTGAAGAAAAGGGTGCATATGAGACAGACTTCTTGCATTTTTTTCCTTTTTTTTTTTCTCCGTCATGACACAAACTAATTTTGCATCACAAATTTGCTTCCTTTCATTTTGAATGCTTTATCCTGCTTTTCTTTTTGGGGTTTTGTTTACCATCATCAGATTCTAGTACTTTCTCCTTAGACAAATGAGGAGGAGGAGAGGAACGAAGAAATGCAACTTGCAATTCCGATGGAAATGTGTCCTCAAGAAAAGCCTCAGAGATATGTTTGTTTATCCTTGAATTATGTATGCAGTTTTTTTTTATTATTTCCTTTTTTTTCTTGTTATTTCAAAACTTATCTCTGGATATCGAGAGATGCTAACGTTAATTCCGCAAAATTGTATGTCAACAAAAAAAAGTTAAAAATACTTTAGGATGTCCTTAAAAGTTTCTTTTTTGTCAACATTGACGTTAAGGTTACGGTAAAGTTTTCTTTCGCCAAGTTTTTGTTTCTTTTGTCAACGAGGACACAATTATGCATAAAAAGAATTTATAGACACACACACACAGACATATTTTTGTGTGTTTTCGGAGATAATGTTCAATGTGTCATGTTATCTTAAAGTTTTTTTATATGGAGTTTTGGCCCTTAAAATACGTTTAAGGAATACATTTTCCAGCATTTGCGTCTAAGAGTGGTGAACATAGCTATGTATATTTTTAAATAAAGTATTTTTTTTTTTAAGAATTCCGTGTATTTAAATTTAGACTTTTATATTTTTGTGGTAAAAGACTACCAGCGATCTATCTACAGCCGATTCTCAGCTCATTAAGCTTTAGAAAAAGGCGGACGATTTTTTAACTATGACAGCATCCTGAGTGCATACAAGGAATTTTAAAGGAATAGCACGGAATGAGTCAAAGATATCTGCGTGGGTGGATGCTAAACGATCTCCAACTACCCGGAGGGGGTAGGGTTACTAACAGTCCTCCTTTTTCATACTAAAATGCTGTTTGTCCCCCCTATTCAAACCTCTGTCCCCCATATTAAGTAAAATATTTTCATTAAATATTTTTAGAAAGATTCTCTGTAAACACATCCATTTGAAGTTCAAAATCCTTTTAAAGCTGAACGCATCCACTTAATGAACTACATATTACTTCACGCGTAAAAGTGTTCCTTCGTCTGTCAGTATATGATTTGTGCTGCTATCTGTCCTTTGTCAGTTTTTGTTTACAAATTATTTACAAATTATTTTCGTTTGCTTTTGATAGTACCTAAAATGTCTGAAAAAGCGAATTACAGAAGAAAGTGAGGATATAATCAGTGCTGGCAAAAGTGTTTCCAGTGGTTAACAAAAAGCAAAGATGGTCCTGAATATGCGACATGTTTAGTTTGTTTTAACTTTTTTACTTCACTTTTTTACGCTTTTACATACTTTGTCTCGCGATGTCCCCCTTTTCGTCATTTTCAATCTGGTAACCCTAGGTGGGGGTTGGACCGATATTATAGTGTTTGATTTTTCAGTCTATAGTCAAATTAAACACTACTGAGAGTGTGACCCCTGATTGACAATGTATCGCATTTTCGCCATTTTCAAAATGAAGATGTGAAAGTATTGCAGTACCGTACAATTGGCTTAACCAGAACATACATATTTATTTTTTTCCTAACATCTGGTGTTCCTCAAGGGCCATTATTATTTCCGCTGTTCATCAACGATCTTCCACTAGTCTTCTAACATTCGGGGTGCATTCTTTTTGCCGATAATCTCAAATTGTTTGGTTCCATTAAATCAGAATATTATTGAGACTTGTTACAACAGGGATGTGGCCGCGGTCAGCGACTGGTATGAACGGAATCACTTCCTTTTTAACGTTTCAAAATGTCAATGGTTCAGTTTGTTTAGATCTAATATTCCTATTATGTATCAATCTATTTATACTCTATATACATATATAAAAATTAATTGGTGTCTGTGAGACCCAACTTACAGTATGGCACCATAATATGGAATCCATGCTATGAGAGATTCCAAAGAGCGAGAGATTCCAAAGAGACTTTACGCGGTTTATGATAAAACAGCTCAATTGGCGTGTTGACGTTCCAGTTTAAAATGCCAGGCATTTGTCAATAGGTATCACTAGTCTTGAATAAGGTTGTAAGCACTTTTCTAGCATGTTCGTGAGAGGCTTGATTCATTATCAAATTCGTTGCCCTAAATTATTGTCATTGCTTGAGTTTTACTCATCGTGTCGTTGTCTTTGTAGTTATTTTCACTTGTGAAAATAATAATAGGACTAATTACGCTCTTAATGAGCCAATTACTAGATGCATCAGAGACGTCAACTCTATGATAAGGTCAGACAGAAAAAAAAAATCCCTACGGGTAGCCAAGATATAGCCATGAGAAAAAAAACAAAAAGTGCTCAAAATCTGGTTTAAAATACGTAACGCAGTCAATCTGACAAAACGAAAGGTGCAGAGTTTCTAGTTTTGGTAAGTAGTTTTAGGATCAATTCTCGAATCTTAGGCCCGAGACAATGACCGGAAAAGTGTCACACATGCCATGATTAAAATCATTTTCTTCGTCTTTGCCAAATGATGTCGAGTTTGCAAGAGAATATTACCGATTTACCTTTGCATCGTTAGAGCATGTTCTACGGAGTGTTTGGGATACTGGTTGACTACGGGCTGTACCGCCAGTTATTTGGTTTTTATCCGCTTTATAACTTTGGCACTGAATTCACCACTACTCCACTTCAAGCGATCAAGGAGCAGTTGGCTCTTTAGCAAACTGGTGAACATATTTTAAATTGGATGCCATCCGTCCTCTGAAGCTGGACGGTCCCAATAGCACACACACATGACTGCCTGACTCCAATCAAATGAACCACCAAATTGACATCCTACTTCGCATGTCCTCCTCAACAATAGAATACGTTAGAATTCCGTGGAGTAAAGCCGGCTTAATACGAGTACCTACAAACAGCATCGTGGGAAGGTTTGATTTTCGTTCTGATTTTATTGTTTGTGTTATAAGAAGCAGGTGATTAGTAGAAAGTGCTTGCATTATACAAAACTCCCGTATGTATGAACAGGGCGAAAACTTTGCAATGGCTTCTAAATGCATTTCCGCTTATCAGCGATTTTGCAGTCTCAGTAGATGCGAGGAGAAACGGATCAGGCACATTACAGCCCCCCGTGTGTATGCAATGTAATTCGTTTTCAGTGTGTGTGGATATCGATTGAGGATTTTTTTTTCTCTGCTCTAGTGATATCCTGATTCATTTTTAATTGGAATATAAACGAACAAGAGTGCCCTAGCTGACTGCAGGAGGATCAGAGGTCATATTCACCAGAGAACTTTGGTACCACATTTAAGGAAAATTGAAATTGACACTTGGTGGTGGAGGTTAACAGTTTAACAGCTGGTTCAACAAACGGTATTGGTGCTGATTTTTAACACTGATTACTCGCGATGAATTGAATAGTGAGAGATGCATACATCCTGTATCTTTTTAAGACCACCCAAAAAATGCAAGAATCCCTATAAACTAGGCAAAAATTGACTTGTGTTTACCTAGACATAGAAAAAGCCTTCGACAACATTTCAGAGGAAACGTTAAGCGAAATGCAAAGTAGTGAAACGCACTGCCGAATCTCAATTTGACATCAAGTATTGAACTTTTTGGATTGCATCGGCTACGCTGATGATATTGTTTTACCGTCCAGACGAGAGTTCGTTGGAATACCTGCTATACACACCAAGAAAGGTTCCAATTCATCACCCGAGGTGGTAGGCTCACGCCAAGCGAATGGATACCAACGCGTCCAAACAATCCAAGCCAGGTAAAACAGTTCACCCATCGGTAGCACCTACTAGAAAATACCACTTGGTATAAAAAAATCCGATTCAGCGAGCTACAAATGGAGCTTGTCTTGCTGGTAGTGTCCCAATAAAGTTCCTTTGCAAGTGAGATAGCCAAGGTACCACAGAAAATGCTGAGTTCTAAGTACAGTGAAATCTCCCATTACGGACAGTTTCCTTAGACGGACACATCTTCCTAACCAAACTTTTGTTTCAAATTGCATACATTGTACGCTCCCTTAAACGGACACTCCCTTGATCGGACGCGAACACGCATATCTGTCAGAAATTATTTGATTTAATTCCATTGGACGGACAAAAACAAAAAACTTCCGTTACACCGAGTTTTTGTTTTATTTTGATTTGAATGTACCAAATACAGAAGCACATTGCAGAAAACATAAATATTATATCGTGAATACAGCCTGCGTAGTTAGGTTAGGTGGCTATCCATCATACTTGGTAGAATTTACTTAGTATGTCTTTTGTGTAGCAGCTTGGCATCACTTTAAAAGTTGGATAATTGATATTGATATTCGTTGAGGAAATATCTTAAAGGTATATTAACCCTTAAATGCGCATTTTTTTTTTGTTTCTGATAAAAAAAATTATATGAACTAATTGAACACTCCTCCGAAATTGAACTACATTACTTTTTTTTTTGATAAACTTGCAAGAAAGGGCTGAAAAATAAAAAAAATATGGTCGATGCATATATGCATCAGTGCGCATTAAGATGTACTAAAATCTTAACTGAAAAGTTAGTTTACAGGATACGTTTTTAACGTCTTTCAGCGAAATGGCTTACGCAAATGACATTTATTTTCGGCCGTGGAGAGCACACACATTATAGATAGCATGAACTCAGGTTATGGAATTCTTCACCCACAAATAAAAAAAGAATACAGAACAGCTTCAAATTCTAGACTGAAATTTTCAAATACTTCTCACTGCAGCAATAGCTTTAATTGAATTTTTCTCTAGCTCTACTTTTTCCTTTTGTTTTTTAGTTATTATTTATTTATTTATTAATTTATTTCCTTGCTTTGTTTAATCTCAAGTTCATATTTTGATTGTTCATTTGTTAATTACTTTTCAAATCATGTTTGTACTATAAAAGACTAGGTCTTGCTGTACACCCTTAATATATTAATAATAAATATGAATATGAATATGAATATGAACTCAACAAAATACCAGAACTGAAACATCAAACAAGAGGTCAGCGGGAGAAACAATAAAGGCCTTTACAGGCCATAATAGATAAATCTGTACACTTCTACACGATCATTGGTGTCATCACAGGACCCCGCCTTATATGCAAGCATGCAACTAGGCTTGGTGAATGGTGTTCTTTCAAACGACTTCTGTAGAAGTTGCAGAGAAAAGGAGGAGGAAGAGAGCCCAACACATCTCCTCTGTTCATGTCGAACTCTTTTCCGTAATACAAATCTACACCTAGGAGAATGCTTCTTCAACAATCTCGGTGGACTAGCACAAGAAGACTTTGGAAGGTTATCTCGGTTTATACAAAGTTCCAAATGGTTCTCATAAGAAGCGGAGGTATACATCCCCAAGATCCTTGATATCACAATGGGTTCTGTAGGCCTTAGTGCGCTAGTATTTGTATAACCGGCAGCCACTGCTACTTAACTTAATCTACATATGAAATGATGAAACTGATGGGCTGCTACAGATGGCCTCCCTCTTTTGACCAACAACTTATTCGGATACGCATATGCACACATGACAGTTGCTAGCTCAAACCGGAAATCACCTTGACTTCCCCGGATGGGTTCATTATTCTCGCTATATCGTTCATAAAACAACCACGAGTTGATAGTTGTTAGGTCTATCAGATGATGGAAAATTCTAAAATTCAACTTTCTGGACTTCATTGTGATTCTGTACCGTACTTTAAAGTTATCAAGCCAGTCAACGCTACCCATGTGTTTGATGTAATATGATATTATGGTAGCTCATGGAACATCAATTAAATTGATTAATTTTTTTGGTTGTTTAATATTTTGGATGGAATTGTATCTGCGAATGCGCACTGATTCATATATGAATCGTCTGAATTTTTGGCAATAGTACGCTGTACATTGAAATAAATATTATTTTGTTCACCAATTATAAAACAACATGTTTCAAACTTACACAAATATATTTTATTAAGCAGTTTCCAACTATTTATATATTTTTAAAACATTTTTAAACTTCGCAAAGTTTCACTGTCAGCTACAACACGAAATATAATTTTGCAATCCCTCTTATTACAAAAAAAAACATGCCATAAGAATATTGAATCTTTAAACACATGAAGAGAAGTATTTTAAATAGGTGAATTGGTGCCTACTGAGATTTAAAAGTGTATATCCCTTGTACGGACAATTCCCTTAGGCGGACAGAAATGATGTCACTGTCCGCCTAAGAGAGGTTTTACTGTAATCACCTCTTGAATCATGCACTCTAAATAAGAAGAATGTAACTGGCCAGTTTCTATAACGATGATACTGAAAATTTACCTTTTACTAGGAAACCGCAATCCATTGGACGGTGTAGCTGCCGAAGGGTACATTTCAGAGAACATTTGTAGATATGTTCCGCGAAGATGGTCCGAAAACAGCTGACAGAATAAGTTAACAGCAATGTCCTAAAATCTGGGTTACATAAAAAAAAAACACAACTGTCATTTAACGATATTAAATATGACATGCTGCATAATTCACCTCATTCATTGCAATTTATGATGTGTATGTGTGCGTGCTTTGCCCACACACAGCGCGTGCATTTATGATAATTTAATGATAAATTAAAAGGAAATGGAAACATCCACCCCAACCAGATGGGTATATTGAACTTCATCTTGCCACTTAATATGCAACATACATAGTTCATTAGATTGTCCATTCGGACTGCTGGCTGGCTGGCTGCCACCTACCACTAAACAAAAACGCCAACATCAACAACTATACTAACAAACGCAATTCCAGGATGTACATATTTGCAAGGTAACAAAACGAGCAGCGGGAGAGGAGCAAACAGCTGCAACAGCAATCCCTGGAATTTAATTGCTTTCGTCAGCAGAGGTAACGTTAGCACCGGTAACGGTATAGTAGCATAACCGAACCGCTGCTGTTGGGTTAATGTTTTTTCACAGTTCACTGCGCTAGAGATTCTATCTGCTACAACAAAAGTCTTCATCTAGCACTTTTAGCCAGACAACACGGGCATGCATCCAGCCGACCATTGCCCATCCTTTTTTCTGAGCTCGTCCTTTGCTTGCCCATTAACATCATAAATACGTCAAAGATTGCATTAGCTTTAGAGGCAGTGGCAATGAGATGGGAGCACATTCAGCAGCTATTTCCCTCATAGGAAACTATACGCAATACGTATACGTTACGTCACGTTACATTACATTACGATACGAAACGAAACAAATAGCGATTGTCAATATGCTTCGATAGACTAAACTTGCATACGAGATCCACATGCGCGATGTTCATGTTGGGGGAAGGTATGTATGTGTGACGTTCGAGTATGTACATAAGGGGGACTGTGCACTCCCAGCACTAAATGTCAACATGTCGCCGACTGCTGGAGTTAGCTTGCCATCAGCGGGGGTTTTCGTGTCAAAACTAAAAGGTCAGTTCGTCGTATTGTAAATGGGGGGTGGAAGTTAAATAAAATTGAAACAGATAAGGGAAAAGCAAAACGATGTTGCACTTTCCCCACACAGCAAAAAAAAACTAAAAAACACAACCCTTTTACTGTGTATGGCCTTCCTTGTCGCTTGGCTTTCATCTTAAGCCTCTAGGGATACCTGTGTACCTGAAACACTTAAACCAAGCCCCAAAAAAATAGAACTTTACCCTGCCACCCAGCCTTGAACTAAATTTTATATTTGGTTTTGTTTATTCCAAAAAAAAAAAACACGATCCACTAAAATGATGCACCCGCAACAAACAACCACCCAACTATAACCAAACATCCCCAGCGCCGCGCACAGCATCAAAATAGTAATTTAAACTTTTGCAATTTCGATGTTGGTGCAAGTACACGCCCACCACTGCCGCCACGACCATCAGCACCACTAAATTGCGCCCGCGACCCCTATCAGGGGTATAAATCTACCCCCGCCCCCCGCCCCGCTCCGATTACATTGCTGCATGTAATTGAAATAAATTAACTCGAAGCGATAAGCGCCGGGCGTGGGACAGGCGGGCCGGGCGGTGGGGAGCGGCCGATTATATGAGAATGATGATTTTCATTTGCCCTCAGAAAATTTAAATTACTTTTTGAGAGTCACTCCTCACTTAGAGGCACTCGAACTCGAACTCCTATATGTAACCAACACCGATATTTAGTAGCTGTTTGTGTATGTGTGTGGAAATAACAAACAAAGCTCATCGTCATCATTGCTGCGGCGACGATGATTTTATCGAAGAAATTGTTAAAAGTTTTTAGAGTTTCAAATGAGTTCAGTGTGTGGGTGGGATGGGTGAAAGGTAAAAGCGTCTAGGTAACACGAAAATTGAAAATCTCTTCGCCAAAAAGACGCGGTACCGAGTCTTTGAAACTGAATTCCACTTTATGCATGTATAATCGGATTTTAATTAGGCACTCTTCTTCATTGGATGCGGCTGGTGGTGAAAGTGATAGCGAAGAAAAGTGGTAAACTAGTTCGAGTTTTGTTAGAACACACATTCATGTAAGGTTGTATTCCCTTTCAAGAGTTCTCTAAACACATAAGGGGATTAGATACTTCGGTAACTCGAATAGCGTGGGAGGAGTTATTACTCAAAGAAAGTTGCAAGCTCTGGTCCTATGAGGAGAATACAATCTGGGCGAGTGATTGTGCTAAAAAAAAAAAACATTTAAAATTTCATTCCGAAAATGACTCAAATTAGTTAGAGTATTGTTAGGTTGTCAAAAGATGGCGTTAATGTCTGATAAACGGCAACATATTAGCAGATACAAAAACACGATTCTTCAATAATTTTACTAAACATCATTTGGCCGCCAAAGTCCTTATTTTTTTTTTATGATTGACCTTATTACCGTAGCGCAAGTGGTTAGTGCGTCGGACTACTGAGCCAGCGGTCTTGGGTTCGAATCCCGCCGCAAACACCTAAAAGTTTTTCACAGTGCCCACCTCTTTCGAATGTCTGACAAGCATCAAAGAGTATCATTTGTCACGATTGAGCTTCTCAACTCGCCGTTCGGAGTCGGCAAAAAACTGTAGGTCCCTTCCATTCGTGCAAAAATATAACACGCACACACAAATGGTTGCGAGAAGCAGGCCCAGGTTCACCTCGAGCTGTAGCGCCAACTAAGTAAGTAAGACCTTATTACTGATACTGCGACTTGAAATTTATTTTTAATCAAATGAGGCAAAGGTTTAGACCATGTTTTTAGTACTAGCTGCCCCGCTCGGCTTCGTCCTTGTCTTAAAAATATAGTGTGACTTACAATACGGATCGGATGCAGAATTGTTGTCTCTTTCTTTTGAAAAATGTCACTTGGTGTCGGTGCTAGTAATGAGCATTGTAAGCAGTGCAGAAAGGTGGATTTGATGCAAGGTGTGTGTTGAAACTTGGAGTTGTCATTGGTAAGTGGCGCTACCTTAAACATTATTGTTTATTTTCGATTTCTTCCAAGTAATTGGAGTGAGGTTTAACCCGCACAGGATGTTAAAGAACGGGAATGCGAAGTTTAATTTCACTGTGTGTTTAGTTTTTGTGTTTATCGTGGCGGAAGATAGACAGGTAAATGCGTTATATTGAGATTTATACATTAGTATGATATGATGATTGGGACATCATGCACATGGCCGATTTCAGTGCCAGTGTGATATTGTCAACGTCAATTTAATGCCGAAACATTAATTTTGCATCCGATTTTAAGCGATCCATAAGACTACCCGGTTTGTGGTTATATATAGATGATCTTACATGATCTCTAACACTTTATTGGAACAAGTTTCTTAACATTGGGTGAAGACCCATTATTATTCGTTTACAAAAAAGGCTTTAATATCTTAATACATTGAAACTATTTCGAGTCTAAAACACGGTATAACCCGGTGCAGGGCAATAGCTTCACGGGCAATTTTTTCAAATGGGAATGAGCTTCGCCTTAAATGAGAAATAGTGGCACCTTTCTGATGTGGATATAGAATTTTATCACACCAATTGAAAAGAAAGCTCAACTTTTTTTTTTTTTTTTGTTTTGTAAATACAGTGGACTCTCCCTAAGTCGAACTCTGTCTACGTCAAATTTCTCACTAACTCGAATTTAATTTATCATTCCCTTCAATTTTCCATACAAAAACCATTCTCTAAGTCGAAACTCTCTCTAACTCTAACACATTCTCTCGATTATTGGCATCTTTTTTCACCCCTTTAGTCGAATTTAGTTTAGCATACAACAAAATAAAAATACATTACCCCTTCGCATTTGAGTATATACCTAACTACTAACCATCAAGGTAGTACCTACACACTTCAATACCCTAAATATATGTATTTTTTATTTAGCTTTAAGGTAAATGTACTGCGGACTTCAATAGAAAGTTTGAACAACAAATTAGTATAAAACTTTTTTGTAAGTACATTAACCTTTTTTTTTTATTGAACAAACGTTTTAAAACAAAAATAAAAGTTTCTCTCTATTACTCGAATTTTTCTCAAACTCTCTCTAACTCGAACAAATCTTGGTATCCCGTGAAAATTTGACGTAGGGAGAGTCGACTGTATTTACTAATTTTACTGCCCCAATACTGACTATGACGATGGCCAGTTAACCATTTTCACTTAATAAAAAAGTCACTTTACTTAATAAAAAAAAAGTAAAAGTCTAACATTATTCTGATTCTGTCAAAATGCAAGACTCACTTAATAATATTTGTTTCTCAGGTCATACTTGGATCATATAATATGATCCCCGATTCAACTTTAATACTAAACATACTATCATGGTTGATATTCTGAAGAACTTAATGATATGATTCTTAGAATTCGTTGTTTTGTGCAGTTCTTGATCGTCCTAGCACATCAATACTAAAATATAATCTTTACATTTACTTTACTATTAAAAGTGATGTTCCAAACATTTTCAGTAGTCGACTATTTCAGAAGGGCGGGAACAAGCTTCAATGGAAGTTACCTCTGATTTATCGACATTCCTATCAAGAGAATATACCTTCCACCCAGCGTTAGCGCTGCCCGCGTCTTTAGTAATGGATTTTAAAATCTTAGAATAAAATCTAAGACTTTTATGAAACCCATGGAAATGGCACCTGAAAGACTTAAAATTTTTAATTAATTGTGAAGTAATATTTAAGATCTGAAATCAAAAATTATTTTCCTTGTTTAAATATTGGTAAAGTAATGAAGCCTTTCCAATACAACCACCCTATCTATATTTCTTAGCCTGTTTTTCATAAATGTTTACCAAGTGCACTTAGAAACTCTAAAACAAAAAAATGTAATTATGGCGCCCAACGCGTAGCCACATCCTTTTACTCAAACTTTTTTTTCTTTTACCACTCTGTGGTTTAATTTCCGTCATTTAAATGCGCAGCATTGATGCATACTTGAAAGTGCATTCAAAATTCACTGCAATTTAATTTGTTCAACATTTTTCTCATTTCAATTTCGAAACTTTGTCGCACTTATTTTTCCTCCTATGCGTTAAGTAAATCAAGCATTCTACTCACAATCTGGATTTATTTCCACTCAACCTTTACAATTATCCAACGCAGTTTTAAAAATATTGTAGCAAAGTTTTTCTTTGCGAAAAAAAAAATAGAAAGATAAAAATTTCAATTAGGTAAACTTTTACTACTTTTCGTTTGGAGAAAATAAAACTTTCCTTTGACGCACACCAGAGGAAAGAACACCAGGGAGAAGCACTCTCCAATGTTTCCTTTTCTCATTTTCTTAGTTAATTTTAATCCTTTGCCTCCGCACTCACTTCTGATTGCTTTGCCCTTAGTTTCAAAATATATTTAAGTATACACATGAACGTTAGAAATATGAGATTTTATTTTTTCGTCCTTGGAGAGATTGCGCCTGATTTGCTCGGTAGGTAGCCAGATTGGGTGTGTCAGAGGAGCTGATAGAATATTCATCTGATTAATAGGAAAGAATTCGTTTTTGAATTAATCATTTTCCGATGTGATTTCAGTTCAGACTCACGAGCACCTACAAAATTTCTATTTGATAAATTAGCTCTTGGAGTCAAATGGCGGATGTTTTTCGGTTTTCCCCAAGAAATCAAGATCCCAAAAGAAACTCACAATCAATAAAAGAACACGAAGAAAAGTTTCATATTTCGCAATGGGGAATGCCTGGCGTTTTAATGAACGTAATTCCGAGACCAAAAATAGCAAAATACTCTCTTACGGAATTGAAGTTCGTTAATTCCAATACTGGCACACTTAATTGAGTGGTTCAAATCTCAATGGGGGGAAACGAATCCAACAATAGAAGTGTGGTTCCGAAGAAGAGATGCGAAATTAACTCAAGTTGCCACCGTTATCGACGTATTCGAACTTTTATTCATTTAATTAAGAATCATGCTGGCAAAAGTTTAGATACCGTCAAATATGAGTTAACGATTATTTTCAAATGGTCATAGTCTACAGACGGTGGTGGAGTAAAGCGAAACGGGTATTTGTAGCGAATTTCTAGATTCTGATTGGAAACCGAAACGCTATAAAAGAAACGATAAGCGAACGGTCTAACTTACGATATTCTATACCTTTTGTGTTTTTTTCATATACCTAAAGATGCCTTAAGGGGTTACATAGGTTTCCTCCGGTGAAAAAAGGCTTATTTTTAACAATTTTTTTTTAATATAAAAAAAGGATCTATGAATCCATAAACGATATTTTGTTCAAGCTCAGATACGATCTTTACAAATATAATGTGTAAAAAGATTTAGCTAAAATATTTAGATTTTGGCAGAGAATAGAAGTATGCCTTTATAAATAGAGATGATCAGAATGATGCCAAAACACATTTAAAGACATACATATATGTATATTGGTCTGTTTTTAGGGCTCCGTACCCACAGGGTAATACGGAACCATTATAACGCTCTAACTCTAAAATGTAAAAACATCAAGAACCGTTCTTCCTAGAAACTTGAAATTTGGCATACTTTTACATATCGGTGGTCCACATATTTGAGACAACTTTTCACTCAAAAATATTGTGAAGCAACTATACAGGGTGTGGGCACCGTAGCGCAAGTGGTTAGTGCGTCGGACTACTGAGCCAGCGGTCTTGGGTTCGAATCCCGCCGCAAACACCTAAAAGTTTTTCACAGTGCCCACCTCTTTCGAATGTCTGACAAGCATCAAAGAGTATCATTTGTCACGATTGAGCTTCTCAACTCGCCGTTCGGAGTCGGCAAAAAACTGTAGGTCCCTTCCATTCGTGCAAAAATATAACACGCACACACAAATGGTTGCGAGAAGCAGGCCCAGGTTCACCTCGAGCTGTAGCGCCAACTAAGTAAGTAAGTAACTATACAGGGTGGGCAAAATGTAAACTCGAAATAAATGTATTATGTGGGATATCATTCGAAAGGGCTCGAAGCAAAGATTCCAAAAATATTTTTCTCATATTTTTTCCGTTCGAAACTTTGGGAGTTGTTGCCAAAAACGTGTCAAAAAATACCATACCAGAAGTACCCCCACCTTATATCCGAAACTACTGAAGTAAAAAATATGAAAAAAATCATAGTTTGTAAATGATTGGCTATATTTTTAAACAAAACCATAGTGAATCTCATAAGTTGAATAGTTTTTGAGAAATTCACATCGAAAAATGTTATTTCTCAACCGATAAACTCGTAAACTACTGGATTGGTTCAAACGAAATTTTAACTTTCGATCAATAATTCCTTAGGAGTATTATAGATATTCCGAAGTTGCACTACAATATAAAAAATTAAAAAAAAAAGAAGAGAAAAAATACCGTGATTTTGCCGCGACTCAACCTCCAACCTCAGTGGTCCTACTCATGCTTTTAGGAGAGATTAAGGAAACTAGGACACACCTTACAAATCTGTTCCAAAAAAATGTAATGTATGTACAATATGTACATTTGTTCATGTTCCAAAAAAAAAGTAAATAATGTACATACATATGTACACATCATAAAATATTCAGCATTCGTTGATATCATAAAAAATAAGACTACGGAACCCTTTAGCGCGAGTCTGACTCGCACTTTCATCATTGCGATATCGGTTCTAATTCTATGTCAAGCATGACGGTGGGATACCGTACCAAGATGTACATTTATTCAAATAGCTAAAGATATAAAGCCTGTAGGCAATGTGGATCCAGTTGTTTTTCTTTTTCCAAAGATTTGTCGGGGTCCTTGATATGAGCTGCGAAAAACTTAAAAATGTTCTTTTGACTATCTGGCAACGGCCAAATGCTGGATATTCGGTACGATAGTAACGGGCTAGCTACATTTATAAAAAAAAAAAAAACAAGTCTAAAAAGTGCGAAACTTTCTCTTCCGACACACTAACGATCAACAAGTTCGAAATACAATACTAACGTTACGTTATATGCACATTTTCAAAACATTTTCAATTTTTCGAAATTCGCCACCATAGATGGCATTACCATCGGAATTATGAGCATCATTTGAGATCAACAATAATTTTCAAAATTATTCACATATTTCTAGGAGCAACCATTTAGTATTCGCCCTCACATACAAATTTCCATCTGCGTGGCCCAACTTTTTTGTGATTGTGTTGCCTTGTTTTTGTTGTTTTTTTTTTTTTGGTGGAAGCTTTGAGAAATTTCTTTAAGGAAAACTTCCTTAGTTCTGAGGACACCTGCTTATGCGTTTAGTTTTTCACACTTTGTATTTTTTTGAATGCAGTTAGTCATTAGCTTAAAGTATATAAACTGTTTGAAATAGACGAAGAAGACTGAGATCTCTATTATACAGTGTGTTTCAAAATGATGAGATCACCTGCAAAACTGCATTATTTTACAATTGTATACATTTTTTTTAACGAAAGTGTAGGTGAAATTGATAACGGTAACAAGATAGACAAGCATTCTGTTGTTTCTGTCAAGCGCTCCACGTGAAAAGACGAAAATTTCAATTTGGCTTAAATTGCAGCACGTCAAAATTATAAGGTCAATGGACAAAAACTAAGAATGTAAGCATGTTTTAGGAACTTTTTGAAGTATTTCAATTTGCTTTTTAAAATTTAGGGGAATTTATAATAACGACGACGTTTTTGATAGGACCTTAGTTTTAGGGAAATTGGTCGTTAATTGGGCAGATTTTTGTACTTCAAAACTATGCAAAAGATAAAGAAATTGACTGCATAAAGAAGACCTCTGGACGTCAAAAGAAATGAACGGACCGAGCTAATCGCTTAATACCTGTCGAATGCGGCGTCAAATTCAATAAAAAGCTGCAATGATACCAAGCTAAGCCTTAGTTTAAATGCATCAAAGACGAGTAAGTCCTATGTTTAAAAGCAGCGCACATACAAAAACGTTTGGAATTTGCGCCAAGACTGGACAACGGTAACAAAAACCATCGTTGCTTACAATCCAAAACCCAGTTTCTTTATTTTACCTCAGATTGTTTTTTCTTATATAAAAAAAATAAATTTTGACGGACCGGATGTCTTCAATGGATATTGGAAGGATCTTAGAAAGGAGCCAATGCTTTTCTCTAAATGAAATGTTGGTGGTGGATCAATAATGGTGTAGGGTGGCTTTGCTGCACTAGGAAGTGTGTCCCTATGATTTCCTTCCATGCGGATAAATAGTGAGGAATACCAGGAGGCGTTTTCGGAACATTTAGTTCCATACATAGAGAGCAATCCTGATGTCGAACTTATTTTTCAGCAGGACAATTCTAATAACAAAAAAAAAAAGGCCTGTGACAGACAGACAGGCAGCCAGACAGACAGACACCGAACTGATTCCATTAGTGTTCCGTTTTGATACGGACCGTTTAAAACTAGCCAGTATACTCTCCGGATTTAAATCAAGTGGATAACTGCAATGTTCAAACGGCTCTTGAGCTGAAAAAAGGACCAAAAAATGTTTTTTTTTGCACTGACCTTATCATTTTGAAACGCATTGCCATATAATGATCAACCAACGGTTAGCTTAGTTACATATAAGCTATTCGACAATAATTAAAGAGCCCAGTAAGTTCAAGTGGTGGTCATAAGATCCGTTACCAATAGCTTTTAAGAATAATCACACTATAAATAAAAAAAAAAATCTTTCAAAGCAAGTTGCAGCAGCCTACAGAATTTATTTCGTAGGCATATTTTCTTGTAGAGCGACAATGCACCCTATTCACTAAAAGGTCTAATCGAAACGAGCTGTATTCATTCCGAACCGACCAAGAACAAGTCGGGCCTACAATTGTTTTTTTTTTTCCACGAACATTCCAGATCCAAGTTTGATCGTTATCGCCGCAAATCGCTGGAATACCTAAGACCATAGTCACTCTATTCACCACTATCATCAGTTTATAAAGGAACAAAAATAAACGAAATCCTTGTTTATTTATCAAAGTGTACCTCCCATACCGACACATGCAGTCACCTGCTGGTTTTTCATATTCAAGTCGGAAACACCTACCCCAGCGATTATACACAATTGAATGACTGTTATCGGATCTTTGCGTTTTCGGTTTTCATTTTCAGTTCTCTCTCTCACCATTCTTTGTAGGTAGGTACTCCATTAAAAGAAAAAACCAACCAGCACCGCTTTCACGCTCTAAAAGTTCTTGGATATCACCTCACCACCCCAAAAGCCACCCCTCTACTAGTACGCGGGAACAGGTTAACACACATACCGACAAATCTCAAAGCGGTAAAATCTTGAAAGGTTGTGCAATTAAATTGATGTTCGTTTTTATTCAGAATCTACAAAAACCCACCCCTAAATCCGTACCCCGTCCCATTCACGAATTCGTGCGTTGTTTGACGGGTTTTTTTGTCGATTGTAGTTGTTGTTGTTTTTTCTTGTTCTGTTGTAAGAATGTAACTAGTGCGGCTGCAGTTGGAGCTTACCAACAGATAAGTTTAATTAGTTTCAAAGCAGAGTAAATAAAAGTTTATGGTTGGCAGCTCACAAAATGAGTGTAATTTGTTTGTAATTAAAATTTTATTGTTTAGTTTCGTTTGTTTGTTTGGCTGATGTTTATTTTTCTGTCGTTTCAGGTTTATCTAAGGATATTTAACTATTTTATGTGTTTTTCTTGTTGTTGTTGTTGTTTAGTACTAGAAATGAGAACACAATGAGGTGGTGATTTGTTGCGTATAAGGAAGAAAAAGTTGTTGATAGCTAACTTATTGACGGGAAAGCCGAATTGAATTTTAATATTCATAAACATCAGCTTTTAATGCCTTGTCGGTATGGGGAATTCAATGCAGGACCTATGAAAAGACCTATAACGCAAAGGACTACCGGGAAAGACTTTTAAGGGCCGCCAGCGATTCCAGCATTATAAAGCGGGAATGTAACTCGTGACGGTTTGAAATATTTATATCCTTACGTAAGTTGCAGAGGCTGACATCTGATGTAAGCGCAGCTTAGCACTCCGGCAAAAAATTATCGCGAAGAATCTTCAAATACCAAAACAAAAGAGAGCGCATTAATTTTAGGTTTTTTTTATATATGTATATACAGGGTGTTTCCAAGTTAAATGTCAAGACTTTGGCAACTGATTCTTGGGTTCATTCTTAGAAAAAATGGTTCCACAGCAAGGGCCTATCTCCAATTTGGACATCATTTATCGAACATTTAAGAAAACACTTACTTTGGTGTTCCTTGACCCATAGTAGCTCAAATATCTCCGCTAATACTTACTACAGAAACTTCTTTTAGGGCTTTTATTTTAGAAGAAATAACACCCTTTTTAACTGCGTTTAAATAAATTAGATACCTTTTTTGGCTTTCCAGATATTTTATTTTTAAGTCAATATCCTAAATCTTGCCCATACATTTTTTTGATTTTCAGGTAGCTTTTCTACAAAAAATGCGTAATAAATATACCGTTGTATTATTTTTTTCTTATGAACATAGCAATTGTAAATAAAAAAAACTGTAGTTAGTATTCTGTATGCTCATTTATTAGAATACCCGTCAAAGCCCTAATTTCCATACCATTTTTCCCCATAACATCCCAGACTCAAACCTAACTGAGTATGTAGGCCTAGTGGGAAAATTTAACTAGGAAAAGTGGTTTAAATGATTAGAAAACAAAATTCAATTCAATTCAATTCGAGGTTACACCACGGTTGTTTAGAAACGGTATTTGAAATGGCATCTTTTACAAACTAGGAATACGCAGATATTATCAACGTTTATGGGCTGTGTGAGGAAAGTTCCAATAGAGCACGACAAAGATACCGTGAGCTTTATCCTAACCTTAACTTATAAATTTAATTTTGTTTCCTAATCATTTAAACCACTTTTCCTAGTTAAATTTTCCCACTAGGCCTACATACTCAGTTAGGTTTGAGTCTGGGATGTTATGGGGAAAAATGGTATGGAAATTATGGCTTTGACGGGTATTCTAATAAATGAGCATACTTTAAAACCTTCGTAAGGTCATACTTTATAAAAAACTAATTGCAAAATTATGATTTAGTTAGAAAATCGCACTAACTGCCAACTGTGGTTAAAAAAAAAATAGGTAAAAAATAATTTTTTCGCTTTTTACCTGCTGCGGTTTTTTCCAAGTATCATAAAATCTGTGAGTTTTTCAGAATACTAACTACAGTTTTTTTTATTTACAATTGCTATGTTCATAAGAAAAAAATAATACAACGGTATGTTTATTACGCATTTTTTGTAGAAAAGCTACCTGAAAATCAAAAAAATGTATGGGCAAGATTTAGGATATTGACTTAAAAATAAAATATCTGGAAAGCCAAAAAAGGTATCTAATTTATCTAAACGCAGTTAAAAAGGGTGTTATTTCTTCTAAAATAAAAGCCCTAAAAGAAGTTTCTGTAGTAAGTATTAGCGGAGATATTTGAGCTACTATGGGTCAAGGAACACCAAAGTAAGTGTTTTCTTAAATGCTCGATAAATGATGTCCAAATTGGAGATAGACCCTTGCTGTGGAACGATTTTTTCTAAGAATGAACCCAAGAGTCAGGTGCCAAAGTCTTGACATTTAACTTGGAAACACCCTGTATATGATCTATACACGCTAAAGGGATACCCCCTTACCTTTATAATGTATACACACAGCGCGAGTACATGAAGAACAAGAACGAGAGACAGACAGATCGGCGTAGTGATAGGAAACTCAGATGTTAGGTTTCAACTAACTCTATGGTTGGTGTCCAGAATAACTGGAGAATTGCGTTTTATTAAAAGTTTTGTCCTTGCTTATGATTCACAGAAGTTTTTTCCAGATGTTTCCAATTATTGTTTGTGAGATCAATTTTTTCAGCTATACCATCATCCCCTCCTGCCAGTAGGTTTTGACATTTACTTCTGAAACTGATCTACTCATTTTTATTTCGTGAGAAATAAATATTTCGGAGACTTCTGGATTTGAACAGTGAACCTTCAGCGTGACAAGCGACGACGACGACCACTAAGCCATGGCCACCCATTAATTGGTCCGTTGGTTTAAAGAAAAGTCAGAAGTCTGATTCTATTGCAGAAAAGCTTCACTTCATGATTATTACTGCAACTCTAGTCCATCACACCTATGACTTCACAGTCAGGCGTTGTTCTATAAACTCTACAATCTGTGGGATTAACTTTCCGATTCGGCAGAGCGTTGGAGAGATAATATCGACGCACGTTTCAAAGTCAACGAAATGTGGGAAAAACTGGATATATTTCGCGAATCTCGATAGGAGTGTAACCCCCTAGTCCCTTGCTGTTTGCCCTTTTCCTAGACGAACTGGTTGAGCGGCTTCCGTGTGGTGCCCAAAAAAGAGTAAAATCGATGATGTAACAGTTCGGCTGAAAAGTTTGTATCGTTCCTATGAGAGGGCGCTACTAGAATTACATCCATATCATTTTTAGTTAGTACCAACCTACAAAAGACACGTGTATAAATTTGACAGCTGCCGGACTATTAGTTTGTGAGATATAGCATTTTGAGTGAAGCAACTTTTGTTATTTTGAAAAAAAATGGATAAAACGGAATTTCGTGTGTTACTGAAACACTGTTTTTTTATAAAAAAAAAAATGCTGCTGATACCAAAAAGTGGCCTGATGAGTGTTATTCGGACGTCCAAAAGAGGCTGTTAAGGACGAAAACATCAACAAAATACACAAAATGATTTTGGATGACCGTAAAATTAAGTTGATCGAGATAGCTGACACTCTAAAGGTATCAAAGGAACGTGTTGGACACATCGTCAATGAATTTTTGGGTATGCGAAAGCTCTGTGCAAAGTGCGTGCTTCGCGATCTCACAATCGACCAAAAACAACAACGAATTGATGATTCTGAGCAGCGATTGAAGCTGTTCAATCGTAATAAATCCGAATTTTCGCGTCGATATGTGACAATGGATGAAAGATGGCTCCATCATTTCACTCCGGAATCCAATCGACAGTCAGCCGAGTGGACTGCACGCGGTGAACCGAAGCCAAAGCGTGGAAAGACTCAACAGTCAGCTGGCAAAGTTATGGCGTCTGTATTTGGGATGTTGTCTCGTGGAATAATTTTCATCGACTATCTTGAAAAGGGGAAAACCATCAACAGCGACTATTACACAGCCTTATTGGAGCGTTTGAAGGACGAAATCGCTGAAAAACAGCCCCATTTGAAGGAGGAGAAAGTGCTGTTTCATCAAGACAATGCACCATGTCACAAATCAATGAAAACGATGGCAAAATTGTATGAATTGGGCTTCGAATTGCTTCCGCATCCACCGTATTCTCCAGATCTGGCCCCCGGCGACTTTTTCCTGTTCTCAGACCTTAAGAGAATGCTCGCTGGAAAGAAACTTAGCGCCGATGAAGAGGTAATCGCCGAGACTGAGGCCTATTTTGAAGCGAAAGACAAATCGTACTACAAAAATGGTATCGAAAAGTTGAAAGATCGCCATAATCGGGGTATCGCCCTCGATGGCCACTATATTGAATAATAAAATCGAATTTTTCAAAAAAAAAAAAAATGTTTTTTTTCTCTAAAACGATACGAACTTTTCAGCCGAACTGTTAAGTACGACATTGTTCTGTTTCGAAAAAATGGCTATAAATGGACGATATGTAAAGCACTACAAAGTGAATTGAAAAACGTGTTTACTAAAAATTACCAACTAGGGAACTCGTTAAGCATTGGGATCGTACATTGACGTGAATAATGCTGTTGCACAAACAAAAGACAACAATTTAGTGGAATTTTAATATCTTATGTGCATTTCCATCTACAGATCGTTAAACCAAAAAAAAAAGACTGCTGACAACTTTTATTTCTTAATTCCTAGGTAATTAAGGATATCATACCAACTAATTTATATTTTAATAAAGACAAACATTTCCAATAGATAAATACGAATACTCTACAAAATGCCGGTAGGTGAACGCAGTATTTACAATTTAAATTTCAAATAATTCCCAGAAAGTACCGAAAGGTTCTGATCTTGAAAGTTTGCCATTACTTCGGCACACCAGCTTACATTACAGAGAAATTCTGTTTGTTACTAATTTGAACGCACGCTGCTACTTTCCAACTTTAAATTTAAGAATTATTTCTTTAAACAATTAAAGAGCTCACTTGGCTATAAAACATGTAAATTCATAGAGCAACATATTCTCTTGGAACAAAGATGAAAGTTAACTAAAAGGATAGCCGCGAGGCGGTAAACACAAGCGAAGTTCATAGTGGGTGTAAAAGAAAAATAAAAGTAGATACAAATCCAAGACAGTTGGAGTAAATCATATTTGCTTTGAAGTGATAAATTAAAGTTAAATCTTCCAAAAGCAATGGCACTCTTAAATGTTACAGAACATCCCGTCCATTTTCATTCCTCTACCAAAACCACACTGTTAAATTATTTTACAATTTTAATGGTTTCGCTACTGGGGGCCACGTGCTCAGCTGAATTCTTTAATTAATTATTACGCATACCTAAATATTGCGCATCCTTCTCCCCACCACCACCACGGAACAACAGGATCGGTATGTACGAAGCTACTGATTGCAAGAATACTAAAAATCAAACACACACTTCCATTCCTAGGGAAGGATATTATCAATAAATGTGGTATGAACAGAATTTATATATACTAGCACACTACGAGTCAACCATAAACAGGATACACACAGGACATAGGACAGCATTAAGTTGTTTCCTGCTCTTGGCATGCCAAAAAAGAAAAATAGAAATAAACCCCTACCTACCATACCACTCTGGGCCACCAGGTGTGATATTGCGATATTATGTTGGAATTGGAATATAACCTCAAAATTACATAGAAAAAGGCGGAATCCAACCACCATCCCCTACCGTTCCTATATGCCGTCCCTCTATTCAAACATCGTTATAAATATCCCAACAAACATGCTAATGAAAAATAAAACTTCTCAGGGAAAGCTGCACGTTCACGCGCACACATACTGATATCGAAAAGGACAACAGAGAATGAAGAAGTCAGAGAATACAAAATAAAGAAGGAAACAAAATGAAAATAACGATGATGATGGTTCACGTAGAGGACAGGTGGCTGGATAGGATTCCAGGAAGGATGATGGTTGTCGTTTGCCTCCTCTTTTTTTTTTTTTTTGGTAAGGAAAACGGGAAGAAGACCTTCTGTCAATATGCCAAAGAGCAAATGGCTAAGGGACTGATTTTTCGGATGTGGGGTAACGGATCGCTACAAAAAAAAAGAATGAAGAATGTTTTTTTTTTTTTTGCCTTTTTCGTGAGGCGTAATTTTCTGGGTGGATTGGTTTCTCCCCGTCCACTGGCATTGGCATTCTGTGGAGTTTGGTGTATGATGGGGGATGATGCGTGGAAAGTATGAAATGATGCTTTCGGGAAAATATTACAAACAATTATCACGAGGAGTGCTTTATCCTTTTTTTTTTAATTTCATACCCTACGCTATAGTAGGGTATGTTAAATGTAATTTATAGTTTGTAACATAGAGAAATAATTGACCTTGTAGTCCTACGTGTAAATAGAAATACATTTATTGACATGACTGTATTTACATATGTACACTTCATCAAAAAATTGCACGTACAGCTACTGAAATGGTATGTAGTTCTACTATTTCGAGTTATACGTACCAACCCGTATACTTTTCAGCCTTTTTTTTAATTTATTATTATTAACACAAGATAAAAGAAATAATCACCAAAACTTTAAGCTTTTCATCTGTAATTTTTAATATTTTAAACCAAAACTTTAAGCTTTTCATCTGTAATTTTTAATATTTTAAACCAAAACGTTAAAGGTAAATGTCAAAAAATTGCACGTACAAAGCTGTTTCCCTTAACTGAATGGAGGTAATGGTAATTCTTTTATGGTGCAATGTGAATATTCTGACTTTGAGAGCTTCCAGCTCAGTTTATTTTGGTATTTTGATCGGTTCAAGGGTTGTTTTTGATATATTTTCTTAAACATTTTTGGAAATGGCGGCGTCACATGTAACCGTTCCCTTAGAGCTTAGAGCTTAAAAAAACCGATGTTTAAACTGAAGAAAGAGGGAAAAATCAAAAATGATTGGGAGACCACGTTCAACTGTTCAAAATGTCATTGAAAATTATAAAAAAATAAATGGTTTGATGTGGCTCCAGGAAGAGGTGGTAAAAAAATATTAAACGCGCATATGGAAAGGGAAATCGAAAGAACGGTAAAGGTTGATCCAGAAAGAGGTGCTCCAAAAAGAGCTGCAGATATTAAAGAAAATCATAGCATATCATTAAACTCTCAAACTATTCGTAATTTTTCACATACAAAAGGATATTAATGGTGTACGGTAAGAAAAAAAACAATTATTTCGACGGCAAACATTGCAAAACGTTTAGATTCTGAAAGTCTGAACTTTAAACTTAATAGTATGCGAACATGTAGGTTACGAAGCCAGACGATTTTTGGAAGAATGTGATGTTCCTAGACGAAAGCAAGTTTAATGTCTTTGGGTCGGACGGCCGAAAATTTGTGTGGCGGAGTCAATACAGCACTGCAATTGTAAAAATTAACATGGAGGCGGGAGTTTAATGGTCTAGGTAGGTATGGAAGCAAATGGGGTGGGAAATATAGTTTTTATTGAGGTAACAATGAGCAAGCAATGGACCAGCACAAGCACCTTCAAATTCTGAAAGATAATCATAAAGCCAGCGCTTCCGAAACTGGCCTGCAGAACGTTTTTATGCTAGTACAAGATACTGACCCTAAGCATTTTTCAATGCTAGTAAAAGAGTGGCTTGTATACCATGTAAAATCGCAGTTACCTCATCCTTCCCAATCTCTAGAGCTCAATCCCGTAGAACATATGTATATGCGATAATTTGAAGAAAAAAAGTCCGAGAAAGTCAGATAACCAGTAAAAATCACCTGAAACGGTTATCCTAGAAGAATGGAACACTATTCACCAGATGACACAACAAAACAAGTGATTTCAATGAAGAATCGTTTCAAAGATGTAATAAATGCCAAAGAATATTATACCTGGTACTAAAAATTTCATAAATTTAAGTTTAAAAGCACTGTACGTGCAATTTTTTGATGCACATTTTTTTTGCTTTGCTCATTTTTGTTAACTTTTCTTTTTGGTTGAAGTTTATATTATTGAAGTTAACATTGTTTCTGAATTCTGATACTTTTCAAATGAACTTTACTAAAAAGAAAAAAAAATATAAAAAAAAGTTTTTTCTCTGAAAATTATTTATATTTTATTCAACGAGTCGGCTGTACGTGCAATTTTTTGATGCAGTGTATGTCGTCTTCAGTAGTGTCCCAGTTTTGCCGTGACATTTTAAGCTAGTAAAAGAGTGACGAATAGTGGGCCAAATAATTTCAAGACTTAAACCAGGCCTATTTTATACAGAAATAACAAAGTTGTCAAACCTAGCAAAAAGATAATCTGCAGCTTTGTAAACTACGGGACAGTTCTGTCAGCCATCGAGCTGTTGACAAAAAGAAATAAACAAGTTGACGTTTTCCTGACAGATGATTTCAACTAACACGTATTTTACTGAAAGTAGAATATTTCGATCTTCCGTCAAAATCCGTGGATTCGAACTGTCAAATGAGATTGAAACATCTGAAATTCATTGAGTTGATGCTATTTTTGACGTTTTAAAATTAACAGGTGACGTTTAAAATAATGATTCGTTGACTTCAACACACCGTACAACGAATGCTGTCAAATCGTGGTAAATTTACATTTTCGTGGTAAATTTCAAATCTAATTTTCAAGATATGGTAAAAAGGTAATATTTTCCGTTTTCCATACAAAAAAAAGGGAAATTCTATTGACAAATTTGTCTTCTGTTTCAGTTGAGAGGTATAATCCTTTAACTGGAGATTACTGATGTTCCGACAGTAGGGGGATCTATTTTCACCCCCTCTAATTTATAGCCGCTTGAAGTGGGGCACCTCCGATTTAATGGTATAATCACTTTAAATGATATAACTTCTTCTTTTACCGCTTAACTGGGACATAGCGTATGTTTATTTGGTACACAAAACATAAATTTCATTCTGTTTTTGTGAAATCAACAACTTGGTTTAACTATTTCTTAGCGAATCTGTATATCAAAAGGAACTGAAGACAGGATGAAACGATTCCAATCAAGCTAGTTCAAAATTGCGGAGTTTAAGGGTTGGCTGCCTGAAACTGGTATCAGGATGATGCGAAATCATGCATTACATTATCGACCCTATTTTGTGGCAGAGCCGAAGTTTTAAACACAGCTCTGGAAGCAAGCACAAAAAAAGTCTTTTGCAATTTTGGTGGTACTCGAAAGTCACTTTCTACTTGTGTGGGAAATTTTTGATGAAAATGGAAAATTTGTATCCATCCTGTGGTATTTTTCTTGAAAAAAGTCTGGCAGCACTGCGTACAACACTTTGTACCCTGTGCGTGAAGAGTGGACCAACAACACAGTAACTCGACATACATACACTGCAGTTTTCACGGAAGTACAAACGACACGGGGTTTGTTATCTTCTATGTGGAACCAGTTCTAAATGTGTCCTTAAGTTTAACGGATGCCTACAGAGTCTTTTAGGCAGAGTTTGTAGCCGTACTCAGAGGATATAGTTATTTACATCGACATTCAGGCTGCGCTTGAATCGTGCAATAACAAATCGGCCCTAGTCGGAAGCTGCCGCACAACGCTTAGGTCATGGACGCAGAACCACCCTGTAAGACAATGTTGGGTACCTGGCCACTCGGGGATAGAAGGCAACGAACTTGTCGATGAGTTAGCTTGGAAAGGAGAGAAGCTGCCAATTTACGAGGCGGTGATAATTGACCCAACGCTAGGTAGCATGAAATCAATCGTAACAGCAAGTTTTATGAGAAGGGCTGACCATAGATGGTCTAACATGGTAGGACTCTAAGGCACTTTGGCCGTCATTGGATCGTCCTTAAACTTAAACTTAGCAGGGCACAAATAAGAATAGCAAAAGGAACATCATCCGGTATTGTCTCTTTGGCAAACACGCCAAGAGGCCTCGAACTCACGGAAATATCGAACAACATGTCAGGGCTTAGCACATGGTCACATGAACATTTTGGCCTGCTTCTTCTTCAGTAACCTAATGGAGGTAGGCCCAATCAACCATACACTCGTCCTGAAATTGTTCAGGGTAGCAAAATGCTTTGAGGAAATTATGAAGGTTTCGGTGCCATCCTTTGATGGATTTTTAGGGGAGCGCAGAGTGGGCCCTCTGGTGCCTAGTGTTGTTTGATGGCTTAGCCTCACAAGTCACAACCCCTCTCTACCTAACCTAACCCAGTCTAATATTTGCGCATACATAATAAATGCCTAGCATTGTCTTGGAAGATCTGATTGTACATATGTATATCAAGCACTGACAGCTCCCCAATTGAAAGTATACATTTGTACCGATGTAAACTTGTCCAATGCCGCTCATAATGCCAGGCTAACTGAAAATATAACTGTAATGGCAGAAAACTCAAGGTTATCCATACCTACACATTCGAAGCAATTAAGCATTTGATTAAATAGAAGACGTCGTTCTGTTTACAACATTCACCTGACAAAGGAATTAAAGCTAGTACCCTATACACAGCGGGGTGTGTTCATTAATCGAGTGCTGTTAAATTTTGTAATTTTTACAGCAAGACCATCTGAATAAACAAGAACATTCAAGCGAATGGCAACATCAATAAAAAGAACTGTCACCGGTCAACAAAGTGGCTGAAGCCAAAATTAAAGCAACGGGATATGTTCGTTGATTGGGAATTGATAAAACATTACATTTTTCAAGAACATCGCCGGGAATGACATGTTTTATTTAAATAAATAGAACAGAACTGCCAAATTATTGGTACCAAAGGCTTAAGTATGACGGAATCAGTTCTAGTTCGTTCCTTTTATTTGATATCTATGCGACGTCGGCCTTTTTTTTGAAGGTCAAGATTCATGATAGCAGATTTTTCTTTGCCTGATATTAAGAAATGCAAAGGTGGAGTGTTTTTTTTGGCCCAGGATAACTCTTAGAGCCAATCCTAATGCCGTTGAATAGGGAATTCGTAGAAAATTCCATGCCCTAAGTGTACTCAAAAGATTTGACTTGAGCGCTTACCCAACCTAACCCTACACGTACTTCGCATTAAATTCTTCCTTGGCATTCGTTTATTTGTGTCTTGATTTAATTTGATTACTTTAATATTGAGGATAGGGTATCACAGCAGCCATTGAAGACAGGTTGTAGCCTTTTTGAATGCGCGTATTTTTTTTTTAATGTTTTATACTTTTCTGTTATTTTATGAGATTTTGTATTAAATTTCATTTCACCAAATGGTTGGTGAAATGAGGTTTCATGGTTATGATTCAAAGGTTTACAGGTGGGAAAACAAAATTGTGAAAATAAATTTCCAAAGATGAATTTAATATAAGGCGCAAATGGTTGTTACTTTGGCTATAAGAGCGTGATGATAAGGATGACTTTTCTTTTTATGTCAGGCTTTTGAAAGATGTTTACAGAGTTTTAATTTATAAAATGGCAGAGGGAGAAAAATATATTAACTGATTTAAGTACATAAACACTTGCGTATACAGTGGCTCACAGTTAATTTCAACCAGCACATAAGTGATTATAACTTCTAAGCAAAAAGAAATATTAACAAAATTTAAATGTTGATACATATGTACCAACCTATATAAGAAAAAAAACTCAAATAAGATGTCTGAAAGAAAAATCCCAAAAACATTCCTCCTTGTCCCGCAATGGAGAAAGAAATAACTCAGCAACAATAATTTACCTCACAGCCAGGGTTGTTACCTCTGAAAATTTTCGGAAGGGGTCTTAAAAGGGGTACCTAGCGAACAAAAGGGGTCCCATATAAAATTCGAGGAAAGGATTAGTATTATTTTATTACTTTTATTTACAAGTAACTAGTGGTTTCACGGTGCGCTTCGCTACACCCATTGAGAACAGTTTTTATGTCATAAAATGTTCTGAAATTTTTTCGAGCAACTTTTGGTACCGAACGATGTCATCTGGAAGCACGAATTTTATTTGCAAATGTTTTTCAAGAAGTTCTTGGAATTGAATACATATTAACATATTGTACGTAAATATAATTCTGAATCAATTTTCATCGTGCATTGCTGTAGTAATAATTTTGAGATTTTAGTTTTCAGCGCCATCTATCGGAAAACCCGGAAAACTTTTGATTTCCAAACATTTCTCACTTTAAAACAAATACATATATTGTGTAAGTTTCAGCTCAATCGGATGGTTTTGAAATTTTTACGTTTCAGCGCCATCTATCGGAAAACTTGACAACTTTTGATGTACGAACATTTCTCACTTCATTGCAAATATATTGTGTAAGTGTCAGCTTAATCGTACGGTGAATTTAAAAATTTTTGAGTTCCAGCGCCATCTAGCGGAAAACTTGAAATTTTTTGATGTGCGAACACTTCAAACATCAGAAAAAGTATATAGTGTAAGTTTCAGCTCAATCGGATGGTTAGCTTATGAGTTCTGAGGTATCAAACGAACAGCTCATTTTTATACATATATAAGGATTCAATTGCTTTAAAAATACATAAAGCAAAGAGAAAACGAAAAAAAAATCAGTCCATTTACGAGAGGTCCATCCGCGGACTTTTTGCACCAAATATAGGGTGAAATGCTCTCAAAGATAGTAAAATTACGAGAAAGTAAACGAACCCGTTGAACAACAAAACATGAAACATATACGAGTATTATGTTCGATGTAACAGTTTTGCTTTACATATGTACATATTATATCTGCCCAAAAAAAATTCTTGTGCTAAAATTCGTAGCATGGGGAAATTTCTTATTCTCTCGTGAGAACTCTCTTTTACAAAAACTACGAAATTTTTGTGTACGCGAACGGGTTTTCGTAACTTTTCGTAGATTTTCGTAGTTTTAAGAGCTTACAAGATGCCTTTTATCACTTATTACAGCCCAGTTTTCGGGATTCCAACGCTGTTGCGTCATACGCCATCTTGAATTTGAGGGTGAATTACTGTTCATTGAAGAACTCGTTTATTTTCAATTTTACACAAAAAATGGTCATTACCAAAGTTATTTGTAATTAAGTTTCCTACAATTTTGGTTAACCAATTTTTGCCTATGATCGATATTTTTTGATTTAGACCCGAAAAGAGGGGTAATTCCAACTTCGGTGATAGCCATTTTTCGTGTAAAATTGAAAATAAACGAGTTTTTCAATAAAATAATAAAAAATTGTACGGGCAATTGAAATTCCTTGCAAAGCCAAGACTCTTTAAATTATAGGAACACATGCGTGTACGCTCATTTGCCGCCCATTTTTGGAATTACGCATTTAGTATGCTGTTCATCACTTATGTTTATATCCGATATGGAAAGCTTAGAATGCACATACTACAACTTCATTCGCACAATCAGAAATGAAAGATTTAAAAAATCTGTCATCACGCAGGTATGTACCTATAAGCTTGAAGTTGTTGGCACATGAATTTTTGAAGCCAAAGCTCTTCAGCTTTTAAAAAAGTGCAACGGTTTGAGTTCAATTCAATTCAATTCAATTTCAATTTATTTAAGGATGTACAAATAAGACTTAGTCTTCTATAGTACTTAAAATAATGGAAAATTTACGGGATATAACTTAAAAATAAACAACAAAAATAAACAAAATAACCTACAATAAGCAATAGTTGAATAAATTCACAAGATACGGAAAATATGGAGGGGATAAGAAGGCAGGGAAAAAGAGGAATAGAATGGTAGAAGATAGAAAGAAAATAAATAGTTGTTGCTTTTTAGGAGAAATACTCTAAAACGGCATTTTTAAATTGTGTGGCTCCTTTTATTTGTTTCACTGCAGTAGGCAGAGAGTTCCAGAGTCTGGTGGCAAAGACGAAGAAATGACGCGACGAATTTAAATAGTTCAAGGAGGGAGTTATAAGACTATGCGTTCTAGCCGAACGAACAAATTGAAGTTTTTCAAAAAGGTATGGAGGCGATCTGCTCTGTATAATTTTGTGCAAAAAGATACAGCACCTAACTTGCAAAAACTGATGGAGCGAATAACCTAGAACATTTTTGTGGTAACTGGATATGTGGTCGTATCGCCGGAGACCATTCACGTATCTAACCATATCGTTGAATGCGACAGTTAATTTATGCTGGGATATGGAGTCGAGTTTGCAGTACACAGCCGATGCATAGTCAATATACGGAACTAGTAAGGCTTTGACGAGTATCAGCCTCGTATTTACAGGTGTGAAACTTGCGAATAACCAAAGTTTGCCAGACCACCGTAAATTCGTCCCACAGTGTAATTTATGTGGCTTACTGGAGATAGAGAGCGGTCAATCTTAAATCCCAGGTTGGTTACAGTCTCATCGAACTGCAATTGTGTATCGTTCAGGCGAATTAATTGGCAGCATTAGTTCGGTGCTGTGAGGTTTTTTAGATATTAAAATCAACTGGGACTTAGTTGGGTTGAGAGTCAAGCAATTACGAAGCGACCATTGAGTTCTGTTACATAATTAATTTGTACTTGTAGGACAAGTATAGTTCGACAAGTGCATTTAGACTTGTCGACTTGTCGCGTTGTGTTACAGCCCACTTATCTCAAATAAAACATCCGCAATCATAAAATTTCGCCCGAACATGACCTGAAGAGGGCTTTATTTGAAAAATGGGCACAAATCAGCCCTCAAACGACTCGGAAGTTGGTTGAATCAATGCTAAAAAGACTGAAGATGGTGGTCGACAAAAAAGAGCTTATGAAATCCTTGTTTTGTTAGCTGGTTGAAATAAGCTGTATTATTCTGTTTTCCATAATTTTTAATTTTTTTAGATTTTAAAATAATAAAAAACATATCTGTGAAGTAAATTATGTATGTTATTTTGTTAAAGTTTAAATATTAATCTACAAATATATTTTATTGATATTTCTTTTCGCTAAGAAGTTATCCTCACGTAAAATTGTAAAAAGGTGTGAGCCACTGTATATAAAAATTCGTGCCGGTAATCGTTTTGCAAATGCGTACAAAACCGTCAAAAACATTCATGTTCACGAAGAATTATTAAAATAAATTAATTTTGCCTTTCCTAATGTTTTCAGCTTGCATTGTTATAAAATTCCCTCCAAAAACCCAAGAGACACAAGCCAAAATAAAATACCAACAAACCTAATTTGCAACCACAAATTAAACAAAAAAAAAAACCCCCCCAACTTATTTATTAATTAAGAAATTTAATTTTATGCTCTGCTAGTTTTGAATTTTTATCTATCCCCGCCACTGGAACTGCCCCACCTAGTCTGGCACACTTACCTATCATCCTGTAGTAATTTGTATACAGCTCCACTAAGAGAAATCAGACTCAAGTAACAGCGAGACGATATTGCAGGATACAATGGAATGCGAAGATACATACATATATTTGTATACAAAAAATATAAATAAATAAAAAAAACGCGTCATCCTCATTTCAGTTTATTCTTCTTTTTTTGTTGTCTTCTTATTTTTTGTGTCTCATTTACATTTTTATCATTCTTGCTTGTTTTAAAGGGGAATCAAAAAAATCAAGAAACAAAGAAAGGTACATAAAAAAGGACTCGATCCAGGGGGAAGTAAGGATTTTCCAAATGACCAAGCAAGCAAACTTGTAGGAAGTATTTTTTTTTTTTTTCCATATCTTCTAAGAAGATTTTTCTTCCTTGTTCGTTTTATATATGAATGTATTGTAAATATATTTTATAGATAAATAAAGAAATATAACAAAAAGTGTACTCACGGACTGCATCGATAACGTCAGGCGTCCCAATGATAACCAGTAAAAATGTGATGACTGCAACAATACTGGCTGCTGGTGGCAGTACTGCCATTTGCAGCCCCATCATTTACTTACAAAAAAATAAATAAATAAATAATAAATACAAAACCAATCGATCAATGGCTTTCGCTCAGTTTTCGCTCAGTTGCAGCACACGCTTTATTTCTTTGAGCTTCTGTAAGAAGTCTTAATCTATTTTTTCTCTGCTATCTTTAGCTTTTTATTTTATCAATTAAATTCTTTATAATTTCGCTTTTTCTATTCATTTGAGAGGCGTTTCTTTTTCGCTGAGATAATAGTTCGCCTTCATTTTTTTTTTTCTATATTCATCATTCAATCGTTCGTTAGGGACATTTTTGTGAGCCGAAAATCATCGGTTATAACAAGATGTGTCAGTAAATGCGATGTCATCATCATCATTATAGTTGGGTGGTGGTGTGTACGTTTTAAATTTATGGAAAAATAAAATGAAGTAAGTAAAAAAAAAAAACGGTTGCCAATTTATATGACAAGCAACCAGTTTTCGTTGTTGATGTATTTATCGTAATAATAATTCATCCAGTAATTGACAGTCATCGAAGATTTGTTGGAGTCGATATAAATTCCCAGGGCAGTCGATATTATTATTTATATTTTATTTTTTTTATTTTTTAAGTGTGAACGAGAAGGGAAATTATTTGTATAAAGCGTGTGAAAAGCGTTTGTTTCATTTTTGAATATACGTCATTGATGTCATCGTTTATCAATTTGTTGTTTGGTTTTTTGCGAAGCGTTGGTTTTGGTTTCGTGGTATTTTTGGAGGGAAGATAAAGAGAGAGAGGGACGTGAGTTAATTATGGGGGATTACCTGGTAAATTTAATTCATTTTATATATAATAATTTTTCTTGTCTTTATAGAATTAAATTAAAATTTTGTGATGTTGAAATATTTATTTGTTTTGCAGCCAAGTATACGTTTATGTTATTGATTTTTTATTAGTATAATAATTTTATTTTTTTTTTAATGCACTTTTGATGTAGGTATAATTAAATACATTTTTCTTTTACAAAAAAAAACGAATACACTCAAGATTATTATTTTTTCAATTAGCACTAAGATATTTGATATTTAATTTTTTCCCATATTTTTGCAGCAGATACCTTCCATTATTTTACACTATTTATATTTTTATTATGTTGAATTTTTCTAAGAATTTGTTGTATATTTTTAATTTAATTTTGTTTATTTATGTTAAATTAGCTGTAAGATAAATAAAAAGACGGGATATAATTATACTTTTCAACCAATTTCAGTTATCCTCTTTTTAGAAAATAAAAAAAATAAAACGAAGGGAAGTAACTATGCAAAAATGATAGCGGCACTGGAAAGATTTGCAATCTGAGGGATTTTAGCTAACTGGTTGAGGGACTTCCTAAGAAATAGATCATTTTGTGTCAGGGTATAGGAAAAGTTTAGCGATCACAAAAATGTGAAGTATGGAGTATCACAAGGATCAAGGCTGGGACCTTTACTTTTCATTTTGTACAACAATGAATTACTTGTTCGAGAATAGTATTCCACTTGGATATGCGGACGACACGGCGATAGTGGTCGAGAACAGATGTATAGATACTGCAATGAATATTATGCAAGACGAGCTAAGCAATGCAGTTGAATGCTGACACGATAACGGGTCGCGAAAGTCATGCATGTTCGCGGACCTCATCACAAACCTACGCAACTACAGATACATTACTGATGATTTGTTGGCATTGGTATACCTTTTAAAATTATTCAACTTTGAGTGTTCAGAAGCAAGTTTACCACGCGCTAGGTGAGTCTTAACTCAGATATGGTGTGCTTGCATAAGGGAACGCATCGGATACCCACCTGGAGAAGTTGCAGAGGCTCCAAAATACTGTTTTAAAAAAACTCAATGGTGAGACTCGGTGAAATCCACCTGGCAGAGGGAGTTTTAGAGTTCTTCGTGGCAAGGAAATCTTCAAGCTGATTTTATCTCTGAAGTTATGCGACGAACCGCGTTTCAAAAGGGCTATTGATCATGAGGTCAACCCAAGGAGACGTGCTCAAGGTATGTTACAAGTACCAAGGTTTATAAACACCTATGGCAGAAGACAGCTGAAGTACTGAGCCCCAACAACACTTAACGAACCATAACCGAACGTGACCAAAAAACGCATTGATGTGGTAGGACCTATCTAACTAACAAGGCATATGAAAAAAGTAGGGTAATGAAAACAATGAGTTTCTATAATTCTAGTGGAGACGGCGATTGTTTTTAGATAAAATCACATGTGATTTTTGCTGAAAAAGGGCTTGACACCGAATCAGGGCATTGAGATCGAATCAACTTTAGACAACATGGCATATTTAAGAAAAACTTCTGGTATCGAAAAACATTGTAGTGGTAGCTAAACGATTCAGCTCTAAATGAGTAAAACGTTTTCTACGACATGGAGGAACAAGTCTTTGGCGAATGGGTGTTTAATAGAGGGAAGAAAAAAGAAATGCATTGATCAATGTCCCCAACATTACTACGTGTAAGATCTTACCTAGTGCAGTTAAATGCAGAATCAACCGTATTTTTACATTACGTAATATCTAGGAGTAAAACCTGGAGATCCAAATCCTTGAACTGAATATTTTCGAAATCAACACGTTTTAAGTGCTTTCTGTTAATTGAAGGAGGCGGAGAAATGAGACTACATATATGTACGTCAAGAGAAGGAGTTAAAAAAATCACCTGAGTTAATTTCATGTATATCAAATAGACTTCAGGATATCTTCGAGTTCTAAAAAAAATGTTGTAAAGTAAAATTCCTACTCGGACGGCAGATATATAGGTGCTTACGATAAAATAACTAGTTGCGTATTATGCCCACTCCAAATTCTAACACTCTTATTTATAAAATAGCTATAATCTGATGATGATAGTGGCTTTGATCTAATCGCGCTAATGAATATGTCTGCCATTTGACACCGGCATGAACAAGACCATTATTTCAGAAAACTTCACGTCATCGAGTAAATATTTCAAAAAAGTCAAAACTAGCCATAGTTACCCAGCATTAAGCACTCAACATTATCCTGCTTACTCAGTAAGATATGAGCACCTTTAGAAATGCTTCAACTAAGTTTGCAATATAAGCCATCGGACATGCTCGAACTAAGTTTGATGTGACTTCGAATCGTGAGCAGTAACCATTGAATGTCCAGATTTGGACTGAAGATAATCCGCTCACTTAAGGCCATTTCTATAAATAAATTGTCCTTTTTGTATAGCACTTCCTAAGGAGTCAAAAAACTTCTAGAATCTGCAGTGGATGTTAGAGTACCTCGACATCGAATGACCACGCTCACCTATTAGTTCACTTGGCTCCCTGAAATTACGCCAAAAAGTGTTTTGTGAAAGAGCCAAAATAATTGTGGCGTAAAGGCCTCAAACAAAAAAGGAAAGTTCGCCAGAATACAAGGAAATTACGCCACATTTTTGGAAAAAAACCAAAAAGTAAAACGGAAATAACACCAAAAAAATTTTACTTTTTTTGGTTTAATTTCCAAATTTGGTTTGGAACTAACTGATCTTTTTCGACTGCATTTCCAAGTTAAGTTCTTTTGGGTTATGGAATTTGTCGGGTGCGGCCGAGTGCTGTCGCGCCGCCAATTTGTACTTTAGAATTTTACCACCTTTATATTATATTATACTGATCACGCGTTAACTACAGTATTTTTTAAGTTAGGTAAAAGCATGTCAATTACAGTAATTTTGCTACAACAATGATCTTGAAATTAAGTATGTATGTTTGTAAAAGCATGTGAAGTTATGTTATTTTGCGACAAGACATAACATACAAAATGAGTCATGGATTACAACTTTCTGGCGCTTTTTGGTGTGTAAACATCTTAGCTCTCGGTATGGGGCTCATGCGAATTTCTCGCCGTCATGCGTAACCCGTAACCAATCTTAGCAGTATTAGTGCGCAACCAAACTTAGTATAAGTGCGTCCTTTGTGTATGATTCTCTTAGTATTAGTGCATTTTTTTTTATCCGCCATCATACACAAACATATATTTACAAATCAAATTTCCAACACGCCAAAAAAATGTTCTGACGTTTTTCCCAAACCATTTTTTTTTTTTGCGTTTTTTTCCATATTCCATAAATGGAAACATTGTCTTAAAAGGTTATGGAAAAAATGCCAAATTTCTCAGCATTTACGCCAAACTATTTGGCTGATTTTTCCTAGAAAAAAACGCCACAACTTTGGAGATTTTCGGGCTTTTTTCCATTTTCGTTTTTTGGTGTAATTTCTTTTGGCGTAATTTTAGGGAGCCGTTCACTTGTCGATCGTAGAATAGAGAAAAAAGAAACATAAAGCAGTAACGCTCATTTTGTAAACACGGTTTTATCGCGGACTGGAGCCTAAACGGCTGGGCGGATTTGCTTGAAACTTCATATCTGGGGTCTGTGGGACTACACCACAAGGCCAATTTAGAATTTTCATTCTAGCCCCAAAAATTAAGGGACCTATAGGTACTTCATTTGGGACCGATCTTATAAAAAGCTGATTTTCTCGAAAACGGCTCCAACGATTTTGCTGAAATTTCTAATTTAGGTTAGCTTAGGCATATGCTATCAAATGTCGTACCAGGTTTTTGCCTAAAAAGTTATACAATGGTACTTGAGTTTTTAACTGATTTTCTTAAATTGGCTTTTTTTCGGCTGTTCTCAGTCCATCGGTATTACTGTTTAAAAGTGTAATGTGAAAAGAACGTCGACCCCCCATGTTTTGCTTCTCTTGCAATACAATCCGGCATGCAAGTGGATGACATCCAACTTATAAATAATCTTATAAAATAAATTTGAGGAACAAAAAATATTTATTTGGCCACAACAAATAATTGGGTTGAAAGTGGGTACATAAGATTGATTGAGTTTTGATTGAATTAAATTTCTATTGTTTTAAAATTTAAAATCTGCCGCGCATACAACGAAAGCATGATGCAAATCAACATTTTTGTTACAATGGTTTGAAGCTCAGCTGGTGTTTGTATCGGATAACTAAAAAAAAATAAGTGTATGATAGGTTTTTATTACGGATTTTAACAGGCGCACATGATTTGTTCCCTTTTTTTGTATGAAATTAAATATGTGGTAGTAGAAAATCGTAATTTCTTATCTTTAATTGTACCAAATCACAATACAGACCTCGAAAATGTGAATTGTCCAAAAATGTAAAACAGAAAAAGTTTACATTACATACTCTAAAACATGGGTGGCCAAACCGAGGACTGCGGGCCGCATGCGGCCCGCCGGGAGTTATGTTCTGGCCCGCGGAGCTAAGTTAAATGAATCTAAATGTTAACTTCATTGTACATTTTACCAAAAGAACATTATATCATTCATAGTCATTTGTATCATATATTTTCAAATTACATATAGCTAAGAGAAATTTTGAGATATCTCGGATTCGTGGAAAAATAAATTGGTTTGAGCTATTTTGAAACATCCTGCATTTTTGGAAAAATTCATCGATTTTAACTAATGCAAATACCCCGCTATTTAACACTCAAGGTTACTTAGTTTTTTGTCCGACGCTAAGTGTTGATAAAATCGGTGTCTCCGGGAAGCTCGGAACGCTATCGGGCTCATACTCATAACTACTTTCAGTTCAGCTTGCCAAAGTTACGTGTTATTCTGTAGTTTTGTGCTATTATCGCCACTGCATCTGGAGAGATTTTGCCGACGTTTAAAAAACATTTTTTGGAAGAGTTTGGAAGAGTTCTATAAAAAAATTTCCTGCGATTTACAAACTATTTGGAAACACTTATGCGTGTGGACAGATTTTTAAATGCATGAAGTACATCAAATCACAAGTGAGAACACGAATTAGTGATGTTCATTTGGAAAAGTGTTTGCGTATAGCGACAACATCCATCCATTTTGATGTATTTAGTTCTGCAAAACAAAGTCAGATGTCTCGATTTTAAATATTTTTAAATTATTTGATTCTCAATTTTGTTATTTTTTATCAAAAAAATAAATACATTATGTATTTATTTATAGCCCAGTCGAATAAGAATTTGCTCACTGGCAGTCTACATTTCAGTTTTCGGGACTCCAACCCTGTTCCGCCATCTTAGATTTGAGTGTTAATTTTTGTTTATTGAATAACTCATTTTTTTTTTCCATTTTACACGAAAATGATAGTTACCATAGCTGTTTGGAAATAAATTTCTTACAATTTTTTCGATTTAGACCCGAGAAGAGGGTTAATTACAACTTCGGTAATAACCATTTTCTGTGTAAAATTGAAAATAAACTAGTTCTTCAATAAACAAAAATTCATCCCCACCTCTTTTCGGGTCTAAATCGAAAAATATCGCTACTAGGAAAAAATTGAAAAATTGTTTCCGTGTCAGCCCCTCTTCTGATCTAATACGACTGGACTATTAGTGCATTAAACCATGCAAACGTTTGACCACTATCTCATCTACTGGAAAACGACGATGTGCTCGAACATGTAGCACGCTTGTTTGGTTATTTTAATTACAAAAAATAAACTTGGTGCGTGGCCCGGCAGAAAATATTTTTCCTGAAATTTGGCCCGCCTGCTGAAAAGGTTGGCGACCCCTGCTCTAAAACGTTCTGACTTAGGGCCCGCCAGAAGAAGGAAATTTCGAAAAAAAAGAACATCGTGATGCTGTGGACCCAACGGATGATGGTGCTGTTGATGTCTTTTTCTTTCTTTCAGTTCTCCCAATTCAATTCTGCGTTATAGTTTATTCAATGAATTCAAACTCAGTTTATAAGAAGCGGCACTGAAAAGCACGCGAAAGGAATAAACGAGCACAATGAATAGCGAATTATTCATCTACAGAGGTAGGCATTGAATCTTCTAACTACACTGAGCTTTTATTGGTAAATATTACTATACTAGCTGACCCGTGCTCGCCTCGCTTCGCCCGCCGGTAACTTTTTACTAATTTGCAAAACTTGACTTGACCTATTTTCTCAAGAACGTATTTAAATGATTTTTTGGAAATTCTAGGTTCAGAATCATTAACAAAGCTGTAGTATTAAGAAAACATATTCTTTAACTTTCTAACACTGGACCCCAGAGACTTGACTTTTTCAGACATGCGTTTACTTCGTCAGCTCTTGTGCCTCGTAAAATAGTACTGTAATGTCGCCCATCGGTCCATCATTTTGTCGTATATCCTGTAAGGTTCTGTTAACGGCTTCTACTGCCTATCGGGGTGCCATAGCCATTCATCCCAAACAATTAGACAACATTCACGTTAAACTCGAGCTCTTACACTATTTCGGGGAATGTTGCAAAATTTTATTGGTGTCTAATTGTATAGGTTTTTTAAACATTGCATGAGAAGTTTTACCACCGGACAAAAACGTAACTTACTATCCCTTACGACGCCACAGCCAAGGGCAATATTACCTTGGCTTCGTTCTTATGGACAACAAATGCTTCCCAGATGATTTGCATATATTTGTACATACATACACATACATACTATATGAACCAAAATTAACTCTTAAAACAACAGAAGTTAATTTTGGGTAGAGTATTTGTTTTGGATCGTTCTTTTTAATTTTCCTAATATGTAATATTTATAAACTGAAAATGCAATTCACTGCTCTAGAAAATTCTCTTTCTTTTGACATTTTTTCATTTGTTAAGATTGGCTGAGTGTGAGAGCCGCAAATGCTTATGATGAGTGTAGCACATTGAAGTACGAAACAAATGATCACGTCAGAGCGCGCACCCACTGCTGCACAGCTGCTGGCAGTGGTCTCCACTGAAAGAAAATTGTGGGTGCTGCTATGAATAATTGTTTTGAACATTGCTCAGCTTCAGGACAGCGCAGAAGGATGTTTTATACATCAAATGAATCAAATAAAAATTTACTAAATTCACCTGTTTTTTTGTTTTTCAATCCGATAAGCCCATTATTGAGTTAGGGCTGAATAATTATAATTTTCCTTTCAAATATGCAGTTTTTTCAATATTTTCTTAAAACCATGCCATTTTCCGGGATAAAAAGTATAAATGATATGATCCAAGAACATAAGAAATCACCATGTCAATGTTTCATCAAAATCCGTCCAGTAGTTTTAACGTGATGCGCGAACAAATAGTTTTAAATCTACAGTTTTATTATATGTATATAGATATATATGTAGATATAGATTATTATTTTTTTAACTTATATTTTTAAGCTCTCTGAAATTGTTCGTCGTTTTCGACGGGGATCAGCTAGTACATAAATATGTCCCATAGCCATACATCCCTTTTTAAAGGTCCAATTAGAAACTTCAATATCGAATCTAATTAAATTTAACGGAAATCAAAAAAAGTTCTCCTGTACAGTCAAATCGTATTTATTAAGAAAAAAACACACAGCTCCCTTCGATTTCCAAGTAAATAAATATAAAAAGCAATATAATACTTTTTTTCTCATTTTGTTTTTATTTTGCAATACCCCATTCGAAAATACAAATCTATGTAGATACGTTCGTATTTCTATCGACGGTCGTTTCATCGAAAAGGGTTAAACAATTGATTTCCATCATTCACAACGTTTGAAATCGAATTTCTAGATCCCATCCCCCAAAACGATAAAAAGAAAAAAAAATATATAAAAATACCTGGAATATGATTTCGTTCCACCACCCGCAGATACATATAGTAGATACAAAAAAGCAAAAAAAAAAAAAAAATAATCTCCACTTCAGACTGGTTTACGATAGTACCGAAAAATCAATCTTTTGTACTCTCGAATTGCATTTACCCCATTTAGTTATGGGAAAATTCAAAAATAATGGAATTTTTCGTTTTCCAAATATTTTCCGACAAAAAACAACAAACACAACACAAACGAAAACTCAATCCACCAACAAATGATGTCCTTCGTCCTTCGTTGTGTAAATTCAGAGGGATACGGTCATTGGAAGTTACAACAACCATTGAATCTAGAGTACCTGTGTATACGCTAACAATGGACGTTTTACGTTCAAATGCATTGTACTGCCAGTACTAGTGGTTTCTAACGTACGAGTACTTCATTCCAAAAAAAAATTCTCTTACTGCACACACTTGATGATTATTTGATTTCGAACAAACTAGACACGGGGCGGATGTAGTGAGTGAGTGAATGAGGCAAAGATCATCATCCCCCGGTTGGATTTTTTCAAGTACTGATGCTGGACACCATCAACACCTCTCGAAGTTTTGTTTGTATATGATGGAAGTTTCAAGAGATGGCAGTCCATTATGGGTGCTTTTTTGTGTCCTGAACTTTTTTTTTCTGCTACTCCTAGCTCGCCGTATACCACGAACGTCAACTACTCGTAAAACACATTTTGACACGTCAACGCGTGAAACAACGGTCGAGAGAAGCTTGAGTTTCATATTTATCCAACGAAGTAACCGTGTGTAACTAAATGCGGATACAGTACGGATACAGGAGCAGGCACAGGCACACAGCGATAGAGGTAACGACAAGTACTCTCGCGTATCTATTGTTTTGTCGTGTTAAGTGCAGGGATTAGATGGATACTTGAGCAGAGCAAAACGAGAGATCGGGTGCAGCAGCTGAAGGAGTTTAATTTTAACAAAGTGTCACACGAATGCGTTTAATGGGCGGAAAAGCTGTTGAACGAGATGAAATGAGAAAAGAAAATCGACACACGAGAGTTCAGCTGGGGAAAAGAAATGCAATTAAGCGAGAAAATGTTTCCTTCTATTTTTCCCTTTTCTTATTTTGTAGTTTTACACAATAAGCGGATAGAAATCTTAAGATGTGACATACGTAGTTTCTGGGAAAGTACTGCAGGTAACACGCATTTGAAATAATCCGGAGTACCTCATGAGACTCACGATCCCCTACGCTGTTATTTTGTTAAATTGAACAGGACTATATATTCTGTAATGAAATACAGAAAAGTGAGATAAAGGAAGTCATTTTTTGGTTTGAAGCTCAGCTGGTGTTTGTATCGGATAACTAAAAAGAATAAGTGTGGGATAGGTTTTTATTACGGATTTTAGCATGCGAACATGATTTGTTCCCTTTTTTTGTATGAAATTTATGCTAGTAGAAAATGATAATTCCTTGACTGACTTTAAATACCAAATCACAACACAAATACAGTACGACCGCGATAATGAGAACCTCGAACATGTGAATTGTTCAAAAATGTAAAACAGAAAAAGTTTACATTACATACAGTAGCGGGCATAGAAAGTGCAACACCCACTTTTTACAGAATAATCTTTAATAACTTTTTGGTAGCAGTTTTTTTTTTTTTTAATAAACTTCATCTCTCTTGGGTATATAAGAGTGCTACAAGTAGTTCAGAGTCATTTTTTTTAAATTATCAACGTTGGTGTAAAAATTAATAATTTTGAAAAAATGCCAAAATACGAGCAATTGATGGAGGACCAGAAAAATCAAATAGTTGCACATTTTGTAGTTGCAGGGTTGACTATTACCAAAATAAGTAAACATGTTGGTTGCAGCAAGTCGACTGTGAAGAGATTATTAGAAAAAAAATACTTAGCAGCACAGGTGAACCGCAAAAAGGAACAGAAGGGATTTGTAAGACATCTACCGCAGATGATCGAGTTTTACACCGGATGTCATTGAAGAACCGTTTTCAAACAGCTGCACAAATAAGAGCAGAGTTTGTGGAGTCAAATGCAATTGCATCAGTGTGCATACAGTACAGTACAGTACAGTACAGTCCACCCGAGAAAAAACCGATGTTTGGACTTAAAATGTAGAAATCTCGGCCAATTTGGACAAAAAAAAATGAAAAGTGGACATATATTGATTGTAGACAAGTCATATGCTCCGATGAGCGCAAATTCAACATTTATGGATTCGATGAAGTTCAGTACGTGCGCTGAAGAGCTGGAGTGCCCTTAAGGAAAAATTGCCTTGAGAGAACAGTTAAAGATCCAGCGTTCCAAATGATATGGGAATGTTTTTCCTACTATGGAGTTAAAGATTTATGCTTCGTTAAAGGAACTGTAAGCTCAGAAGTTTACAAAAATATTTTAGTCAATCACTTTTATCGTCAATTGAAAAGCCTTTTCAGAGGCCATCGATGTGATTTTTTAAGACGGCTCTGCTCCGTGCCGTCATTCCAAAATGGTAAGCTATTTTCTTTTTTTATTTCTATTCTTATCCCTTAGTAATTCTACGCAACAAAAAAATAATAATAAAATTTACTTTCTTCACAGATTAAAGAATTTCCACACTCGACTGCCCAGGTTATTCACTGGACCTCAGTCCCATCGAAAATCTCTGGCACATTATGGCATTGAAAATAAATAGCAAAATGCCTACCGCGATGAAAATGCCCAAAGAAGTAATTGAAGTATTTTGGGATAGGGAAATATTCATGGGTTATCTTCAAATTTAGTGGATTCAAGGCCTAAGTGAATTAAGGAGGCTATGAAATATAAAGGAGGCGCTACAAAGTATTAATATTCCACTAAATTTTGTAAATGTAAATGATCTTGCCTCAGAATTCCAAAATGTACAAGTTGGATGACCATGACCACGGCCACGGCGACCACCTTTTCAGTCTGCGAAACGGTAATATTGGGGCAATTTTTAACCGCTGAGCGATCTCTCGTCTCGCCAAATGACTATAAACGCTAACTGCAGCTAGGATTTGATCGTCGCCTGTGGTGACTGAACGTCCAGAGCGAACAGCGTCGGCAAGGTCTGTATTTCCCGGATAAAAACGTGAAAACCAACGCTAGCAAGTGTCAGCGCTTATAACCGAATCCATATACCTACACGTTACACATCGCCTGTCACTTTGACACTTTTCTTTAAAGAAAAAAAGCTAAATATGCCTACAATGCACTTTTTTCCCTAAAAAAAAAATATTAAGCACTTAAAACACGTCCGATCAGAAAAAAAGTTCTGGTAACAATGTTAAATAACCCTTTCTACTGGAGTAAAAAAAAAATTATTCGCACAACAGTATACACGGAGATTTTCTGAGCAGCCAAGAAAAAAAAACTACAGAACTTATTGCCCAATACAACGAACTTTTTCGTGTCCAGAAATGTTAACTGGCCATGTTTAAACTCTTAGTGAACTCCCTCTTAAGTAGACGATTCCCTTAAGCGGACAAGATCTACTGTAATGGTTGGCTGGTATGATTTTGTTTTAGTTTTTGATGTGTAAAAATGCGCGCGTTAGCAAAATTTCTAGTGGAGTAATTCCTTGATTTCGGGGAGAAATTCCGCGTTTTCGGGGACGGAATTCCGAACGGTTACGAAATAGGCTTCGAATAATGCTGACATGTCCCGACGTAGCGTGACGAATGGCAACACTAAATTAACGGCATCTAGAACGTTTTGTTCATTCAGACTCGATAGCAGGCGGATAATATTTGATGTTTTTTTTTTCTGCGTAAGCCGATGCGGAACGAAACCAAAATTTGGTATTGGAAAATCGCGTGTTACTTGCTGATTGAAGTACTGCTACGAATGAGCTTCAAAAACGGAGGTTTCATAGCAGCGAAGGTAAGATACGTTGACACATGAATGGTGTGTCAAACGTCGCGAAAAACCCTATCTCTGGATCATTCATTCAAATTAAAGCCACAGAATTTGTGTCAAATTTCAAAGCATCATCCATTTTCCTCTTAAGTGGATGCTCTCTTATGTGGACAAAAAGCCGGTGGACAGCCATGGGTCCACTTAAGAGAGAGTTTACTGTACTGTACTTTTATTTGCTTTTCATTATCCAGTCCATCGCTAAAATTACTCAACTCGAGGCAAATAGCAATCTTTTTACTTTCCTGACCAGTGAACACTGAAGTTAGTCATCGTCTTCAAAATTTAAAAAAAAAAAAAAAATACTTTTAATTGTTTATACATGCTGAGGAAAACTTGTTCAGTAATTCATTAAAAGCATTTCATAATTGCTTCTTTTTTTTGTAACCATTTATTTATTCACTCAATGGTTTGCGACTTTCAGGAACTCAACTGCACTTTAACTTTGTATTAGTATTTCTGTATAATTGCAAGTGAATTCCTTAAAATAATTTCAATCTGAAATAACTTATAGTGGTGCAGTGCAACCCCTAAAGTTGCTGAAAAAATGAAAAACTACAAAATAACTTCGTCTTTTCATTTAGTCCTGTGGCAACCACAACTCAACTTTTCCCCATCTTTTGGCAAATATTTGTTTTCAAAAATTGCTGAGAGAATTTCACTGTAATGATGCGTTTCTGCTAGTCCTGCGGTTCGTTTCGTAAGCACAATTTGTAATTGTTTGCTATGGGTGTGTATTTATTTGCATTACGGACACTTACCAACTGTCGGAATTCCCTAAAAGATTATAAAGTTGTGCTTTGTTTTCTCGGAAACTGTGACTCGTATGGAAAGGAACATATTCTCAGGAATATATAATATTTTTTTTTGGAACCACAAGTGCTTACTTAGATTTCCACGCGAGAAGAATAAGAAATTACGACATCGGGCGACGGAGTGAGCACAGCAATGAGACATTGTTCCTCGTAATTCTGGGAAGGAAATTCTTCATCATCTGCAGCAGCAGCGGCATCGATAACGAAATGCAATCAAGTTAATTGCAATCGATCTTTTCAGCTATTTTCTCTGTAATTCCATTTGGAAATTATAATTGTCCATGTCATGTGCAGGAGGAGGTTGCACAGTTGTCCCAAGTCAAAGAAAGAAAACGAATTCAATGAATGAACTGAAAGGAAAAAGGACTTTTCTTCCTTTTTTTTCTTTCTTTTTTTAGTATCTGTGTGCATGGCAGTAAATTTTCGCTCTTCATTTCACTCGTCATTTAGCATTTAATTGATTTTCAATTATTTGATATCCTTCCAACTTCTCGATATTTATCAAGTTTGCCAAGAAAGGAATGAGAGAGATGGAAATGGAGTTATGCATTATGCTACTCAGAATAAATGCATTTGCAGTGTTTTCGAGTTATGTCATCATAACAAACAGAACGATTTTTTCGCCGTCCACTTCTTAAGTCCTATTTCCTTATGTATGTGATTGTTGGTATTATATGTACGTTTACAAGATAAATGCTAAAAAAGAACTAAGAGACACATAGAAACTCTTTACAAAAAACAAACTGAACCACAGTCCAACGTCCAGGATCTTTCTTTGTTTCAATCGGTCCTACTGACACTTCAGACACGCGCGCCAGGACATAATCTTTATCAAAAATATGAGTACGAGTAACGGCAAAAAAAAACTGCGAAAAATTCTGTTTCATTATTTGCTGTTCATTATGTCTTTCATTTTCTGAAGTACGAATTTATAAGCCTTGTTTTCTGAAGCGCTAATTTTCTGAAGCATGCATTCTTAAGCTTCCATTTTAAAGCACTCATTTGCTGAAGCGTACACTAAATGGTGAATTCATTACCTAAAGTGTTCATATGACACTATTTTTCTTTTCTGGAGCATGCATTCTTAAACTTCCATTTTAAAGCATTCATTTTGTAAAGCGTGCACTACATGATGAATTCATTTTCTAAAGCGTTCATATGGCACTATTTTTTTTTTACTGAAGCGTTCATTTTCTGGAACACGCATTCTAAGCTTCCATTTGAGAGTGTTCATTTTCCAAAGCGTTCATATTCTCAAGATGTCACTTGCTAAGGCGGTTATTTTCTGAAGCTTGCGCTAACTGAAGCACACATTTACTATGAAGGCTTCGGTATCTATCCAGCCCAAACTGAACGACATAACTTGAAAGGGACAGCGAAGATATGATTTCAGCAGAGGAATGTTAATTAATTTTAATACATTTTGTGGGGAAGGTAAGGTTAGTCGAAAATGGCAGTTTAGCCTGACTAGTGTACCCGTGCGAGAACTCTCGCAAGAGAAAATTCAACCCACCAACATCCAAACTTGCCATATGATTTCCATTTGTCAACTAATGGAAATCATACGGGAAGTATTCATTCTTTTGGGAGTTCATTTTGGGTAGAATATTTGTTTTGATAAAAAAGAATTTTAATTTGTTAAAATTGATAAAGTGAAAGTGCAATTCGGCAGTGCTCCAGGAAAATCTCTTTCTTTTGACACCTCATTTGCTTAGATTGGTTGAGTGTGAGAGCCGCAAATGGTACCTATACTACAGAAATAATATATATGATGATGGTAATAGAGTTCCAAATTTCGAGTCTGAAAATAATTTGCCCTGTTTCGCACGACACTGTTAGGTTGAGTGAGTCTTACTACGTATGCATAGATTCGTTGAGACATTTTTGCTCCTCGTCTTCATTTTGACTAAAGCCTTTGAGCGCGTTTTTTGGCATTCGATTTTCAGTTAATTTTTTGTTGGTGAAAACCGCTTCGTGAAATTTAGCATGGTTTGAAAACAGTAGTGAGAGTTATTACAGAAAGGCAAAGACACTTCGAAGCAAAGGAAGCTAATTTCGCATGTAGTAAATGAAGCAATTCCAGATTCCGAAAGGAACTGGAAGGAAGTGTTTCGGTTTACAATCTCAGCATGGTGATAGGCCCGCTATTGGTTCATTGAACTACTAACTTTAAACCGATCCTAATAATTGCAGTAAAAGAATGAATTGAAACATATGAAACAACTAAAGGATGCTTGTTTTCTACTTTTTTTTTTAGGTGGCGCTACAGTTCGGCGTGAACCTGGGCCTGCTTCTCGCAACCATTTGTGTGTGCGTGTTATATTTTTGTACGAATAGAAGGGCCCTACAGTTTTTTTGCCGACTCCGAACGGCGAATCGAGAAGCTGACTGACAAATGATAGTCTTTGTTTGCTTGTCAAACATTCGAAAGAGGTGGAACCGTGAAAAAAATTTTAGGTGTTGGACCCGGGCTGGGATTGAACTTGAGCAGCATTGCGTAGTAATCCAACGCACTTATCACTACACCACGGTGCTCTCTTTATACTGGCTGAACATACCAAATAGCAGAATATAGTGAACTCCCACATTAAAAAAGCACACTTATCGACTTTTTCTTGAATGCTTGTCAGACATTTGGAAGAGTTGGCACCGTGCAAAAAAAATATGTAGATGAAAACCAAAGCCAATACTTGAAACACAATCGTGTTCTATTTGCCTCTGTCAAACGACACACTAAATTCAAGTCAATTCTTTATTCATTTGTATACAAAAGTGTCGAACATCTTTAAAATGTACACAACGAAATCATCAGCTTTACTCACAAAAGGGTTCACTCAATTTCGCCCAAATCACTTTTGGTCGTTCTTTCAATTTCACCCACAACCCACACACATACACAAACACAAAACAATCCCCATGAATGGGAAAATATTTGGGCACTTTACTTTCTAACTAACCATCAACCATTCAGGAAGAAAAAAAAAACTCTATTCCACTTCACTTTTTTTTTCTCTTCCCTTTTTTGAGAAAGGACAATCGAACATACGAATAAAACCAACAATGGGAAACAATTCTTTAAGGTAGAGATTGCTTTTCTCATCGCATGTCCTTCCTACTTTCCATTCCCATTTCATGTGTACGAGTGTGTAGATGCTTTAGCATATCGCGGCAGGAGTAGAAGAAAAGTGTAAAGAAAATCGAAGAAAAGTAAGGACCTAGTATCATACATATTCCCGAAGGACTCTTCTATAACTGCTAACCGCACATTCGTGTACATTCGTCAGATTCTCGTAGTTCCTTTTTGGTCGCTAGCTCAGTCTATCTTCAAGGATCAAATAAAATAATAATAGAAAAGAAAACGTCAAACTACTCGTACTGCTCTGTGGATATTTGTCAATCAATTGGATTTTTCAATTGTGAAAATAGAAAATGGCCCTTATTTTTTTTTGGGGGGGGGGGGGGGGGATTCAAGTCCTTTTTCGTTTTCACTTATTGAGTGGCGATGGTGAAGAAAATCCTTTACTTGCTTACGCTGCATTAAGTAAGAAAATAAACTTTTCGATTGGGGGGTGGAGAGACTTTAAGGAAATACGAATCCTTTTCAGTTTCGATTTGCCGATAGCCGTTTCGATATCGGATAGAGGTGATTTTGTTTTTGTTTTGCCATGAAAGAGAAGCACAACGATACAATGTAACGGAGATGTCTGTGTTATTCTGAGTATGTTTGGAAAGGTACTCTTAGAACGGAATTTGATTATAATCCTTGATTCGAGAGAAAAGGGAAGCAAAATCTTTGAGGGAAACTTAGTAGAACTCCGCGCTGTGACAACCTAAGTGCAACCAATCTAACACACCACTCAAAAACACAAACCAGGATGTTTTCCATTTCTCTAAAATGGAACTTTTTCCAACAAACTTATGGTAAATTTCTAAAACTTAAACAGCCCGCGCCCTCTTCCTGCAACCGTAGATAGTACAATGCAGTTCTTCACGCAGGTAAAACTTAAATCGCGAAACGGTAACAACTAGGACCCAAAGGCTCTTCGTACATTTTCAGGAAAATCAAAAGTTCTCGCCAACACCACAGTGTACAGCGGGCAATTTAAAAACACGATGGGTAAGTGGGCGGGTTTCGAAGGAAAAATTCACTTACGCTTCAATGTTCCTAAATTCACGATACCTACCTACTCAGGATGGGTAAAAGTTTCTTCTTGTTTACTACCTAAATATATCTATCTCAGGAAAAGTTTCCCATATAAACATACATACCTACATATATAAGTGTTTACCACACAGAACGTGGAAACTTAACGAAAGAAAATACGCACCACCCACTGTGTTTCTCTACCCCTCGGGGGTATCTTTTACAAAATTTCATAAACTATGACGGGTGCACGCGATGGGCCACCGACAACGACGATGCATTCCTGCCACTATGTATTTGCATAATCCAAAACGTGTACAGTAACGGCTTAAAGGAGTCGTATAAGAGAAAAAACACACACAGCCACATACACAAACAAAACAAAAAAAAAAAAAGTTGCAAGTAAATTTTCAAGATGCACATGAAGGATGGAGATGAGCGAAAAAAATCGATACTATCGTATCTTCTCATATTCCACCTGGCCTGGATGACGGTTTTTGTATGTAGATACACATGTAGGTTGATTTTCTATTATGTAACTACATTTCAATGCAGTAGGGATGTATGAAACAAATAGAACCTAAGGACTTCAAGCAGTTCGAAAATAAAGGCGAATTCCGACGTTGCGTCGTCTATTGGGTGGAATTTAAAATTATTTTAACTTAATTTTATGCGATATATAAATTTGGTTACAAAAAAAAAAACACCCACATTGAGAAACATGGAAATTGGCAGTTAAGCTCGTGAGAATTAATTTCTTTGTAATTTATGCAAGAGGGACTATCAACTGAGATGTGGAATCCCTAGTCTCAATCGATTTCAAATACGAGGCAATTAACGTTAATTTTATCGTTAGATTCGAAGAGGCGCGATTGAGCCCACGTTGGACTTAATTACGAAAATGATATGCTTTCCACAAAGTACAGTAGCGGGCATGGAAAGTGCAATACTCCTTAATAAGTTCTGGGCAGTGGCTTTTTCTTAAAGACTTCTGATGTTCTATTTAGGTACATACGAACATATGTATAAGTGCAAAAGAAGTCATTTAGATTCATTTAGATTCATTTTAACACTAAAAAAAGTGGTAAAATATCCAAATTGAAAAGCAATTAACCGAAAATGACAAGTCTAGTCTTACTGGCCATATGTTAGGTTAGGTAGCTGCGGCTACCTTAGGCCTATAGAGGCCCATTGTGATACCAATGATTTTGGGGATATTTCACCCAGCTACTCATTAGTACCATTTGCAGCTTTGTATAAAGCGAAAAAGGCTTCTAACGTCTTTTTATGCTAGGTCACTGAGATCCTCAAAGAAGTATTCTCTGAGGTGTAGTTTTCTACTACTGGAAAGATGCGAGGCCTAGTAGCATGCTTGCCTATAAAACAGTGTCGTATAATGACATCGATAGTGGTTATTAAATATATGTAGTATTTTTAGGGACAGAAGGTATTTGGAGCGGTTCAGATCTTGTCTAGGCCAGATCTGTGGCAAGGCAGGTAGTTCCACCTTCCCATCTGGCATTGGTTTTATTGACTGTGCCAGCCTTGAGTGGGCACCGTAGCGCAAGTGGTTAGTGCGTCGGACTACTGAGCCAGAGGTTTTGGGTTCGAATCCCGCCGCAAACACCTGAAAAAAAAAAAAAGTTTTTCAAAGTGGCCACCTCTTTCGAAGGTCTGACAAGCATCAAAGAGTATCATTTGTCACGATTGAGCTTCTCAACTAGCCGTTCGGAGTCGGCAAAAAAACTGTAGGTCCCTTCCATTTGTGCAAAAATATAAAACGCACACACAAATGGTTGCGAGAAGCAGGTTCACCTCGAGCTGTAGCGCCAACTAAGTAAGTAAGTAAGTCAGCCTTGAGTACTAGCTTGTAAGCAGCGAGGAGCATACCTATATTTTTCTTATCGGGTTTTACTGGCCATAAGTTGGTACATAATTCTGGGCAAATACTAATACCTAAAAATAATAAAAAAAAAAATTGCCGAATATGAATAATCGAAAAGAGATGTGGGTTTTGGTTTTGCAATTTCCGTGCTTGCTGAGAAGAAAAGCCTTGAATTTGGTACAGATGTTAGTCTATACGAGTGGTTTTAGATAGTCACATCTGACAGAAATACAAAGAAGGACCTTTACTCAGACTAAGTCAGAGCGTACAAGCCTTGCATTTTACTTGCGCAGCCGATGATTTTAAGGCTGATCGCAGATAGTGATCAGAACCTGTGTGCTTCCATATTTAATATGTGAATTATTGTTCTCATAAAAGCAATGTCAACTGCTTTTTGGTTCACCTTTATTTTTTTAATATTCTTCATCACTTAGGACTCGGCCTTTGAAAGTTTAAGACCCAGTCATGTAGAGAAACGAGAATCTGACAGATCAGCGTAGTGGTAGGAAGCCCAGACACCAGGTTTCAACCAACTCGATGAGTGGCGTCCAGGATTTTTCGTCGCTGCCATAGAAATAGTTTCCTTTACCACATCAAATTTTGTTTGAAGGAGAATTAAAATGCGTGGCCGAACCCCCTTAAATGATTTTAGATTAATTCTATACCGCCCAGCATGTCAGTCTAGTGAACTCCGTACGGAAGCGTACTTTTCTTTTAGTTCGTAGATAAATTATGTACATATATACAAGTTTCATTGGACCTCAAGCAGTCATCTGCATCCTGAAATTTCACAAACAAAATTCTCAGTAAGACGGGATAATGTAACACTAAAATGTTATTATGGATTCCTATTATCCTTTTACGAAGTATTTTGATCGTGCTTTGATCCAGGGGGTCCATAGACTTCAAAAAGACTTACACATCTATTTAACTTGTGTAACTAAAAAGCCATGGGACATAGAAAGTGAAAGAGAGAAAAATAATTTTTGATAAAATGGTTTGAAACTAGAAAGGTGCATGTCCGTACTCCACTAGTGGAGCGTTCCCATCCAAGCGAATAAATCTGATACGATTTTAAGTGTTTAGATATGATTTGTCATAATCTAAGCAGTACATGAAAAAATATTAACAAACTTTCTATTTATTTATTTTTAAGATAAATAATTGGATTTTAAAATAATTGAATCATTAGCTTTAAATGTACTATTTATTTTTAAGTTCGAACAGAAATACAAACGCGAATTACATTCACAAGGAAATTTCAGAATACCTAATTGGACAAAGTACTATCGGAAGATGCAATAGCACGAATTAACCAGGGAGGGATTCCAAGAGGAAAACGATGTAGAAAGACGTCGAGGATTTCTTAGAAATAGACGCATCACTTCTGTTACGCTGATAGAATGTAAGCAAGCAATGGATGTTGGTCTGAAGGATGCACCGATAGTTATTAATTGTTTACGACTTCACCTAACCTCAACAACGAAGTTGTGTTATTTTTAATGAACAGGTGGGAAGGAAGAGTGACCTTCGTTTGGAAATGGTGTCCCATCTTATTTCATTCATTAAACAAGCATATATATGTGTATATAAACAAGCAACCTTCCATTTAACTCCCAAGCTTCATTTCACTACACTACGACTTAAGGTTCTTAAGGCTAAAACTAAGAAACACATATGTAGTACCCAGAAGTGATTGATCAAGCGAAATCTAATTATGGATTAATCTGCGATAAAATTCCATTTGTAAGTTTCGATATACCTACTAATTGGTTGAAAAAATTCGGGTTCGATAGCTCGTAGAGGTGTTTTTTTTTTTACAATTCTCTTGCACTTTGAACTGTGTTCTTTTAAATAATTTGTGCTTCTACGTATTTGGAGATTAAGCACATCTTTGAATTGGAAAAAGTATAAAAAAAATGTATAAGTGTATGTAGGAAAAAGTTAATTAGTGAGAAAAGATATCAAGCGACAAGGTTACTAGAGTAGAGTTGCCAGAAATATTTTGACGAGTTAACGAGCTAGAAAATCCCGGAAAAAAAGGGGTCCAAAAAAGAGTACAAAGCTAGGACCAAAACGCGTGTACTATTTGTTATAAAAAAAAAACACATTTGTGGCGGTACTTTAATGTTAAATAACTTATAGTTCTCACTTTAATTTTGGTTCGTGGGTACTCGTGAGCTTGTTGGCATAAACCTTAGACTTCAAAAAAGCCAAAAAAAAAAAAAGCAATTCCAACGGTGTTAAATCGCTTGATCTGGGCTGCCAATTCTGATCACCAAAACGGGAAATTACACGACCTCATGCAGAAGTTAACTGAATTGTTTCTCGGACTGTATGGCGTATAGCACGGTCTTGTTGAAACCACATTTCATCCAGTTCAGGCACAAAAAAAATGGATTACCGCGATAGCGAGCATCATTCACTGTTGTTGCCCGACTAGCCGCATTTTCAAAGAAGAATGGTCCGCTGGTGCCTCCAGCCCGAAATCGCACCAAACAGTGACACGCATTGGCTTCCCAACAATCACTCGTGCATTTTCTGAAACCCCTTTGACAATTTTGACGATTGACATCAAGGTGAAAATGAGCCTAATCACTGAAGATGATTTTGTTTGAAAAGTAGCTGCAAACATTCATTATTTTCAAAATATTGCTCAGCAATGAAAACGCGTTGTTCATTAATAATAGGTGTTCCCGTACTTTCTACACTAAAATTCACAGATTATCAAATTTCAAGGAGTGGGGGTAAAAGTCTTCTAGAGAGGTTAGGTTAGGAGGGTCGTTTACATTGAATGCAATTTCAACCAGAGGTAGGGACGTTCCGATACCGCCATGGTATCGATACTTTTACTCATTACTCATATCGAAACTACTCATTTACTTGTATAAAAGTATCGAGTATGTACTCGTATCGAATCAATTGTTAGTATTTATCTTGTTCCTAACTTATGGACTATGGAAAAGTTGATGGTCGATACATTAACTAGAAGCTTTTGTGGCAGTGAAATGACAAAAGAGTAGGCAAACGTTTGCACTGACGCAATGAAGGCATTCGGTGTCCTTTTCTTTTTTCTTTGTTGCCTTGTTTTTTATATGGTTTGAGAATGTACAAGAGAGGTTTATAAAAACTTCAAAATTATACATTTTGTAACATAACGGAATTCAAGTGTTCCTGTCCCTTTTAAATGAAAATATTTATACTTAGAAGTGGAAATACTTGTTACTTGGAATCTGGCTCCGATACCAAGTAACTACTCAAATCAAAGTATCGAGTACAAAAAGTACTTGGATCGAAACAAAAGTATCGAGTATATACTCATATTTACTTGTATCGAAACGTCCCTACACAGAGGCCGTAAAGGTCCATTGTGAATACTCTAGTTGTGCATAGAAGAATGCAATTAACAAACCCATTTCGATCTAGTTAAGGTGTGCAAAAGTACAGAAACGAATTCAAAAACAGAAAAAGGGAAACGTATGACATTTGACAGATTTGACAGTTTCCATAAAGTTGCCCAAAGAAATTTCTTGGGCTAAAATTCGCACCACGGGGAAATTGTTTACTCTATTGTTAGCTCCCTATTCTATGAAAAACTACAAACAATCTTCGTACGGGAACAGAATTTGACTGATTTTCGTAGATCGCAATTTTAGACAGGTACGGGAACAGACCTAATAATAAACCTGTCAGCTGTCACGCTGTTTTGTTTTTTTTTTTTTTTCGTTGACATCAATGGCGAAAAAGTTAAATCTTGCGTGAATTATGGGAGACACATTATCTTATAGATAGAATATTAAAATATGAGCCAAATATGTTAACTGATGAGTAATGGAAAAATCGGACAATTTGGAAAAGTATGGGTGTTTTTGAACGCTACTGCTTTTCAGAATATGTGCAGTCAAGATGAAGAGCTGATTTAGTACAATTTTGTATGTATACATCGTTCATAAACGTCAAAGAAACATATAAGTAATTTTATCCTTGATATTTAATTTGATTTCGGCTGAAGAAAAAAACAATATATACAAGATACTAATTTTTTTTTAAAATATAAAATTCAACTTTAGTCTCACTCTTTTTTTACTAACTAATCTGCACGACAGCGATTATACCTTATGAACACGATGTAATGCAGTTTGCCTGCGGCAGTTCTGCAATTAAAACTGCATTTTTGAACGCAGTTCTTTGTTAGTATGACGTTTATGAAAACACCCTATCCCGGACATTCCCCGCATAGGTGAAAAAGATTATATGTCCGGGAAAACCTGGGCAGTTGGCAATGATATACTAGAGGGATACTGTGTTCGAAAAAGATGATTTGCAAAAGGTGATCTGTTCCAGAAAACTGGATGATCTCTTAATTTACGAACCCAGGCATTAAGTCAATTTAGACGGAGGTTTATTTATTTGTTTAGTATCTTTCCCATCACGAAAAATAAATAACAGTTGTTTATTCAATGTTTTATTTGAAAATTGAGAAAAGTAGCAATTAAATTCACAAATGTCAACAATCCAAACAACTTAAACCCTGGAAGTAAACGAAATCATTAAAAAAAAACTTCGAATAAAATCGATAAGGACTCAAACAATTATGAATGAAACATATAGCCGTAGTTAGCATTTCGGGTTCCCCACAAGACAACATCCATTTATCTTAACAATATTTCTGTCGAAAAAGATCCTATCCCCTAAACAACAATCGAATTATCATCATTTGACCCTTTTTTACACTTAACTCATGCCTCCGACTCTGCAGGGATAAGATAACCAATGTCACGTACTTTCTAAAGGTGTGGAAACATTAGCTTTTAGGCAACAATTCCTACCCCATTGACAGCGTAATGATTAAGCGAAAGATAAATCGATTATTGCAGCAATAAAATGATATACGAGCCGAGTGAACCCAGAAATTCCTTGGCCAAGGTCAAATCCAGTTCTCGGATCACACAATATAAAAATAAATCTCCTACAACTCAAAAGCTCACAAAAACATCCAGCCTTGATCGTAAGATTCCATTGAAAGATAAGCATAAAGTCGCTCCTGCATGGATTCACACGATTTTACACTTAATTTCCATAAAACTGTTAAGGACTTTACTAATTTCTCTAATAACCGCGGGAGAGTAATAATTTTAATTTTTTTTGTTCTCCTTGTTTTTTAACGGTCAACTTGGAAGTATGTTAATTGCCACATGTTTATCTTTAACCATGTAATTATGGCTAGTACTGTACTGGAATAAACTTTTCAAAGTTGCGTGCCATTTGGTTTCACTCATATGCACAAGTTGTTTGTTTTTTTTTTTTTTAGAAACCTTAACAATGTAGCCATATATTATTAGCAAATAAAAAGTACCTACTATTGTGAACCGATTAGCAAATATAACACGTCAGCATTAGAGGAGGGCTTTTCTTTTCTTTTTTTAAAAACTAATTAATCACCATGGAAAAAAAAGAAAACAACATTTCTGAAAAAAAAAATCCTAATCCCCTTGGGAAACATTAAAAATGTATAAGAACTTCAATCCACAAAATAAATAAATAATATTCATCCAGTAACTCCTCCCACAACATGACATGTGACCTATTACATGTTCCAGCCATCAGTGTAATTAAATTACAAATCTATCTCTTGTTAAGTTAAAGTTTAAAATAACCAACTTCACTTAAGAAATACAAAAAAAAAACGATAATCCTAACAATTACTTCCCGACAAAAAGAGGATACAAATTGTGAACTCCTTTCCAATGGTTAACAACAAAAAATAAATAAAATAAAAAATTGTGTATGATTTTTTTGTTAAGTTTTAATTTTTTTTTTTTTAATATTCCGATTGTTGCGGTAGAACTCCATTGAATTGCAGCAATATGCGTTTCCTGGACACAAGTCCAAATGCACTTTAATTCACTTTACAGAAAAATAAACTGATTTCTTTTTTACCATTTTATATATATATTTTTCTTATTTTATTTTATTTTATTTATTTTCTTTGTAATGGAATTTTTCACAATTTTATATTTTATTTTATTTAACTTTTATTCCATTTTTTTTTCTTTTAAAACACTACATTATATCCAAGCGAGCGATGACAGATGCAAACGGACCGAACGGAAGTAGTTATCCATGAAAAAGCGTCGTAAAAAAAACGGGACAAACAAAAATGCAACGAAACCGGTTCGAGGTTCGGGGCTATGATTTTTGATACGATTTAATCCTGTCGAAGAAGAATAAATTCGCTGGAAGACCGTAAACCATTTTTAAAAACTCGGTGAAGCTGGAATACCTCGAAAGGCGTACGTATTTACATTCAATTACAACCGCAACACGAATTGAAGCACGGGCTTAACAAACATACACCTTCGATACAACCATACACAGGCAGTGCCATTATGTGTCCGACCGTCGCGTCATCGTTGTCGGCGCGCCGTTTAGATTTTAGTATCGCGTAACGCAATGCAGTTGTATAATAAAGAATATATTAGAGTGTAAGGCGAGAAAAAAAAGTCCGTGCCATTTTCTTCAGTCCTTTACATCCTGGCAAATCCCGAAAATGTACTAACTTGTCCCAAAAAGCTGAGCGGATCGCATACCTTTGGTGAGAAAAAATAAATGCGAGTAGAAAAAAAAGGCTAAAATCATAGATATAGAGATACATGAATGTCCTGTGGGGAATTTCGGATACTCTCTTGGAGTTGTTGAAGGTTTTGTTGATTTGCCTTTTTTCGTAGGCGATATCAATGTCCTTATAAATTTAATGTGGAGTGGTTTTTTGATAAGAGAGTGGAGACCAATGAGAGATGGTGTGGCGAGACAGCTTCTTGAGTGGAAGGATACTAGGATAAGAGACGCACTCCTGAGTCCTGAGTGGGTGTGGTGAATGTGCAGCGAAAAGAGAAATCGAATAGGAATCCAAGAGAATAGTAAAGTAAGCTCCCGACTCTTGAGAGTCGTGTTATGGCCAACAGGTGATTGAGTGAATTGTGAGTCCTGTAAACTTTAAGTGAAAGATTAGGGGAAGGGTTATTACTAGAAAGCTTTTGGTCTAATACCTTTATCTCATCAGATAGTGAATGAAATATTCCCAAGTTAATATGAAGCCTTAAGGCTACGAGTCTATCTAGAAATCTTCTTTGTTTTATGTTTTAAACATTTCCCATTTCTGTAGAATCGTTCGAACAGAACTAATTTGTCTTACAAAACAATACTGGCCAATTATGCCTCCCCTGTGGTACACTATTAACAAAACGGAATCAAATTTCGGTGGCTGTAAAAAGATGCAAAATGCATCACGGGTTATTGACCGAGTTGGGCTTTTTTTTTATTTTAATTTTAAGAGCCAATTTAAATGCTGGAAGGATGTTGTAGTAACTGATTCCTCGATTTCACTTACCACGAATGGAAGAGAATACTCATCAGTGTAAGGACTCCTTCAACTGCGCATGACTCGGTTACAACGCTTTGCAGGCGAACTTCTCTTTTTCAAAAACTCCACCAGAGTTGTGGTGAATTTACTTTCACTCACAAGGACTTCCACCTGCAAATGGATATGGTAATATTTGCGGCTTTTTCAGTTTCCTTCCGATAAGCATCGGAATGACATCGTACGCTGTACCGCCGACGACGCCCACCAAAGCTCAATTCTACGTAAATCTGTCGGGTACATCGCGAAATCCTTTTATTCCCGAAAAGGACATTCGCAGATGACATCAAGAATGTATGCATGTCGTTCGTCGCGTAGCATTCCTCTTTTTTTCTGATTCCTTCCCTTCGGTGTGCGTGTTTGTGTTATCTGTTTTATTTTATTTTTTATTCCGTTCTGTGCTCAAACAATGGGCGGTTGGGTTCGCTGTTTCCTATGTCCTGTGCGAAGGATACACAACAATACCTATGAATGTGGTGTGCATGGTTGGAAGTATGAAAAAAAAAACCGTTTAAATATTTGTTTTTCAACATGTGTCACAGATAATTATAAAACAGAAAAAAAAAAATAATAAGAGGTCGCGTATCACATACAAATTGTATATTCCTGGCGGTTGCTATTATTCCACCAGGATGACGAGAGCGAACAACAATGATGGGGCATAAATCGATGTGAAAATACGAGTGGCTGTAAGTGGTGATACTGAGGCAGGGCAGTAGCAGGACATTGTTATGCGTGTGGGCGGGCAAGGAGTGAGGTGCATTGAGGGTGGACGCGCGTAACGAGACAAAATCTGAAAAATCTTAATTACACGTGACATTGCATGGCAGTAATAATTTTCTAGTGATTGTTCCCCTCTTGTGTGACTCAACAAAAATAAAAATAAAAATGAGGAAAAAAAAGTAATACATTTTTTAATGTTTATTTGACATCTGTGCTGGTTGAATGGGACCATTGGCTTGTCAGTGGATGGATTCCAGTGATTGAAGGTAACGATTTTATTTTTACTTGGTTATAAAAAATAAAAGAAATATATATTTTTGAATGCAATCGGGCAGAGTTATTTGATTGGGGTTTTATTTTTGTTTAATGTGCATTTTATTATGTTACTTATTACATATCTGCGCAAGTGATAAATTTCCAAATACCTACATACTTAAAAAAAAGATGCGACTTATTCTGGAAATCAAAGGTGCCACAGGGGCGGTTTTTTTTATATCTGTGAGGTACCTACTAGAATCAGAATCAGAATCAGAAAAGATATTTAGGTTTAGATTTTTTTTTAAACTTTTTATACAAAATCCAGCATCTTAGCTTGAGATTGAAATAATGAGGCGCAAAATAAAAATCATGGGATTTTTTCTGAGAGCCCTTAGTTTTCCAAGTAAAATAATTTTGCAGAACTTATAGTGAACACTTTCAAGGGCTTAAAAAAAAAATGAACTCTAAACATTTATAATTTCGAATTTGTATTTGGAAAGAAGCGGACGATGGTTGACGTTATTATACACTTACGTGCAGAAAAATCGACCCACCTCGTACACTTTGATTTAGAATACAACAGATCAAAAACTAATAAAGAAACAGTTTTAATACTGTTTAATAGACAAAAAAATAAGGTTTCATTAGACAGCTTGTAACGGTTATTAATTGAACTTTTATTGATTTTATAGACTCAAAATTAGAATAGATAACATTTTTATTCTTTAATTTTGAAAATTGTGGTTGCAAAAAACCAAAAATTACAAAAGAAAAACTTACTTCAATAGCTTGTATTGCCACCCCTTGCTCTTATGACAGCTTCCATCCTGTTTTTCATTGACCTTATCAATCTTTCGATGAATTCTTGAGGTATGCCTTCCCATTCCTCTTGGATAGCCACTTTTAGTTCCTGGATGGTTTCTGTCGGCTAAAGTCTAGCCCTGACCCTTCTCTTAAGCTCATCCCATAGATGCTCAATGGGATTAAGATCAGGGCTCCTTGCTGGCCACTCCATAACAGGGATTTCGACCTCGTGAAGATACTGGAAAACCGCTGCGGCAGTATGTGGCCGGGCGTTATCCTGCATTAGCATGAAACCTTCGCCTACAAAACCAGCGTATGGCATGACCTGCTGTTGTAGAACCTCCTGGATATATCGTTGGGCAGTCAGAGTGCCTAAACGAGGCCCGGATATAAGCACAAGATCAGTTTTTCCTTCTAAAGAAAAACCACCCCAAACAGTCCATGAACCTCCTCCAAATGCCACTCGTTCCACAATACAGACATCTGCAAATCGCTCTCCCTCTCTTCGGTACACGTTCCTGCGTCCATCGTTCCCATAAAGGGGAACAGTCCAAGCTTCCATTATTCGAGCGACCAATCAACGTGAGTACGAGCAAACCGAAGCCGCGCTTGGCGATGAGCAGGAGTTAATTTTGGACCATTAGCAGGTTTGTGTGGGTGTAATACCCTTTCCGCAAGTCTCCGTCGTACAGTCCACTCACTTACTGTTACACCACGGACGTTACGAAGTTGCTGCTGCACCTGAACTCCAGTGAGATGCCGATTTCTTAAAGATGTTGACACCATAAAGCGGTCATCTCGCTCTGATGTGGCCCGATTCCTTCCTGATCCCGATCGCCTATTGAAGTTTCCAGTCTCCAAAAACCTTTGGTACACTCGTCTTACTGCTGATCGACTTTAATGAAGACATCTAGCCACGACGCGCTGACTCAAGCCAGACTGGATAAGTGCCACTACTTGAGCGGACTCAGACGGCGTAGTATCCATTTCCACAAAGAGTAATAACACACAAACTCAAGTTAAATGGTCAATCAACTAACAAGAATAACCAATTTTCGAATAAACAAAGATTTGATTAACTGTAAAGACGCAGCAAAGTCACAGAGTTAACGTTATCAAAATGTGTAATGAAAGTGTCTGAAGATTAGGGTCGATCTTGTCAACAACGTTGGTTTTAACAAACTTTAGGGTATGTGTAAATAAAGTTTATGAAACCTACATTCACTCTGTAGTAAAAGTCAAGGTTCACTAATCTAATTTTTTTATTAATTCTTTTCCAAATCGAAATCCACTTAGTGGGTCGATTTTTTTGCACGTAAGTGTAGAATAGTTCTGATGCAGTACCCAAAAAATAAATCGCAGATACATTTTTTAATTCGCTTACTTCAAGAATGTCAACTCCGATCAATTTAAGTATACAGCGGAATCTATGAGAAGGTGCTAAAGGAACACATTTCAAAATTCATTTGCGATAATATCCCTTAACTGATGTCGTGAAAAAAAATAACGCTTCTACAGTCATGGGGTCCATTGGACCCACCTATATAAAAAGGTGATTAAAATAAAAGTATTAATTTTTTTATATGTTTTTTTTTATCAAACTTTGAACTTATCAATTACAAATGTAATTTTTAAAAATTAGCGGCAGGAACATTCGTTTTTACATATTTCAAACTAGCTGACCCGTGCTCGCCTCGCTTCGCCCGCCTGCAACTTTTTACTAATTTTCAAAACCTATTTCCTCAAGAGCGATTTAAATGATTTTTTAGATATTCGAAATGATTCTTCAAAGCTGAAGTGAAGAAAATATGTTCTTTAACTTTCTAATATACCAGGAAATCGGAAGCTTTAATAGAGTGGTACGATCACAAATTATTCTGCGGGCCTATGCTAAGGTATCCACAATAACAAACAATTTTATTAAATAACTACCTGAACCCGTGCCCGCCTTTAGGAAAGAGACACGTATCATTGAACGTGTGGGCAAAAATCATCGTTTTGGTGGTCAAAAATCTGTAACTCCTTAACCACTTGAGATTTTTTCATATTTTTTTTTTTATTTTAAAGATCATTTAAGTACCTATCGATATACAATTATTTGTTTTTCAAACACATAAGTATTTTTTTTTAAGCAATTTCAAAAGGCATCACACATAGATATGTATATGTAAAATTCAAATATTAATATGGAAAGAGAAAAACAATATTATAATAATAAAAAATAACAAAAAAAAAGAGCAAAATAAATAAGAAAACAAAAAATAAATAATTTTTTATTCGAAAATTTCTGAAGTATTTTGAGGCCATCTATCATGAATTTGGTTTTTTTGGAGCAACTTTCTCAATTATAACTTCTTGTATATTTAACTTAGAGCAACCAAAATGAGCTCGTTTCATAGAGAATTGAGTAGTGTTTATCACAGTCATCTGTTCTTTAGTTTTTGAGATATTTGTCTTCAAACACAGATTTTTTTAAATTTTTTTAAACTAATTCTTGTGAAAATTTAATTTTTCTCGGGAAAGTTTGCTTATATTTTTTTTTTTTATTAATATTTTCATTTGCCATAAAGCTACCTGCAAATTCACCATACAAAGTTTTTATCTAGGGCTTACAGTTTTCGTGGTATTAAGTTAATTTAGTCACAAAAACCATTAATAAAAAAAAAAAGAAAAAACGAGCATTACCTTGTATTGCCCTGTCCTCCACCAGACTAAATGCAGGCTAATGCTCGTTTTTGCATGGTCTCTATCTCTATCTCAAAACTTTATCTGAATTCTGTGTTTTCGTTTTGTTTCATTTCTTTTAATTGCGCGTTTTTAGCGTTTCATATGCTAAGATAAATTAAAATTCGATTAGACGAATTCTTCTTCTTCTTCAGGCAAAGGTGATATATCGAACTAAGCATTATTTCCAATGTCAAAGTTCTGACTCAAATTTAATTTTTGTCATCGTCTTACTATATATTACGTATCTCAAGCTTGAATTGCTGTCGGATTCATGCTGATACACTTTTCCGTCTACCATTGTAAAAAAAAAGTTTATGCATACTAAGTAGTCGTATAAGCAATCGTTTTGCTATAACTTCTGATCGCGGACGTATGCGGATATGATTTTTTGAATTTTGCAAGTACCGATAATGTACTTTAATTTTGTTATAAAATGAATGTTGTGAAAAGCTGTCATTTTTTTTCCTGCTTCAAGGCAACTTGCAAAATTGTATTAAAATTCAATAGGCTTAAAAATTTCAAACGGTACTAAACGCTTGGATTTTATTATTTTTTTAATACGTACTATAATGGAGAAATATGCAAACAAATTTACCAAAATAAGTTCGATAATTTCACAGAATGATTTTTTAGAAAACAATGATCTTAAACTTATGCAGTAAAATGCACCCTGAACCCACATACATTTTTTCTCTAACTTTGGTATTTTTTTGCACTTCACGTCAACAATTTCTATTATAAAAAAAATCATATTTATTACATATGAGTATTCCCTTATTGACTAAAAATTAAATCTAGCTATTTTGGAAACATAAGAAATTTGGCTTTTGGCCACCAAATCGATGTTTTCTGCCCACAGTGCGGTGGTGAGTTTCATGCCCGCGGTACACAGTGTTTGTCCCTGCGCCTTACTGTGCGAAACTGTACACGCTTAAACTGGAACGAAAAAATGTTAGGTATGGTCGGAATTCGAGGAATAAATACATGTTCGCCGGCACCGCAGCCCGTCAACACTTTCGCTTCCACCAGATTTCAATGCAGAGTTGTAACTCTAAATCGGGTGCCATTACATATCTTAGGTGGGCTTAAAATTTTTTTGAATAGTAATAGGTACAACAACTTTTAGTTTTAATTTATGTGATGGAATCCCTGGAGCATATAAAGAATTTAAAAATTCAGCCAGGTAGCTGGTTGTTATTTTTTCGTCTATAACCCGGTTGATTGACATGTATTCTGCACTTTGACCATCAACACGTGCCAGTACGTAAGAACTATCGTAACTACTGACGACGCCACAGCCAAAGGCAATATTACCTTGGCTTCGTACTAATGAACAACAAATGCTTCCCCGATGCTTTCCATATAGCAAATACATATATATTCATACACATCGCACTAATAATACAATTCTGTTGTAACTCAAAATTTGTAAAATTTGCGCCAATAAGCTGTCGTTAGAATAGTGCAAGAAACAAAATATTTATTATTTTTTTATAATGTGTTACAGGCAATAAATACTCAGATTTTCGATGGTTCAGAAAGAAGTCATATTTTGAGTACCGACAGTATTGCATTATTAGTGTGATATATGGTATGACGTATGAACCAAAATTAACTCTTAAAACAACGGGTGTTAAATTTGGATAGTTTTCGGTATTTTTTGTTTAAATTTGCTAATAATATTTAAAAACTGAAAATGCAGTTCACTGCTCTATCTTTTTATCTTTCTTTTAACACCTCATTTGTTCAAATTGGTTGAGTGTGAGGACCGCAAATGCTTACGATGATTGTAGCACATTAAAGTGCAAAACAAATGATCACGTCAGAGCGCGCACACACACTATTGCAACGATACCCACTGCTGCACGACTGTTGGCAATGGTTTCCGCTGAAAGAAAATTGTGGGCGATGCTTTGAATAATTGTTTTGAACATTGCTCAGCTTCAGGACAACGCAGGAGGATGTTTTATATCTCAAATGAATCAGGGACAAATTTACTAATTTCACCTATTTTTTTGTTTTTCAATCCGATAAGCCATTATTGAGTTAGGGCTGAATAATTATTATTTTCCTTTCAAATATGCAGTTTTTTCAATATTTTCTTAAAATCATGCCATTTTCCGGGATAAAAAGTATAAATGATATGGTCATAAGCAATCACTATGTCAATGTTTCATCAGAATCCGTCCAGTAGTTCTAACGTGATGCGCGAACAAACAGTTTTTAGTCTACAGTTTTATTATATGTATATAGATAGTTGGCAATGGTCTCCGCTGAAAGAAAATTGTGGGCGATGCTTTGAATAATTGTTTTGAACATTGCTCAGCTTCAGGACAACGCAGGAGGATGTTTTATATCTCAAATGAATCAGGGACAAATTTACTAATTTCACCTACTTTTTTGTTTTTCAATCCGATAAGCCATTATTGAGTTAGGGCTGAATAATTATTATTTTCCTTTCAAATATGCAGTTTTTTCAATATTTTCTTAAAATCATGCCATTTTCCGGGATAAAAAGTATAAATGATATGGTCATAAGCAATCACTATGTCAATGTTTCATCAGAATCCGTCCAGTAGTTCTAACGTGATGCGCGAACCAACAGTTTTTAGTCTACAGTTTTATTATATGTATATAGATAGTTGGCAATGGTCTCCGCTGAAAGAAAATTGTGGGCGATGCTTTGAATAATTGTTTTGAACATTGCTCAGCTTCAGGACAACGCAGGAGGATGTTTTATATCTCAAATGAATCAAGGACAAATTTACTAATTTCACCTATTTTTTTGTTTTTCAATCCGATAAGCCATTATTGAGTTAGGGCTGAATAATTATTATTTTCCTTTCAAATATGCAGTTTTTTCAATATTTTCTTTAAATCATGCCATTTTCCGGGATAAAAAGTATAAATGATATGGTCATAAGCAATCACTATGTCAATGTTTCATCAGAATCCGTCCAGTAGTTCTAACGTGATGCGCGAACAAACAGTTTTTAGTCTACAGTTTTATTATATGTATATAGATAGATTTGCACTTTTATTAATAGGTCTCAATACACTTATCATAAAAACATGTAATTTCAATGGGTCCACTGGGCCCACGACATCAGTTAAGGGATATACATACATACATATGTATATCCTCAAGAACAATTTGGTTTTAGCCGAAATCACAGTACTTCTCATCAGGTACTTAGAATATGTAACCATGTCAAAAGAAATCGTTCCTTAGGAAGGTCTACTGAAATGCTGCTTCTAGACATCGAAAAAGTATTCGATACGGTTTGGTCTGACGGACTTTTATTTAAAATGATTAATTTCAACTTTCCTCCACATATCTGTAAAATTGTTGCCTGTTTAATCGTTGCTTCAAAGTTCATGTAAATAGTAGTGCATCTAATTTAATTTCTTATCATTCGGGTGTCCCCCAAGGGTCAATTCTTGGTCCAATATTGATTAATTTGTTCACGTCAGATTTACCTAATCTACCAGACTGAAGTACAGCTATTTTTGCGATATCTTCATCTAATGAGTTCGCTCTTACAATTGAGAGGAATCTCCAAAATGCGATGAAAATATTAGAAACTTATTGCACAAGATGGAAAATTAAGTTGAACGAGGGAAAGGCACAGGCCATCTTTATTTACCAGAAAAAGCAAAGCTTGTTTCCCTCCCAATAGGCAACTACAGGTGAATGGAAAATATGTCAATTGGAGTAAGATATCTTGGTATATACTTAGACACCAAACTAACATTTAGCGATCATATCAATAGAACAATAAAGAACATTGACATTGCCACTTTTTTCACTATACATATTACAAGATATTGTATCTTACAGGGTAAGTTTTCCGAAATAACAATAAAAAAATAAATAAATAAAAGATGCTATATCCCTTTATCAATAGGAAATCACTTCTATCGACTGAAAATAAAGTAATTATTCACAAAACTATTTTTCAAGCCATTCTGTTATATGGCTGCCAAATATGGGGAAATTGTGCAAAGTGTCACATCAAAAAATTGCAAATACAGTGGTGGTCCAATATAACGAATGATATAATGTCCAGTTGCATTCGCTATATCGAAAAATTCGTAATATCGAACACATTTTCCTTGTACGAAACATTAAATAAATGTACAAATGCTGTTTCTAATTCATAACACTTTATTTAATTTATTCATAAAGTCAACAAAACAAGTTAAAAAGTAGAAAAATAAGTAAAAGAAACTAAAATTAAATTAATTACTTTCCTTTCCTTTTCCAAAAAGCAATCGCCAACATGGACATGCTTTTGCAAACGTTCAACACACAAATTTGTTGCTATTTCCCGTAGACTTATTAGAACAAGTTTTTCAGAACTTCCAACGTTGTTCTATTTGGCTCAGTTAATACACTCTCAACGGCCTCGAGCGGACTGATACGCGTATCTTCTTGAAGAAACATTTCAATATTGTTCCAAGATTCCAAATCCTCCGCTTAGTTTAACTAAGCGAATGGTTGGATCCTTACCTTCGGTTGCATGTACAACACCCAAAATTTTCCATCGACCGTTTCCTAAAAATTATTGTATTTCTTAGGTAAATTTGTTGCTTTCTAGTGTAGCAACATTCGTTATATCGAATATAATTTTTTTTTTTCGTTCGCTATATAGAGCCGATAAGGCATTCGTTATTCTGGACCACCACTGTATCGCAAAACAAATGATTACATTTGATGCTTAGTTTACCTTGGCGTCACTCCACCATGGATGTTGAATTGATCCTCCATAGAAGGAGGATTCTAAGACCGCTGTAGTTTTGCTGATAATCCACTCATAAATGAACTAATTGAACACTAAGGTGTTATGCCAGATACTATAATAATTTTAATATAAAAAAAAATGTATAAAATGCAAATTTTACCCAAATTTGTAATTTAATAAAATTTTTCGGGATTCCATTTTCGGGATTTTTTTTTTGTAAAGGAAATTAGACAAATGTTTGTCCATTCCCGTTGGCGGTAGGTAGTGTTGTAATATTTTACAATTCGCAATGTGCACTCAGTTGTGTATTTGTTGATCTCATTGAGTTTGATAGCTGATAGATTAGATTTAGTTTCAGCTAATTGATTTTGATTTCACCCATGGCGTATACTGATCGCTCTTTTAGATGAGGAGCAAATCCCTGTGAAAACATGTACTTACATAATGTATATCGAAAATAATTTCCGGTGAAAAAAAAAAAAAATTAAAAAAATTCACGCGGAACGTCACGAGCGTTCTGAAATAAGTTTTTGATGGGCATTGCGTTCGATATGGACTTGTATTAGATATTGCTTTGTCATAGAACGTTTCTTAAATGTTATTTGTTTGTTATCTGTTTTATTTATTTGAAGTTCGTTATCATTATATAAATAGGCGAAGGCAAAACAGTTCAACTATTAACTGCCTTAAACACAACATATTCGCGTATTTTTTGTTGGAAATACATGTGTACTCTCTCCTTACGGACACCTCTCATAACCGGACACCTCTTATAACCGGACAGATTTCAAAGAACGGAAATATAAACTCGATTTTTCATATAAAAAACTCTCCCATAACCGGACACGGACACCAATTTTCGTAAAAGCCATAGAATGTCGCTCTCTCTTAACTGGACAAAACACATCTACGTATAGCAAATTGTTTACATACTTTTTTTTGTTTTTGTTTTGTTTTCCTCTTCTTAGTACTTTGCAAAGAAACGAAACAAAAATGTAAACTGTGGAGTGTGTCTTTGCGTTATTATCACGTTCGCGGACACATAATTTTCGGTGGAGAACGCTAGAATGACACACGCATATCTCCGACATTTTGAAAAATATTTTATATTTATATTTTTTGTATAAAGATAAAAATGATTCCGCTGGTCACATTGAAGTGAAAATTTGTCTCTGGTAGGATAAAATAATGCCGGAATATGGAAGTATAGTAACTGTATTTCTCGTTCGGGTATCCCGTCTTGTCCTAACATACCTAAAATTCTTTGACGGCATATGCCATCATGACCCGCTAATTTCGTTAATCATGATGATGAGGGCATATGCCGTCTTGTCCGCCAACATCCAAGAACTATGTGCATTTATAAATCCGTTGCCATTTTTAAATAGGTTTGTATGTTAAGTGTATATATGTATGTATGTGCAATTTCAAGCTTGATTTCCATAGACAGAAATATGAATTTTTCGGTAATTTGTGTTTATCACCATAAAAATGAATTATAAGATAAAACTAATACCATATGTCTATTAATTGTGTTTCGTTGATGTCAATTTATTTGTTTCCCCTATAACCGAACACCTCTCATAACCGGACAAATTTCTCGGTACCGTCAGTGTCCGGTTATGAGAGAGTTCACTGTACATGTGTTTTTCTCGTATTTGGTCGAATGTCGACCACAGGCCATACTAATTTTATTTAATTTGTTATTTTTCTTCTTTTTTTTTCCTACAAACAAATTTTTATTTTCACTTTCGGGATTTTGGATTTTCGGGATTTTGGGCTTTCGGAATTATGTCCGACTCCCGGTGCTCCCATTCTAGTGGTGGCATCATTGGATCATTTTCTTCGAAAATAAGGCTGGGAACAACGTTTTGAAATATTGGTGCGAGGTTCATTGGGTTCCAACGGATTTTTTGTTTTTCTTAGATGTGATGTCAGTCCTAATACTCCTAGACATGTTTACCTGTGGTATTACGCAAATTTTTTAAAGCAATCTTAAAATTGTTCTTTTGTTTTGACATCGAGCTCTCAATTATTATCTATTGGCATATGTACACATATATGAGAATTGCTGCCAAAGTCTGCACCTCGAAACCCCGTTTCTAGATAGCATTCAAAATAAACATCTATATAAATACCATCAAACTTAATTTAGAAACTTTCACACCAACATTCCAAAATTTACTTGTTACCCATCAAATTGGTTGCCAAAAGGTATGCCTTACAGCGACACGAGTTGAACTTAAAATGGACATTCCGTTGGCAAAAAGCCTGCGATTCGTTATATCGCATCATGGACCGACCACCAAAAAAGAAAAAATTAAACAAAAATATTCTCCAACTACAACTCGTAGGTGCAAACATTTTTAATTGTCTCCTGTAAAATATCCTTTTTTCATCTCTCTCTCTCTCTCTCTCTCTCTCTCTCTCTCAACTGTCACATGGTATACCCATATTACTTACTCAACTGTGGGCAGGATGAAATTTCCGTTTTTCATTTGCCAAACCAAATGAAATTCGAAATTGATGTCATCATTGGTTAAAATATTTCAGCTTTATGCGTTGGTAAAACTTTAAATGACTTTTGAAATGAAATCATAGAGAAATGTGTATTTTGTCGGTGGAGACAAAAAAAAATAATAAAAACAAACCAAAACTGATACAATAAATGTCACCGATAGAATATATGAGGGTTTTGATTTTTCCTGGATTTTTTTTTTACTATCAGAATGATTGATGGGTCATAGGTTTCAGTGCAGTTTTCTTTTTTCATAAGCAAAACATGGAAAATTGTTTCGCAACATTGGTTTTGCAATCGGTGGGAAAAAGATTAAATTCGAGGAAATATTTGCTTAAAGAGAAAATGTTAAAACAAATCGGAGGATGCTTTGTCAATCTTTCTGTTCTTTTCTTTCTTTTTTTTTGCTTTGTAGTGTTCCGTCAGTACCAAAACGGAACACTAATGGAATCAGTTCGGTGTCTGTCTCTCTGTCTCTCTGTCTGTCTGTCTGTCTATCCATCTATCACAGGCCTTTTTCTCAGAGACTATTTAACGCAGACTATTGAAATTTGGAACAGTTGTAGCAATTAGTGGCCTAAACACTGACCTGAACTTAAAAAGTTGAATTTCGACTTTAGGGGGGATAAATGGGATGTTAAAAAAAAACTTTGTTGATTTAGTTTTGAAGTCATCGCGTGAGATGTCAAATAAAAGCTCATTAAAGCACGAATGCAAAAATGTATGAAATATTTTTTTGTGTTAGGGTCAAAGGGGGTAATTGTAAAATTTATTTAAGTTGCGCAAATCGAGTTTTGGTAGGGAAATGCATTTCGCGTAAAAGTGAAACCGCGCAAAAAGAAGTCGGGCAAAGCGGGGGACCAGTGTACACTCAACAGATGTTACTAGCCGAAGCAGAAGTAAGGATACATACAAAATAAGATAATATCTGACAGAAGTTAACTTGCACCTACAGGAATTTGCAAGGCATTCGTTATATGGAGCGCAAAATTTTTAAACCATTCGTTATTATAGAACCATTAATGGGGAAAAAAAATTAATTCTTTATACTGGAAATCGAGCATTCGTAATACTGGACGTCCATGTACATACTTTATTCGTTGTTTTTTTTTTTTTTTTTTTTTTTTTCTGGGTCTTCTGGGAAGATGAGAAAGGACATCAGAAAGCAATGCAGCAATGTATACATGCTTATGTAGGTAAGTTGCTTTCAGTTGTGTAGAAGATATGTACACACATATTGAAATTTGTTTTTGGCAACTTGTGCTGAATTTGAATTGAAATGTGCACCATAATACATACATACATACATATGTACCTATTCGTTTCATTGGGAAAAAGTAAATTTGTATACAGACACAGAAGAGACAAATTCCAAAATTTCACACATTTAATACAATTTAACGAATAACGAGATGAAGAATGAAATCTGATGCACATGCGTAAATTTCTTGCATACTTTATTTGTTGTTTTGTGTAGATGTACATATAGTTATTCTTCTGGGCAGATAGGAAAAGGAATCATATATGTGGGTCATTTTATGAAGTTGCTTACATTTGTGTCCATACATCCATCAACACTCGTTAATCTGTTATGTAAAAATAACTGATAGTACGGAACACAAATTGCGCAAGTACGACTTGCACTTGACCGGATTTTTACATCAACGAGCATTATGTACATACTAGCTGACCCGTTCACGCCTTGATTCCCCCCCCCCCCCCCCCCTGCCCCTGCTAAGGCAAAACAAATTGTATTGGAGCTGGAGGTGAGTGAGTGGCGAATTATTTTTCCAAATTCATCCGCTTAGAGGTGGAATTTCAAAAAATCCTCCCTTAGTGGATGTCTATGTCATTATAGGAATGTCCTGTCCAAATCTCAGCCCTCTAGGTCCAGCAGTTTGGTATATGCATTGTCTGTCAGTCAGTCAGTGAACTGTTTTATACATAGAGGCTAGCGAGCCCGTGCTCGCCTGCTTCGCCCACCTGCAACTTTAAGAGAAAACAAATTATTTTTTTCTAATACATTTCTAATTCTATAGAGTAGGTATAGCGCCCGGCATTGCACGTGCACTTTTTTAAAATTTGAATTTATCGTATTTATCGTAGTAGGTACAAAACATTAATAGAATGCGATTTCAGTTAATAAAATACGCAGAAATTCAAATGTGCCCCATACACACACTATGACGTCACCCACTGCTGCATGGCTGTTGGCTTCGATCTCCACTGATGGAAAATTGATGGCAATGATTTCATAAATTGTTTTAAGCATGCCTCAGCTCCAGGATTACAAAGAAGGATGATTTACACATTCACCCTTATCATTAAATCCGACGGATCTGAGATTCCCTTAGCTTGTGGTGTGAAAACAAAAATCTTAAGGAATAAAAAATTTTAAATAAATACTTTTTTGGTTTTACTGTAAGCTTTTGCCTTGCAATATTTTGCATTCCAATGTCGTGTTTCATATATTTTAATTATAAAGTTCAACCTTTTTAGTGTTTACATTTATTTCCATTCAAATTTCCTTGTTTTGGTCACATGTTTAGTGTAAAGATCTGTGTATTCTCCGTATGCCTGAAGTTAGTTCATCATTTGCTTGTTTCTGCACTCTCAACGCTCAAAGTTTTTGGCAGTGACCAGGTCAACTCTATGCCAATACAATTCTTTTCAACTTCTGCCGCCTATTCTAGATCCTCCATCTTCAAACTACTCTTGGGGCTGATCTTGAAAAGCGGAGTTATTAAACTTGATTCGCTTTACATAACTTGAGCGACTTTTGCAGATACGCGTCGAGTCCAGACTTGAACATTCATACACACTTATCCTTCCCGATTTGTGACAACACCAGAGAAAATTGGAATTCTGTCCCATTTGCATTGTATTGCATTGCATTCTGTCCCGTTTGGTTTTGGCCGAAATAAAGATCGATTTAATGGTGGATGGATGTTATGCCGCACTATTTCTGATTCCATTTGTTTGTTTCTTCACTTTCAGCGTTCAAAGTTCTTGGAAGTAACAAACAAGTTGCTAGCCCATCCCAAAGCAAAAGAAACGCCAAACTTTGTATGGAGAGATTCGATCCGTTCGTTTTCAATGATCAAGTGAAAAGTTCTTCACATTACCGACAAGTAATGTCCCTTCGAACGGATTCAATGATACCGATTTTCGAATTTTCGTGAATCATTCCCCCCGGCGGATTTAATGATTGATTTAATGAGTGGTGATTATACTATACCTACCTCAAATGAATCTTAAAGGAATTTACTAGAACCAATTTTTTTTTTTAATTTTAAATCTAATAAACCATAGTTGAGTTAGGGCTGTGTAATGACAGAAAATTTGATCTCAAAGCTCCTATAAGTAGCTAATAGAGTAGTCTGAGTACACCCATTAATTCCGCCAGGAGATGCAGATCATAAAAGTGAAAACCGCATCCAAATCCGTTTAGTGGTTCTCGAGATTATCCTGTACACACAGAAAGACCCAATTTGGGACTTCCTTTTATACTATGTATAGAAGCGGAAAACTTCCACACGGCATCTTCTGTGCAAAGATTTGGTACGATGTATTTGAACTTTCTTCGATTTTTATTAAATCGAAAATTTGAATTATGCTTGTTTCCATAAATTTAAAACTAACTTTTGAAAATGACTAAATTCTTCATCTGACTTACAGAAGTCGCTTGATCTGAGATCGCCTCCAAATCCAATTGATTACCTTTACGCCCCTTTAGATGACTAGTCATCGTTGGGCGCCAAAAAAAATGCACTCTAACATGTTTCAAATTGCAGTGGTAGGATCTCATTTCGACCCCCATCCCCATCATGGACAAACGACAGGAAATTAATTCGATTTCAATTTAAATCTACCACTCCCAAGGATAATCATATTCTGTGTTGTTACACAGCCAGCTCGCTTTCTCTGAACAACAAACTAATGAAATTTTAATAATTGCCCCACACACAAATGACGCCGCCGCCGTTCCAATGGAGCTCTCTCTTGTTGTCGTAGTGAAACCATAATTTATATTGTCCACCGAAAGCGTCGCCCACCCCCCCCCCCAAAAACCGAATTACTCATACACTCGTATGGCATGTTGTATTTTTCACTTCGGGCAATTATTACCCGCCATATCTACGTACAAAACGATAAATTACTTTGCAATTAATGTTTCAATCTCAAGAGAGTAATCAATGGAAAATGACATTGTAATTGATTTCGCAAACATATGCATAAACATTGGGCTGCGAAAGGGGTCAATCGAAAGAGAGTTGTTACTGCCCACGGGATGTGCAAACCGAATCGACCCCAAATGAAATACATGATTATAAGAATCAATGTCCTGTGCCCTCGAAGCGAACTCTCGAGAAATCACATCAACCCTCGTATGAACGTCGTGTCCACCTTTTGACACCAATTGTGGGTGGTAAAAGTCAATCAACCACACCGGGGGGATATCTCCTTCTCGCATTCTTCGATACATGCACTTTGGGTGGTGGCTGGGTCATACTTAATGAGAGTGCTTACAAAACGCATACAAGCGTTCACTCGGCATCCTTGCAGCGCCCACCACAATCCAAATTACCACCGAGTATCAAAGGGTGCAGTTAGGGGCGAGCGGTGTAAGTGCAGGTGCCATAGACTCTACTCCACACACACACACACTGGACAAAGTAATTTAATATGGTTCTAGAGCAACTATTTACTTTTAGAGTAGCTCCGAGTAGTGTATGCGAAGCTGAAGCGACAGGAACGTACATCGCCTCGTCCTATTCAAACAAAAATAACAGTGAAACACAGGATAACTAAGTGGATGCAGTTGAGTTGTACAAATGTTTAAAATACCCCGGCCACATATCTTCACCTCGCCAACAGCATTTAGATACTAGATACGCTGTTCTCGTTCGTATCTCTGACATTCCTTAGCTGCTTGAGAGTTGGAAATTCCTGCATTTGGCTGTGGTCCTTTCGCTTTTTTGTTGGTTGGGTTAAAAAAAAAGAAGAGCAGGACAGAGATGGTAAATATTTTATGACTTTTCAAGCATCACGAGTATTTGGCGTGTATCTGCACCTAAATCGAACGGTTTTTTTGACATCGAGATGAGTCTATGACTTTTGGAAATATCATCGAATATTAGAATAGGAAACACAGTCGAACTTCGATAAGTCGAATATTTAATAAATCGAATGAAATTGGTTGGCAATAGCGCCAAGACTGAAATTAACACGTAATTTTTACTTGATAACTCGAACTTCTATTACTCGAATTCCTTGATAACGCGAAGAGATTATTTGGCGTCACCTTCGATAAGTCGAATTCTGAAGGAGAATTCTCAAATTCTGCTTGTTTTTACAATGCAGCACTTTCGGTAGTATCCGTTCGTGCAGAAAATCGTGATTTCGTTATGTGTGAGTAAGAATTGTCAAATTTCTTGTTTAAGTCTAAGAGCCCGCAGTAAATTTTGGACGTGAGAGTCAACCACATGAGTTCTACTTCAATATGTAGCTATGATGCCGAAAATTTCAAATATGCCAGTCTGGCCGCACATAATGGCAGCTAACGGGTGTAACTGTGTATCAAAAATCGCTATTATTCAAAACAGGAAAAATAAATATTTTTCTGGGGAATCAGAAAAATAAGAAAATGAAAAACACAAACAGCAAGCGGCAACATCCTCACATTGCCAAATTCATTTATTGGTTCTCAAAGCACAAAATCCCAAAGCTCCATGACAAAAACCACAGAAAAAGCTGTAAAGATTTGCTTCGACTTAATAATGGTAACATTGTTTTGATGTTCGTATTTTCATATACACCACGATGGTTGCTGGTGGCCACGCATAATCAGTGTGCCGTCGATTGCGTGTCTGGCTGGTCATGGTGGGATGTATGCAGATTTCAGGAAAATTACAAAAACAAAACGTGTGTAGGTCAGTGGTTTGATTTTATTTTTCGAAATCGGTTAAAAAAATTTCGAAATTGGTTAAAAAAAAAAGCTCCCCCATAACGCCTGTACGGACAATTCTTTTGGAACAGAGTACACGTTGGTATGTTGGTCAATACAAACTCAAAGCTGAGTTTTTATTTTGCAAAAAAAAAAGTTGGCACTTAAAAAAACAAAGGGGAAAAGCGTACGTTAAAAACATTATCTCTTGGTGAAAAATCACATGTCTATATACATATTATGGTATTTATATCAATTTTGTATTTTACTTAATAACTCGAAGTCTTGATAGCTCGAATTTTTTTGTGGCAAGTGATGGTTGGAGTTATCGAAGTTCGACTGTATTTCGGAAATTTCAAATTCCCCGCATCAATTGAAGCGGATCTGATACCCGCTCTCCACGAGCTGAAATTCTGATACCCGCTCTCCACGAGCTGAAATTGATAGCAAGATAATTAGCATGCTATGAAAATAGCTCATGGAGACGGCAAATAGCAAGATAATTGAGATAGCAAGCTATACATAGCAGGATATTTAGCAACCTATAGATATCCTGTAAATTTTTGACATTTGAGTGAAATTGGTTGCGTTCGTTGCGTTTGAATAGAAAAAAATAATTATGACCGACTGGAAGATGTCACAAGAAGAGATAATTAAATTAATGTACAATTTTCGGCAGTTTCCATGTTTGTGGAATTATAGAAGTGCTGAGTACAAGCGGTTGGATTTAAAAAAAAAAAATGAAAAATTTGACAGTTCTCTTTTTTATAGCTTGCCATGAAATCCTGCTATTTGCAATAGCACATGGAAACGCGGTGTTAAAGTAGGGGAATGTAAAAGTAACACCAAACTGTCAAACAAAAAAATTATCTAATACTCGTACCTCATTCTACTCCACTGAAATGTCATTCTTTTGTTTTGTGTTCTTTAAGTGAAAACAAAAAGATTTTCAAATGAAAGGGGTTGATTGGCAGTCATGCTACGCACGTAACCTAAACTTGAACTTCCTTCCTTCTCCCGCTGCTGCTGGTTTGGTGTCTTGTTTTTTTTTTTTTAAAGTTGTTTTATGAAAGACTGTTCATCATCCCCCCCACCCCTCTCGACAACCTACAGTGAAGGTGATATACGCGTTACTGATGGTTGTTTTTCTTGACGCCCGCAATGATTGAACATATTTAATGGACCCCTTTTGCCTTTTCGGTGGTTTATCTTGTGTTTACCTTTTTTTTCCTCTCTCTCTCTCTCTCATCGTGGGGTTTCTACTTTCAAAAGGATAATCGTGTTGGTGGTAGATGGGTGAGAAAAGACATCAGAACGCCATCGCCCCTTCCCCGCAAAAACGCATTACAATATGCGAGTCAATCATTCAAAGTTAACAATTTTTCCGCCGATAAACGTTCAACGCGCGCAAACACATCATTTCCATCATCGTCATCTCGTCATAATCATCACGGTTTCGTCGTTCTTCGTGTGCTTGTTCTCATCCTCATCCTGTGATTCGCATCTATATCGCTGTGTCGTCGTTCGGTGTGTTATGATGCTGAAGATAAGAATGCGAGCACATCGTGGAAAAATGATGATGATGATGAAGAAGAGGAACACGAACAAGAAGAAGACGAGAAAATTTGCGTTTGAATATTTTATAAATGGAATTTTCTTAAGGTACACATTAGGGACGTGGTGGCAGGGTGGCGCGGGTTGGGTTAAAGTCGTCGCATTCCATGCTAAATTTTGTATCTTTTGGGTGAATTTGGGGGTTTTTTTTTTACTCAGGTGAAATCGAGAACGCATTGCACGTGTTGTATAAACAAAATTTTTGGGGATTGGGATAAGGATGCGGAGAATAATTTTTTTTTCTGCGTGCAGGCTGGAAAAAAAGGGCACATAAAGATATACATCTCGGGGCTTTGAGATCCATTTCAATATCAATAACATTATGTTGGAAATGTTTATATATATTTGGTTTTTTTTTTTTTTTTTTTTTTTTTTTGTATCCTAACCGCAATCGTGTTTCATCGGTCTTTGGAAGGGATTGTGTGTTGTTCGAATAAAAAAAAAACGCACATTTTCCGAGATCTTTGGCAGCATCGTTGATGAAATAGATGCTTGTCCTTGGTATAGCGATGCTGGTAACCAAAAAAAAGAAGGCTTTGGGAAGTAGCTTTGCATATCGCACATCTAAATACTGATTTGATTAAGTCGCTGCTCTAAATGTACCCACGAAGAAGATGTAGACCGGAAAAAGGAGAGAAAAATATGAATATTCGAGGCTACACAACAGAATATGAAAATTCATGATGTTCAAATATTGCAAATGTAGGTAGGCCCCAGGTTGTCAAAAGAGCCCTTTTACTCTGAAGGCACAGGTGACTATCGAATGTAAGAGCTGATTTATTTTCCGCATTGATAGGAGTCCATTTGGAGCAAATTCAAGATATTAATATTCAAAAAGTATTCTATTTTCCTTTAAACGAGTTTGGCGTTTAGGTTAGGTTAGGTTGAGACGGGTTGAGAGGCTGAGCCATTCCAAAACACTAGGCACCAGAGATCCCCTAAGAATCCATCCAAGGATGTCACCTTAACCGCCACAATTTCCTCAAAGCAATTTATTACCTACCCTGCAAAATTGTAAAACGAGTATGTTGTTGATTCGGCCTACCTCCTCCAGATTACTAAAGAAGTAGGAGCCTTAAATTTTACTGCGACTACGTGCTATGCCCTGACATTCACACAGAATAGGTGCGATATCCTCTGCTAAACCTAGATGATTACAATATCGGCAACTATCCGTGTCTGTGAGTCCGAGCCGCTTGGCGTCTTTGCCCACACGGTAATGCCCGGATAATATTCCCATTTTGGCTCCTAGTTTGGCGTTTTATCGTAGACATCTGCTATGAAAAGATGTCAAGCATATAAGTAGGTCTAACCGGGTTTGTTTGCAGATTTACTAAACTTTTTGGTCCTAACCTATACATGAAAAGAAACTCAATAGGAACATCAGAGAATGTTCATTCGACAGCTGCTACTTTAAGTCCTCACCATGCTTACAAACACCAAAAAACAAATACTAAGCGATTTTGAAACTTAACCTAGAATTGTACACACTAAGGTGCCTATTGCGAATGTCGGCTCGATATTTGTATACTGGGCAGCGCTGCCGAAGGTGATACTATAGTATCCTTTTGATACTATTTCAGGGCTGGTGATACTGTGATACCCAAAGCTTAATAATGATACTCTAGATCAAAAACAAAAATAAAATGTGTTTAGTTTGCACAATCGTATCCTTAATCCCGAACCGCGCAAGTATTTTGTTCGCTGTACTATATTGCCTTGGTGTATTGGCTTCTTACACTCGACGTTCGCAGCGCTTTGGTTCTTCTCCAAAATCGGGCGAAACCATGAATCAACTCAAAACGGCAAAGCACACGGCTTTGCTTGCATCGCTGTGTTTACGCGGGAGAAAGAAAGATACAATTATTTCAAGCATCGGAAAAGAGATACTAAGGCATCGTTGTAGAATTTGGATAATAGTTTTTCTACTTGCTCTTGCTTTGCTTTCCACAGTTCGGTGATGTGTTGACCAGAGACGCGGCCAGTGTATGAAATCTGAAACTGCGAAAGTAACTAAACGTTCTTAGAGACGTGAAATTCTGGGACAAATCATCACAAATAATAATTTTATTTATTTTCTTTAACCATCGAAATCAATTTAAAATTTTATCTCAAATTAAATTGCAGTTTATTTCACATACAATCAAAACAATTCTGCTTTCTGACACTTCACAGCTGATATTTGAAATTTTTCCTCAGACAGCCCTGCATTTTCTTAGAGAATGAGAACGTTCGCTAACCGTAATACCTCGACAGCAGAAATAGGGGTAGTAACCTCTGCTTCAAAAATAAAGCTTATGAATTGAATTTTGTTTTCAAATTTTACAACTAGTCCTACATACTTGAACCTACATAACTTTTTCTGAGATTTTAAACGAAAAAATTATAAATTAGTTGGAAAATCGCACTGATTGTGTACAAAAAATCATATTTTCCTATTTTTCCAAGTATCATTAAATCTGTGGATTTTTCAGCATACTTATCACAGATTTTGTTTTACCATTATTTTGGCCATAAGAAAATGTTTGGTAGAAAAGCGACCTATGTAAGTCAAAAAAAATTTTTATGGGCAAGATAAATAAAATCGATTTAAAAATAAAATATATGGAAAGCTAAAAAATGTATCAATTTTATTTAAACGCAGTTAAAAAGAATGTTATTTCTTCTAAAATTAAAGCCCTAAATAAAGTTCTGTAGCAATTATTAGCAAAGATATATGTATGTGTTAGTATGGATCAAGGTACACCAAAGTAGGTATTTTATTAAATTCTCGATAAATGATGTCCACATAGGAGATAGACCCTTGCTGTGGAACGATGCTTTTCTTAGATTATACCCAAAAATCATTTTTCAAAGTCTTAACATTTAACTTGGGAACAACACCCTGTATATTTTTAAAAAGACGAAAAGGTTTGCATTATTTTTATGATACCCTTCGGTTGAAAAAGATACCCAAACATTTTAAATGCTTGAAAATTGGAAAACGACAGCACTGATACTGGGTCGATAAGTTCTCATTTACCAATACTGTAGAATCCGCCACGCTACGCCGGCCGGGTGGAAGATTGATAACATTGGGGAACAAAATTTAATTTTTTTTTGTTGTCAGGATGAGACCCATCATTTGATGTAGATTATTTGAGAAAAAAACCTCGTAGGGGAACAAACTAAAATGGGATTGAAAGGGAAAAGGATGCGTTAGTTAGAATTGACTATAAAAATTTGCTGTTCTCAAAAAATTACTTCAAATATCGCCAAAAACCGTGTTTTTAGCACTTTGAGTTGGTATATCTCAAAATGCTGAGCTACTAAAGCAATTCTGTTGCCAGATTTCGATTCAGCATGTTAAACTCTTTAAAATGATCATGTTTTTATTGAAGCAACGATTTCATTGTTGACCAGTATAATTTTAATTTGATTTATTTTTCTACGATACCGATGAATCTAAACGAATCGAAGACGTTGCACGGAAGAATTGACAAAAAGGTTCCTTTGCGCTAAGAAGCAGCGAATTAAGTTCGCCACTTTAGACAAAGTCTCAGCAAATACAGCGATGAAACAAAGATACAAACCTTTGTTTGGATACAAGGTAGAAATTAATTAAGAATAAGCAAAAAAACCAAACACGCCACAAAGACAGTAAGTTACGGAGGAGGGTACATCAAAATTTAGGGTTGTTTCTTATATGTTACCTAATGATAACTTGAACGAAGAATATTGAACATCGATATTTTGAAGACGCTTTTATTTGACAATATGGTTTTAATTTGGATCTTCCATCAGATGTACGACCGCAAACACACTGCATCCAGGCAGCGTTGCGAGGTTGTGGGATTTTTCCCCGTTTGCGGGGATTTTCAACCCAAAAGGGGAAACGGGGAAAAAGATTTCAAAACGGGGAAAATGAACTGCATTAAAAATTGTTTCTATTCATTGATGTTTTAAATAAATAAATACTGAAATAAATACAAAAGATTGAAAATATCACAGGGATACAGTGAGTCAATGCAAACAATTTCACATTTGCATTTGGCTTAACCCTAGTACAGGGGCAAGGTCAATTTACAAGTTTTGAAGTCTGGGGTAATATTTTACCCCACGATTAAAAAAATGTAAGTAAACGGTAAATTAGGGTCATATGCGGCAAGATTCTTCACATAAAATTAAGCATCATTCTTTTATAGATCACATTATATAATAAAAAAATATTTTATGGAGAAATGTTTGATCGCGATTGAATCTGCGTAGCTTAAGACATCCCTAATAATATAAAACAAAGTGAAAATTCCTTTGCATGGACCTACACAGCAAACGGCTAAACGGATTTTGATAATTTTTTTTGTGTTGATTAGGTTTTGATAAGGAGCAGATTCGTGCATAAGAAAATATTTGTGGCCGCAATTACAGAGTATCGATGTGGCCAATATGTGGTTCTAAGAAGATGGTGCCACTAACCACAGAACCGAACGAAACAATTACTGTTTTGCGGCGAAAGTTCGATGGTCGCATTATCTCCCGAAACGGTCATCTCAATTGGCCGCCCAGATCGACCACATTACAGATAAAAAATAAAATTCTCGAAATTCTTTTAAAATTGTTTTTATCATTCACACTTAACACGGTTGGGATACCCAGGGGACTTCTTGACGGTTCACTGTACTTTGGATCAGATGCTTTCTGTTTTGAAAACTCCAAGTAAATGGCTTTAAAGAAAGAGTTTATTAGTGAAGAATTGCGGGAAATACTAGATTATTTCAAAGAATCGAATTTCGAAATTTTTATCCAAACGCAAGCTCCAAGGTGAGCATACGTGTGGAAGGCGCTCCACTCACCTACCGATATGCATGCACACCAGTGAAACAAAAACTAATTTCTATTATTTAATTTGTTTATAAAAATGGGAACTTCGTAAAGTTTCAAACTTTTCCACACTCAAATAAAACCTCATCCCAACACAAACAACTATCTCAACCCACCTCAATTAGAAACCAACAATTCTCAACTTAACCAGCAAATCACTAAAGCAATAGGCAAGTGAAGGACACACGCACACTTCCAATAATAAAAAAAAAAAAGGATTTCCAAACACAACCCCAAGACTTTGCAAACTTTATGTGGACATGCTTCCGTCCATTTGAATCCCAACATTCAATTAGGTACATCTCCGTTGTCGGGCTCAAGGCAAACCCGTATATACCCTCACAAAAAAAAACACCCAACCAACTTTAGCTCCTTCGCCCCTGCGTTGTCGTTCAAAAGTGAATTTTCGATTGATAGAGAACCAAGCGGATGTGGATATAAAGGAAACTTCTTAAAATTTTCCATCACATAGGACAACCCGAAGCATCAATGAGCTTAATTTCATTTGTTTTGTATCCAGTTTCATTGGGTGTGTTTTTTTTATTTTCTATTGCTGCTCCCATTTTCGAAGGATGTCATTGCCTCGGGAGAGTGAAGATAAATCTCTGGGTAAAGTAGAAAGACGACAATTTCTGGTGATCAAAGAAAGTTTAACAGTCGATGGTGGTAGATTTTTAAAATCAAATCAAACAAGAGAACAGAGAACTTTGATTTGAACCTTTTCCTGTTAAATGCGGGTGTCAAATGTGGGTCCGCAAAGATTAAAGTGTATTCTGAAGAGAGTGGAACTGGCATTTTAACCAGATACGCTTGTTTCGAAGTAGCAGATAGTCTGGTTTTTGTGAATCAGTTTTTAAGCGAATCTCCTGCCCCTTATGTAGGGAAAACTCGTTGGTACTTTGAAATTGCGCTTCACTGGTTTTGAAATTCATCTGCAACCGTAGTAATAGTTATATTGATGACCTGGCATACGATGGCAGATTTTTACACTTCTATCAGGTACTGGAGCTCGTCCGGTAGAAAGCAGGCTGAGGAATTGTATCGAATTTGAAACCCAGAGATTATAGGTATTATAGCCGAACTTATCCCACACCTACAATAGTTTCCCGTGAAGCTGTACAAATGGAAAGGGAAAAGCGGAGATATCGTGCATTTGCCAAGCAGAGGCTAACGCAATCGAAAGATGAGTGCAGAAAACAGAAAGCAGGATAAGCAATCCTTGATCCTTCTTTCTACGAGATGGACGTAAATGTCTTTCATGTACACCTGAGGAAAGAATGATTCAAGATCTAGACTTTGGAATGAATTAACCGGACTAAGATAAGCTAATAAATGTTGATCGGGGGCTAAAGCCATAAAAAATCACAGAGCAAAAACAGATTAAGAATCGAAACAGGCTTCCTGACACGACACTACAAGCTGATAAAAATCTGAGCCTAGAAAAAAATCAGTCATGTATCTGGATCAGAGTATCTGGACTGATGCGGATTCTATATCCCAAGAACGTATCCGTCGGCTTCCAAATTATTCACAGACATTTTTATAGCATAGTATTAATGTACGTCGTTTAAGTTAATACTATATATATATATGTACATATATAAAAATTAATTGGTGTCTGTTTGTACCAGCATAACTCGGCTGAACATCATCCGATTTGCATGGGGATTTTACTATATCTGGACCCGATAGGTGGCGCTGGAGACGAGTTATTAACAAAATCTATATTAATGGACCAAAATTACTCATATTCACAATATATGTTGGTGTATATGATAGACAGACAGACAGGCAGACAGGCAGACAGGCAGACAGACAGACAGACAGATAGACAGTCTCTTTCTTTGAAAAAGTCCTTTAAAACAAATAACAAGTTATATTCAAGGATCGTATTCAATAGCAATTAAAGCTAGAAATCATTTTAACCCTCTACGGCATTAATTAATGTGCGTGGAAGAAAAAGGTGAAAAACGGTTGGAATAGCTTCTTTTGGTTATTCTTTATTAAATTTTGTTAAAAAAGTAAAAAAAAAAAAAAATATTTAGCTTAAAAAATAAAAATAAAATAAAAAATAGCATGATATGGCTTAAGTAATTAAATTAATCAAACGAGTGGTTTTTTAACAATGAAAATACATTTATAATTTAGTTAATTATTTATTTCCACTAAAATTTATTTTTAAATTGAATGCACTTAGTGATAAAACACAATTATTTGCACATAGAATTTAAATTGTTTGTCACTTTTTTTCTATGCGCGATGGGCTGAAGTACAAATGAGAATATCGCCGATAAGCGCTATCTGACAAATATGATAAAGTACCGTTTTGTGTTGTAAATAATACAGACGAAGTGATAATGTTGTGTTTTGTTCTTTCGAATCCGATCTGGTAAAGAAAATAAGTCATAAATGCGAAAGCCATATATGGCGTCGTATGCGGTAGAGGGTTAAGTAGCGCCATCTATCAAAGACAGTGCAAACAATTCTTGTGATCGCACCCCAAGGTTCGCAAACTACCAACAAAAACAATCCACAAATAGAGTGTGGATAGTGTTTGTAGGGTATGTTGCGAGATAATTTTAAGATCCTTTTCAAAAATACATTTGTGGGGATGGTAGATGTCTAAAGGGGGTATTCTAGTCTAGGGGTACGAATTTTGGGTATTTTTTAAAATTCGATAAAAAAAACTAAGAATATTTTTACCTGTCATTTTTTTTTATTAGATACATATTTATTAATATTTTAACAATAAAAAAATAAATTAAATTTTTTTTTTTTTTGAAAATTGAAAAAATTACAGGCTGATAAAATGGGGTGGTGAAAAATAAGGGTGCGTTCTTCTTGACATGGTTCCAAGAAAAAAAAGTGATTTTTTGCCCTTTTTTCCAGTTTTGTATTTTTTTAAAAATAGTAAAAAACAGAATTTTTACATAATTATAGTTCCAACGATAGAGTTAATATATAGAGAAGTCACACGCAAGTTAATCGGTTCATTAGAACTTGAGAAATCACGTCAGACGTGTTGGAAAAAGTAGTTTCGAGAAAATCGCGTTTATAGAAATACGTTACAACGACCTTCACATAATGACTTTCTGAGAATTCATGGTATATAAGGGACATTCTGTAGGATAAAATCAGAAAACGTTTGGAGGATATATTTTTGAAGGTCTAATCTTTAAAAATATGACAAAAAAAAAAAACCTCCAAAATTCTAGACTAGAATACCCGCTTAAGGAAGTTTTCATCGTTGTATGTTGTTGTAAATTATAACGTCCAACGAACGATTTTCGTAGTGTTTAATAGCATTGCGTTGAATAAGTCCAAGTTTTTAAATATACATAGGTAATTAAAAGGGTTATGAATACCCCTATAACTAGAAACAGACAGGGCGGCGTAGTGACAGGAAACTCAGATGTTAGTTTACAACTAACTCTATGGGTGGTGTCCAGGATAACTGGAGAGTTGTATATTATTGAAAGTTTTTGTCGTTGCTTTATGATTCACAGAAGTTTTTTCCAGATATTTCTTATTATTCATTCTTTGTTCGATCAATATCTTCAGCCATACCACCATTCTCTTGCCTGTGTTATACCTTCGCAGTAGATTTTGACATAAACTTCTTCTTCAGGCCAATTTAACTGACTTTTCGTTCAAAGTACAAATTATTAAAAAATGTTTGCCTACCGAACAATTTGTCTCTTTTACCATGCTTCCCATTAAGCCCCCTCAGATATCAAATCTGTCAGTCGGCAATGAAATCAATTTGTCCATTAAACAAAATTGAAAGTAAGAGTTTTTTGCTTTGCTTGCCATCATAAATCATTTTCGTTCCGAGTGGGAAAATATTTTCGCATCTATCCCCAAACCTCTTCGACATAAAACGCAAATATCATCACTTACGAGCTACTTTTCAATGTTTACATTTTCATTTTTCTATTCATTTACCAAATGGAAATTATCTGCCGGTAGCAAAAAGATTTAGTTTGCTTAGTTTTTCATTTCATTAGCACACAATATTTCCATCAAATTTTCCAACCAAAATGAAAGAGAACAGCTCTAATATGTGACAGAAAAATGTGTGTTTGACAATAATACCGTCATTTGACATTCCTTCATCATTCATTTATCCCTTCTTCTGTGAATTACGTTCCAAAGGGGGAGAAGTATTGCATCGTAAGCCAGATTGAAAGCAAAAATTAATTACTCTGCTGCAGGAGAATACGTTTTGAAATATGTATCCGATAGCAAAGACTTTTGACATCTGAAGGATTGTCTGAAGGAAAACTTGAACCAAAGAGGCCCAATCAATTCGTTTATTAAAAAAGTATCTCTCTGGTGGAGATTTAAAGAATTTTCCAGGGACGAAAATTTCTCTAAGGCAATGTTGCCTACTTATGGCGCAGTTTCGCCGTGTTATTTGCAAAGATCAGTTTCAGTTTCGCAACAATACTTGTTTGTCTAGGCACCACCAAAGTTTTCCATTGTTCTTATTGAAGAGCTCTTGGATATACACATGCAGCAATTTAAGACTAATTGCAAGTAAATAAGGTAAAAGCCTAGTGCTTCTGGTACCTTTTTTTTCAAATAGCCCCACAAATATTAAGTCTGGACTCTGGGCAGGCGTATCAAATACTTTGCTGCAATTAAAAAGAAGCCACTTCCTCACCATATGCGCCTTATGTCTAGGATCATTATCTTGGTAAAATTTGAATTGCGGTTTATTGTCACCATTGAACCCAAATTTATTTGCGCTATTCAACAAATGACTCCTTAAGATATCTAGATATTGTTGCGAATCGATGAAGGCCAAATCTCCAACTCCTTTACTAGAAATGTACCCCCACACGATGACTGACAACCAGGGACGCCAAAATATTCACGGAAAAGGTGTCAAAATATGCTCTTAAGATTCTCGGAAAAACTGTTGAAATATGCTCTTAAAAATTCCCTCAAAAACTCGAGAACATCACATGTAAACTAGCGCTTTTCATCAGAAAAATACCGAAAAATATGTTAGTGTAGTTTTGACTGGTTTATTGCAATGCATACATATGAATATGAATGTATTCATTGTACCAATGCACACATTTTATTGATCGTCTTCTAACTCAGCATTGCATTTAGCAATAACACCATGCTTCATATTTTGAAAAAGGAATTTGTCACGATGGTAACGAAATATTGCTTGTATTCACTGAATACAGGTTCAACTTTTGCATCTAATATTGGGGCAAATTGGAATGCCGAGATTTGCGATAAAGTATAGGTACTGTTTCAAATCCTCCAGATCACTTTCGCACCGCCTAAAATGCTCCAAATTCGACTCAATGTTTCAAAGCTGTTTCCAATCATTTTGTAATATACATACTATCTATCTTTCAGCTGGCTAAGTCATTTACAAGTGCTGTTTACCAACTCAATGGAAATATCAATTGACATACCTACCGCGCGTTTATAATTGATTAAATGCAATCGGTTAGATCGAAAAACTCGCCTTGACACATTACACCACATACGACATACTGACGCAGTACGTTTAAAGCCAAATTCACAATGTCGCGTTCGGGCGCTCTCGCGTTTATGGGCTTTATATCGACTTTAAGATAATTTCTGTCCAACGCACGAACTCCAAATTTGCAAAACTAAATACCGCTTCAAGCTGCAGGCGTTCATAGGTTAGGAATATGACAAAAAATATGTTCTGTTTCCTCAAATCTCCTATTCACGAATTTATGCTAGAAAGAAGATTTGAAATGTATTTCTTTTTATTTTTATTGTTTTATTAAGAAATACAAAATGTAAGAAATTACGTTGTAAACAAGATTGTGCGAATATGTCAATTAAAAAAAAGACCCCACAGAATTAATTTGTGTTGAAAAAAATTAATTTAGCCATTTAAATCTTTTACACATATTAAATGGTAAAAAATTGTACTTTAATCGAACAGGCCATCGAATAGTATAATGTCAACACAGCTGTGAGTTGTCACAACGCACGCCCTAGTAGAAAGTAGCTCTACTCAGCCGTTGCCCAGAACTTTACGATATCTACGATATAACGCCTGAGGTAACATTTAAGAGCACCCCATATGTTTGCATTGTTTCTACTTTATCTGTAAACGCGTGAGCGCCCGAACGCGACATTGTGAATGGTCTTGAACTTAGATATTAACAAATGAATAATTTCAAGAATTACAGGTTTGGCAATGTGTGTCGTAGCGAAAGATAATCGCTTTTCAATATGTAATGCTGAAAGCAATGGCTTTTTGCGAGCAACTCTTGATTGGTACTTGTTTTTTTTTTTTTTTCAAAATGTACTATTTTTTCGATACTGTTTGTTAGAATATACATAAGTTAAATAATGGGAATTAAAAAACTTAAGTTCAGACATCAAAGAAGCTCTTTTTTTATAAAGAAACTATCCAAATTACCATTTTTTTTCTGTCAAAACACTTTCCTGACATACTGTATGTGAATTCCAGTTTCCCTTTCTTTTTTTTCTAAAATCATTGCTGGATTTATTACTTCATTGAAATATGTACTCAATATGTAAAAATGGACAGAAGGACATTCAAAATACGGTGTAATAACTTCCTCATTAAAATATTTATACTTAAAAAAAGCTGCACTCCCAAATAATATTCATATCATCTCCATTCACTGCGAATTTCGACAAAAAAAAGAAAACACCCTTCGCCGTAATTAAACTAATTAGAACATCTACACAGAACTATCAGAAAAGAAATGAAGGTGATATACCATACAATTATATAGCCACAAAAGAATGTGAACAGCTCTAATGACGTGTAGTAGACATCTTTCCCAAGTCAAATATAGTTAAAGCTGCACCGCACCTTACACACACACAACAAATCGAACGGACATGGTATAATGATGAAATGGTATATTCTGTCAAAGAAGCACATTAACATCCACACAACTGCCCTCGTTTGTTTTCATTTATTCTCCATTCAATGGTAGCGAACGAAAAGGGAAGAAAATTGAAGTGTACGACTAGATCGTAAGGACTCGCTCATAGTACGCGCTGCAAATACAAAAACAATTAGAATAAATATAGAGATAAAAAAAATATTTTTAAAAACAAGCTTTAATGAACTAAAGAGTAAAAAAATAATTTTTTCCCGAGTCGCCAATGTGTGACTATAAATTAATTCGCCCTCTTGGGGCACCCACCATATTGAATTTAGAATGACGTCACTTGGCTAGTCTAATTCTGCTTGTCAATCCCGTTAAGTTGATACCCATATTAAGGAGGTCGTGAAGATAACGGCAATCCTCCATCATATGACGTCCGCCATATTAGATTTACAACGTCATGAAATATACTATATTGTTTGAGATTCTATTCGCCAACACTTCTATTTGATATCCATGTCATGCGGGTTGTGAAGAAAAAAGTAATCCGCCATTTTATGGCATCCACCATATTGAATTTAGAATCACATCACTTAGCTAATCGTATTCTACTTGTCAAACCCTTTCATTTGATACCCATATTAAGATGGTAGTAAAGATAACGGTTATCCGCCATCTTGTGGGCGTCCGCCATATTGGATTTTTAATGACGTTATAGCGTATTGTATTCTACTTGCCAAGCCCTTTCATTTGATACGCATATTTAGGAGGTCGGGAAGATAACGGTAATCCACCATCTTGGGGCGTCCGCCATATTAGATTTACAAGATCATGAAATATACTATATTGAGTTGTCACCGGATACGCAAAATTTCAGCATAATCGGATATCTGGAAGTGGGTGTAAAATCGACTCCCAGATTCCGCCCCCACAGAAATGGAAAAGTTAAAAAAGCGTCCGCCTCACAGAAAGTGAAGTTAATATAAAGCTTGTAAAAATCCGATTTTCTATTCGATAAACATTTTGGTGTCCTTTTTTCTTGATCAGTGTCGGTTTATGTGAGCGCCGTGGTGTAGTGGTAAGTGCATTGGACTACTACGCAATGCTGCCCGGGTTCAATCCCAGCAAAGAATTTATAAAAAAAAGTTTTTTCACTGTGCCACCTCTTTCGAATAACTCTGTTACTGGTCGAACCTACACCACTGATTGATTCCGAAACCAAACCTGGGTATATCTTGGTGTTAATCATTTGCTAAAACTTGGGAAGTCGGTGCAAAAACGTAGGCAACATCTGTAATTTTCATTGTAAACGCAAAGGACTAAGATCAAGCTCAGAGCAAGTTTCAATCACATGGTCGAATTTTTCACTCGCCTTAAATTGTGGCTCAAAAGGTTTCGAAGGACTAACTTCGAGGTGAGTTCATCTTCGTAAGTTTCCACAAATCCAATACTTACCCTTCAGAAGGAGCAAGAAAAGAAACAAAAAATCCTGAACGGACTAACGACATGGAAAGGAGCAAATAAAAGACACAAAAGCAAAAGTGAAAGAAAAGCAACAAACAAAACAAAACAAAAAACCTATAAAAGATGAAAGAAAAGGAAGTGAGAGAAGGTCCTTTGACACGTAATTCTATTCCTTTGGTTAAATTGTTTCTTCCATTCGTTGTTGGGAAAATGTAATTCTTTTTTTTTCCTGCAAATGATTGCAATTTGCTTTGCTGGTGTAGAATAGGACTTCATGTGGATACTGTGTGTGTTAGGTTTTTTTTTTTTTTTTTCAAAAAGGATTGTTGACAGCTCATCGACTGTATTATAACTATCAAACGAATTCTACGGCTTAAATGTGGTAGAAGTGAAATTTTCACTTTCTTCCGCTGGAGGAGGTGCTAGTCTGTGAAATGGAATGAGAAGTGTTCATTGAAGTGATAGCTAGATGGGGATGAACTGCATAAACAAAAATATACATAAATGTTTACATATATCGCGTCATGTACTTGTATGGCTATCATTAACAGCAACAAAAAGTGAATATAAAAATCAAGCTCCTCCCAATCGCTGTTAACACGGTCAGCAAAGGACAACGAAATGTTTAGCTAGGGAAGGGGAGCAGAGAATTATTAATACATACATAATATATATATTATTTTTAATAAAGCCATTGATCGATGCGTTTATGTTAGTTAGTTAGCATTGAAAAATGTTAATGCTTAAGAGAACTTAAATTAATTAAATTAAACACAATTAAACGACAATACTTTATGAAAATACATATATATATATATAGATAATGAATTAAAGTTCGAATTTAACCCTTCTGTCATTGGATGTTTTGCCACCTTCCTCAATGGAATCGTCCTGGCTGGACCTTTATACATTTTGTATGGAAATTATTAGAATTTAATGAAATAATTTACGTTTTTTTGTTATTTTGGACATGTTATTAATTTTTTTTGTGGTTAAAAGTTGTTTTTATGCATAACTAGCTGTTACCCGGTGCGCTTCGCTACACCCATTGAAAACAGTGCTTATGTCATAAATGTAATGACATTTTTTAGAGTGACTTTTTGTGAATAGTAATGACTCTGGTGGAGAATTAAATGCCGACAACTCTATTTGGGTTTAAGAAAACTGTCCAAACAATAATATCCTAAGAACTCAAGAACTTATCACCGGATTGTATAGGTGTTTTGCTCGTTCTTCTCGACAGTGGGTGGCTTTCCCACCATCGGATTCTTAAAAATCGGATCGATACCTCAGGTAACGGGCAGAAACTCTGGGGTAACTTGCGTAGTTTTGGAATTGGAAGGCAAAAACCATACCCACCAACAGATGCTTACGTTGATGAACTCAACCGCAAGTTTATTTCTCAAGTCCCACAGCCTTTGTCCGAACCTCCAACCCCTACGTATGAAAATCTAGCGTCTACTACATTTAGCTTCTCCAGAGTCGAGCCTGCTGATGTAGTTGAAAGTATGATTTCGATCAAATCAAATGCAGTAGGTCTGGACGACGTCCACCCGGTCTTCATGAAAGCTCTCCTTCCCAAGCTCTTACCTTTTTTAACACACTTACTAAACACGATCCTCACTACGTCGGTTTTTCCAACACAGTGGAAGCTTGCGAAGGTCATTCCCGTACCCAAAGGCCGAAAGAAGAACGAATACAGACCTATATCAATACTCCCATTTCTCTCTAAAGTGTTCGAGAGAATTATTCAAAAACAGGTCAATAAGTATCTAAATGACAATGATTTGCTTTCCAACTTTCAATCAAGTTTTCATCGAAATCGTAGCTGCACAACAGCTGTTCTAAACATAGTTGACGATATTAGAAACGCAATAGATAGTGATTAAATAACTTTCCTGGTACTTCTTGACTTCTCGAAGGCATTCGATTCATTAAGTCATCCTATATTGTGCAGAAAATTATCAAATCTTTGCGATTTTGCACCTGAAGCAGTGAAATTAGTTTCATCATATTTATCGGGCAGAAAACAAGCTGTAGCAATTGGAGAAATGACTTCGAATCTATTAAGTTTAACGCAAGGTGTCCCACAGGGCTCAATATTGGGGCCACTTCTCTTCTGTTTGTACATAAATGAAATTCCTGGAATTGGTATTCAATCTCTTATACATATGTACGCCGACGATGTCCAGCTATATAAGAGTTGCCCTCTGGGACTCATCGAACACTGTGCACAGAGCTTAAATGAGGATCTTGAGAATATTTATGATTGGTCGCGAGCTAACAGTTTAGTACTAAACCCTGAAAAGTCTAAAGTAATTGTGATATCAAAGAAATCGGTAGACCTATCGTACTTCCCTCGAATCTATCTAAATAATGCCCCGATTGAATTTGTTGATAATTCGAGAAACTTGGGAATATTGTTTAACCGCAACTTAACCTGGAAGGACCACGTCAATTCCATTGTCGGTAAAGTAAACGGTGCTCTTCAAACGCTTTCGACCACGAAAGACTTTACTCCTCTAAAAGCACGCATGTTGCTCGCTAAGACCCGAGTCATACCTATTCTTATGTACGGATCAGTGCTGGGGGATCGTGGGATAAATCCCTTTTTGTGGGAATTCGGACATCAAAAGGGATCGAGGGAAAACCTCATGATTTTGCGGGAATTATTTGGTTCTGTGGGATTTTGTTTTATTTAAAAAATTTAAACTAAAAAAGAGATCGTCAAGAAAATTTCAATCGGTAAATAGTTCTTAACTCGTTAAGATAAAAATAACTAAACTCGCTGAAACACCTCATTGTGTTTGAGGCCTAAGTTTTTCTTCTTTCTTTTTTATTTTCCCAAACAAAATGTCAACAAAACACTTCGAATCGAACGAACATTTGTCGATTCATTGCCGCTACCATAATAAGCATAAGTGCAAGCAGGCAAACTGCACACACAACACAAAGAAGGAAAACAAAATTCATAAGTTGACTTTTCTTACATTCTCTTTACTTCTCGCATTTCATATTCTTAGTTTTTTGCAAATAAAAAAGACCACAATATTAAACTTCCAAACAAAAGTGAGAAAGCAAAGAAACTAAAATAACGGTTAATTTTGTTTGTTATGATGAAATTTATTTCCTTGAATATTAATCATACGGCTTTGCAATCGTTTGGATTTGGACGTTCTTTTGCAATTAGAATAAGCTGAGGCAACGTGTAATATATATTGCTTCAAAAAAAAAAAAGAAGATTAAAATGAATTATCAATAATTCAAAAAGCTTGGTAAGAATTAGAAAAAAATTCTTTCTGTTTATATAGATATATCAATAATATTTCCATTAGGTTTACAAATGGTGTAAGGTTTATGTTTAATTTATATTGCTCCAAATATAAATAAAAATTAATTATCAGTTCCAATTCAAATCGCTTAGTAAGAATTAGAAATAATTTGAACTGTTTGCAGATATCTATCAATAATATTTACATTAGGTGTACAAATGGATGAAACCGAAAGTGCCACTGGATCGGAAGAAGAAGAAAATGTCAGCCCAAGAAAAAGGCAGAAGCTTAGAATCCACAAAGTTTCCCAAGTATCATGGTTAACTTTACCTGGATTTAAAGACTGGGTTTTGGAAAATAAAACTGATCAAACTAAAGTCACATGCAAATTCTGTAACATAGTGCTGTGTGCAGGTAAGAGTGAACTAAAGAAACACAGAAAAAGTAGCAAACATATCAAGAATTCGAAAGATGTTAATTTGCCAAGCGTTTCAAAATTCTTTCAAAAAAGTTCGCATGAAATGGCCGTTAAAAAGGCTGAATTGAAACTCTCTGCTTTTTTCCTGGAGCATAATATTGCCACATCTACCGTGGAACATTTAACACCGCTTTTGAAAAACATTTTCGATGACTCAAAGATTTGCAAAGATGTTACTTTGTCAAGAAGAAAATGCTCATCTATCATCTATAACATTTTGTGCAAAGTAGAAGTTGAAAACTTGATAAAAATTTTAAAAGAAAATTATTTTTCCGTTCTTATAGACGAAAGCACCGACATTTCTAATAAAAAGAATTTATGTATTTTAGTTCGATACGTAAGAGAAGTTGATTATTTTCCAATAACACAACTTTTAGATATTATAGAACTTGATTCGAAAGATCTGTCAGCTCAAAATATATATCTTCAATTTAAAACTAACTTATATGAAAAAGGTATTCCTCTATCTAATTTGGTTGGACTCGCTTGCGACAACGCCGCGGTCATGGTCGGAAAAAATAATTCATTTATGTCTCGCCTAAAAGAAGATGTTCCGGAATTAGTTTTGATAAAATGTTTATGTCACTCCGCGGCTCTTGTTGCCAGCTCTGCATGTGACAACATTCCAAAGAGCTGCCACAACCTTTTGCGAGACGTAGCGACGTTTGTTTCTGAAAGCAGCAAGACTGCAGCAGAGCTTACCGATTTTCAAAACTTTTTTGACGTTGAATGTCTCAAAATATTAAAACCAGCAAAAACAAGATGGCTTTCCATGCATTCCTGCATAGAAAGATTTCTAGAAAACTTTGATGTTCTGAAACATTTTTTTCTTTTAGAATCATTCGAAAATAGGCGTAGTAAGGCAAAAGAAATTTCAGAATTATTGCTTAGGAGGGACATTGAAATCTATTTACACTTTTTAAACTATGCTCTTTTGTTTTTCAATAAATTTAATGCTCTGTTTCAAGGAAGAAATATCTTGATTCACACTTTAACAAATGAATGTCGAAAGCTAATGTTTTCAATAGGTCAACATTTTTTAAGACCTGACAAGTTAGACAGTATAATTTACGATGATGAATTAAGTATTAACGACTGCGTTTTACCACTAGAAGATATATACTTTGGGCCAAAATGCTTAGAATTATTTAAAGACATTTCAACTGACAAAACAATTATTACTGAGGCAAAAAATAACTGCAAACAATTTTATGTAACTGCTTTTAACGAAATGAAAAAAAGATTTCCTCTCAAAGATCCTTTACTAAACGAATTAGAGTTTATAAGTCCGAATGTAGCCCTCAATTGTACAGAAAGAATAAATAGCAAGAACCTAACATGTTTAAATAAAATACTTAACTTAGAAGTTTCTAAAGTAATATATGAGTGGCGGTCACATCCTTCTTGTTTTAATGATACCCAGAAGGAAAAGCTTCTTTTATTAAATGTCGAAGGTTTCTGGAATAAAACTTTAAGTTTGAAAGACATTGATGGGGAATTTATGTACCCAAATCTGAAAAAAATTAATAAAGTTTGCGTTAGCCCTTCCGCATTCAAACGCCGAAGCGGAAAGAATTTTTAGCAAACAAAAAAAAGAAATTGTATGAATAACAGAACACTAAACTCAATTTGTGTTTTTCGATCTGCTTTAATTAACAAAAATCAAACATGCATAGATTACGAAGTCGGTGATCGTCACTATAAACTATTCACAAACGATATGTACAAAACTCAGCAAAACTAATTTTTCTAATGTACGATTTTAAATTCAGTTGCACAAAATTATAGACGCATAAACTACATTTTAAGATTATGATAGCTCGTAACAAAGTGTTTTAAATCGACTACCTATAATAATTATCAGCAGTATTATAGCTGAATAAAGTACATTGATTTTTCTTTAATTAAACAACATATTTATTTATCTTATTTGACTTTGTAAATACGTACATATGTGTATACAAATGAAAAATACAAACTTAACTTAAAGAAAATTTTGTTTTGTATTTGATTTTTTCTGTGGGAAATAAAATGGGAAAAAATAGATGGTGTGTGGGGAAAAAATGGAATTCTCGGCTCGGTTGATGGGACTTATCCAAAAAAAATGCCCCCCAGCACTGGTACGGATGTGAAATCTTCTGCAAAAGTGATGCTGTAAGTAAGAGAAAACTTAATGTGGCATAGAATAATATAGCGCGATATATCTATGGTTAAAGGAGATACGATCATGTTTCGAGATATTCTAAGAGTATGTCGTTCGATAATCTCTTTAATTCGCGAACTCTTTTGTTCTTATTTAACTCCATTCAGAGCCATCATCCTTCCTATCTTTACAACCGCCTTCAGTTCTCTTCATCAACCCGACTCTCGCAGCTAATTGTTCCTCGGTTTGCTTGTGTGACATCCGAAAAACAATTTTTCGTCAATGCCGTCCGCTTATGGAACTCTCTACCATCTAATGTCAGAAGAGCGAACAACCTCACCGAATATAGGACGCGTCTATTACTTAACCTTTCTGCATCCTGGTTTTTTGTTTTCTTTTTTCTCTCTCTGAACCAACACAAATTCTTTTGTTTTTATGCCCTCTGTTAACAGCACTCTTCTTCTTTTTATAATGTTTAACATAATGAATTTATCGTATACAAGATATTTGAAATGATTATGTACATGTTTCTCTTTTCTCTTTATTTTTGTTTGTTATTATTTACTATTTTACTTTCTTTTGCCAAGCTCCACTAATTTATAAGATTTTGTATCTTAATGTGTCAGCATATAAAATAATAAATAAATAAACTAGATTGAACTGAAACTTAGACAATATATTTGTTATGAAGTGAGAAGTGCACGTAAATTAAAAGTTAGCTGTTAGCTGTCACCGCGCTTAGCTGTAGTAATGATTTTGAGATTTGGGTATTCATGGCCATCTATCGGAAAACTTGAAAACTTTTGATTTACAAACATTTCTCACGTCATAGCAAATGTATTCTGTAAGTTTCAGCTCAATCGGATGGTTTTCAAATTTTGGTGTTTCAGCGCCATCTATCGGAAAACTTGAGAACTTTTGATTTACGAACATGTCTCAACTCATTACAAATATATTGTGTAAGTTTCAGCTTAGTCGTACGGTGAATTTAAAAAAAAAATTAGTTCCAGCGCCATCTATCGGAAAACTTGAAATTTTTTGATGTACGAACACTTCAAACATCAGAAAAAGTATTTAGTGTAGTTGGTGGATGGTAAGTTTATGAGTTCTGAGGTATCAAACGAACAGCTCATTTTTATATACATATAAAGATAAAGATAGTGATATTACAATGTATTTTGTTGATTTTCACACTTATGGCATTTATGTAATACAATACTGTGTTGTAAATAGACAGGCTCTTCGCATGCAGTGCTTACAAATCTGTTTTTCCTTTGCGTTGGGTCGTTTACTTTGCAAACTCTGCACTACTTTACGGTGCAGTTGTAGTCTGGCTACTATTAGGTTGTAGAATACTCTGTTGTAATGGTGCCCCAAAGAAAGCTTAGAAGCCATTTCGAACGGAAAATAGTCCAATAATCTTTGGATTGCTCATCCTTGCTTCGATCCGAGGATAACTAACTGCGCAATCAAAGAATGCAGAGATTGTCGATAGGCATTGGTTTTGTTCGCTCTCACATTATTTACGTTTTTATAAATTTATGAAAGATACCAATGCTGCGACATCCAACATGTTGTAGAAAAAAGCTAATGGCCATCGCTTCGTCTGTCGGTTGCATGTATATTCTCCCAACATTAGGTCCATGACGTTCATGCCTGCTTTATGTTGTTTTTAAAACAGAATAGCTTGTGGTTTTCTTGTTTCTCCAACTGTGCCATAATGAAGTGATGACAGTAAACTCACCGCCTTATATTTCTTCGGCACATTAGACACTGCTGCGACATTATCCGTAAATCCAAAGATAGAAGTTTGTGCTAGGCGACTACGGTCCGGGAGCATTTCTTATTCCGTTGAATAGTTTCTTCAAAACTTGTAAAGAAGTTGTTCAGCAACGACAGTTTTCCCGCTGGCTCTGTATTTGGTAAATCAGCACCTTCTCGCTCAAATTTACAGCTCTCTGATTAACAATCAAATAGGAAATGATCAAGTTCGCCATAAACATCAGTAATAAGCGGGAAGCCCCAGGTAATAAATACTCGTGTGCATATTTGGGCATGATAATAAATATGTTCTAAGTAAATTAAAAAATTATTATTATTTTGTTCATTTATGATGCGATTATCACATCTAATGATCTGACAGACATATGCACTACGTTTCTCCATACAAGGTCTGGCCAGACCTATTCCATTGACTCTAGCGGTTGTTTTAGAAAATCATTGTTTATTTTGCACCCATTTACATCTAAAATTTTTGTCTACACTCTACTCTACACTAAAGCATTAAAAATATGAATGCTGACACAGTCAGGAAATTTGGTAATGATAACTACATAATTAATAAGAAAAAAATGCTTTTAAAAGTGCGAAAGGTCTGGCCAGACCTAGTCATTGACAGAAGGGTTAAGAATACACAAATTTAAAAATGTTTCTTTATTTTTCTACTTAAATTACGTTAATAGTCTTTTATCACATTAATATTATAAATGCGAAAGTTACTCTGTCTGTTTTTCTGTCTCTCTGTATGTTACCTTTTCACAACTAAACCGCTGAAACAATCATAATGTAATTTGGTAAAGAGATGGTCCGGGACCTGGAGAAGGACATAGGCGAAACAATTTAACGCTAGGGGGCGCTGGAGTCAAATTTTCAGCAAAATCTATTTTTTACATATACATTTTACATACTACATAACATAATTCGAGTAACATGCCCAGACCGCTACAGCACAAGTCGATGTCTTCGTAAACAGGTGCACACGCTTTGCACTTGACTATCAGTGAATTCCTTTGTACCTAAAACCAAGGGCAACCCTACAGCACAACATGTCCAAGGCTTCGTAAACAGGTGCACATGCTTTGCATTTGACCATCAGTAAGTTCTTCTGCACCTAAAATAACGGCAACACTACAGCACAATAAGTCAACAAGGCGCAGAGGCTGTAAACAAGTTACAGTTTTTAATGTTATCGTGAAGTGCTGGTCTTGATTGAAAACTGCCCGCCCTCTCGTGTTACGGAATTCCGCGCGCCCACTGGGGGGGTTAACAAGCAAACACTACTGCCATACCATAAATATACCGTCAGTTCTAATTGAATTAGCAAATAATGGTCTTAGCAATCTAAACCAAATCAATTCATACTAATCATCATAATCATAAAGTACACATATGTACATATACCTCCAACATAGATATACCGCCTCAAACTGCTTGTCAATTACATATCTGCGTGCAAAAGTCCATTTCTGTTTACCTCACATACAAAGATGTTTGTACATGCAATCCACTGAGTATCTCAGGTACATATTCCATAATTGCAGTAGTGAAAAGTTTTTATTAGATTCCCTGTCCCCTTCGCAGAGTCATACTCTCACTCACTCGTATTAACATCGAAACATTTATCCCATTTTGCTTAGATTAGTTTGTTTATAGTTTGGTTATTTGACTGTTGTTTTAGTGGTGAGGCTGATGTTGGATTCTCGGCTTCCTTTCGGCTATACTCGTATGTAAACAGGTAAGTGCAAATATAAGGAGCATGCAAGCACGCACACATACACACAGTTCGATATGCAGGATTGTAATACTCGTACGATTTGCGTCTAAAGCGGAATCAGTGCTTTTACATTGCACCTAAAGTGTACTCTCGTCGTATACGAGATTGTTTTGTTGTTGTTTCACAGGATATCAGGTACACTCAGTTTTTTGTTTTTCTGTTATTTGTTTTGTTTGTAAGAGGAATTTCATATAAATAATATCAAAGTGCGAAAAAGACAGCAATATAAAGAGGAGGTAGGACAAAGTTTTTTAATTAAAATCATTACTGCTACGGCACTATATCCTGGCTAATAATAATATCGACATTGTGCAGCACGCAGGATGATACAGATGGTCGTACATTAAAACGAGTTGTACACAGATCCTATCCAAAGCAATAGAAATGTCCGATAAGGAAAAACATTAAAGGTAACAAAACTAATGGAATGTATCTGTGGATTTTTTTTCCTTATATCTTTGTATCTGTAAAGGGAAAAGTTGTTCTTCTGATCAAACGTATACTTGGCTGTAGACAAATCTATGTTTATATTTTAGATACGAATATAAAAAGAAGATACTTACGCTTAACTTTTATGGGGAATAGTTGATGCCAGTTTGTTGCAGTGATCTGGTTTCTGTAAATAGAAAGAAAGAAACAAAAATCAGAATTAAAGATACAGTTCTGTATTATCCTTACATATTGTAAATCAAAGTCCCGATAATTACGTTTGTGACTAAGGTTCTCAAGAACCGCTGAATAGGTTTTAACAATTCTTTTGGTATAAGAATACTAATTTCTCGGGAAAGGTTTATAAATTAGCTTTGAATTAGATAAATTTTTAGTTTTAGAATTTAAGGGATTTCAAATGAGAAAACGAAAATTCAATTTAAAACAAACGGCTATTACTTCAGAACAGCTTCTCGCATGTGACTGATATTCATTCCCAGCTTAATTACATTCAATAAGCACATTTATAGACCAAAATCATATCTGTTCAATTTCTAGAAACCGATTGATTTTGCATGCAATGCAATGCATTCCAAAGTCAAGTTATTATTAACTTCTATATTTATAGACCAAAGAAAAGATTCAAAGCTTACATCAGCCTTGACAAAAACAAACTCCGCATCCTGACTTCGTTTCTAACGGGGCATTGTAAACTCAGGGGACATCTCAGGAAGCTAGGTCTATCAGATGAAGACTCATGCAGATTTTGTGATGAGTCCAGTGAAACTCCAGAACACATACCGGTGGAATGTGGGGCATTAACCCAGAAAATATTCAAGTATACTTTGGTGAATAAATACCAAATTACAGCAGGGGATCTACAACTCATAGCACCCAATCTCGTACTGCGATTTCTTAGGGAAATTAGTCTGGCTGAAGTGCTGTGACCTATGGGATTCTCACCTGGGCTAGGTGTGAGCGAAGCTCTCTCTAACCGATTCCAATAGAAATAATGACGAGAAGAATGTTCCTTCGTCTAGGACTTGTAGGGGGCACAATAGAACTTAAGGTCGCGGTGCATCTCACCCTTCAATAATAATAATAATAATAATATGCAATAATAATAATAATAGGCAGCCACATGAAGGTATTTTCAACTCAAAAATGAACGCGTATGGAAAAAAGGAAAGATTTTTAAAATAAGTGAATATGTAGGTACTTCCAATATTAAAAACTCCCTGCTAATTTTTATTTCCATATTTGAATTCTTCCAGAGTTTTAACTTATGATTTCATGAATGCATAAATAATTATCTTATCATCAAAATATGTATTGACTCTTCCTCACGCAAATGCTGACACGAACTGAATATTTTCTGTAGTAATAGATGTTAGAACAAAAAAAAAAAAGAAATAAACTAAGTAACGAAAAAGTTTGTTATGAAAAAAAAGAAAATAAACTTAACCATTTTAAACCTCTTTTGTTTGATTAACGTTTAATTCTTCTTTTTCAAAAATCGCGTATTGGGAATTGTACGTTGGACAACTACGCAATGCTGCAAAACACCTAAACGTTTTTTCACGGTGCCATCTCTTTCGAATGTCTGACAAGCATTCAAAGAGTATCAATTGTCACGAGGAGCTTCTCAACTCGCTGTTTGGAGTCGGAAAAAAACGGTAGGTCCTTTTTCATTCGTGCAAAAAAAAAACACGCACACACAAATGGTTGCGAGAAGCAGGCACTGGTGCACCCCAAACTGTAGCGCCACCTAAAGAAGAATAAGGGTACTTTCCTCAGCATTTGCGATTGGATGTGCGGACACTGTTGGATAGCCATTCAAAGTGCCCGGACCGATGCCAAAGTTCCAACTTTAACTTGCTGATGCGAGTCGTTTAAATTATTGAACCCTGAGGCACTCCAAATCAATAATCACAAAGAGCTCTAAGGACCACCAATATAGAACATTTGTTTATTTAGCTCGGCTGATCTCCACTTGGGATAACTTTGTAAGTTTCTTTCAACCAAAGCGATCCCTTTTAACGCCAAGATACCCTTTCAGTAACAATTTGCATTCCTGAAATTGAAGTCGGAGTGCCCTCAGCAGCTCCCACCCTCACCACAACCGCATAATTTGTTTTAATAAGAATTCAACAACTGCGATTACACACTGATACAGCTTCTAGTGTTAACTTAAGAATATTTTCCAGAAGAAAACGCTTATTCCGTTGGTTTCACATACACGTACCGTATTTCGTCGTTAAAACCGCCATTCAACTATAACGAACTTCTAGTGGAATTAAATCTGCTTTCTGCATTCTCCCATCGCAGCCACCTTTCAGGTTATGATGACAACCTCTCCCCAAGGAATCTTTATTTGCCACGTTGGCTGATTAAATTGCTTGAACATCATCTAATGCCACTCTTCTCAGCTATGTTACAGCCAATTACTTTGAAATGACATGAGTTGCCTGCTCACTGCTTACCTGCGGCAGTCTTTTTTCAAGAGGCAGCTAAAGCCTGAGACAGAACTCACCTCATATCATCAGCATTATCGAGCGCGCGCTTATAATTGCGTATGCAAACACATGTTACATCTCTATCCGGGCTAAAAAAAAAAAAAAAAAACCTCACGCACACATGTGCAGAGCTGGGCAGGCTGGAAGACAGCCCTCCCGCCGCAAAAACCACCGTGCGCCATACATACACAAAACAGACACAATTTATGCTCACAGAAAAAAGGAATCATCAGCATGCAAGCGGTTGGAGGAGCTGAAGGACGGAAAAAGGACGAAAAAACAACCGAAACCGTGGAACTTAATTGAAACACTGGAGCGCACTATGGTGGTTTATTCAGAACAGCAGCCGCGTCGCGACTTATTTTTTATACATATTTCATGTGGCAATCGGTACGTTGGAGGAGGAAGTTTATTTCAGGCAGGCACTGAAACTGCAACACATCCTCGTTCTTGCTTTTCGACGTTCCCCTTCTCGTCGTTGTCGTCATCATCGGCATCGTGCTTGCTGCCTCCAACGTTCTTGTAGAGTTTATTCGCCAGTTTGTGTGCGAATCTCTGCGACATTTATTCCGGCCGGAGTCTGGAGTTGTGCTACCTTCAGGAAGGATGCCTTCGTCCTTCGTAGGATGATTTTGTTTATTTCCACGGTTCGTCTTCCCATTCTGCAAACAACAGATGAAGGAATTAGAGACGCGAAGAGAGATGTTTTCCACAGGATAGAGGTGCCAGGATGTTATTTACAAACACGCACACATACATACATAGACTCGTTGGTTTGCTCCTTTTTTGTGCAGCAGTTTATGATGGGAGAACAATTTTGTAATTTACAATTATAATGTATCACAAGTTTTGATTGTTTTGCTGGCGTTGTCTTCTAGTTCTGGCGGTTTTTCAACAAGGTACAATGGAGTGAGGGGGGTGGGTTGGTGGTTGCTGCTGCAGTCGGCTCCATTTCGCAATTTGTTATGGTTTCTTGTGTTTTATTTATTTGAAATGATAAGCAAAAGATTGTCAAGAATAGCTGGGGATTGAATATTAATGTTCTTGTGTCATAATGGAACCTTTTGTTGAATTGAAAAGGATTGCGGATTGCAGTTCCTCTGTTGTAGTGAAAAATGTTACATTTGAGAACAGCACACACACACACACATGACATAGAAGACACCACCACCGACATGACATACTTTTCCAACCAGATTATGTGCGGTTTATTGGAACAACATGATCTGTGTCAGTCAGATTACTTAGCGGTCCTGTGTGAGTGAACAGATTTGGGTGTCAAACAAACGAGCTGATTCAACGAAAACAAAAAAATAAATAAATAGTAGATTGGAAACGGGTCACACTTGGAAAGACATGCTAGGATAAATCAAAAGGTGAAGATAACCACCTTGAACGCACCGTGACCAAGCTGATAGTTAGCCTTCTTAGTAGTAGGCACATCATCGCTGAACTCGGGGGAACCCGTCAAAATGTGATCGCATCTAGAGGCACACCTCAAGGAGGAGTCATATCCCCACTTCTTTGGATCATGGTCATTAACGAATTGCTAATGAAATTTAGATACATTGGAATAAAAGCAATAGCATATGCAGACGATGTGGTGCTACTTGCCACGGGGAAATTCCTAACCACTGTTAGTGAACTAGTTCAGAAAGCCTCAACCAAACTCAACCCTTGGACTAAATAATGTGGTCAACCCTCAGAAAACCAAACATTGAAGGAACCCCCCGTCTGGAAGTTCGAAATATTTAGGCCTCAAACTGGTCTGGTGGCACGCTGCCGCGAAAACAACCAACCTCAAGGATATGACCAAAATACAGAGAATGGCATGCACTGGAATGACCGATGCGATGAGAACAACGCCAACAGCGAGATTGAAAGCAATTCTTAACCTTCTGCCTCTGGATCTCTATATGCAGGAGACCGCAGCAAAAAGCGCCCTCAGGCTAAGCCAGTCAAAACACTGGAGGTCGAATGCATACGGACACGCTAGAAAATTTGGCAATCACCTTAATTGTGACATCAATTCAGACTGCACTGTCCCATACTTGGATTTTGAAAAAAGCTTCACGTGGAATTTTCTAAGCAGATAGCAGTGGGAGAAAAATGAAATACCACAGAGCACTAAGTCCATCCATATCGATGGGTCTAAAATGGACATAGGTATTGGAGCGGGTTGGTTCACGGAAGAACTAGGAATAAGCAGCTCCATACGACTTCCAGATCAGAGCAGTGTTTTCCAAGCTGAGGTTCTTGCAGTGACAAAGGCTGCCCAATTGATGTCAATGATGACAATATCACGTGAGGATATCAATATTTACATTGACAGTCAGGCGGCCATAAAAGCAATAGCTGCTACACCAATAACATCGAAGCTTGTAAATTATTGCCGCGACGAGCTGAAGGTTCTCGGCATGCAGCACAGTGTAAAACTCTGCTGGGTCCCTGGTCACAGCGGGAAACCAGGCAACGACGCCGCAGATGAACTGGCCAGAAAGGGCTCAGTCCTAGATAGAGAACAAGCAGACTTTCAACTTAATACCTCCAGCGCCTAGACTGAGAAAATGTGACAGGCAGTGACGGTTACAGCATTTCTGGCCACCTACGGGAGTTGTCCGTCTAAGGGGTGAACACAATTTTTTTTTAATATATATTATCTATATTTATCAAAACATAAAAAAAAAACACTCCAAACTTTATTTGAAACGATTAACAAAACAAGTAACTAAATCAAAACAGAACAAAGATAAGGTATCATCGCCAATGACTTCTGTCGCAGCTGCATGAATGAGGCGGAAGAAGAAACCCCTAATCACCTCCTGTGCAGCTGCCCGGCACTCTCCTCCTAAAGAAATAAAGATTCTGGGGAAATATTTCCCAACAGACCTTCAAGATTATTATTTCCTCAACGAATATGGCTATCTACAAAATACAGCAGAGCTGTAGCAAATACGTCAGACAGTATTTACACCCGCACGCCCGCGTCCTCAAGAGCCAGAATGTACTGTACTAAATGTGTGCGTTCTTTCTGTTGTATTTTGTCTTTTCGTTTGCATCTGTTGCGACTACGAGCAAGTATATATTTCTTTCAAATTCAAAGAAAAATAAAAATAAAAATTCGTGTGAAACTATGCAGTTTTTTTTTTTTAAGTGAAACTTCTTTAGCCGCTGTAGGGCAAATTGCCTGAATCAGACGAAAAGTGAAACGCTTCTCTTCTCCAACTTCAACAGGCAGTAAAATCTATACATAGTATAAAAGGAAGTCCCCAAAATGTGGTTAATCTCAAGAACCACTAAACAGATTTAGATGCGGTTTTCACTATTATGATCTGCATTTCCTGACGGAACTTACGGGTGTACTCAGACTACTCCATTACTTATGGGAGCTGAGAACTCGAATTCGAATCAAATTTTCTGTCATTGCACAGCCCTAACTCAACAATGCCTTTTTGGATTTAAAACAGGTTTTACTATATATATCCGTGATATCCGTGTCCGCGTTCGATCAAAGGAACGTAAAATGTATGCAACCTTAAACATAAAAGCTTGATTACGAATTCGGGCCATAGTATTGGTATGCCATGGTATTGTGCAAGAGATTCAAGAGATTAAGATTCTAAAATTTTTCCGAGTCAAACGGTTACTTTTTGGGAATCTAAAAATATGCTGATAAATCGAGGAATTGTCGTTTAGTAACAGTAATGGAGTTACCAAACAAATGCAAATGCATCCACTTTGTCTTACATTTCCCGCCTTTTTTGATGGTTAGACTGAGGTGGAACAAGCACTTTTTAGTTGTTTTTTTTAAACAGCTTTCATTAAATAAAATAATATGATTGTTTTCTGGTCACTAGCTTTCGTTAGGTTAGGTAAGGTAGCAGTGGCTACCGGTAACAAGTACCAGCACACTTAGGCCTGTAGAGGCCCATTGTGATACCAAGGATCTTGGGGATATTTACCTCGCTACTCAAGAGAACCATTTGGAGCTTTGTACAAAGCGAAGAAGGCTTCCTACTTTTTTTTATGTTAGATCACTTAGATCTTCGAAGAAATCTTCTCCTAGGTGTAGTTTTCTACTACGAGAAAGAGCAGAGGAGACGTGTTGGACTTTCCTCCTCCTCCTCGTCCCTACAGCTTCCACAGAAGTTCGAGATGACGCCAAGTCTAGTTGCGTGTTTGCCTATAAGGCAGTGTCCTGTAATGAGACCGATAATCGCAATAATATGTAGTCTTTTTAGTGACAAAATGTATCAAGAGCTTTAGATCTAATTTAGGCCAGATTTGCTTTGTAGCAAGGCAAGTAGTTCCACCTTCCCATCTAGCGTTGGTTTTATTGACTTTTGTCAAGTTTGAGTGATAGCTTATAAGTAACATAGCAAGTGGCATACCTGTATTTTTCTTATCAGGTAGAATAGGTATTGTTGTTCCTATTTTAGCAAGCTCGTCAGCTTTGCAATTCCCTGGAATGTCTCTGTTCCCCGACACCCAGCAAAGGTGTCTATAAGAGATGACCCGTCATTGGTTTTGGATCCATCAGTGTAGAAGTATATAGCCTTATCTGTTGTAGCATCCCAGAATGATCTATCGGGAATAGTGACCTAAAAGTTTTTGTCAAAATTGGGCTTGGGTACAGTATAGTCTATCGCTTTCGTTAGACACCCCACTTCTTCGGTTTGAATTATTTTCATTCTTAATAGGTTTCATATTTATCCATTATTTATCATAAACCAACCATTGAACCACAGCGTCTACAAAATACATACATACATATGCGATTATTTGGTCGTGCTCATATGAGCTTACATTATTTATGAATTCTTTCCAGCGGTACCAACCTTTTCGTTTGAAAACAAACTTTGTTTTCGTTCCGTTTTGAGTATTTATTTTGTTATTTCTTGTAGTCACTTCGTACAAAGAGCAGACTTAAACTCCTTGCGGTTTTAACGGTTCTCAAGATTTTTGCACCTAATTTCTAATAAAAGTTCCTAAAAATGAGACTCTGCATTTATGCTCTAAAATCTTCTAAATCATGACTCTGATGCAATTTCAGGAGTGTTTCCTGTTTGTTCGACATTTAAAATACATATAAACGAGGGACTTCCATCTCCAAACAACTCAAAGTCCCAATTAACTTTTGGATTCTTTGATAAAAAATCTGTCGACGCTTTCTACCCGCAGTTGATTCTGCTCTTTACGTTGTAAGCCTCCAAAGATTCTTAAGTATATAGCGGCTTCAACGTACATATTCCCCTTTTATAGAACCGAACTATCTGCAGGTCTTTCTTATTAATTCAAATCCCTCAACAAAATCCCATACTCATTCTGAAATTGGTTAATCCAACCACTCTACAAAATTTCACATCTCAAAAGGCAGGATCAAACAAACATTATCATCAAGGGAGACGCATCAGTTATCAATGTTATACCGCTACGCTTAGGTACTAATCTAACAAAAAAAAAATCCCAAAGTAGTTGCACAAAGTAAGTATCTACTACTACCTCTGTGTAACCATAGAAACATAAAAAGAAAAAAGATTGCATCCCACACAGTTCCTTGCTTTACATATTTTTTAATCGAATGAAATTGTCTCTTTCCAGGAACCATTTGGGTGGAATTCCGCATCACTCTCCCGGCCTACTTGTCGTTCTCCGAAGGAAGCGAATAAATGCATTACGTTAATTTGAAATGAGGCTACAAAAAGTAAAGAAAGGAAATCTTCATAGAACTGCTAGTTTACTGGTACCGCACCAGTGGCAATAGCAACCGCCGCCAGGCGAAGTTATATCATTGTCGATGGTTCGAAATGAAGTCCCGGAAGTGAACAGCGGAAAATTCGATATCATCAACATCATCGTCATCGCCAAAGCTGACAAGATTCCATGGAAGAATATAGTGTGCAGGCAGTACATACCCGTTCGCACAACTACAACTACTAGGTACTTCAGAACCCTTCTACTATTGCAAGCGAAGTGACAAAACAGTTTTATAGATTATTACGAGATACAACAAGAATACGAGTATAAAAATGATTCAATTTACAAAATAAGAGATAAAAAATATGCTGTGGAACTTATTAAATTCAGTTGTAGTCGTTGAGGACATTATACGAGTCGAGTACTATACAAAAATAAAATTATATAAAAAAAAAGATTTTGTTTTATTTTTTTTTAGATATCCACTGTCAGCACTGTTCACGATTCTAAAAGTTTTAATGAATTTTGGAAGCATAACAGCCGCATTGGTGTGTATGCATTACAATAACAATACGAGATCTTGCTTTTCATTTGGATCTATTTTCGTGATCTCAAAATTAGTTCGGCTATTTCTCAGTAGGGTGCACTTTCGCTTGTGAACTTTGCTTGTTTGTGTCTGGGCTAAAAACTGTGTAATAAAACGGCAATTTCACGCTAAATGTTTGTGTCTGAGCTAAAAGCTGTGTAATAAAACGCCAACTTCGCGCTAAAGGTCTACGTCTGATCTAAAAAGGTACGTGTCTGAGCTAAGAAGGTGTGCAATATAATCCAGTTTGTTTTATTATGCCCGTGATCTGATCCGATTTAGATCAGATAAAACACGGCAAATATCAGCAGAGTTGGAGTTTGGAACGAAATGAAACAAAAATGTGACAGGTTTGTATACAGGATGTTAGATGAAGGCTGGCGAATTAGATAAATCAATGGACTCGAATAAATATACAATAAAGCCTCCTAATTGGGGCACTCCAGGGGACCAGAAAAAACTCTCTTTCGTACGACCGGAACTAGCTTAAACATTCGCCTTCTTTTGTTCGTGTTGTTCTGTCAACCCCAACTGCTCCTGGAGATCACGTGGAATCTGGAAAAGGCATATAGAACCCGCAATTTCCTGCGTTGTAGTGGACATTTTTTTCTCACCAATTGCTCGATCAATATTCACATCGATCATTAACAGCACCGCACAACATTAAGTACAATCACGTCAAATCACAGCTTCGCGGATGCCAAGCACATCAACAAAATAGATTACATGATTATTAGTTAGCTCGCAAAAAGTCAATTTCCGGGTTACTTCTATAGCACGCCACTCTGCTGGAATCAGAGATTGTTTCGGGTATCATGCTTCTGAAGCGCTCTCCGTAGACCACAGCTTACTTGCCATCTTCACCTTAGAAGACTTTCGAATTTCGGTAACAGCAAAAATGGTCACAGGACGAACACAAGAATAACTTGTGTTATCAACTAGCATGTTCTTTCTTTTTTAAGGTGGCGCTACAGTTGACTCCGATCGGCGAGTCGAAAAGCTGATGATACCCATTGAATGCTTGTCAGACATTCGAAAGAGGTGGTACCGTGAAAAAACGTTTAGTTGTGTGCTGGGATTGAACCCGGGCAGCATTGCGTAGTAGTTCAACGCACTTACCACAACACCACGGTACTCACACTGCTCAACTGGCATGTTAATGCAATGTAGATATTTTTTTGCGCTGAAGACTTGTCAGTGTCAAAATAACAACCAGGAGATGGACGAATACTTTAGATGTAAAATAAGGTCTCCACCAAAAACGTTAACGACTTTCCTGTAGTTTTAATCTTAATACTACAGAAAGTTCTCTGTTTACAAGAGAACGATATCCGTTGTTACATTTATATGTAGGCATAAAGCCTGTAAAGCCTTTTTCGAAACCAAAGACGGCTACTTTCAAGAATTTCGTCACTTGCCCAATTCTTGCAGTCAACCTGGAGGTAGTTATTCAAAGATTAACTATCCTATCCGCTTCGAGCAGTCTTGCATTAAAATATTAAGGTAAATGACGTTAGATGTTTCTTCGACTAAATTATCTTCTTCAGATACCTTTCATACATATATACATATGTAATACTAGCTGTCCCGCCTGGCTTCGCCCGTGCCAAAAAAATATAGTGTTACTTACAATACCCACATTGTCATTTTGCGAAGAATCAAAGACAGTGCGAACGCACCCCAAGGTTTGCAGTTTATCAATATATACAAGCCACAAGTGTGGATTCTAAATATTTGTAGTTTGAATAAGTAACAATTCGCAAGAAGTGACAGTTGTTAGAGTGTTTTTATTTTTGCATTCATTTAAATAATATTGCGAATAAATTAATTTAAAAATCGGTCAATAATAGGCATCCTGCGTTAATGAACTCGAATACAAAGTTTTACTTCATTGTGTGCATTAGTTGTTGTGTTTATCTAATCGTAAGATTGACAGGTGGGCACCGTAGCGCAAGTGGTTAGTGCGTCGGACTACTGAGCCAGCGGTCTTGGGTTCGAATCCCGCCGCAAAACCCTAAAAGTTTTTCACAGCGCCCACCTCTTTCGAATGTCTGACAAGCATCAAAGAGTATCATTTGTCACGATTGAGCTTCTCAACTCGCCGTTCGGAGTCGGCAACAAACTGTAGGTCCCTTCCATTCGTGCAAAAATATAACACGCACACACAAATGGTTGCGAGAAGCAGGCCCAGGTTCACCTCGAGCTGTAGCGCCAACTAAGTAAGTAAGTAAGTAAGTAAGATTGACAGGTAAGAGCGTCACATTGAGGTTTATACATTAATAAGATATACAGCGAAAGCTCTACTTGCGGACAGCTCCAATTTCGGGAACCAATTTCTGATTCCCCACAAAAAATGCCATTTTATAAACGGAAAGCTCTCATAGCCGGACAAAAATTAGGGGACCATGAGTGTCCGCTTTTACTGTATATGCCCGACGGTTTTCTAGTTTTATATTGCCATTGAACATTTTTTGCTAACCATTTTAAAAGCTAGGCTTCGATATGATTTGTAACAAATCTTCAGATCTATGCTCACACCAAGAGAATATTTTAAATCACAGCCCCTATATTCCAAATGAAAAGGAAGACCAAGCCACTTTTTTAAGGACCAATCTTTCGTGAATCGCAGAATTTCAGATCGAAGGGAAAAGAAGACAGAAACTCTATTGACGAAAATCAAGGCTGTATGATTCTAGGAAGGTCCACTTCCAAATGAAAAGGAAGACCAAGCCACTTTTTTAAGGACCAATCTATCGTGAATCGCAGAATGTCAGATCGAAGGGAAAAGAAGGCAGAAACTCTATTGACGAAAATCAAGGCTGTATGATTCGAGGAAGGTCCACTTTAATGAAGATTTAATGGCTGGTAAAAATAAAATCAATGACTGTCAACAAACAACGGCATTGAAAGGGTCCTTTCCAAGCTTGAAACTTTTCTTAATTATGTGTGGTTTTAAGTTGTCGATTATTTATAGTTAAGGTAAATGACATCACATCTATGGCTATTGAAACCGTCTTGGCCTTCCTTGCTGCATTTTTACGAGTTGCAGTAACGTCGTAACCTTCAAGGACTTCACATTTTTAAAACGTAGATCATTCGATTCCATTTGCATCCCATTACTTCACTTTAACACATTATAGATGCTGACTCAATAAGGTGTTTCTCAAGGAATACCTTATGATATGCTGTGACGAATTCGTCAGAAAACAGTTGTTGTAGGTAGATACTTCTTTTTAATTTATGGTTCGTGAATCGGAATTCTATAAGGTTCATCAACTTGCCACTTGGCCGGTACTTTTTGAAATATTTTAGATCCCCTACTAAGTTGTCCCATAGATTTATTGTTGACGAAATCGACTCTTGCTCTTTTCCGTCTTCATTCCTTCCGCACCGAAATGAGTTCGGCTGTGTTAATATTTGCCACGATGGTGTCTCGTTAGCAACTTAAGTACCGCTTGATAATCAGACATATCAATTATCGATACTTTGACTGTGTTTTCCAATTGCGGGATCTTTCAGTCATCCTACAATTTAGAGCCTTTTTAAAGTCGCATATTGTTGAAATTAACTTAGATGAGATTATCTGTGGACCACAACTTCTGAGAACACTTTATTCAGTAACAGACATGTCTGTGTCCGTGAATTCGAATTCGTATCCTTGTAACTCAAATTGGTAAACGGAAAGCATGCCTTATGTTATTAGTCGTTAATGACGAATTATGTACATAAATTTATTAAGAGACTTATCGAAGCAAAATTTCTGCTACAGGAGTAATGTTCTGTCTACCCCGAAGCATTAAGACAAATTCAAGGACATTTTTCATACCCAGGCACAGTCCACTTTTTCAGTGTCTAGACTTCTTGTCTTTTCATTTTTCTTGATTGATATTGCTAATTAAAATTATAGTCTGTCCAGGTGACAGTTACATTCTTGGGTCTGTCAGAAAGCGCATCAATGCCAAAACACATCATGTTACAGGCAATCCAATCAAGTGATCTGTAAACGGTTTGTTCTTGGAATGTGTAGTTTCTCCCAAATGATTTCCCACTACCATGGAATGTGTTCTCGTACATCTATCTGTGTCTGGGATATCTTTCAATATCAACGCGTATTCAAGATGTCTCGTGTATCTTTTCTGTTTGTGTATATCCACCTTAACGACTCCTTAACGGTACTCCTCGTATCTTCCATTCGACCTTAAAGATAGATTTCAAATTAATGCGTTGCCCTCTAAGAGTAAGATAAACACACACACACTCACACACACTCAGAAACACTGATAAATGCAGAAATGCACACATGAACATCTAATCATTAGAAATTCAATGCTTGAATAAATTCCGTTTTCTTTACCTATTTCTATGGACCTAAGGATTCACCTTTACCAATCGTCCCTGTTCTCATGTGTGTGTCTGTGTACATGTAGCAAATGCATGGATTAGATTTTCTACTAACTGCGTGTGCTGCAGGATTCTCGAAGAAACAAATTCCGCTTAAGAAAGCATTGGTCCATTTCTTTTTTCCTTTCGGAAATATTTACAAAAGGAGCGACGCTTGAAAGCAGGAAGGAGAAGAAAATATAAAAAATAAAGCTTTCAATGTGAACAGTTCATTACGTAAGGAGGAAGGGACTTCTTATTCACCATCTTCACGTTTACCTTGGAATTGAGCGATATCCATTCCTTTTTTAGTAGGACGTGTGTGGTATATGTGCCTGTGCACAGCCATTAAGACATTGCAGTCGCGTTAAGGACAAAACATTAAAAGAAAAATGTTGGTTTCTTATTTCTAAAGAGCCAGACGAGATCGGGCAAGTGAATTTCAAGATTTAAAGGCGCTTTTGCCGATTTGCGGACAGTTGCAAAAATTATTTTTTTTTTTATATTTCAAACGGAATTCATAAGTATGGAGGTAGACAGACTGCGAAATAATTTTTTTTTTACATTCTAGTAAACTTTAGAGGATGTTATAAGAGTATACAGTGGCGGACATAGAAATCTGCAGGTACCCTTTTAGGATTTTCATAAAAAGGCTGTTATGGCAGAATCTACTTTGCCTTCATCACAAAAAAAATATGAGCAGTTCGAGTGAAGAAGTGGAAGTTATTCTATTAATTTAATTGTTTGTTACTTTCCAAATCAAGAATACATGAAGTGTTCGTGATATAAGCTTGAAAATATTCAAGTCAACGAGTTCATTTCAAAGAAAATAGGGGCGGCCCGCAGCAGAAAGACAAACAGTGCTGAAAATCGGTTATTAAACCGAGTTAAACGTTGTCGAATTAAAACTGCGACTTCATATAGACTGAAGGATCAGAATAAAAGTTCAAGAAGCTTGCAAGAAGACCTTCAAAATTGCGCCTAAAATTACGCCTTCTGTGGATAAAATATAATGAAAACTTAACCACAAAAGATTGGAAACATATAGTCTTCTCAAAGCTTAAACATATCCGACGAAATTCAGTATCTAAGGCCAAAGACGCAGAATGATTTAGTGAAGAATGCATTAAAACAACCGTCAAATAAAGAGGCTCAAGAAGGTTTGGGGGATGCTTTTCTTTTCACGGAGTTGACTGTAAAGATTAAGGGGGGTATGAGAAAAAGATAAAAAAAAAATTCGACCAATGATTAGAAGAACACCTATAACACTCTAATAAGGTGATGTTCCAGGACGATTCCGCAGCACACAAAATTGGTACTCGTTTTATTGCCCTTCCCAAAATGTCAGCAAAACGATCATAAATGTTTATTATAGCAAACACATTTTTCCGATTAAAGGCTTGTACGGTGCACGCGCTAAGCTAATTGTTCCATACAAAGTGTGTCCTTGCTAAACGTTAAATAAAATTCCGCTGGGAAATTTATCTGAGTGTACGGTGCTCGTGCTTAAATGCTCGCCATATAGGTAGTTGCATAAATTAGTCTGCACTTTATTCAGTAACAGATAATTCAGTTTTCAGATAAGTCTGATAAGGCTGATAAGCCTGATAAAAAACCATGCAAAACACAGAATTATCACAGCCAAACGTTGGGTCTAAATCGACCATCCCACCGTTGTTCGTTTAATAAGACTTTGTTTTGCATGGTTTTCTTATCATTTTTGGTTGACAAAAAACGGCTTTTATTACAACTTCTGTTGATCTTACGTGAAAAAATTGTTTTAGATAATTTATAAGAGAATTGGAACTAAAAGTTTTGAGAAAAATGTATTAAGTAAAAAATTGGAACAACAAATTTTCATAATTTTTAGTTTAATGAGCAATGACTTTTTTGTGGCTGCATAGAATTACATAAAGTCTTCAACATATTTTATGCGCTTCTAATTTTTATAGCTGTAGTAATTCAAAAGTAAGAACATTTAAAGTGGCATTACCACCAAATTGGGGTCCCTTACTTCGACGAGCTACAACCTGGAGGGGAGTGAAAATAGAGCCCCTCCCCACTGCCCTACGAATTTCTGTTCGCTAGAACTTCAGATCGCCGTGGCCGTTGTGGTTAGTGCGCTGGACTACTACGCATGCTGCTCGGGGTCAATCACAGCCCGGGTCCAACACATAAAAAACGTTTTTCACTGTTGCCACCTCTCTTGGAAGAGTCAAACAAATTTTAACCCATTTCAAATATTCAGGAGCACACAGAAAAAAAGTTTATAGCAAGGCTGGATCTATCTATTTCTACAACCAACTCTACAAACAAAATTTATCTGGCATTTATCTTCGGTTTCCATTTGAATTTTGGAGACCGGCGAAAATTTAATTAAGCGCGAAAACCGTACTAGCCTTAACATTAAAAATGTTTAAACCAAAAATGGTATTTCAACATTGGAGTGACTTGAGAACCTTTGGTACATCATAAATCGAGAAGCCATACTTTCGAACTGTCATTGTGGTTTGTGCCTACAAATGTATCCACCTTTTTTTTTTTCATTTCAATAAAATTTGATACAATTTAAAATGTCCTTTTGGTGGGAATAAGTTTATTGTTGTACGGATCTAATGTGTATTTCAAAAAATTAACATTTGACATAGATTCGTTTCTTCAACTTGACTGTATATCTATTTCCACCACTGTAAGTGACGAACAACGGAAGATGACAGGTAACTATCTCAGTTGAACGGAAATATCCGCTTTTCGGGTTCGTACCTACCTTTCACTACTATGTAGGAGTAATTTATTCATGAAATGATTTTTTGTTAAATTACATTATGTAGAAAAGAAATTCACTAGCTTGGTTTTTTATTAAAATTACAGAAGAATTGGGGTTAGAAACATGAAGAAGACTAAATTTGGAAAACGCGGTTCTTAAAGTCCAAGCTTGTTTGGAACTCCCATGTCCTCAAACCTTTGTTCCTAGTCGCACTGGTGTAAGTAACTTTCAATGAAATTGCGGACAAACTACCCAGATATGCCGCTCTGTCTCAATTCATGTACCCCTCGCACTTATGTGGGCTTCCTGCCAGTAAGCAGCAACAACGGTCATTTTTTGGTGTTCAAAAAACACATACATATTCGAACCATATTAAAAGGCGACTAAAAAGGACAAACATAAAAATATTGCAATAACTGAATGCCTTTGGTCAGTGCAAATGTTTGCCTGCTCTTTTTCGTTTCATCTGTCATTACGTTGCCACAAAAGATATTAAAAACTGTATCAAAATAAAAATATTCACAAGTATTCATTCTTGTAAGTAAAAAAGTAAGTAAGTGGATAAACAAAAACTTAATAGTTTAGGGAGAAGACCAGTACCCACTTACAATTGATTCGATACGAGTACATACTCGATACTTTTATCTGAGTAAATTAGTAGTTTCGATACTTTGATCCGATACGAGTAATGAGTAAAAGTATTGACGGTATCGAATAGTCTCTACATACGCCTGTATGTAGACAAGGCACCATTGGCAAACGTACTTGGGGAAAAAAGTACTGGACCTAAGTTGGAACTCTGAGGTTCTCAATAAATATGACGACTATCGCATTTCTATGACTAAATTCCTTGTTAAATGCGAATAAATAAGTAAAAAAAACATTTTCATTTTCCTTTCATTTATTGTAATAAGAAATTTTTTACATGATACTACAAGATAATCTATCTTAAAATTAAGTATCTGTCTTTATAATTACTGTGTTTTTTTTTTAAGTTAATTTGCATAATAAATGAAATCTGAAGGTCAGAAAAAAATAAATAAAGTAAATAAATAAAATACCTGAACAAAGTAGCAACAATAATGGAAGTGGCAGAAGTCGTTTTTAAAAGATGTTTATATTTATGTGTGCGTGTGTATGTATATAATATAATTACTGTGTTTTTCAGTTACTTTACATAATATGTGAAATTTGTCAGTCAGAAATAAATAAATAAATAAATAAATAAATAAATAAATAAATAAACAAAATACCTAAACATAAAAACAACAATAATGGAAATAGAAAAATTAGTTTTTCAAAGATGTTTACATTTATATTTATGTGTGCGTGTGTAGTGTATGTATATAAAAGTTTTTTGAGTCCTAGCTCGATAAAAGCTTTAGTCCTCTGCGTGATTGAGCAAATTGAAGCATTTCGGATAAATAAGCCGGACAGTTTCCATTGATAACACCATAAAGTCAAAATATTCATTAAGGCTTATTCCTAACAGAGAGGTCTTAACATGGGACACACTAGTATGGGAGCGTCACGATTGACCGCAAACCAAAATCTCTCATAACGAAATCTCGCATTTTTTAAATAAATCCCGAATAACTAAATCTCGCATTATTAAAATCTCGCATTATCAAAATCTTGCTTATTTTCAAAATCTCGCTTATTATGAAAATCCCGTGTATTTAGAGCAGTCTTGTGTAATGTACATACATAGTATTTAATATAATGCAATTATTGGAGTTTGGAGTAATAGCTAATATAGATTTAGAATCTCGCGAAATAAAATATTTATTAATTCGCGCGATTAATAAATATTTTATTTCAATGCGAGATTCTAGTTTTCGAGATTTTGATTTGCGAGATTTTGATATTGCGAGTTTTCGATATACGGGATTTTGTAATTGCGATATTCCAAAAATGCGAGATTATGATAATGCAAGATTTTGTTATGCGAGATTTTGAAAACGAGATTTTAAAATGCGGTCAATCGTACCGAACCCCACTAGTATGTCTAGAGATATTATAAATGAAGCGCAAGCAATCATTGAACGCTACATTCATTTTACGTTTGCATTCGTAATCTAAACATGGATAAACGCAGCAGTTGAAGCTGAAAAATGGTAATAATAGACTTTTTACTTAACGCATTTTCATTCGTGGTAGCAGAAGCTGTGATGAAGATCTTAGACTACGTAAACCCGAATATATTCTATCTGAGGTAGCATCACAGCAACTCAATGTACAATTAATAGTGAAACCAAGATATTTAACTTTATGTACATAAGGAACAATACTGCCCTCAAGAACAAGAGGAGGTAAGTCTTCAATATTCACTTCATTCATATAGCAAATCATTCCCAGTGTCTAAAGTGGGTTAAGTTTTAATCTATTGTAAGCTGATCCATTCGTGCAAAAAATATAACACGCACACACAAATGTTTGCGAGAAGCAGGCACAGGTTCACCTCGAGCTGTATGTAGCGCCAGCTAAGTAAGTAAGTAAGCTGACCATTGGTGTATAATTAATAAGTCTTTATTAATTCTAGAAACACAGTCTTCCATCAAGCCCATAGGCCGTGCGAGATATAATTACACATCGTCCGCATACATATGTATTTGACAATTTGAAATTACATCAGGAAGATCATTAATAAAAAGTGAAAATAGAAAAGGTCCTAAAACAGAGCCTTGTGGTACGCCAACATTAACAGTGAGTGGGTTAGAGGCTCCTAAATCGGTCTTAATGGTCTGAACACGATTTCTAAGATATTCATAAAGCAGTTTTATGGACGTATTTCTAAAATTGAACTTGTTCTTTAGCTTCTGGAGCAGAATTGAGTGATCAATAAGATCAAACGCCTTTGAGAAGTCTAGTAGAACCAAAATACCGACTTTATTGTTATCCACAGCCGTACGCAGATTTGAGGTAACTTTGATTACAGCTGATTCGCAACTGTGCTTATTTGAAAAAGGGGATAGACATATATTTTGAGATTTGGTAAATAAGTAAGAGTTAAAAAATATTTTAAAACATACGCAGAAAAGAAAATAATGCAAGGTGTTGAAAGTTTTTAAGAAATCTAATAGCATGACTGGTTCACGTCCGCAAATGTATTTACTCAGTAAAGTAAACTACTCTGTTGAAATGGAACACTACAACCGTACACAACGCATATAAATACATGTAGTACATAATGTTCGTATACACATTCCTTGAAAAATCATTTTCTTGAAAACACAACTGCACACAAATCGTTTCAAATGAAAACACTCAATTTCCAACGTAATCCTGACAATCCCAGCACGCTCATTGTACATTGAACAGTTCTTTCTTTTATGTAAATACATGTACAAGGAAACTATTTGCATTCTCATCCTTCCTTCTCCTCCAGGTATTGAGACATCGTCCCTTTAAATACATGTGCGGGCGGAAAAAAAGGATCTTTCCACACTAAGTGGATTCTAAATCTCTTCTTGCTGGAAACGGAAGACAAAAATGAAGCAAAAAACAAAAAAAACAGCAACCAAACAAATCCTATTTTCTACTTTTATTTTCATCTTTATTTCTAAGAAATAATCTTCACACTCCCATTATCGAACAAATGAAAGATTTTATTAGATTTTTACAATCCAGTTGTGTCATTTATACTTTTTGTGTGGTTGGCAGGGGTGTTTTCGACCCTCCTTTGTATTTTTCTGTATTTTTCTGTTTTTGGCTTCTCATGTCATCTTTATGACTTAAAACTTTGGCATGGTAGAGAAAAAAAACCGAAAAGATTTTCACTGGCTTCGTTTTCTTCCTGTCTTTTTTGTTCTGTCACTTTCGTGGCCTATATATCAACGGTAATCCTAATTGAGCTTTTAAGGATTAACAAGCAAATATCTATGGTTTTGTAATGGCAATGGATGAAGCGTGACAACCGCAAAACAACCATTAAGACACTGGGGCAGAAAAATAATTCAACAGGATTTGTACAGAAGTAATTTATGAAGAAAATCAAAGTGTGGATCAAGGATGTGTTGTAGAAATGTTTGTAGATCATTTCATCGTTGGTTATTTGAGTAGATTTTGAACTGCTAAAATAGATGTATCAGTTTGTACTGTATTTTCCGAAGTAAGCTCACGACGCATTCTGATTCTTTTAGGGTTCCGTACCCATATGATAATACGGAACCATTATAAGTTCGCTCTAACTCGAAAATGTCTGTTACAATAAAAATATCAAGAACCGGTCTTCCTAGAAACTTGAAATTTGGCACACTTATACATTACGCTGGTTCACATACATGGACAACATATTACTCAAAAATATTGTGAAACAGGGTAGGTAAAATGTAATCTCAGAAAAAAAAAATTGAAAAATATATCATGTGGGACATCGTTCGAAAGGGCTCGAAACAAAGATTCCAAAAATATTTTAGAAACCAAAAGTACCCTAGTTCCTTCCATTCGTGCAAAAATATAACACGCACACGCAAATGGTTGCGAGAAGCAGGCCCAGGTTCACCTCGAGCTGTAGCGCCAACTAAGTAAGTAAAAGTACATTAGTGCTTCCTCCAAACCTACTGAAGTCAAAAACATGAAAAAAAATCATTCATTGTAGATGATTAACAATATGTTTAAAGAAAACTATAGCGAATCTCGTAAGTTGTATAGTTTTTGAGAAATTGACGTCGAAAATTCAATTTCTCAACCGATTAACTCGTAAACTGCTGGACAAATTTTAAAGAAATTACCACTATTCGATTAACAATAATTGGCAAAAATTAAAGGCTATCCGAAATTGTGCTCCCATATAAAAAAAAATAAAAATACGGTTTTTGCCAATGAACGAACCTGAGACCCTAAACTCAGTAGTACAGCGCAAAAATGGTAAATGGACGCACTACACACTCTATTATAAGTTCGTTTAGTGAATATAGAGGTGGGTCGTTTTCGTTTTTTGTGTTAGCGAAACAGTTATTTAAACAAAATATAACTATACTCTGTTCCAGAAAAATTGTCAGTACAGTGAAGATAGGAAGTTTGCCTCTCATTCTGGTTGCAATAGCTTTCATAAATCTGTCCCTCTTTTAAGCTCTCACTGGGTAACCATAGTATGCACGAAAAATCACTGCAAATCGGAGACCAATACCCATAGGGCTACCGTGTGCTGATTTGAAAACAACATAATTTGTTGAACCAAAAAAAGATGAATGTGTACAAAGTGGACACCACCTCAATTTTGATGAAATGTTGGTATATTTTGTAAAGGGCAGGTTTTCGAGTATTTTGATGTATCAATGTTATATATCGTAAACGATTAGCCTACGATAAAAAAGTCACTATTCGTTTACGCACCCAAAACTCATCTCCCGCAAATTACCTTCATTGTAAATCAGAAAAATTAGAAAAACGTTCAACTTCATTTTAACGGTTTCACCAGAAAAACAAGAAATTTGAAAAACAAAAGCCATGTGGCAATACCCTCACATACTCAAATTAATTTTATTGGTTCTCAAAGCCCATCCAGGTTGGGGGTTGTGCGTAGAAAAATATGGTTCCGAAACAAACTGTAGCGCCACCTAAGTAAGTAAGTAAGGTTCTCAAAGCACGAAATCCCAAAGCTCTTAGACAAAAACCACAGGAAAAGCATTAACGACTAGCTTTAACTTAATAATAGTAAGATTGGTAACACTGCTTTGATGTTGATGTTTTCTATATACACAGCGATTGGCAGCCACACATAATCATTCAGCCACCGACTGTGGAGTTGGCTGGTCATGCGGGATGGATGTATGCGAATTTGTGGTAAATTTTTTTCTTGTAGTTTTTATTTCAGTGGCGATTTCTCTAATTTAGTGTCGTGAAGACATGTACAGGCACCAGTGTTTGAAAAAAAGCTCCCCCATAAGGCCTGTACTGAGAATTTATGTGGAACAGAGTATATTTTTAAAACTACGGAACCCTTTGAGCGCCTGACTCGCACTTGGCCGGTTTTCTTTTTTTTAATTATTTTTGTATGGTAAGTGGTCTAACGCTGAGAAGTGCCGGACATTCGCAGAGAATGTTTCGACCAGTTCTAAGCACATTTCACACTCCGTCTCCGTAGACAGGCCCAACTTGTTCAGGTGATATCGTAGAAGACAATGACCTTTGAGGGAACCAACTATATACCTAATTCTTTTTAGTAAAAGTGAGAATTAGGAGCTTGGCTTATTTAAGCGCCAGGACATTTCGCTGAAGAAAAATGTCATAGTTCTCCCACCTAATTACTAAGGTTAAGTTGTTGCCCAGTTTACGCCACAAAAGGGTCCTGGGACTAAGAATTTCATGGTTGATCCCAATCGGGCAAGCTCATCTGCAATATTATTACCTTCAATGCCTCTGTGGCCAGGCACCCACTATAGTTTACCTTTGTTGTTAATGGCCTTGGATGGGAGGACATTCAAAGAGCATTTTACTAGTTTTAAATGCAGGTTGGCTGTCTAAAAAGACATTTGTAACAGTGTCGCTGAGGCCTTTTGAAGATCATCATTCAACACTTTTGTCCCAACCGAACCTGCCTAACTGTGTACCGGTGGTCCTACTTCTATGAGGGAGATCGTTACTCTGATGGAGTAGAACGTCCCTTCGATTAACCAGACCTGACTTGACTTTTACGGTGACAGTCTACAGTCTGGTTATGAGGCAACAGCATCCCACCATATATACATACGTCCAGTAAGACCTTTAGCCGTGTTGCTCTTACCTTAAGGGGTTCATCTTTCAGGTCAAAATTGCCATTTCTCGAATTTTTCAAAACCATCGCTTTCAACGATTGTCAACGAAACTTGAACGGTTTCAGCATTAAATTGGTTTTGTTCATGTTTTGAATGAAAATGACTCACCAAAAAAAAAAAAAAAAAAAAAACGGTTAGTATTTATGTTACGATATCCGCACCAAAACTTATAAAGTGCGTGCGCCTGTTGGTTTCTGTTTAAAATTGCTATAATTTTTTTTTTTAATTTGATGTGCTATTTTTAAAAAGCCCATCCTGTCAACCCAATTTTGGAGAATATTTTCGAATTTTCGATGGTTCGAAACTCTATTTCACAAATAGTTCGATAATTGTTTTTACTCAAGTGCCCGAATCATTTCTAGATAGTCACTCAGTATAACATCGATCTTTAACGGTACCCCATTATATAATGATCGAACATACTGATGTACAACTTTGTCAATCTTTCAAAACTGAAAATCAACCTAAAAATTTACGTTTTTTGAACGACGGCATTCGTTTCGTAGACCCGACGCGATGTTTAAAACGTAACGTTATACACGACGACTACAGGATAACGTATAAGCAGTTAAATTTAAAAAAAAAAGGGTCAGAATTTATTTAAAAGGCTGGTTTTTCAAACAGTCTTGTATAAGTGAACCTCATTCAGATGTTTCGTTAAGTTTTTTCCTAGTTTCGATGTGTGCCTTACTCGCAGTTTGTTTACTCAGATTCTAACTTTTTTTTGTATTTTCTCAGTTCCCTCAACGATTATCTGTCTGCTTTTCCTTCTATTTTGTATTCCTTTCAACTATGTATACCTAGAGTCCCGTCGTAATCACCAAAATTTCATTAAATCACTTGATTTCTATCGAAAGATTTTCCCACCCAATTCTATCCGGTAATTTTCTATCTACACTTTTTTTTTATTTAAAAAAAAAAATTATCTCATCCTCTTAACAATGACCTACGTTTTATCTTGGAGCACCTTATCTACGAGTTAAAGTGTCCGTCTCTTAAACAACCAGCCTCCTACATAACATGCCCACCAGCATATCTATCTTGTGCAGTCCTTCTTTCTTTCTTTCTTTTTTTCCTTTTTACTAACTTTCAACGAAGTGATTAAATCTAATTAACCTAGGATAAGGGATACAAATTGAAAATTCAAGAGCGACAGAGAACAAGCGAATTCGAAAATAAGAAGAACAAGCTGTGGAGAAAGGACACGGAAAACTTTCAAAGTCATCCTGTCATTCAGAGATAATCCCATCTTGGTTGGGTGTTTAGTCCTTTTTCTTTAAATTTTTTCGTGGGACATTTTCTGGCCCACTCTTCCTAATTTTTCGTATCCATTTGTTTCCCTCTGCTGGTTTGCAAAAATTCAAAGTTGCAACAGATTTTGTTGTTCGAAAAAGAAACTGCCCCCAAAAGTGACAGAAAAGTTAAAAAGAAAAAAAAAAACCTCTCCAACCGAAAAAAAGAAAGTCCTTAAAAATAATATAAAAACAAGTATTTCAAAGTAGGTGTAGAAGAGATCAGTGGAGGGATAATACGCTCAGAACTGTTTAAATAAGAGTTCCATCAGAGATTTGGTTGTTATTTTTCTTTTTTTTTGAAAACGTTTTTTATAATCCCCATGGTGGCAGCATCAGGAATATTCACACAAAATCTCCTTTTTTAAGTTTTGTTATTTTTTTTTTTATTTATTTATTTATTTATTTAATCTACTAGGTACAAAATATCCTTAACAGATCTTAACATAAATATAATTACTATACATATATACATACAAAATAGAGAAACATTTCAAAAATTGAATTACATAAATTTGGCTCTTAAAATTTCAACTGCATTTTGTTTAAAACAATCACGTCTTGAGCTTACATCCAAGTGACCGGTAACAGAATTAAATAAACGAATGCATCGAGTTATTGGCTCGGCCAGCCCATAGTTGGTCCTATGCAGTGGAAGATAAAATAGAGGCCTTTCTCTTAAAACTCTTAAAGGCGCGTAGAACGGCAAGGAAAAAAGCAGTTCAGCACACTGTATTCTATTTGAAACTATGTCATTCAAAAACACTAAGGACTGCAATTTCCTTCTGACAAAAAGAGTGCTTAGATCAAGCAGTAAACATCGTGACTTATATGGTGGAAGCTCAGAACCTCTACTGAATCTACGAAGTGCATAGCGGGTAAACGATTTTTGGACCCGTTCAATACGGGATGAATGAACTTCATAGAAGGGGTCCCAGATTACGCAGCAGTACTCTAATCTGGACCGAACTAAAGCGCAGTAAAGCGTCTTAAGTACATATGGGTCACGAAAATCTTGAGAGTTCCTCTTAATAAAGGCCAGCAGCGAATAGGATTTAGACACTATTCGGTCAATGTGCAAACTAAAATTTAACTTTGTGTCAAAGATGACCCCTAGGTCTTTAACCTCAAAAGCACGACTAAAATTTACATTGTTGGCTGAATAGGAGTAATGGAGGGGGCTGGGTGAACGAGAAATTGAAAAAACTTTGCATTTAGCAAGACTAAGTTCTAGGTCATTTTCGTCGCACCAGGACAAAAACAGGTTTATCTCATGTTGAAACTTAAGGCAATCAGTAGAGTCTGATATTATAGAAAACATTTTAAAATCATCAGCAAATAACAAGCATGAACTCATTTTAAAAAGCTCAGGAATTTCATTAACGTACAACAAAAAAAGCAAAGGACCTAGATGGCTTCCTTGCGGAATACCCGACGTGGCTAAAACGACATCTGAGAGAAAATTATCTAGTTTGATAACTAGTTTTCTATTTTTCTCCTTCTGTTCGAACTGAATTTAGTGAGAAAAGTTTTTGACTTTTTCTCTGTGTGGGTACGAATAAAGTTAAAGTTCTTAATCTGACGGTAATAAGGTGTCAACTCGATGCGTGTAGGATGAACTTGAGGGCAATTATTTTGAAAAAGGTGAACCACGTGATTGTGGTTTATTTGTTATGGTGGTAGCCCTGTGTACGCAAAAGACTTTCAAGGCCTTGCATGCAGGAACGCAATCAGCAATTTGTCTTTAATTACAAAGTTGCCCTGTGTTGAGTTATTTTTAAAAAATTTCTTTGGTAAATTCACAGCTTGAGGGTTTAATTTTGAAGTCATTCATTTGCAAACAGCTTTTAGAAAAAAAAAAATGTAACATCTAAACTTTGCATCCCTAGGCGGTGGGTTTAAAAAAAAATAACAACATTTGTGTGTCTGTCAGTTTTCTGACGAATGTAGACTATATGTAGTTGGAAAACGAATGATGAATACTTCAAAAATGTGCGGATATCTGAAAAATGTGTAGGTACCGTCACAGTGGGACGTCGTCTGTTAAATACAGAGGCAGATAGGTCTCCGATATAATGGAGAATATGATGTAATTTGTGTCGTTCGAAAGTGCAGAAAAACAAATATACGTAAGCCACGCGAACTGACATTTTACGGCGATTTCTTAAATTCTTGCTCCAAATGCAATCAATGCGCAGGCAACTCATAATGCGCGACGAAGTCCAGGTTAACCTTAAAGAAAGTAGATGTTGCCTGTTAGCCAAATAGTTGCTTTGGAGTAATGTAGAACCCAAATCTGACACACATCAGGCTTTCATATCCTCTTTTCGAGAACAACATAAACAGCGCAGTCTTTTTAGGAACAGGAGGTGGTTAGAGCGGCCTTCCCATCTAACATTTGTTTTACTGACTGTGTCAAGTTTGAGTGATAGCTTGTAAGTAGCAAGGGGTATTATATGCATACCTATATTTGTCTTATCTGGTAGAATAGGTATGGTTGCTCCTAGTTTAGCGAGTTCGTCTGCTGTATGTCTCTGTGCCCCGGTACTAGGGTTCCCAACCGTCCTCCTTTTCGGAGGACAGTTCTCCTTTTCGGCGCTTTGTCCCCCCGTCCTCCTTTAAGTAAAATTGTCCTCCTTTTGCTCTTCAGTAGGCTACACACTATCATTTTCAAAATGACATTCTTAATGGAACTATGTAAAAATGACATTGGAATGATGGCGAGAATGACGAGGGTTGAAATTTTTCGTAGATTTTGCTAGAATGATAGAGAATGATGCATGATAATGTCTAGGCAATTTTGTTTACAAGAAATGTCATACCGGGAATGACGGTAGTCATTCATGTAATTTATCTATCATTTCCCAATTTCGAGCAAGTGTCACTTTTTAATCAACACAAACGTGCAATAAGCTTCTGTTGTTCCACTTGTTAAAATGTTATGCAAAAAATCGTATGAGCCGGTGGTCTTTCTTCAACACCCACTGATTTACAGGGTGTTTAAAAAAGTTCCTTCAGAGAAGTAGGTACCAACAATTATTCAATTATAACGTCTTGCGTAGATAGAGCATCCAAAGTGAGCTCGTTCGATAAACAATTGATTATTGTTATCACTTGCTAACAAAGGATACTATTCGGTGACTGAGCATCAAGAACGAGAGCAACACCTTGAAAAGTCAAGAGCCCTAACTTCGAATAATATGCTAACCAAATTTAACGCTTCTGAAAATAATGCCGAAGAATTAGCAGTTATTGCCATGCAAGTTGCACATACTTTCCTCGAAATTAAGCACAATTTATGGTACAGTTAATTGGATTGTGGTATGAAATAATCGAAAGGCAATAAAAGCAAAGAACGGAATTACTTCCAATAATTTTTTACATAATACTTTATTTCCTTAAATCGATGTCCTTCTCTTTTGCTTCAATCAGAGTTGGGAAACCTACCCGGCACCCAGTACAGGTGAATGTTTAACACTAGAAAGCCGGCGCCGGTCATTTGACGACCCATATGGTGTAATTTTTAACATTTTTTTAATTTTTTAAAACTTTTTTTTTATTTTTTAACACAACCACCAATACCGATGCAGCATTCAGCTGTAGGTACAGATAAAACACGTCACTGTTATATTTCCAGCTGTAATAATAAATCTAGTTATGTGTGCGATATTTGTAAAATTCCATTTCGTGGAAAATGCAATCAGTCAAAAGCAATTATTTGTCATGATTGTAGTAAGAAATAAAAAACTTCTTGTTAATAAAACACGTTAATATGAATTATATTTTAGTTTGTTCACTGATTGATAAGCACTTTTAAATGATTTACTATATCAAAATCTACATTTTTATTGTATGGCATCAAATGACCCTTGCCGTCTTTCTTGGTAAGAAGATTTTCCCGTCTTTCTAGTGTTAACTGCTTGTCCATCTCTAAAAGAGATGAGCGACAGTTGGAGGTGGTCTTAAAAGTGCATGAGGCTGATTCCAGTGATTTCAAGGTCGTCTGACTATCCAAAAAAATGCTAATATTCTCTCATCAGTAGATATTATATTCCTCTTGATCCAGGACAGTGCTTTAGAAATCGATCAGGGAGGTGGAAGAAGAGATTTAAATTTGATCTGTCTGAGAAAACACCTCCCTCTACGCCATCAGTGTTCAGACTTTCCTGTTATGGCTTCTAAGTCATCCCAAAAGGATCTATCGGGAATAGTGACCTAATGGCAAAGCGTCTCTCATTTGATACTGAGTACTGACTAACTTAACTAAAGAGAGTGAGAGCGACATAATCTTCATACAACAAACGCCATTATCATCACTGACAAAGACTGTAGAGAAATGTCAAAGGAAGTCTGAAATGAAAAAGTAATAGCTGAAGAAAATGCGCTCACAGGAGGACGGGCTACAAACTTGCTCGTAAAACAATTGAGTTTTAGCGGGTATTCCCTACGATATTACCCAATTCGGATGAACGGAACTTAAAGCCAAACATTTGGAGAAAGGTTTATGCCAATAATAAAAGGCCATTTTATGCGCAGGACTTCGGATCACACAAAGAAAGAGTCTACTTGAACGCTAACGTCTAGTAACAGTAACATGAGCATTCGAAATAAAAATGTTGTATCAATGTTTGAAATTTTCCATCTTTTGAAATAATGGCCCTTCCGACATCCATCTGAGAACTTGAGGGATTACATCAGCTAGTGTAAGAAAATTTATAGAAAGAAAGCAGTTTGACAGAAAAAAAGAGGTCCTTCGAACCAAAGCTGGAACCGTTCTCTTGTGCCCGACTGTATTCTAATGCCAAAAAGTCCGAGAAATTCAGAAAATATGAATGCGAGCTTTTCAAGTATCTTATAGAACTTTATATGAGCAGGACCGACTGAGGGCACTTATAAATGTTAATGATAACTTAGGAAGACGAAAAAAGATATATGTAAGTACAACGCAAGTCAACACGAATATTTACCCAAAAACGAGTAAAGGTTCAGGCTAACCGATTGCTGCTGGAACAAGAACTAAGCGGATGCATAAACGTGCTCGAAAGTTTTTCATCGACCTACGGAATGACTCATGAAGGTGTGGAGTAGCAAATTCAATAAATAAAGAGGAGCTTTCGAGGTAAACAAAAATACAAAAATCCAAGAAATTCATCAAAATCAATATTCTAAAAATACGCAGAGTGTTTTCAAGATACTCGTAGACTTACATATTATGTATAATACATACACCACTCGTACGATCGAAAATGTAAATTACATCCACGGAAATACAGCTGCGTTCAAAATAATAGCAGTGCAAGTAGTATGATTGAAAACTATCATATGTCTTAAAATTTCGTTTATTTTTTAATTATGAAAGTACTCGCAGGTATTCTTTGACATAAGTTAAAACTAAAACTATTAAAAACAAAAACATAAAAATTCATTTTTAAAAAATAAACAACAGAAATAGTTAAGGGTACTGAAAAGTACGCGATGAAAATAATAGCAGTGTAAGTTTGTGTTGACAATAAACTTATAAAAACTAAAAAATTAAGGATGGAACATTATAATACACAATTCTTAGAATTAATATTTTGTGGCAAAGCCTTTTTTTTGATAACCAGTTCACACCTGCGCTTCATACTGTCAACTAAGGCATGACAACTATCTATGGGTATCTCATTCCACGAACTTTCAACCACACGCCATAGTTCAACATTGTTACGCGGCTTTGCGGTTTTGCCTCAGAAACTACTTTCTTGACATCTGCCCAAAGGTTTTCAATTGGGTTCAGGTCAGGAGATCGAGCAGGCCAACTCATAACCTCAATTTTGTTTTCCTGAAATCAATTCCTTGCTGACTTGCTGGTGTGTTTCGGGTCGTTGTCCTGTTGAAACACAAATTTGATGGGCATTTCCTCTTCTGCATAGGGGAGCATGACTTGACAGAGGATTTGAACATATAAATGCTGATCCATTATTCCTTTTATCCAATATATGAGAAACATGCCCAAACCATTATACTGGACCCTCCATGTTTTAGTATTTTTGTCGTATATCTAGGGTTGTTTTTCAGTATTCGGTGGACGTCGGGCGTATTGTCGAGACCCACTGCAGCCAATCAAAACAATTTTACTCTCATCGGACCAGAGAATATTCCTCCACTTTTCGATGGGCCAATCAACGTGAATTTTGGCAAACTCGATCCGTTTTGTAAGGTGTTGTTTTTTCAGGAGAGGGACCTTTCTGGGACTGCAAGCGCTTAAATTATTTTCTAACAATACTCTTCGAAGATAAGTTAAACTCCTTTTTTATTTCAGTAGCAGGAGCAGTAGGATTGTTATTGGAGTATCGAACAATACGCTTGACCATTTTAACAGACAAAGCCCTTTTTCGACCTCGAGTTTCCGGTTTTTCGTTATACCTTATAGCATTAGAAATCATTTTAGCAGAGCAGCCGATGATCTCTTGAATTTCCTTGTAAGTTTTGCAACCGTTAGTAAGGCGTCGAATAAGTGATCGCTTTTCTTCGGTGCAGTGCTTTCCTCGTCACATACTAGCAATATAAATGTTTCAAAACAAGATCAACATTTTAATAAAACATTCTTCTTACCTTTAAATCTCTAAAATCAAAAGATATTTCACAAAAAAGTTGAATAAATTGGAAAAAGGCAAAAAAAACGGTCACATAAAAGAAGCACTGCTATTTTTTTGAACGCCACGAGTAGACTTAGTTCATTCGAAATATCGTCTGCAAGACTGCCGTTATTTTTACGTAAGGATGTGCAGTGTGTTTTGTTCCAATAACATTCTACTACAAAATGGTGTATCATATAAAGTAATAGATTCATTTAATTTCTATTTTCTTGTCAAAAATGTGTGACATGATGGAGCACTGCTGTTATTTTGGACGACACTGTATTATCCTTTCATTAAAAATTCAAAATCGATTGCTGCACACGTAGAAAATTTGCTGAATTTCCTATTCTTCCGCACATCTAGCGACAGGCATACCTACGAGTACATCCTCAAGGATGCAGTAGACGTGCAATTTTCTAATCCCTACCGCTAGGCATAACCAGCAGCCACACCACACAGATTCCACATTTGTCCGTCGAAACAATCGGACATCTGTGCCAAAACAAGAATTTGTGGGATGAACATGAACGCCATAAATTGATAAATACGCACTCCGTGGACTGAGTGGTTGTATCCTTTTTTACGAGAAATCTGTCTGAACTGCCGGTGAGGACGATAAATCGACAATTTTGATGCGGTCTAGAGGAAGAGCTCAAAAATTGCCTTTCCCCGCCTAGGACAACAATCTAATGACATCTCGTGGGAATCTTTGGTTATTTCAAGTGCCACGCATGAGAAACACAAAAAAAAACCGGAAACAAGCGAAAACCCTCCACGTCGCGCCGTAAGGATATGCTCGTGAGTAGGGACAACTATCAGGACTATCAATAGCCCAGGGCTGGTACTCTTCCGTTCAGATTGTTTGCCACTTATTGGCTACCATTTTTATTCATGTTTCTGTATGTTCCCAAGGAACGATTATACCGTTCCGGTTTAAACCTCAACTGCTTCATCAGCACGAGCTGACTGGAGAGTGAGTTGGTCAGCACGGTTTTCGTTTCTTTTTTTTTTTTCCTTTATTCGGGGGAAGAACGGTCCGTTTGGGAAATATTATCCGTTACGTGCGCATTGTGCGCAAAGTGGAATTTACCATCAGGACTCGTTTAAGTTATATTAATTGCTTTCTGTGCCGGCCGGTCCGATAGTCGGGTCTCAGGCGATACCGAAACGAAGGCTTTTCGGTTAAATTTTGTCTCCGGCTTCAAGTTGGAGGGAAGGTAAAGCCATTTTCTGGACATGGTCATGTGTATATCTGTGTGTGGGTTATATCCTTCTGAGTTTGTAGATCCCAAACCAATTACAAGAGAATGCTGATTGTGTATCATTTGAATTCATTGATGTTTTCTGTGGTGGTACGTTTGAAGGAGAGTATCTACAAGCTCATGTGCGTGTGTATTATACTTAAAAGGATTGTCCTCCTCCGTCGCGTCGTAGACAAAAGATAAACAAAAAAGGGAAAATTCTTATTTAGAATCGATCGGGTTGCAATATGCGAGACTTTGTATGGCCCATCTGTTTGTGCATTAAGGTGATTAAGAAACTCTATTTGGATATTGACTGTAACTAAATGGTACTAGAGGATTTCTACTAGATATATGTGTTCAAACCACACAAAATGAGGACGTGCTTTAATGGACTAATTAGATGAGGAATAAAAGCTATCCTAATGGAGTAAACAAATAGGCCTCACCGAACTTGAATGGAATGAGTGGTCTGCGGTCTATTTAGGGTGCAAAAGACTTGGGAGAAAGCGTTGCAATGCCAAGGGCTTGTTTATATAGAGCTACGAAAATCACGTTACCGTTAAGCACGCAAAGCTTTCTTAACATTAGTCCATTATGAGCAAATTCAGTTCGGTGAAAGTTAAAATGAAAGAGGGGAACAAACCGGAAGTAGCGTTGGTATTAGAACAGTGCATTGAAATCGATGATTCCCGCTTAAGGCTGATAAATGATGAACCAACAGCTTGCCGATATTTTTCAAGTGATTGTCCAAACTATAGATAAAGGTAAGTAAGTCTTGTTATAATCCCCTTTAAAATACACTTAACTCCTTCGGTCGTGGCGTCCATCTCAATGGACAAACTTAACTAACTCATGCTATATGACACAGTGTTAATAGAAACTAATTGTACCTTAACATTGAACTGTATTCGTGCCTTTTCTTAGAACGTATTTTCGAACAAAACGCAATCGGTTTATATATGTGTAAGTAAGGAAATATAATGGAGTTAAGTATTAACCTTAGTCATGGACACAAACAAAGCAAGTACATAAGTCTTCAGTTTTATTTTATTTTCTTTCGCATAACATGTGTTTGCTTTGCCGAATATGATTTTTCGCGTAAAAAATATATTTGCTATGGTATTCATTTATACATAATCCTATCCTATTTTATTTTACTAATATATAAATGTGAAAGTTTGGATGTTTGGATGTTTGGGACTCAATCACGCCTTAACGGCTCAACAGATTTGGATGAAACTTTCGTGAATAGATACTCTACTGCATGGCTGTCCAACCCGCGGCCCGCGGGCCGCATGCGGCCCAAGACAAGTATCAATGCAGCCCAAATATATTTAAAGTTACTGAAGCATGCCCATTTGACATACAACAGAAAAAAGGAACAGAACAGAAAGCTATTTCGTAAGTAAATTCTCTTTCTATTTGCGTTGCTCGCTCAGCTACACTTTTCTGTTGTTTGTCACTTGTCGTTAAGTGATATTTTTCTGAAATGATATTAAATCAACGATATCAAACAATGTTAAATGATAAATTTCATGTCCTATTTTTATAATGAACTAATAGATTTTAAGAATCAAACATGAAAACTATATAGCTATTTTACTTTTTTTCGCTCGTCAGCTATGGTAATATACAGGGTGGGGCAAAAGTAATGTTATAATAAGAATTGGCTGCAATTTTGTGAGAAATCAAAAAAAAATGGACTCTATTTTCACAAAACGTTTATTTGAAGGTGTAAAATTGATAACATTAAGTTGAAAAAATAATATCGGTCAAATGACCACCTGCGTTGATGCACATTTTATTTATTTATTTATTTGTGCTCGTTTTACGGCATTTTAAATTGTTGCTCGTAAAAAATCTGGCTTCCAAATGGTGATTTCTTCTTCCATGTTGGCTTTCAAGACCATGTGGTATCTTGTGGTATACGCGAGATTTCAAGAAGCTCCAACGGAAGAAATCTGGCCGGCCAGCGTGAATCGCCAGAATGGAAAATCACACGGCCCGGAAATTGGCGATTCAAAATCTCCATCGTTGCCCGAGTTGTGTGAGCTATCGCTCCGTCCTACTGGAACTATAATGCTCGGGACCCAATTGAGCAACTTGTGGCAAAAAAAAAACATCTGTCTGTAGCGCTCACTATTTACGGTAACAGTGGTGCTCTCGGCGTTCTCAAAAAAATAAGGTCCAATCACTTTTTCACTGCAAATGTCACACCAACAAGTCAATTTGAGTCGATGCAATAGGTCTTCGTGTAATTCATATGGATGCTCCGTGCCTCAGAAACGCAAATTTTATTTATTCACAAAATCACTTGTAAGTGGAAATGGGCCTCGTCGCTCATTATGATTTTGGATAGGAAATTATACTCTCCTTGCACCAGGTAACAGAGCATGTGAGTAAGTTAACCTCAATTGACGGGTCAGCAGGCAGCAATTTTCTTTGTTCTTTCATAAAAATTCGGCCGGCCAATTATTGCAATATCTCTAGTGGACCCAGTTTGCACGAGACGCTCAGCCAAATGCTTAATTGTTCGCGCCCAAGGTGCAGGACGACGAAATTCACGCTGCGTTGAAACAACATACCGGAAAATGTTTAAATAAGCAGTAACAATAAATCCGCGTTTTTCAGATGTGTTTCGCTCCGTTGCTTATTGTCTACTAATTCTCTAACATAAATCTCAAAGCACAATGACATTTGACGTCCGTTGCAAAAATTATGGCACATTCACATTATGACATTACTTTTGCCTCACCCTGTACTTGTGGCCCAAAACATCATGTCTTCTTCCAATGTGGCCCTGGGAAACAAAAAGGTTGGACCCCTGCTCTACTGGATTTGCCAATGCGCTACTTTTTATCCCAAAAATATAATTGTTGAATTCAATAATTTGCATCGCTCTCATTATTTGCTCTCATTATTTTTCATTATTTTTTGGGTAAACCATTGTCTTGTCATCGATCGTCAATTCGTCATTCTGTTGCGAGAGGGTTGGTTTTTTTGTTTTTTTTTTTTTTTTGCATTGATGGGATTCTCCTTATGTAAGTAGAGTAGGGGGATGATTTTGTTGATATGCGCTAGAAGCTTTTAGTTGTGTTTCTGCTTCATCGGCGTGTAGACACAGTTCGAGAGAAGACAATGCATGCGCAATTTACCTTTTATATCGGTATTAAGTTATCATAAGGTTAAAAATCAGTACCTAAATACATAATACAGTTTTACCTTTTATTTCAATTCACAAATACATATTATATTGTATAAGGAATTGGTAGACGTTGTTTAGTATTAAAATTAAAAAATAGTTGGTGATTTTAGACAGACCTTACCAGTTCTACCACGATCAACACCAATAGATGAGCTCAATGCTTACATCAAAGCCTAATATCTTCTGCGTTTACATAATATGTTACTTTAACTATGAACATTAAGTATAAATCTTGGATATAGGAAATCAGAGAGTACCATTATTTGGTAATCACATAAAATACATAGATACATAATATGTGTGTACATGTGTTTGTACACAGGTGTATTACATTTCCATCGAATTTTTGTGCAATCGTTTTATCTATAGGGAACAACCACTAAGCTCAATTTATAAAGAATAGTATAGTATGCACGAGTATATTGACTTCAGAATTATTTAAAACTATTATATAAAAATAGTATTATACTTCCTACTACTTCCTTTCTTACATACAACAAGTAACTAATGCGACTGTTTTAGTGCACGGGTAACGCCGCACAGTGTGTTATTTCGCAAATCTAGCGGAACTTAATTCAAAATTTAAAGTCGTCCGAATGAAAATATTTTGCTTTTATATGACAGATAAAACCCCAGCTATTAATATGTTATCAATAAAATAATAATAAAAACGTTATTTACCGGTGGGTGACATCACAAACAGCCGCTTAACTTTAGCAAAAAAAAATATATGAAGGCAGTTGCATAGTGTAAGTTAAATTGATCGTTGCGTTTTTAAATAAATAGCAAAGCTAGCCCATAAAGTATATTATTTTATTACTTTTTGGTATACAGTGAATTTTCAAGCTAAGCTAGAATTTTCTGTGACTTCATAAAATGGAAGAAATCTTCGTTTTGTTTGAAGGCCTTAGGTTTGTTGTTTTTTTTAGTGTTTTGTGACTTTGTGAAGCTTTTTAAAAATGTATACGCATGTATACGTCGTCTAACATAGCTTAAAATCTTATCGTGTGTTTTCTTTGCCAGAATCCATTAACTTTTTTTGCTTCTGAGTGCTCACCCCATACAATTTTTTTTTTTTTTGCATAGGGCTATAGCACAGACAATCAATCTATATGGTTTGTTTATCATTTTTGTCTGACCAAAAATTGCACTTACTATGACTTCTGTTAACCGTACGTGAAAAAGTTGTGAACATAATTTTTAGAAAATTTGCCAAAGATAAAAGTTAAGCAAAAAAAAAGTTTTTTATGAAGTAAAAGTTTTGAAAAGAATGCATTTTAAGTAAAAAATTGGAACAACAATTTTTAATAATTTTGAGTTTAAGGAGCAATAACTTTTTTGTGGCTGGATGAAATTACACAAAGTCTTCAATATTTTTTATGCGTACTGATTACCTCTCCAAAATGTACAAAACTTATTTTGTAGCTATAAAAGTTCAGGAGTTATATCATTTAAAGTGGTTATACCACCGAATCGGAGGTGTCCCACTTCGACGGTCTATAACTTTGAGGGGGGTGAAAATAGACCTCCCCAGACAATTTTTCGTTTGCCCGCATTTCAAAAATCTCCATTTAAAGTATTATACCTCTAAACTGAGGCACCTTGTACACATATGTATGGGAAACCTATTAGTTGCAGAATGTCAGCAAGATGGGAATGAAAAATGGCAAATATAAAATGATTCAAGAGGAGATAATGGGAAATGGTTGGGTGGGGAAATTTTAGTTGCCGGAAAAGTTCTATAATCTAATCCCAGCATCAAGCATGAAACCAAATCCCGGACGACCTTTGAAGGTATTTAACGAATGTGCCCTCAAAGTGCAAAAACAAAAAAATTTACTCGAAGTAATATCGAGTAAATATGATATTGATCCAGACAAGTTTGAAAGTTATGTATGCCAATGATGCCAAAAATATATGTGTGCACATACATCTTCGAAATTATGCCTGAAAGCATAATGTAAGCTTCATTATGTAAGACACCAATCAAGCTTGCATACTGCCACATGGGCAGTTGTCCGAAGAAGCCCAGTGAGCGAGCAATACAAAATACAGCTGATACCAGCAGCATTTCAGTCGAAAGACATCAAGAAAAAATTCGAATTGAATTGTACTTAACAGATTCCTACTTCAGATGCATATCTATCAAGTCGGGCTACTGTGTCCTATTAAATGCTCCCGAAGAAGATCCAGCTAGTAACAGCTCTGATGAAAAAGAAGATGACTGACTAATTTAAAATAAAAATAAATAGATTATACAAATAAATAAATGACGGCTTAGCCATAGCTCTTACATTCATATATTGTACTCTATGTTAATATTAAAATGTAAATAAACGAAGAACTTACTTACTAACTTACAAATAAATGAAAATCCTTGACTTAAAAATGATAAAGTGTGTGAAGAACGTAGAATGTGTAAATTTTATCATAATTTCTTGGGAACTTTTTTATGTTAACTGGTTGGAAGAAGATGAATAAATTACAGATTTTCATGAAATTTTTACTGAAATTTTGAACAAAATCAGTCAATTAGCCTTTGAGTAAAGAACATTTAAATACAAGAAGTGATTGGAAAATGTTTGAAGGTGGGGTAAATGCCTATATCACTGAATACAAATTGCTTTTAGACTTTAAAAATCTCATAGATATTCATATATTTCATAATCGAACAGGTAAACGTGAAAAAAAGATAGTCAAGCACAACAGGAATAAAGTTCCGCTAGATGTGCGAAATAACACACTGTGCGCCGGGCGGCAACAGCTAGTCACAAATAATGTCCATTTTGTAATAGAAATTGGCAATTAAAGCTGATCATCCACGTGAGTGGACATCCAATTTAAAAAAAAATTAGGGATGTAACGTCTCCGATTCCGATACCGATATATCGGCCGATTATTTACCAGCCGATATCAGACAGTTTAAAAAGCGGACGAAGCGACGTGGCAACACGAGAATTTTTGCTGAGCATTTTATTTTTTGTTGCGCCTGGTTCACCTCGCCGCACATGACGTTTCGCCATCTCACTCTCACTAAGCAAAAAATATATAACTTAGCTTACTGAACAATAATTCGTATCATAAATAATATATTTGAATTATTTAATTTTTATTTATTTATTTTTACACTCAAGGTTGACTTTCTGTTAAGTATATGTAAGTTGCATGAAAAATAAATATATACAAACGCCCGAGGTACATTCTTTATTATATATTCAATTTATTTCTATCGGTATCGATATCGGTATCGCCGATTTTTACTACAGTAATCGGTATCGGTATCGTATCCGCCAAACTATGTATAGTTACATCCCTAAAAAAAATAAGAGGTAAGATGTTTATTATTCTTCAATTAGATCCTAGCTACACTGGAAAGCCCTGGAAATCTTTTAATGATGCGATCATCGTTGCAACTATTAACGTTTAGCCATTTGACCCCTCAAAGTCGAAATTCAGCCTTTTAAGTTCTGGTTTGTGTTTGGGCCACTAATTGCTACAACTGTTCTAAGTTTCAATAGTCAACGTCAAATATTCTCTGAGAAAAAGGCCTGTGACAGACAGACAGACAGACAGACAGACAGACAGACAGACAGACAGACAGACAGACAGACAGACAGACAGACAAACAGACAGACAGACACCGAACTGATTCCATTAGTATTCCGTTTTGGTACGGACGGAACACACACAAACACATTAACTTATTTGTCCGTTGATACTTCTCTCCTCTCGCATAAGCTTCTCAAATTGTTTATCGTCCTCACAAAGTACTACGACCTGGTGTACCTTCTATTTACAGTTTCTCATGAACCATTAATGAAATGTCTAATCAAAAATGCATAAGTCGACGTCCAACTATCATCCACATATGTGCTTAACTAAAGTTTAAAAAAAAAATACGAGTATACTAACACATCTACAGTATCTAACTGTGGACACTGCATCTATCCACTGCTGTTGCTACCATGCAATTAATAACCCAAAGGATAATGCTCATTTAATGCATTATTAGACCATGAGATCGCAGTAGCAGCGTACAAAAAGAGAGAAGGAAAACTATAACTACACATGTGATGGTGGAGTTAATTGCCAGCGTTTTTTTTTTTTTAATTATCTGCTCCGTGCAGGAATTATTCTCTCTTTGTGATTTTTTTTTATTTTTAGCGACCGCTTTTTACATGAATTATGAAACAACGTGATTAATTATGAATTAAAAAGAAACCATGAATGGCTGAGGTAACATACGAGTATAATGATGATTTAAAAAAACACTGATTAGATACTTTCCTTGCATGGACTTAAAAATAAGTTTTTGAAAAATCCCCAATCTCTCCTAATCAAACATTCGATTACATACATCCACTATAAAAAAAAATCTTTTATGAATTATTATTCCAATGATGAAATGGCGCCCAACGATGACACCAAACTCGCCTGGATAAACACTGTCAAACTTGTTAACATTTTTTTCATATTTTGCAAGAATGGGAAACTTCTCCGGTATCATCTTTAATAATAGCTAAGCGTTGTAAAATATAATGCAATCCGGTAAATCCTTATAAAAAAAAATAACAAAATCCTTAAGCCACCTCTTGACACAAGAACTTAACAAACTAAAGGACATAAGAAGGTTGAAGAATGAAAGAACAGTCATTTACAAGCATATAGAAGAGGGTAACAAGATAAAAAAAAAACACAACAACACACAAACCGTGCACTTTCAAAAAAAAATACATATGTATATACCTATACATTACACGCAGGTACTTTGTCAGTTCGTCCTTCCTGAGGAGCGAGTTTTGACTTTTTTTCTTGAAAATCGTTTGAATAACTAAACTACGTGTGGCAATGACGCAAACACGTGACGAAAAATTGTAAGTAATATTTTTTGGGCTTTTCTTTCTCAGTTCCACGATGATCGTTGTTTCTTCATCATAAGAGGTGTCATAAGATTGAGAAAACATGTTTCAAAAAAAAAATTGTGTCCTCTCTAATATACGAGTACAAAAAAAAAAGGACATACATCCAACGATGTAGATAATATGAGATTTCATTTGCTTTTAAATTTATTTTTACACAGATGAATATTTTTTGCGCTTCCTTTTGCAAGGAAAACATATTTAACAAAATTTATAGAAGATAATCTTGGATGTGGCATACGGATGAGTATCGGTAGCGGATGTAGTTAAGTGCGTTCTTTTTGTTAAAATATCGCTTCCTTCTGTTTTTTTGAATTGAAAATTGTTTGTCATTTGTGTTTGTATGGTTGTGTTGATATGAGAGGAAAAAAATACCGATACATTGCCATGTGACGGCACCGTAACACAGCACAATCGGGCGTTAAAATTGGCTATTAGTTGAATGTGTTGACTTTGTATGGGCATATGTGTGTTTGGGGGGGTGTTTGTGTATTACGTAAATTTTGAGGCTATTAAATGTGAAATTTTCGTCGACAATATTGAATAATTACCGAAACATGCGTTGCAGGTATGAGATTATTGTTGGTATTTAAACGAGGTAATTGGTCCTTCGAGCCGCGTTGTTAGTGAAACACTTTGCCAGGAAGTTAATTTAAATTAGAAAATAAAGTAATTTCATACTTTTTTACCTGTTTAGTTGGAAGTAATAAAAAAAAAAACTTAAATATAAGAGATCCTTAGCTGTTTCATGGCGGATTTGATAATAATTTGAATATGCATGCGTTTTACGTATCAAGGTATATATACATACATATGTATACCAGGTTGTAACCCAAAGCTAAAAAGTAGGTTTCTAAATTCTCTATGCGATGCCTTAAACAGTATGAACAATATGAATTGAATTTTTATCTGTGAACAAGTTACAGTCCAATGAAACAAGCGACTTAAGCTTCTCTATTTGAAATAGATAAACTGGATTATCATGTTGTGTAAAGTTTTTTACAGAAGAGTAGAAACTTCCACAGTATTATTAAGTGCTTGTAAGTTCATGTGACCTTCTTCAACTGTATGTAGGCGAGCCTATTCAAGTTTGGCCGAGCGTTATTGGATGGAAGACACCAGACTTAAGGGCATTAAGCTTCTGTCCTTCTTTTCAGCTCTCACTGGCATGCATGATAAATCGCCATAGATCGGAAAGCAATAGCCCCGTAGGGTATAACCATCTGCTGATTTAAAAACAAAAAAAATTGTTGAACGAAAAAAGAAAATTGTGTTCAAAATGCGTATCACCTCAATTTTGATGACATTTTAAAATATTGTAGAGGGCGTTTATTCGAGTATTTTTATGTTAAAATGTCATAGATAGGGAACGATTAGTTTCCGAGATATAAGCTCAAAAAATAACAAAAAAAATTAGCGGCAACACCCTCTCCTACTTAAATTCATGTATTGGTTTTCAAAGCACAAAATCCCAAAGCTTTTTGACAAAAACCACAGAAGTAGCAGTAACGTTTTACTTTAATTTTGTAATGCTCCGATGCAGGGCCGGTTTTACCAGTTTTGGCGCCTGGCGCAGGAAAAAAAATAAGCGCCCCAACAGCAACTTAAAAAATGTTTGATCTTTTCCACATCTCCCGAAGAGAGAGAGTAATTGACGCGTTGACTTCAACATAAAATTCAACCCTAAATCTTTCTTGATGGTCTAAAATTACCTCATTCCTATCCTCAGAGGAAAACTGAACTACTTTTTTTCGGGACCGTTAAGTTGAAATTGCTGGAAAAGGAACTTTAATTTCATTTGCTATAAGTCTCGCCTTATCTAAAAATTCAAAAGAACTTGTCATTAGTTCTTAGTTCGACTAAAAACTTTTTCGTTGAGCACAAAATTTTAACTGCAAGCTTAAGGCAAATACTACTTTGTGTCTAATATTGCGTACTAAATAACAACACAACAAATAAATTTAAATTCGCTTAGCTTACTACCAAGAGATTTAGGCATATTTTGGACTTTTTGATCATAATTTTCTGAAATTTCAACAAGAGCCTATAAACATCTCCCAAGTATAGTTTTAGTGGTTTTATTGCATCTATTCTGCTTAAGGCTGCGGTTATATAGCAAGCGTGTAATACAAGCGCTTGCTTGTATGCATTTTATTCGAGCATGGTGGTTGTGTAACAAATTTTTACAAGCGCGAGTAAGCGCGGGCAAGTGCGAGATAAAATGCTCTGATAATTTAAAGCGCGAGCAAGCGCTTGTATTACACGCTTGCTACATATAACCGCAGCCTAAGAGTCAAACTACTAAGATGTTTTTTTTAAAAGCGACCATCTGCCTACAGAACTTGAATAGAAAACATAGATACTCTCAACATTATCGAAAAATGTAACTGCATCAGTAGAGCATTGAACATCATCAAAGCTCTATGTTGCAAAACCTTATCTCGCTTGCATACCACAATGTTTCCCTCTCATATAAGTACCATTATCATACCCTTGTCCTCTACAATTCACTAATAGAATATCCAAATCAGCAAGTTCATTCCAAGCTGAATCAGTTAAGCCAGCCCCTGTTGTTTTTTTCGCAACAATCCCAAAAAATATTCTCAAATTTAAAACTTTTTCGTATTTTGGTCCACTATTCTAACTACTAAAGTTAATTGCTCCTTTCTACTTATAAAGGGTGATTTTTTAGCTGGTTTGGTTTTGGCAACACTGGTTTTGACAGCTGACGTGTGTTTAGTACCTTGTGTCACTGTCAAACAGCTTCAGTTTGGTTTGCAATTTAACCATGGATCGTCTTACAAATGAACAACGCTTGCAAATTATTGAATTTTACTATCAAAATTCGTGCTCGGTTCGAAATGTTCATCGCGCGCTGCTTCCATTTTATGATCGGCATTCTCGACCTTCTGAGCAGTCTATTCGGAAGATTGTGACCAAATTTCGCACCAAATTTACTTTGTTGGACATTAAACCACCAACACGTTTACGTACTGTGCGTAGTGAAGAAAATATTGCGGCCGTATCAGCTAGTGTGACAGAAGACCGCGAAATGTCGATTCGGCGCCGTTCCCAGCAGTTAGGCCTTTGTTACAGCACTACGTGGAAAATTTTGCGGAAGGATTTGGGCGTAAATCCTTTTAAGATACAGCTGGTGCAAGAACTAAAGCCAGCCGACCTACTACAACGCCGAATTTTTGGTGAATGGGCTCTTGGAAAGCTGGCCGAGGATCCGCTTTTTTATCGAAAAATTGTGTTCAGCGATGAGGCTCATTTTTGGTTGAATGGGTACGTAAATAAGCAAAATTGCAGCATTTGGAGTGAAGATTAGCCAGAAGCATTGCAACAGCTACCAATGCATCCCGAAAAAGCCACTGTTTGGTGCGGTTTATGGGCCGGCGGCATTATTGGGCCATATTTCTTCAAAGATGATGCGAATCGCAGCGTTACTGTCAATGGTGAACGCTACCGAGCGATGATAACAAACTTTTTTTTGCCCGAAATGGAAGTTCTTGACTTGCATGATATGTGGTTTCAACAAGACGGTGCCACATGCCACACAGCACGCGAAACAATGGCGCAATTGCGAGGCGAGTTTGGTGAACAGTTAATTTCACGTTTCGGGCCGGTCAATTGGCCGCCTAGATCGTGCGATTTGACACCATTAGATTATTTTTTGTGGGGATATGTCAAGGCTAATGTCTATAGGGACAAGCCCGCTTCGATTGACGCACTGGAAGCCAACATCCATGCATTCATTCGTGAGATACCGGCCGATATGTGTGAAAGAGTATGCCAAAATTGGACTCAGCGGATGGGCTACCTGAGACGCAGCCGCGGTCAACATTTGCATGAAATTATCTTTAAACATTAAATTGCAAGGTTCAAACTATCGATTCAAATAAATATTTCATTCATTTTTTCGAATTTTTTGTGTTTTTTTTTTAAAAAAAGTTCTCAACCTCTTAAAAAATCACCCTTTATAATCAAGCGTACAATCTACTATAATCGAAGCCAAGGAGAATAAACGCATTAATAAACGCAGGGAAAATTGAATATAATTACATACTAATTTTCAATATTTTTAAAAATGTGCTATCTACCACTTGAAGTGCTAATGTTCTGAATTGAATAATATCTTTTGTTTTCGTAACCGCAGGTTGCATTTTTTTATGTAGTCTTGTTTTGTTATCAATTAAATATTAAATGCACAATATATAAGAAGGAAATGTTTTTTTATTGGTTGAAAACACGACAATGCAAAAGGGATCCAAAAAAAAAAGCAAATGTGCTATCTTTCTGTCGCGATCTGTACATACATAATGTAACAATAAATTTTACTACGTATGAACTGAGTTTGACTCTCTTTCTTTTCAGTCAAATCGAACGTTTTGATATATCGAACAAGGTTGTGAAACCAAATTTGAAGTTCGAATCGTTTTAGGTAGGCGCATTGCCCTGGCGCAAAATTTGAATCCTGCTCCACAACTTCCGACATGTTTGTTGATTTGTATGAATTTTGGTAGGCGCAAATGGAGCGGTATGATAAGACTGCTCCACAGCATGTTGGCAGTGAGAATTTCGTTTTTGGCAATGGGCTGAAAGGGTCGGCTGGATATTTAATATGAAACAACAGAGTCTACTATGGTTGCAGCAGAGACAATGTTTGTCTCTGGTTGTAGTTGGGTACAGATAAAAATTCTGCTAACTGATCTGTTATACCAATTAGCAGCTATGGAGAGAGAGAGAATAAAATGTTGTGGGAACGGGAAGGGATAGAAAAAAAACATTATGTGCATATTTATATGGAAATTTTGTGATTTTAATGTGTGTGTATTTTTTAAAGTACAGTGATTGAAATGTGTGTATTGTTCTTTGAGAAGTACGGTGAGAAATATTTATTTGTGAAGGATATAAATACATATTAGCAAACGAGTAGATCTGTTTTTTGGATAGTAATTTTTTTAGTTTTTACGCCTCTTTGCTTTCTAGCGCCTGGCGCGGCTGCGCCACTCGCTCCTATGTAAGGTCCGGCCCTGCTTCGATGTTCATATTTTCCATACACACAGCGTGTATTGATGGCGGCCACACGACAACAGAATGACATTATCTGTGTGGCAGGCTGGTCATGGTGGGATGTATGTGCATTGGACGAAAATTACATAAACAAAACCTGTGTAAGTTAATGGTTTTGTTTTTATTTCAGTGGCAATTTTTCTGGTTGAGTGCCAGGAATATATGGTGCTTAAAAAAAGCTCTTCCATAAGGCCTGTACTGACAATTTTTGTGGAACAGAGTTGGTTCACGTGCTTAGAAGAAAAAAGACGCCAACGAGACGGTATGTGGGCTTTAAGTTCAATACATTTTCCATTAAAACGATCTCAATACAAGCTTTAAGGACTTTTTCTACCTATGATTCGCTGAAACCTAAGCACTTTGCCGTTTAGAATTATAAGAGTTAATCGACTGCTCCTCCTGATGAAGAGACTAATGCGGCAGTACCTAACTATACCTCTTAGGCACACTATTACATTTCGACTGGAAGATGTAAGGGGATTGTTTCTAGTGCTATGGAATACATCATTTTATAACTTCACAATGCATCTCAAGATGTGGAATCGACGAAAGAATATATCTTAAGACTTGCATTCGTCGGGTTGGTTTTTTTTTTTGGGATTTTTTGTTTTGTAAAACTCCAGCTTTCATAACCTGAATGCCATGTGAGTACGTTTGATATTACATACTCGTATCACCACCTTTGCAGTTTTATTCATCTATTCTAATTTTTAATCATTATTCCCGGTTGCCAGGATAACCCATAGCCAAACGGGATGGAGAGCATTTCGGGTCATATGTCTTTATTTAATTTGATTGTCAGTGCAAAACAGTGGGTGGCTAGGGATAAGACCGAATTGCTATATCATTTACTTATGTGAACCTTTATTATTTTTAAATTTACAAAAAAAAAAAAAACACACAGGCAAGGACTTTTGAAGGAAATAATCTAAAATCATTATTGAAGGGTTCGATTACTTGTAAATTGAGAAGGATTCTTCATCACTCTAGAACAAGGGGAGATGTAATATACGAGTACGAGTATGTATGTGGATATGTTGTTTATCCACAGGGGAGTGAGTAGATAAAATAGGAAATAATGATTTGATTATACTCGAGAGATCTTCTTTTGCTTCTTTTTTTCCTTTTTGTTTTTATTTTATATTTTTGGTTGATAGGGAGAAGTAGGAGATTAAAGTGGTAATACTGAGTGAAGGATATGGGCATTATTTGGTTTTTTTTTTTTTTTTTAAATCAATTTCAATCCCCTCTGCCGATGTGTATGTTGAGATACGATACGTGCGTGTGTGCCTTTTAATATCCAGTTTTTCTTAAATTTTTATAACCTACCTTCTACCTCACTTCCCAGCGGTTAGATGGGAAATATTAAAAAAAAAATTATTTTATTTTTCATTTTCTTTCGGAAAAGAAGAAAATTATTTTTCAATTTCAAAAGATAATCTAATCAGTTTGTTTCTCTTGTTTTTCCGGAGGTTAAGAATGTTTTTTTTTTAGGAAATGCTCAAGTAGCTTTATTTTATTTAATTTGGGATTTTTTTTTTTGCAACAGCGCAGCGGTAGGTTAACCTTATTTAGCTGAACGAAAGTAATGAGATAAAGGGATGAAGATTCTAGTCAAGAAATTCTTAGCAAGAAACAATGCCATTTTGACAGAGAAATGAAGGTTCACTAGCTTAAATTTACTTGTATAATCAAGATTAAATTTTCAACTTGTAGTCCTAGCCAATTGGCAGCTACAGGGTGGGCCCACACGGTTGGTAGATGAACAAATCTCATAGCATTTGATAGACATTTTTTTCTTCGTGCCAAAATACTTTTATGCATGGAAAACTATATGCACTGGGTAAAAACTTTGTTTGGTGAATTTGTAGGTAACATTACGGCGCACCAAAATATAAAAAAAAAATTAGATAGAATAAAATAAATAAATAAATAAGTTGATTAAAAAAAAAGTTTAAAAAAATTGTGTTTCAAGACCAACAACTCGAAAATGAAATCACGAATGGTAATAGCCGTAAATAACTGTGATAGACACCCATCAATTGTCTATCGAACAAGCCCACCTTGGTTGCTCTGGCCTTCATAGACCAGAAGTTATAATTGAATAATTGTTGCTACCTACTGCTCTGAAGGAACTTTTTTAAACACCCTGTAGCTTCGTGGGTGTTAAAGATAGACACCCCCACCCATACGTTTTTTTGTTCATAACGTGGACCAATGAATCGTTCCCCATAGTAACATTTTTCAACACCCTGTAGCTTCGTGGGTGTTTAAGATGGACCCGCTCTCCCATTTTTCATAACATGGACCAATAAAGCTTTCCCCATAGTGACTTTTTCAACACCCTGTAGCTCCGTGGGCGATAGAACCTCCCCCCTTCAATATGTTTTGTTTTTTCATAAAATAAACCAAGGAATCAATCAGCTCCCAAATTAATAAAATATTTCACTGAAAAAATAACAAAAATCTCCGACAAAAATTTTATTCGCAGATGTTCAAGCTTCGCACATCTGACAATAAAAAACGAACCTGCAAATGTCCGAAACGCCTGACAATGGCCTGGCAATGTCACAAAAAAGTGTTCACGCGATTGGCAGAAGCAGGAAGCACTAAAGTATCGTGAAAAAGAACTGATGTAATAATAATCGTTTGGCCTCGGCATATACCTACAAAGATTTATTAATTTTTCCAAGAAACTGTTATTAATTCTATATAATTCATTACATCCAATGTTTCCAATTAACTTGTAAGAACGTATTTCTCTCATACGATGGCTGCCTTTGAACTTCTTTAAAGCCATCAGAGTTTTGTTTTTATCTCCCTTACCAACGCACAGCATCCCCGTTCCCGGTGTGTTCTCGTATATTAATAAATTAATTTTTGTTTGCACATAAAATACCCCCGCAGAGTATCTATATCCTGACTGCAGGTGATTTAAATACCAAAAAAAAAAAAATAGGTCGTCGAAAAAGCACGCAACCAAAGGGAAGAAGACTGCCCCGCAAATCAAGGATTTGATTAAATTTCTCCGAATTTTCATATGCGCTTCCTTTTGAAAAAACGAAATACGAAAAACCAGCCATAAGAAAGGACAAAACAATCTTAACCTAAGGTAAAATTGACACCTAGAACAGGTCTGCAGGCGAACAAACACGTGAAAAGGACGACAAGAAGAATGCAAACACATCAAACAGATGCTTCGATGAATAAATCACTTCTCTACGGTACCCAGATTTCGGGGTAAACCTACGCGACCCACTCTTGGAATCCACTTTTCTGTGCAACACCTGTAAAGAAGGACACACACCTTAAGGACATGCTCTCCTCTGTTGGCAGAAAAAAAAAATACAAATACAACGGCGGCTTCTCATTCCCTGTGTAGGAAAGAAACGATTTAGTCACTTCATTTATCACCTTGCCTTAAGGCGGAGAAAATGTGCACACACTTGGAATAGGCACACAAAAAAAGGACACAGAATGAAAGAAAGCAAGAAAAACCAAGATACACACACCGAGATTCAGCTAGAAGGTTACCATTTGCCCATAAAGCAGTTCCAAGCGAATCCTGTATCCTAAATTGTGAATCCCTCCCCGCTCGTACCGCAGCAATGTCACATCTAGATAAAGTGTAAGGATAATAATAAAACGCTACAATGGCAATATAAATTGTTTGTTTCACTCTGCCTTTCGTTGTTTTTGGTTTTTCTACATTTTTTTTTTTTGAAAAGGACTTAATGGTCGACGCAAGTAAAAAAACGCTCTTGTGCATGGAACATGGCACTTAAGGCATTTTACTTTAGATTCTTTTGTGAAATTTCGTGGTTAACACATTTTCCCACCGAAGACTTATACAGTTACTTAAGGAGAAAAGAGCAAACAAAAAGCAAAAACACAAGAACAACAGCAATCAAAAATAAAGGAACAACATTAATCATTTTGTCAAAAATAAAAACAAAAAACAAAAAACGGAAGAAAACGCGATGAAGGATGAGAAAAATTGCTACCCACCACCAGACAGTCAGACCGAAAATTGATATAATAAAACGTTTGGCGGTGTAACCGAGCTCGTAAAAGGACGCTGCTCCTGCTCCTGTGTGTGCTACTGTTGTGGTGAGATGGAGTGGAGAAGAGATTTTCAAGTGGTTTATTATACCTAATGGGTTTTTATAGCGAAAGTCAAAAGTACTCGTACGTGAAGGAAGATGCAATGATAGCTTTTTGTTTAACTTTAAAGTCAAAAATTAATTGAAGGCAAAATCACTAAAGGCAAAATGACAAATGACGCGCACTTAACGTAATCTCCAATTGTATGTATACATATGTATATAGCACTTCATGACGTATGCCACGGACGTCATAACATTTATGTAGTTTTGGAATCAGTTTATGACTTTAAATTTAGGAACTCAATTTTTTTTACCTATTATTCTCATATTTCCTTATTCGGTTAGAAGGGTGTCCAAACTTTTGGTTTGCCTGGGCCACATTGGAAGACGACATGGTGTTTTGGGCCACAAGTACAGAGTGAGTAATGTCATAATGTGAATGTGCCATAATTTTTTCAAATGGCGTCAAATGTCATTGTGCTTTGAGATTTATGATGTAGACAGAAAGAGAATTAGTTGACAGTAACCAATGGAACGATACAAATTTGAAGAACGCCGAATTATTGCTACTGCTTATTTGACCAATTTCCGGTCTGTTGTTTTAACGAAGTGTGAATTTTGTCGTCTTATGCAAACTGGGTCCACTAGAGATATGGCAAGAAGTAGCCGGCCCAGTATTGCTCGTTTGACCAAGAATATCACTTCTGTGGCCGACGACGTCCGAGAGAGTCCACGAACATCGACGAGACATTGATCCACTCAATTTGGCATCAGCAGACGTTCGTTGCGTTAAATTTTTATGAAAGTCCAGTGAGGTTAACTTACTCCCATGCTCTGTTACCTGGTTCAAGAAGAGGATAATTCCGTATCCAAAATCATAGTGAGCGACGAACCTTATTTCCACAATTGGTAATGTGAATAAACAAAAATTGCGGTTCTGGGGCACGGACTCAAGGTGACTGTTTGGTATTTTGCAGTGAGATTGCACCTTATTTTTTTGAGAACGCCGAGGGCACCATCGTAACCGAAAATAGTGAGCGCCACAGACAGATGTTAAACGAGTTTTTACCCGCAAGCTGCTCAATTGGGTCTCGAGCATTTTTGATTCCAGCAGGACGGAACGACAGTTCACACAACTCGGGGAACGATGGAGATTTTGAATAACCAATTTCTGGCCGTGTGATCTCCCATTCTGGCGATTCGAAGTGGCCGGCCAGATTGCCAGATCTGATGGCGCAAGATTTCTTCCTTTCGTGCTTTTTGAAATCTCGCGTTTACCACAAGAAACCACAAAACTTGCAAGTCTTGAAAGCCAATATGGAAGTAGAAGTCACCAATTTGTAGCTAGATGTCTCCCGAGCAACAATTCAAAATGTCATCAATTTAACACCTTCTAATAAACTTTTTGTGAAAATAATTTTTATGTTTAAGTAATTTTAAACTTATTAGGTCATGCATTTTTTTTTTAATATAAAAACAGATCATGAAATTAATTTAATATTGTTTTTTTTTTCAATTTATGTAATATCATTTAAAAAAAAAATATCACTTAAGCCGCCAAGTTATAAACAAAAGAACAGTGTTGCTGAGCAAGCAACGCAAACAGAAAGAGAATTTACTACAGAACGAAAGAGCGTTCTGTTCTGTTCCTTTTTCTGTTGTTTGTCAACTTGAACTTCAGTAACTTTAAATATTTTTGGGCCGCATTGATATTTGTCTTGGGCCGCGGGTTGGACAGCCTTGGCGTTAGACCATTGCCAGAGTGCACTCAATGGGTTCAGAAACAAATTTACGACAGATAACAATTTGACACTAAATGACAGCTGAGCACTTAAAGTGTTTCATAAACGAATGAGAATGACCTGCAAGGATAAAAAAGCAATGAGGAACACCACAAACGAGTAAAACACTGAAAGGATTAAAGGGGTTCACACACAGCCGCGAAAGCGCTCTATCGCCCATTGAATGTTTTTATCGCTGCATGTAGTATTCAATCGTTCTATCGCTCAATATAAGTACTAACGTATTCAACAAAATTCTGGCAAATTTTATGCATTTCATTTGCTGGTCTTCGCCCACTGATACTAAAAAAAAACTAGTGAATACACCCATACCTCGCTATACGGCCGCTCGTTATACGGCATTTCGCTATAACGGCCTCTATTTTTTATTACTCTGTTTCGGTCTACTGCCAATATTTTTCATTATAACGGGCAAAAAAGACCAAATTCGCTTAAATGTTCTTACAATGTTCTTACTTTACGCTGCGAATCGACAGTTGACACCAAGAAATTGGTGTAAGGCATTAATTTTTTGTTATTCTTTTGAAGATTTTGAACCAATCTAATGGATTTTGTATGAAAAAGAAAATTGCTCGTTATACGGCATTTCACTTTACGGCCTGATTTTCTGGAACGTATGTAGGCCGTTAACCGAGGTATGAGTGTACCGGTGTTTATGATCGCATCCTTAGCTCATATGTTACACCTTCATCTGCTAATGATTTTGTTCGAAGAAAATTACATAAGACGCAAGCGGCTTTGACGATTTTTATAGTAGTTTCATTATAAGTAGCTAGTGGTCTAAAAAAAAATAGTCCCCATTTTGGAGATGAAATCCCGAACGTATTTTAAATGATTCAGAGCGTTTGCTTCGTAATTTTTAGCCATAAACCGACTGACTTGCCGTGAGTTTTTGGTAAAAGAAAATAATTAAAAGACAGCAGAATTGATAAAATTCCCTTGCGTAGCTGATTAAACGATAAAAAACGGTGGTAAAGGCAAAAGTTTACTGTAGAGATATTCCACTTTTGTTTCATGCAAACTATGGTCGCCGTCAATTTTGTCTAATACGTCGATAAAATTGTTTGATACCATTTCATTTGTATTTCTTTCGCAACAGATGCGCTCGAGATCATACGAGTTAAGTGATTTGTGGACATGCTATATCTTCGTGCAATTGACATTTTTTAGAAATTTAGGTTTCAACACACCTATTTTTTCAAATTCTATTGCGCATACTCATTTTTAAAATGAATATGTATAAGACAGCAATATCAACAAGAACAACATCGGACAGACGGACAGCAATAACATAAACAGAACAACATCGGACGATGGGAAATTCCATAGTTGGCCGCTGCCCACAATGGTCAACGGGATCGCAAAGAAAAACAATTAACTACCGTCATCAAGTTAACTTCACTTCACAGTCCACAAGATTAAATCACATTTAAACTCATATTAATTTAGGTAATCCATTTTAGTAGGTACATAGCTATATCAATTCCATTAAGCATACATTTCATTTATTTAATTCCAATTATTTCTGTAGGAAATATTTTTTTGTGTCTCCTGAATAATTTGCAATATGTCAGTTGTGCGATATGCTGTCAAAGGTCAAGCAAATGCTCACTTCGAATTTTAGAACTTGCTTAAGTAAACTTAAGTTTTTATTCATACCAATTTCGAGCAAATGCTAAATGACTTTACTTTGCTCAGAGCTTTTACTTGAAGTAATTGCTCATTTTTATTAATACGGCCCATTATGTACATAGAAATATTACAAAAAAAATCAAAAAAAAAATTAAAAAATTGTGTGGAAAATAAGAAAAAGATAAGAAAAAATAAATAAAAAAATCAATTTGATTTAAATAAATGATAAATAAAAAAAAATGTCTCATCGCTTATAAATATAAATAGATAGATAGATAGATATTTTATTTTCATAGATAAATGCTTTTTACAAATTTTTAATAATACGCAACTTGCTCCGAGATTTGATATTTAAACTATATCATACAACTGAAAAATTGTATAAACATTTTAAGATAATTTTGAATTTTAGAATACATTGAAGGAAAACTATGATCAAAACTATGTATAAATAAATAAAGGGTGATTTTTTAAGAGGTTGAGAACTTTTTTAAAAAAAAAACACAAAAAATTCGAAAAAATGAATGAAATATTTATTTGAATCGATAGTTTGAACCTTGCAATTTAATGTTTAAAGATAATTTCATGCAAATGTTGACCGCGGCTGCGTCTCAGGTAGCCCATCCGCTGAGTCCAATTTTGGCATACTCTTTCACACATATCGGCCGGTATCTCACGAATGAATGCATGGATGTTGGCTTCCAGTGCGTCAATCGAAGCGGGCTTGTCCCTATAGACTTGACATACCCCCACAAAAAATAATCTAATGGTGTCAAATCGCACGATCTAGGCGGCCAATTGACCGGCCCGAAACGTGAAATTAACTGTTCACCAAACTCGCCTCGCAATTGCGCCATTGTTTCGCGTGCTGTGTGGCATGTGGCACCGTCTTGTTGAAACCACATATCATGCAAGTCAAGAACTTCCATTTCGGGCAAAAAAAAGTTTGTTATCATCGCTCGGTAGCGTTCACCATTGACAGTAACGCTGCGATTCGCATCATCTTTGAGGAAATATGGCCCAATAATGCCGCCGGCCCATAAACCGCACCAAACAGTGGCTTTTTCGGGATGCATTGGTAGCTGTTGCAATGCTTCTGACTGATCTTCACTCCAAATGCGGCAATTTTGCTTATTTACGTACCCATTCAACCAAAAATGAGCCTCATCGCTGAACACAATTTTTCGATAAAAAAGCGGATCCTCGGCCAGCTTTCCAAGAGCCCATTCACCAAAAATTCGGCGTTGTAGTAGGTCGGCTGGCTTTAGTTCTTGCACCAGCTGTATCTTAAAAGGATTTACGCCCAAATCCTTCCGCAAAATTTTCCACGTAGTGCTGTAACAAAGGCCTAACTGCTGGGAACGGCGCCGAATCGACATTTCGCGGTCTTCTGTCACACTAGCTGATACGGCCGCAATATTTTCTTCACTACGCACAGTACGTAAACGTGTTGGTGGTTTAATGTCCAACAAAGTAAATTTGGTGCGAAATTTGGTCACAATCTTCCGAATAGACTGCTCAGAAGGTCGAGAATGCCGATCATAAAATGGAAGCAGCGCGCGATGAACATTTCGAACCGAGCACGAATTTTGATAGTAAAATTCAATAATTTGCAAGCGTTGTTCATTTGTAAGACGATCCATGGTTAAATTGCAAACCAAACTGAAGCTGTTTGACAGTGACACAAGGTATTAAACACACGTCAGCTGTCAAAACCAGTGTTGCCAAAACCAAACCAGCTAAAAAATCACCCTTTACAAACTTTACTTGACGATATCTTGCAAAATCGCAAACATTCGCAACTGTTTATGGTGATTCTCGAATAAGCAGGTATTAAGGTAAATTTTAAGCAATTTTGTATAACCGGAAAACACGGGAAAACCAAACTTTTCCTTTTTGAAACAAATAAGTAAAACTTTTTTTTTTTTTTGACTCAAAAGGCCTTTTTTAGACCTTTTAAATCTACATAAAACTTCAAAATACTTAAAAATTTTGCGTTACAAGGGAGAGACATTCATACAATTTTCGAATTTATTGGATATTCAAAGAAATTCTCCATTATTTCTCCTCAAAAAATCCTTGAAAAAACTTAAGAAATTGGGGTATGAGATGGCACATAATAAATATGAAAATCAGAAATTTTCTTGGCTTTTGAATGGATCCAAATTGTTCGGGTGTTAATTTAACCCCACTCTCGAATATGTGTTCGGGTGTCCATTTTGGCCCAACTTTTGGCAATAAATAAATAAATATTGGCTTCAGCAGTCCTACATAGAACCAAGCCTAACTTCCCGCAACCATTTGTGTGTGCGCGTTATATTTTTGCACGAATGGAAGGGACCTACAGTTTTCTGCCGACTCCGAACGGCGAGTTGGGAAGCTTTACATGACAAATGATACTCTTGAATGCTTGTCAGGCATTCGGAAGAGGTGGGCACTGTGAAAAACTTTTTAGGCGCTGGCTCAGTAGTCCGACGCACTAACCACTTGCGCTACGGTGCCCACTAAACTTTTGGCAATATGAATTCCTTAACAAAAAAAATGTTTGATTTCCATTTTACCAAATTTGTTTTTTATAGTTATGGTCAAGTTTTTTGGAAAATCTGCCTGTATGCGACACGCCTATCATGTAAAGACGGGTGTTATATTCTTCTTTAGCATCGTTCTCTCTTGCTTTTCTGTTAGGAAACGACGTCATTAAATATGACTTTAGAACGAATCCTTCATCATCATCATCAACACATTTGGTGTCAATACTGTTTGACCAGGCAGAGGCAGGTACTTCTGTTTTAGAATACCAAATGATCCTCTTTGAAAATGCTGTCCCAAAGCAGATGCTTCCAACATACCAGAGTCACTATTTTTCACGAACGTCCGTATCTCTCTGAGAACATGAATGAAACTGGTCGATGATGCGTTCTCCGTGGTCAGTGCGTTTTAGCTAGGTAGTTATGTTCAGGGATTTACGTGGAGTAGCGGCGCCCGCTATTACGAAGTATGAAGAGGTGACCGACGCTGCGGCCTCGCTCATGTCTCGGTGCCGCGAGGGGCCGTCGTAATGACGATGGCCAAGCGCCCGAGGACGCAACCCGGATGGTGACTACTGGGGGCACTAGGCAACAAGTGCTTACCACCCTGATTACAGTTAGTTCAGGTTATGTAGCTTAGGGTATTTTAGGTAGGCTAAGTTTTTATACTTTTAAGAATAATAAAAACCGCTCTATAGGTAAATATGCGACGGTCTTTGCCAATCTTTGAGTTGTCAACTGGATTTTGGATGGGAGATAGCATGATAGAAACATTTGCATATGTAACGATAGCCAAGCAGTACTCAAAGCGCTCGAAGCCCCCATAAATTCTTGAATGTAGATATGTACAGACTGAAAGCGTTTTCCAGAAGAAAAATGGGTTCCGGGTGACACGGGAACGAGACCGCAGATAAACCAGCGAATCTGGGTTCAGAATCTAATCCGCTGAACTCGATAACTTTTATACATAGGTGACAGCCTGGCGGGAGTTCTGCATTAGATTAACTTCCATATGGTGTTAAGTCACGTGGAAAATGGTCAGAATTTATTTCTGGAAAGACCACCAAGTGTTTCAAAAAAGGGCCAGATAAAGTCATCGCCAGAATCGTTTTCAGTCTGGGACGTAAGGACTGCCATCATTTGCTCGGGCCTGTGGTATCATCGAGGACCCAGCTTTCAGATCGTGCCTCGAAAGTGAGACAGAGCATTTCCTATGTTAGTGTACTGCGTTTACAAGACCGAGGGTTAATGTTATGGGATGAAAACGATTGATCCTCTTTCCCAAGCTAGGATTTTCCATTTCATTTAAGGGACAGAGAAATTTGGCTAGGGAGTTCAAGGCGACAGAGTAGAATGGACCGCTTAGGTGCTCGGAATGTTTTAGGGGAATTAAATCAACCGCTTGTCGGTCAGACAAAGTCTACTAAATTATTTGATTCCATCAGCGTACATGAGGACATTTCGTTTAAAGGCCTTGTCCGCTATTGTCTAATGTAATTAAACATTACACCATTTTCGACATATGCTCCGGGTGTGTGCATTCACTCGACCAACCTTTGAACCTGAACAAGCTGATTACTATTCAACAGTCCGCCACAGCCGCACCCTCCAGCCGAGCTTGAGTCCATTTCGTTTAGTAGCTATCCTGTAATACATTAGGTACGAGTACATACGCCATACACATGTGAAAGTTATTTAATAGCGAACGGCATAAACACATATACAACGATGAAAAAAAAAAAAACAGGGACGAAAACACTCTAACGCGTTTACATTTTCAATAAATGTCCCATGCATATCAGATTAGATTTTACGAATGGCATAGATGTTTCCATGTTTCCATGTTGATGGTCAGCAGGTTAAGTGTGAAAAGTTATACAGAAACATACTACCTATAGTACACGCCAAATGCAACGTTTTGTATCTATTGTTTGCAGGCGACTGTGGTGGGGGTGGGGGCTGGTTATGGTATTCGATGTACCCAGTTTTAATCGGCTTAGTGGAGTGCTGAGGGTTTTGATGTGACAGACATATCAAGTGGTAATTTGACACTGTGGAATGTTTTGAAATTCAATGGAAAACACTCTATTGTTTCCATATCCATAGCGTGATAAGGTTTACAAAGTATCTGTTTGATAGAATAATTCAAGAGTAATATTTATATGAATGAATGATTGAATCAGTTATAGCCTGTGAAGGGAATTTATTTGACACGTTTACGTATACAATTTTCGCGCCTTTACTTTAGGTGGCGCTACAGCTTGGGGTGAGCCCCGGGTCTACTTCCCGCAACCATTTATGTGTGCGTGTTATATTTTTGGATGAATGGGAGGGACCTATAGTTTTCCCTGACTCCGAACGGCGAGTTGAGAAGCTGTTGTATTGAGAAAAAGTACAGGCCTGGGTGTGGAATCCGGTGGCACCCCACCTACTATTTGTTTCAAACCATTTATATTTAAGGGGTTATTTAATGGGTTTCACGGATTTAAAAAATCGATTTTCTTTATTGTCTTATTAAGTTCTACCAATATATTGTCCTTAATTTTCAAGTCGATCGGAGTAATAGTTTCGGAGATAGAGCCCTTGGAAAGTTGCGCGCTCAAAGCAGTTTTATTGTCACTTAAAACTTAAAACGTGTTTTTCTCGAAACTGTATTTGCAAAGTCGGTTGTCAAGATTTCTCGAAAACAACTGAACCGATCTGATGAAATTTTGTACACGATATTATTGACAAGTACTTGGACGAAGGATTTTTATTTTTTTTTTTAAATGCAACTATTTTTAAAAAATAAATGTAGAGCAAATTTTACCGAAATTTTTAAATTTTTTGTTAAAATGTCTGCCAAAAATCCAATTTTCACTTTTTTGTCTTTTCCTTCGTTCAAGTTCTAGTTTAAGGTATTATCTAAAACACGTATTTTTTTTCGTCTTCAGTTGATCCTGTCATAAGTTCTGCTGTCAACGCGAAAGTAGCACCTTTTTCCGAGGGGTCACCGGAAATGACGTCACAGTGGCAGAGTTTTAAAAAAAATTTTTTACAAGAATTTCAGAAATTCTTTGCCAAATGTGTATATGTATTTAAGGCAGTAAAAATTTTGAATGAAATATTTCATTTTTTATATTAAATTTTTTTTTAAAAAATAAGCCGTTTTTTACCCGAGGAAACCCATGTAACCACTTAAGAACTGCGGCGTGATGCAGTAAAGGCGATGTAGTGGTGGTTGCGATCGAATAAAACCCAAATAGTGGAAACGGGCGCCGTTTTGATACCACAACCTCAGGTGACCCGTTAATTCGAATGTAGTTTGAGATATTTATATACACCCTGTGGATTTAGGCAGAGCATCAGTTCTTCAATCATTTTCTCTGATATCTCTTTAAGGTCGTCGAAGAAAAGTTTTCCCATTTGCACAGAAAGTGAGTAAGCGACTCTTTTCATTTTTATCGTTGCACATTCGACAGAAATTGTTGTGAGGGATCGCTAGTCTGGCTGCGTGGTCCCCTATTAGCCAGTGCCCTGTACTAACTGGCACTACCCTTGCAATGTCTCCGATCAGCTAGTTTTAAGAAGTGTAAGAGTATATTGCCGTTAACAGCACCTATAGGAATGTGTACAATTTCCACTAGTGAGCTGTTAAGGGCCTTGGTAATTCGTCTACACTCTCGTTTCCCTCTATGGAACTATGTCCTATGTAGAACCCAGATAATAGTGACTCTAGCCTAGCCTGATTACACAAGCAAACGAGTTTTCTTGGCCAGTTTCGATGAGGTGATTGCCTGGCCTGGTGATGCCTGGTGATGGCTTCAATTGCGCCTTGGCTATCTGTAGGGATATTGTATTTTGGTGTTTATTAGATTGTGGCAAGCCTTGAGGATCACGAGCATTAGGAAGACGCTACAGAAATTCGGAAGGCGATAAGATTTTAATGTGCCGAGTTTTTCCGAAAAAATGCCATGGCCTACCCCGCAGTCCATTTTCGAGCCATCGCATCGGTGAAAATCATTTTGTCGACATCTATCACCACTCTCCCTCGTTTCGGTTTCTTTCTGCTTGGAAAGCTGGCAGCGAAGAGCTTCCTGAAATTAAGCTTGGGGATATTGTAATCAATAGGAGCCATTTGGTAGTATGTCCAGGAATTTACTGTGTCCATATGGCTTAGCAATCTAGCGCCCACATTCCTTGAATCGGACAGCATTGCACAGCTCTGTGCTTTTGATATGGAGATAAAGTGGCAGAAGGTGCAATAGCACAGTGAGAGCAAAAGTTGGGCATGACCTCTATGCACCTCTAATGCTTATATGGTTGCCGTTTTTTGGACTCTTTAAATTGTTTTAACGTTATATTTTTCACCCGAAAGTGAGAATTTGACACACTTTGGCTGTATACATCCATAGTGTCATCTTAGGTCCTGTTGCAGGCGTAGAAAACTTTGTATGCTTTCTTGACCCGTAGTTCTATATTCTTCTTCCAGCTAAGTCAAGGACGATGCCCACTAAAAGTGAATTCCGTCGGTTTAAATGGAGTGGAATACCATAATTTTTTACACTCGGGCCCATAATCTCTTATGTTCATGTACTTGAATGAATCTCTAAACCTCTCCATTCCTTTATATTCAACTGAGGTTGACCGTTCGCAGACTATAACTTGGGGAACTTTGTTTGAAATCTTGACTGTATACAATCTATTTAACCCAGAAGGCAGCGCTATCAAGAGCCAAGAAAACATTTTAGAGTCGCGTGATTGACAAAGACGGGCGCTAACTGTCAACTTATGTAGGTTTTAAGCATACGAGATTTAAATTTTAGTTCAATAATTTCACTTAGCTTGTACTTGGCTATCAATTTCATGCGATTTTAAACCGTTAGACTTCTTCTCGTAGAGCTATTTTAAAGACATTTGCAAATATACCGTAAATCTAAATCGACGTTCGAACCTTAAGCATGTACGATACCCAATGCAGGCGTATAGGGTATTTAGCAGGTTATCCTTAAATACTGACATCATCGAACAGTAGAACATAGAACATTAAGACCAGTAGGATAATTGTCCTTTTTGCAGATGAAGGCTTTATACTCAAGTTGAAAACAGTCTTTAACTTAATGCAACCGAATATAAGTCTACAATCTAATTACTTTTTTAAGTTTGAAAAGGAATTAAAAATACATATGTACATATGTTTAAGTTGAAAGTAAATCTATATCTATATACATATGTATATAAAAATGGTGTGAAGAATGTTTAGTAATTCATCAATTGAGAACGGCTGGGCCGATTTGACTCAAAATTTTTTTTAGTTGTTCGTAATTGCCAGAAGAAGGTTTTAGGCTCACACAGACCGCCGCGATAGCAATAGCGATCTATTGCAACACGTGTATTCAAGTTTGTTCATTCACACCGAGTGCGATGAGGTAGCGATAGACTGCGATTGAACGTTTCTATCGCTACATCTATAGTATTCTATCGTTCTATCGCGTGATATTTTGTAATTTTTATTATTATAAATTGTCAGTTTTGGTAGTTTTTAAATTAGATTTGACGATTTTTTTTCTAGAATGTAAGTAAATACTGCAAATGGATAGTGTGTTTTAAAATGATAGAATGTTTTAAAAAGTAAAAAAACAACATAAATAAAACTGACAAAACTTCAATCGCTATCGCGCTGGTGTGCTTTGTTGTTTATCGCTATCGCAATCGCAATCGCTATCGCGCCGGTGTGTACAAGCCTTTTTACAAAAAATTTGGGAAAACCCTCCGGAAAAGTAGGGAAATTTGGAGAGATCGAAATGTATGCAATTTTGTGTGCAATTGTTCCGGAATGGCTTATCGAATGGAAAAATATAAAATTCTTGTGAAAATTCCGAGTGGAAAACTCGGAAAATCCCGGAAAAACGCGAAAAATTTGAATTTTTTTTTCCCGACGAAATTGTGCATTTTATCGCATGATTTGATGTGAAGGTGGAAAATTCGTGATTTGATGTGAAGGTGGAAAATTCGTTGTGAAGCTTGCAAAATTTCGGATAATTGTAAAATTCATTGTGATAAAAGACGTTCTGCGTGCATTTTGGGTGAAGAAGTAAACGAGATAAATAATAGATGGCGCTGTGTTGCGATCAATGGCACAGCCCGATAGATGGCGTTATACGTTGACTTAGGCTGTGCGCAATTTGACAGATATCCTTCGAATTTGCGTTTTATTACACTGATCCGGATCGTCGTATATCGTCAAACGCTTCCCGTCATCCCGAAATCTAATGCTGCTGATGAACTTAATGCATGTCTGAAATCGTCGTATTTGTGGCGGCATGTCAAGAAGTTTAAATTGACCACGAACATGAGAGTCGCATTGCAGAACGACCCACCGGCTGCTGAATTCTCGAGACAACTGCTGGCGTTTGGCAATGGCCAAATTTCTGTTGATGTTTCGACTGGATTCATATCGTTCCCGGGAAATTTTTGCGAGTTCAGATCGCCGAAAGAGGAACTCATCACCAAAGTGTTTCCCGGCATTGCACAAAATTATAAAAATCTCCATTGGACGGGCAATACTAGCAGCGAAGAATAAGGACGTCGATAGCTTGAATTTCAATATTCAAAGTCAAATCGCTGGAGAACTGCATTGTGGCAAGGACTCCGCCGTATAATTTACAGCTGAAGGTGGGATCGATCATAATCATATCGCGGAATCTGAATCATCCGAAATTGTGCAACGGTACGGGGTTGTCCGTCAAGAAACTGATGAATAATGTGATTCAAGCGACGATCATCAAGGGCAAATTCAAATGACAGGATGTCCTTCTCCCACGAATTCCGATTATTCCAACTGGTCTTCCATTCCAATTCAAGCGGATTCAGTTCCCCGTTCGATTGGCTTTCGCGATGCCAATCAATAAATTGCAAGGCCAATCGTTGGAAGTCTGTGGGATTAATCTCGAATTTCGATTCCATTCAAATAAATCACATTGAAATTTGAACTATCTGTGTTTTATTATCACTCTGGAGTTTATCTGAAGGCGTTAAATTGGGGCGAGACGAAGTTCGCTGGGTCTGCTAGTATTTTATAAAATTATCCTACTGGTATTAATGTTTTACACAGAACTATATTCACTCAGAAACCAAACAATACTTGATGTACTCGAACAAGAAATCAACGCATTCCGCTTGCATTCTGTGTGAATTCATCACTTAGGACTTCGTTGGTTTCCTTACAGATTTACTTGCAAAGTTGTTGAACGCCACATCAAGGGGTGGTGCATTTTATTAAAATGGAATTTCTCAAGTCAAGTGCCAGAAATTAAATATTCCTAAATGAGATCGCAGCGATTTTTTTGAAAGACAAGGATTTATTTAAAAAAAAAAATACATAATTTCTGGATCAAATTTCGCAATCCATCGCAGTTCAAAAAGGAATTCAAGAGGTCAATAAAGCACACCGTTCTTGATTTCCCTGAATCTAGTAGATTCTTTGAAATACTACCTACGGAGCTAGTTTTTAATTGTAAAATACAAGAAGGCGAAGAAAAAACGAACCCTCTTCAACTCTGATTAATGCTAGAAATGCATATAAAGGATATCCTCCTCCGGGTCATCGTGAATCCTTGTGTTTTCCATTCTATTTTCGCCTTTTTCTCTACACAGAAAGTGAGGAAAAGTAGAGCTAGAGGCAGATAATGGATTAAGGTAAGAATGCTGCTGCCACATCTTCTACCACTATAGCTACATGGAGAATGGTTTATGAATAAATAACCCGTTGTAAACATCAAAGGGTAAAAGGGGAAACCAGAAGCGATGACGTGTAACTAGATGGAAATTCGAATTTCGACATTTTCCAAGTACACACACACAAAACTGTTGTTACAATTTAAGAAACGGATTTCGAAAGTGGATTTTGTTCATCAAATATGAATACAAACGCATGTCATGCAATATTTACAAGTTAGATACATTTCCAGACAGAAAAAGAGAGAGAGCAAGAGCAAAGGGATGATGATTCCACAAAACTCGATTCAATAGAGATTTGTACTTGAAAGGATGGTGATATTTCCTGTTATTTAAGCTATCCCATTTCGCTCTGCACCAGCAGTCCTTGGAGACATATTTTCTAGTTGCATTATTTATAACGGATTTCATCATTACTTCAGAGATACATTATCAGAATGTGTTTGAAGGCAGCCACATGGGGATTTGTTTAAATGTTTTAACACATTATATTCAACCATCACCACCACCACCATCACCATCAGTCTCTTGCCTTTCTGTCTTGGTTTTATACTCATCCCACAGAGGAAGTCATTTTGAGGAAGGAAACACTTTCATTTTGAGAATTTTGATGGGGTGGTGGATTATCCTACACGTCTTACTCCACGAAAATCTGTAATAGATTTTAATAATTACTCTGGAGCTATGCAGCAAGGATAGGCCGTGATTTAATGTTATTATGGTGGGACACATACTCGTACCGGAGTGTGATGTGTGAAAGGATAATAAAAATAAAATATAGGTAAACGGAAGGAAGGGGTGAGTAAGATAATTTCAAAGCTGTTTATGTTTTGGAAATAATTGATGACAGATGGCAGTGAATATCAACATCAATGCGGCGAAAAAGTGGGAAAGGAATCACTTCTTCAAAATCTCTGGAACAATATGACTTTTGGGTGATATTTGCATTCTTTTTAATTTTGGGTTGTATCTGCTTTATTTTAATACAAATGACAATGAGTCAAATGACTACTTAGACTCGTAGTACGAGTGTCATGGCTTGCTGAATCGCGAATGAAGTTTGGCAACCTAGTTTGAGAGAGGAGATATTCCGCATCATCGGAACAAATCCTTCATTTATTATCAATGATATTCTAGCTGGCGTACCGCAAGGTAGCGTTCTTGTATCTTCTATATACCCTGCAAGCAAGTGCTGAAGCCGGTGTGGACCTAAGGTATACAACCAAGAAAACCAATGCCAATATAGCCCAGTGGAATTAAAATTTGACACGGAGAAAATTCCGCGCAGCAATTTTCCTTCGGAAGTCGCTAGGGGGGCTGGCAGTATACATTTGGGTTTTCGGAATTCCAACCCTGTTGTGTCATCCGTCATCTTGAATTTGAGGATGAATTTTTGTTTATTGAATAACTCGCTTATTTTCAATTTTACACGAAAAATGGTCATTGCAAAAGTTGTTTCGATATAGATTTCCTACAACTTTTGTCCTTATCAATTTTTCCCTAGGATCAATATTTTTGGATTTAGACCCGAAAAGATGTGGGGGTGATTTTTTGTCCATGCACCGTTTACACCAAGATCTCGGAATCCCTGCAGTCGAACATGAAACCAAAATCTTTGCGCGAAAGCACAAAATTCGATTAGAGGGACATGTTAATAGTAACATTCTACCAACATCTGAATCTGAGCTTATAGTGAGTTTGTGAAACACAAACACAATACACATTCAAGAAAATGTGACGGCTCAGTAGTTCACTTTTCACTACGACTCAGCTCAGGCTCATCATCATCCCTTCACTATCATCTTCTAAACTTTTGAGTTCTGCACAAGATGGTGGTGAGAGCGTTATTGAATATGGATGGATGAGTAGGTACTTAGGTAGTTGAATACATACACTACGCGCCACTTGAATAGAAACAAGAATTTTTTTTACGATTTAACCGTTTAGCGCCTTGGTAAGTTTATAAAGCGGCTTTATTATTTTATTTTTTAACAGAAAAATGCAGAAAGTCATGTTAGATTGTTGTTGTGCAAAAAATAGTTATAAAAGTGTAGACCGAAGCTATTTTTTATTTTTTTTTTTTTCATTTAGAGTAAAATTGGTCCGAGGAAATGCATCAACTACTGCAGAAAGGGCCAAAAAAGAAGTTTATGCTGAAAAAAAACTCCGCTTACGCACAATCGGCGAAAAAATTGGAGAAAGTGCTTGAGTTGTTTGGTAACTTTTGAAACAGAAAGAAAGCTACGGAAAAAACATGAAGGAGAGGCCAGCAGGATATATTGGACATTTCAATAAGATTATGCAACACTCCACACTGCAAGGATCATTTTAAGTTGGATATCGAAGCAAAATGTAAGCTTGCTACAACGGCCACCATACTCACCGGATCTTAATATTATGGAAAAGGTGTGGGGATGGATGGTTCGAAGAGTGACACCAATTTGACAATACGGAATAACTTATTACGGTAATTAAGACAGCATGGAATGACATTTCATGCACTTCCCAAAAGGGCTTTTGAAGTTATTTTAAATAAAAATGGTAGTACAAGATATTAAAAGAAGAAAAAAAAATCTTTGGTCTTACTATTTATTCATTTTTCCTAATTTAAGCAGATGTTTCCATTCAAGCGGAACAGGAATGCAAAAATGCATAAAATAACAATCTAACATGATTTTTTTCATTAATAGGTCTGTTCCTTTACTTGAAAATTGTTACTGATTCTTACTGATTCTTACTGGTTTTAGATAAATCGCGTTCCTTTACACAAAAAAGGAGTAAAAGAGAGAGGCAACGAGAGAGTAAAAATTTCCTCTCACTAAAAAATCTTACTATTTCTTACTGGACAAATTTCATCCAGTAGAAATTGAATACTCTGTCAAAGTCAGCCGTTTCACTTGTTTGAATTATTTGCATTTTTTTATTTTAATTCAAAAAGTAAAAAAATGGAGAGAAAAGGAACATAGATGAAAGTTGAACGTTCTGAATGTTGAAATTTGCATTTCGCAATATATTGCTTACTGTATTGGTTCTGGGAAATCATCAGGGGTGGACTTTTCCTTTAAAATCCAAAATCATACAACAACACTCTGGTTACTTTTGCTTCGCATATGTTTATGACATTTCGTTTGTAGCAGCTTTTGTGGTTAATCGCGTTCCTTTACTTTTTGGTGATTTTGACTTACTCTGAGAGAATTTTACCCCCACTCCTTGAAATTCAATAATTTATTATTTTTGGAGCAAAAAGTAAAGGAACAGACCTATTCTGTGTAGGTATGCATTGTTTTTCAGAATGGATTCCTCTTTTAAAAAATAAAACAATAAAGCTGCTTTTTAAAATTACTAAAGCCCTAAACGGTTTAATCGTAAAAAAAATCCTTGTTTCTATTCAAGTGGCGCGTAGTGTACATAATTTATTCTTTATTCGATTCTAAAAGCGAATGAGTTAGCCATCACATTTTATTGAAATCCTATTTGCCAGTGAAATTCTTAAAGTCTCCACTAGTGAGGCCCTCAATTTCATCAAAGGAATTGAACCTCTTCTGGTTACAAAAACTGACTATACGGTACAAAAACATCTTTTAGGTCGTAGTGCCCTCCGCAACTGACGGGTCAGAACTCTTTAACAAAAAAAAATATATACATACATATGTAGGTACCTAGGTTAAGGTTCAGTCCCAGAACTAAGGTTCCATTGAAAGTAAAGTAAAGACTAAAAAAAATGTCAGTCCTGGAATATCTTCAATAGATACAGCGACTTCTCGTGATATCTGGCGCACCGTTGAGAACCACTCGTCTAGAGTTTCGCCTCTCGAAAGGAAAGATTGGTGTTAACAATAATAGTTTAATATTAGTGCGAAAGCACCCTCTTTTGTGTTTGATTCAGGGTATTGTAGGTATAGGTCCACTCATCAGTTTTTTTCAGATGCAAGTACAGATCAATTCTCGACCTAGAGTTCTTAAACAATCCTTATAGAGAGGAAAAAAATCGATCATACCAGTGGTCTCTGCCTTCCATTATCTGTCTGATGGGTGTCGAAACAATCAACGTTTCTCATTTAAGTTCAACAATTTTTCCACCTCACGTAGTCCATGCATTTATTATAAAATTATCCAAACCAACGAAAAAATCAAAACACAAAGTACTTCGAGTCTACCCCTATCGTCTTGTGATTGAACAAAAAAAATACCCATATTTGCAGTTTCACCCCAAGTAACCTGAGACAACACAATGAATACGAATAGACGACTTATTAATACCTTACAATCAAAAATGGTCATGCAGAAGGACATTCGCCGGTCCCCAGGCAGCGCGAGCCAAAAACAAACATCACACAACATCCTCAAATAAATTTCACTTAGAAAGGCAACACAAACGAAGAAGAATACCATCACACACACACTCATGAAACCTTTGCGGCATTTGTTAACAACTTTCCTTACGTGTTGTGTTGGTATGTAATTTTTTTTTTTGCTTTTTTTGAAACAACCCGAAATGCAACAAACCGCAAACACATGCAAAAGCAGCACCCTCTGCACGTGTATGCGATTTGCACATTCGACAAGCGATGGCAAAACAAAAACAGAAAAAAAAACATCCAAAAGGAAACATAAAAGAAAATTGCAGTTGAAACTGAAGAAAAGGACATATGCAAGGGTAACCCAAACCAATTTTAACAGCACCATTCCACGGACCCCCTATCGACGACTTAGTCGCCTTGTAACCGTTCATATGTACATGTATGTATATCCTTGAAACACCTTAAACGCTTTCCTTTCACCTCAGACTTTCTTCGTGTGACTGTAAAAAAAAAAAAAATTATTGAGGATAATGGACTCCACACATTCAGCACCACCACCCCCCGCGTTGGTTCTTTTGATGACTTCAGGTTGACTCCATTGCGATTACTCTTTCTTTGAATCCTTTTCGCTTCACAAACACAAAAGCGGAGCAACGGTGCGGTGCGCTGTATAAAAATGGTAAACGGCGATGACGGCGACAAAACCAATTTACTGCCTACCCCAATGCTACTGTATCTATATTGCCACCACCATTTTAGCTTTCATAATGGTGTCAATTTAAGGAGCATTTTCAGCTCCTTTCAGCTTTTTATTCGTCACTCCTCATCCCGCTGCTACGCGCCGTATGAATGAATGAGGTGGCGGCGCGGCGGTCTAACAGGGTGGCATAATTAGTCACCCTCGTTTAGGGAAAACCTTTGATGTTTTAATGTTTTTCAACACACGTTCTTTCATGACATCACTCGCAGCCGATTGTCCTCGACGAATGTCTTTAAAAAGTTAAAAGCCATACGAATGCATCCCCCATTACTCAACAACAACATAAACTGTCATATTCATACCAACCCCGTTGGAGGGGTTAACACCCCGAACATACTCGGCTATCCTTTGGCAATAATAATTGTCGTCTAACTGTCAATTGAGTGGTTGAATCCTTGATGCGGGGGGTGGGGGGTACTACTGGCATTTCGTTTTTGTTAAGGAACATGTTTTTTGGTGGGCGGTATATGCTACGCCTCCTTCACTTCAATTCAATTATGTTGTAAACAAATCAATAAATCATTGTGTATTCATACATGTGAGTCCTCGCAATTGTATGTATGTACGTATACGAGTATGTCATGTCAATTAATTTGTGTATCTGGTGCCATAAATGTCAACCAAGATACCATGCACGAGTACGCGTGGTAATAGGGCTAAGATTTATTCGTAGGAATTGACTCAGCGTAGTATTGTGTCATTCATCGAAAATTGAAAGCAATTTACGCGTAGCTTTATCTGCCTAAGAATTAGCGGTGGCGGGGGGTTATGGGGGGATATTCAATTTATTCAAAGCCACAAACATATTCGATTACTTTCGGCATTGATCGATGTTGAAGCTAAGATTCGTATCCGGCTGTTAAATATTTATTTTTTTATTGTGTTTTTCCATGAAAGAAGTAGCTGCGAGTAGGTACTGGTCAGGTGCCATATTCGACATGAATTCAGGTGCAACATATTAAAGAGGTGCTATAAGCAGAGAGCTTGTGTTTCTCATATTTTATTTTCTTTAACAGTATAGAATAAAAAAAAATTGCTGTTTTCAAAAAATTAAATTAAAAAAATTAAAAAGTTTAAAATAGTCACATATTGGTGACTCCGAAGAAAATTTTTTTTTTTTACTTTTTAGTTCATTAAAGCTTGTTTTAACAAATTATTTTTTCATCTTTATATGTATTTTTTTCTTTACTTTTTATTATCTGAATTTTTTTTACAAATTTACGTCGATACGTATGTATGTAAGCTTGGGTGGGTTCGATATGAGAATGTTTACTCAGAAGGTTGGAGACTCTGCCTTCCCTCTCATTTGATACCCATGTCATGATGGTTGTAAAGAAAAAGGTAATTCGCCATCTTGCGGCGTCCACCATATTGAATTAAGAATGACGTCGCTAAGCTAGTCTAATTCTGCTTGTCTGTCCCTTGAATTTGATACCCATATTAAGGATGTCGTGAAGATAAGGGTAGTCCACATTCTTATAGCGTCCGACATATTAGATTTACAACGTCATAAAATATACTACATTGTTTGAGATTCTACTCGTCACACCCTTCTGTTTGATATCCATGTCATACGGGTTGTGATTGTGAAGAACAAAGTAATCCGCCATCTTATGGCATCCACCATATTGAATTTACAATCACCTCACTAATTCAAGCGTATTCTACTTGTCAAATCCTTTCATTTGATACCAATATTAAGGAGGTCGTGAAGATAACGGTAATCCACTATCTTTGGGCGTCTGCCATATTAGATTTACAAGATCATGAAATATACTATATTGAGTGGGTGTAAAATCACATCCCAGATTTGGCTCTCACAGAAATTGAAGTTGAAAAAGCGTCCGCCATATTGGATTTAAAACGGCAGCGCATGTACTATTATATTGTATTGTCTCCGGAATTATACACGTGTGCAAAATTTCAGGATGATCGGATATCTGGAAGTGAGTGTAAAATAGATTCCCAGATTCCATGCTCACAGAAAGTGAAGTTAATATAAAGCTTGTAATAAGAATAACTTAAATTACTTAAGTTTGTCTGTATGCTATGGACTCCGAAACCACCGAACCGATTGAGCTCAAGTCCGGCAATCTTCGGTATTGGCTATGTATTGAGATTGTTTCTGTAAAGTTTGGTAAAAATAGGTCTAGTTTGCCCACAACTGCATTTTGAGTGGTACGATCAAAGATGGGCTAATGCGACACGTAATTGATGGAATGAGGAACTGATCTTCCTCAATGTGCCCGGTGGCACTGGCAAAACTTTCCTGATCCATTTGATCCTCGCGGAAATTCGCATGGAGCACGGCATTGCACACGCATAGCGTTATCTGGAATCGCATCGACGTTACTCGATGGTGAACGCAGCACATTCAGCTCTGTAACATCAGCATCAGCTGAAATTCTTACCTAATGGCGTGAAAACCGCTGAACAGATTTCGATGAAACTTTTTTTGAAATGTTTCTTAATTATCCGGGAAGGACAAACGCTATGTCGTTTTTCGCTCAGGCTGAAAGGAAAATTATAATCATACAGCCCTAACTCAATACTGGCTTATTAGATTGTAAAACAAAAAAATAGGTAAAACTAGTAGGGACATAAATTTGTCCCTGATTCATTTGAGATATAAAACATCTGTGTTGTCCTGAAGCTGAATGTTCAAAGCAATTATTCAAAACATCGCCCACAATTTTACTTCAGTGGAGACCACTGCTAGTGTGTGAGTATATGTGCGCGCTCTAACGTGATCATATGTTTTTCACTATTATGTGCTACACCCAGAAAAAAAAAACATTGTTGAAACGAGTATTTTCGATTGTTAAAAAATTGTAAGCTGAAAATTGTTGCCAGGAACATTAGTTCTTGTGGCAACAAATGTATTTTTAGAATATTTGGTTTGAAGTTGTTATATCAAAAATCTCATACTCAAGATAAATATTTGTAAGTGTTAACATTTTATCAAAAGCGAAAAATTATAAGATTAAAAAGAAAAGTGTTTTCTCAAGTATTTTATTTTTAAATATTTCTATTTGAGATTGGATACTCGAATCAAAAATGTTTTTTTTGAAACAACAATCTTAGTTTTTAACTTTTCAAGAATAAAAATTATTTTCATAACAATATCATACGTAAGGCAAAAGAAATATATTGTTGTTTGACAATAACTGCTGAAAATGTTTGGCCTAACAATTTATTCTTTATCCAAATATTTTCAACCGTTGACTTATTAACAATTAAAAAAGTTGCATCAAAAAATAATTTTTGGTATAAAAATTCTTGTTGCTTAAAAATTATATTGTCAAATCAAAAATTAACTCTTCATGCAACAAAATAAATTCTTGAATTCTCAACAAATCATATCTTCGGGCAACAATTTGTTGTCGAGTTAAGAATGAATTATTCTTGTCGTGGGAAATTATAACTACTTTTCTTTGCGTTTTCTTACATTGCGTTGTGAATTTTTCGTGAGTGCAGATCAGTAAAAGAGTGCATTTTAAATAATAAGAAATTATGTAAACTCAAAAATGCAAATTCAGAGGATAACTTTGAATATCCTAGCAACAACTACGAATTGGTAAGTGATGACTTTCAAACCGTCTTATTGCAATGACTGATAATTTTTCCTTATTTTAATAGGCCGTTGCAGATTCAATTCATTTAAATCGGTGGAGGAGTGGAACACAGCGATCGATATGGAACCAGTGCAAGTCTAAACTACAATCACCAGATCGGAAAGAATTTCGTAGCTTATGGCGAAGCTGCCCGCAACTTTAAGCACAACGATAATAGTGGCATGGTTGGTTTGAGGTATTTGTTTTTGTACACATATATGATAATAAAACTTAAAATAAAATTATTAAAACGAATGTGGTCATTATTGATTTTTTTTAATTAAAATCTCTTGATTTTCAGTCTTAGCAAGAAATAATTTTTTTTACTTTAAAATTCCCACCCAGGGTAAGTATTTTTGACATTGTTAACATTGGTTAACATTGATTTCCTTGAAGCAACAATTTACATTATTCTCAATTTCTGCCAAAAATAAATTTCCTAAGACAACAATTCACGTTTTTAAATTCTTAACTATTCTTTATTCTTGTTGCAACTATTTTATTTTCTTTTTAACAAGACCTCATTTGGCACAAAAATGTAAGTTCTTAAATGTAAATTTTTTTTTTCTTGGTCTTAGAACTTTTATTCTTATGTAGTAATTAACACCGAGAATTCTTGAATTAACAATTGTAGTTGTTGAGCAGATTTTAACCAACGTTTATTCTTGTGACAAAGTATAAAATTGTTTATTTTATCATTCCCTTCAATTTTCCATACAAAAACCATTCTCTAAGTCGAGCTCCCTCTGAGTCGAAACTCTCTCTAACTCGAACACATTCTCCTGATTATTGGCATCTTTTTTCACCCCTTAAGTCGAATTTTGTTTAGCACAAAACCCCTTTGGAATTCGTATTTGAGTATATAACTACTAACCATCAAGTACCTACACACTTCAATACTCTAAATATGTCATGTGCCATCATCGTCAGCTCGTCGTGTTTCTTCCTATTCATATTCTTGGTACAGTAGATGACGGAAAACTTCATAAAACATATAAGACATATATGCTAAGCACCAAGCACATCCCCGTAAGGTTATGGGTTATAACTCAGATAAGAAAAACGTTAATAAGAAAAACACGGATATAAGAAACTAATTCTAAAATTTTTTGATTGCATATAAAAATAAACGTCTATAAGAAACTATCACGTGTGAACACCCAATTGATGTGACGTTTAAATACCTTGGTTGAAAACTCAAAATTATATAAGAAAGTTAATTTTTTTATAGCCATTATTTTTATATAAAAAAAACAGTGATATAAAAAAGAAATGCTCTGGGTTTTTGGACTTTCTATTACCCGTCATCTACTGTACCTCCATAAAAAGATACAGCGTTTAAAAAGTGACAACGCAAGAACAAAAAAAAAACATTCTTATCCCTTTATTTGTGTTTTTCAATGGATCTATCTGCGTATAAAAGGAAGTCCCCAAAATGTGTCTTTCTGTATGTACAGGCTAATCTCGAGAACCACTAAACGGATTTAGATGCGGTTTTCACTATTATGATCTGTATTTCCTGGCGGAATTTATAGGTGTACTCAGACTACTTAATTACAATATAGTGAACGTATAAATAATAAATAATGGCTCTCTTCAAAGGAGATCCATGCGTAAAGGAGAGTTTTCAAACATGGAAAATCGTTTGTACAGTTGGTTTCTGGGGCAAAGGGAAAAACACATTCGCCCCAGGTCGAAAAACATCAAAAGAACGCATAACTTTTTAAGCTTATGCAAATGCATCAGAACAGCTGAAACTAAAGCCATTAGTTATTGGTAAGGCAAAGAAGCCACGATCCTTTATCAACAAAAGGTTACCGGTAGACTATGGTTTTCAAAATCAGCTTGGATGACTGTTCAAAAAGTGGTTCATGCACAACAATGCATTTTCCATTTAAAAATTTAAAAAAATTAAAAACATTTTCGTGGGCTAATAGTTATCAGCTAATAACTTATCAAATAGGCTCTATTGCTCCTAGATAACGCTCCAAGTCACCCATCGGCGGATGAACTTGTTAAAGAAACGAAATATGGTCGAATTTGCGTAATGTTTATGCCACCCAACGTTACGCCGTTAATACAACCGATGATGGACTAAAACGCCATCCGCTTAACAAAGCAACATACCCGCAGTAGCTTGCTGAGTGACATTATGCGTTCAAACTCTAGAAGTCCAGATGTCAGCACTGTGCTAAAAGAATTCAAACTCTTTGATGCAATTATCCTCCTGGACCGAGCAGGGAATAAATGAGTTTAATACTTCAAAAATATTGGAAAAATATTTTGATTACTGACTCAGAACGTTTCGATGAGGAGGATGAAATTCCAATTTCATTACTATGATAAGATGACGAAGTTTCGGCAATGCAGAGTACCTTAAGTCTTGTTAAACTTATTTTCCCCGAAAGTTTCGAAATTGAATTCGCATCTTTTTCGCTCAGCACCGTGCTACCATCACAGACCTAGAAACTTGGAACAATACTAAAACCAATTTACAAAAACAAGCCAGTGTTGCCAGTTCGTGGGGAATTCCCCTTTTCGTGTGGGATTTCAGTACAAAATTTGATGAAAGGGGAAAAGGGGAATCTACTCCCTTTTAGAACGAAATGTGGGGAAAATAAAAACAGAATGTCAATAACTCTTAATTGAGACACAAGGCAGTAACAAAAAAGAATAACGTGTTAGTAGCAATGCGTAAACCTAACTCACTCACATGCCTTCCTCGTGCGCAGGTAGCATGTCTTATACTTCTACGCCTGATTGTAAAATGAGCCATATGCATTCAAACGAATGGGTTAGGACGTTAGGTGGACCTGCTTTAATTTTAAACGCACTTAATGTACTTAATGTACCAATAATGTACATAATTAACCATCCCTACATTTCTCTCATTCTTTTTCATTATGTTCGTCAATTTTTATTTACTTTTCAGTAAAGAGATTTTGCACAACTATGATTACATTTTATCTAGTCTGTTTTTCTATTATGCTTAAACGCTCCCAAAAACTATGAAAAACTACAAAAACCCGTTCGCGTACGGACAAATTTTGTAGTTTTTCGAAAACAGAGCGCTGAGTTAACACCAGCATTATGAATCGATCAGCACATTTCATGAATTCGTACTTCATTCAACCATCTCAGGGGTATCCATTACCTGAGTCATACATACCAGCGCTAGACACAGAACGTGGGATACGAATAATTATGATCGATTCATTCTAAGTCATTCTAAGCTTGACCACGAGAGTGAAAGGATCCGAATTGTTGAAATCATTGTATATTAATTAAATAAAGTTTTTTAAAATACCATCTGTGATTTGTAATTTGTAATTGGCGCCCGAGCAGGGACTATATTAAAATTCGTAATAACAAAGTTAAAGTAATTTAAAAAAAGGTAAAATTACACCTTACTTGTTGTGAATAAATAAGTGCATCCAAAGTTGTGAAACCGAACGTAACGACTAGCACCAGTGACCCTATAAAGTGGAAAGTGTTACAAATTTGGCCATAAGTCTAAGGCAACCAATTTGTAAAGTGGACAGAATTTTAATAAAAAAATTACTGAGAAGCTTTAAAACACAGAGCAGTAGTTCTATCCGACCTAAAAACCCGGAAGACAACAATAGAGAATCCTCTATACACATCAAGAGAAGTACGTACATCAGTAGCGGAAAATCCAACAACCCAACAAACAACAATCCAACAAACAATAGTGAAAGAGATTAAAAGAAGATTTTTAAAGTGAGAAATTTTTAAGTGAGACTATATTATACATTTTATCTAATATATTATAAATATATATTAAAGAATACTAAGAACATAACTTAAAACAAAATGGCAATGACTACCGAACAGATAACCGCGTTAGTTACTCGCACAGTCGCTGATTCGACACTTGTCTTACAAAGGCAAATAGCAGATTTGACAGGGCAATTGGCTTTGCTTACGCCTGGTGATGACATAGAAGCTTATGCGGATATAACAATAAATCCTGCTATAGGAGGAGGAGAAGGATTAGAGGTAGCAAAGTGCTTACCACATTTTGATGGAAATAATTACGTTTCTTGGCGTACTGCCTTAGTAAATGCAATGAAGGTATATGAATCGTGTAAGGGTGGAGCTAGGTACTATTCCGTAGTTAACATAGTTAGGAACAAAATCATAGAAAAAGCTAATGACGTATTGACAAGTCACGGGACACCACTTAACATAGACGCAATTATAGGACGATTAGATTTAACATATAGCGACAAAAGACCCATGCATATGTTAGAGACAGAACTTAGTAGTATGCGACAAGATAGGAAACCCATACAGGAATTCTATGACGATGTTACTAAAGTAATGACCCTTATTATTAATAAAACCATAATGACATATGGTCCAAGAACGGCCGAGACCGACTGCCTGACAGACAGAGCAAGACAAAACGCATTGAGAGTCTTTGTAACTGGTTTAAGCCAACCGATCAGTAATATCGTATTTTCACTAAACCCCGGAGATCTTCCGAATGCTCTAGCGAGAGCACAAGAAATAGAGACGAACGAAAAAAGAATTAAGACATTCACTGAAAGACAAATAGTTCCAAGGTCGATGCCACAACAGCCAAACGGTAGAACATATTATGCTCCGCAAAACAATTTTAACAATTACCGTACTCCAGTGAGAATGGATACGACTAGTGGACATTTTCGCCCAAAACCGCAAAATAGTTATAATAATAATAATCATAATTACCAAAACCAATTAAATGTTAGTAACCAAAATCAACGACAGAGATACAATAATGAAATCAGAAATAACAGCAATCCTTTTAAGCGTGATAGACCACTTAGCGACCAAGTTCAAGCTAAAAACCCAAGATTAAACAATCTAAACGAAGGAAATAATTTTTTAGATTAAGGAACGACTTGCCCTTTATTAAACGGACAGATCCAAGGACAGGTCGTGTTTTTAAAATTTTAATAGATACAGGAGCGACACATAGCTATGTCAAGCCAGGAATATTTGAAAACAAACATTTAGAAATAACAACCATGGTTAGAAGTGTACATGGAACAAGCATAATTAAAACATACCAAGAAATAAATATTTTAGGAATAAAAGACATTTTTTACGAACTTAATGAATTGAAGGAATATGATTTGATAATAGGAATGAGAACACTTAAGAAAATAAAAGGAAAAATAAATATACTAGATAGTACATTAGAATATGAAAAAGGCATAATACCTTTACTATTTAATGATGAACTAATAAACAGTTTAACAATCTGCATGAGTACAGAAGAAACTTATATTGAAAGTTTAAAAGAATTATTAAAAAAATATCAAGGTATTTTTACAGATAAACCTAGTTATCTGCCTTATAACACAAATATTGTAGCAACCATAGATACTACAAAAGATGAACCAATATGGACAAAGTCATACCCATATCCTCAAGCGGTTAACGAATTCGTGAATAATGAAGTTTGTGACTTATTAGAAAATAATATCATAACACCTAGTAGATCGGCATATAATGCACCAGTATGGGTGGTTGATAAAAAAGGTTTAAATGAAGATGGATCAAAAAAGTACAGATTAGTTATTGACTACAAAAAGCTTAACGCTTTTACAAAAACTGATAAATATCCAATGTCAGATACTTCCGTTATTCTATTCAACCTAGGAAAATCAAGATTTTTCACGACATTAGATTTACAAAGCGGTTTCCACCAAATCATGATGAAAAAAAGGGACAGAGAAAAAACAGCATTTAGTGTGAACAATGGAAAATACGAGTTCCTTCGTCTACCCTTCGGTTTAAAAAATGCCCCATCAATATTTCAAAGGGCAATGGATGACATCCTTAGACCTTACATTGGCAAATTCTGTCACGTCTATATTGATGATGTCATCATATTTTCTGAATCTGAAGAAAAACATTTGGAACACATCGAAATCGTAATTAAAGCTCTTAGTGAAGCCAACATGAAAATTAACTGTGAAAAAAGTAAATACTTTATGCAAGAAGTTGAATTTTTAGGATATGTTATTTCCTATAATAATATTAGAACAGATCCAAAGAAAGTACAAGCAATAAAAGAATACCCAGAACCGAAAACATTACGACAGCTAAGATCATTTTTAGGCCTAAGCGGTTACTATCGTAAATTCATAAGAAATTACGCCATGATTAGCAAGCCTTTAACTAAATATTTAAGACAACAAGACAGTAATGCAAGAAGCAAATTGGTACAGATAGACTTGGACGAAGAAGGAAAAAGAGCATTTAAAATATTAAAAGATAAATTAGAAGAAAACATTGTTTTAAACCAACCAGATTTTAAAGAGGGATTTGAATTAACAACCGATGCTAGTAACTCAGCCATAGGCGCAGTACTTAGTCAAAATAATAAACCCATTACATTTATCAGTAGAACACTGAGTAAAACAGAGGAAAACTATGCTACGAATGAGAAAGAATTGTTAGCAATAGTTTGGAGTTTGAAAAATCTGAGGAACTACCTCTATGGAACAAGTGGCGTCCACATATATACGGACCACCAACCATTGACATTTGCTATGTCAGATAAAAATCCTAATGCGAAGATGAAACGATGGAAGGCATTTATTGAAGAGTACGCTCCTATAATTACATATAAGCCAGGTAAAGAGAACGTAGTGGCAGATGCACTAAGTAGACAGGAATTAAACCTGATGGATTCCGACATAGCTACAGTACATAGTACTCAAAGCAGTCCAGTCGAACAAATAAAGAGACTTGGAGGAAATGTAAACAGATTTAAGAATCAATTAATATTTCAGATAGGAAACAATAACAGTACAGTTAGCAAACAAACACATAAAGATTATTGGCGACATACTATAATTTATAAAGACGATGATATATTTAGTAAACTCAAGGAAGTCATTAAAAAAGGTTTAAATGCAATACATTCAACCGAAGAGGTATTATTTAAAATAAAAGACAAGCTAATAAACGAATACCCAACGACACAATTTGCTTACATTGCAAATTTAGTAGAAGATATTACAGACAAGAACGATCAAATTACAATACTTAAAAACGAACACGATAGGGCACATCGCGATTCAAGGGAAAATTTTAAACAAATTTCAAGTAGATATTATTGGCCAGAGTGTTATAAACAATTACTGACCTACACAAAAGATTGCTCAGTTTGCAAAGAAAACAAATACGATAGGCATCCAATTAAGTACAAGATTGGAGAGGCTCCAATTCCGAAGGCAGGGGGGGAGCGCATTCACGCTGACATATATTACATAGACAATGACCAATTCTTGACCATTGTAGATTCGTTTTCAAAATATCTCATAGTAAGACATGTTGAAAATAAAATTGATGCAAAGGAAAAACTAATTGAAACAATTCCAATATTCGGTAGAGTTAAAATATTAGTGACTGACAATGAAAAAACATTTTGTACACCATCGGCAGAGTTAGAATTGCAAAGACTAGGTATAAAACATGAAAGGGTACCTCCAAATCACAGCAATACCAACGGTATGATAGAAAGAGTGCATAGCACATTGACTGAACTCATACGCATAACCAAAGCCGACATTCATGCAGAGACAAAAGAAATTATGCCATTTGTTGTTAAGAAATATAATGAATCTATTCATACAGTAACAAAAAATCAACCAATGGACGTATTCCATAATTTTGAAAAATATAATTTCTTGACCGATGTATTAAAGGAAAAACAAGATAGAACTCTTTCCTATTTTAACAAAAACAGAACGGAAATGAAATTTAAGCCTGGACAAAAAGTCCACGAAAAATCAACACGTAGGCAAGGTAAAGTAAAGCCACTATATAAAAAAAGAATTGTTAAAGAAGATAGAGGAAGGATTATAATTGATAGTAAAGACAGATGTATACACAAAGACAATATAAAAAAATAAAAGAATATTTACATTTAAATTTCAGATGAACAAACCACTTTTGTTACTGACTACGGTAGTATTAGCTATAACATGCGGACAATTGATTACTGACTATACTAAGGAAGATTATATATTAATGGAAGATGGAAATGCAGCAATTTATGAAAGAACTGGAGAATTGTTTCATATAATTGATTTAATCACCTACGAAGGTCTAATAGATAAGATTTCAGGAAGGATAGAGAAAGGGTCATCTACAGAACTAAAACAAGACTTAGAAATAGCAGAAAAATTATTAGATCAATTATTAATCAAAAACAGATTTAGAAGGGGTTTAAATGAAATAGGAACCATTTGGAAGTGGATCTCTGGTTCTCCAGACCACGATGACGCAGTGAGAATTACTACAAAAATAGACGAGTTAATAAATTCTAATGATAAACAGTACACGATTAACACACAACTTTTTGATGCCATAAACCGACTTGCAAATGAAGTTAATATTAACGCTAGTTTTGAAGAAAAATTAATAATAAAATATGTTATCATTGAACTAAGAGAAATTATAAATACAATAAATTTAAGTAAAACAAATATATTAAACACAATGATTTTCGATTTGGAAGAAATCAAAGAAGTAATAAGTAATGAAAGAATCACTGTTTCAGTAACAGATTTGCTAGATTCTTCAGAGTTTAAAATAGTGCAGCAAAACAATGTTATTGCAATATACATAAAATATCCTATTGTTAAAGAGATAAACAAACATTTCGTTGTTAGAAGCAATTCTATTAATGGAGGAAAATTAGTTATTTCTAAGGAAATAATTTTATCAAATAACAAATATTGTGAAACTAGTTGTAAGAAAGAATTGAACATGCCATTTTGTAGAATTATACAAGGAAGCAGCTGCCTTACTAATATATTAAATAATCAAAAAAGCAATTGTACTAAAATAAAAGAGAAAAATGTACCAATAGAAGTTATAAACGAAGGCAATATTGTAACAACAGGAAATCATGTAGTAAATGGAAAAGAATATTCAGGAATTCATCTTTTCCAGTTTAATCAAAGTATTGTTATAAATAACAAAACATATGTAAACACAAAGAATAAAATTATTGAACATATAAAAAGAAATGTGCCTTCAGAAATAAAGATATTAAGATACATTGAATCAAAGGATGAAAATTTAAAATTCACAAACATTGATTATATTCAACCATTTATTAGCGATGTAAAAGAAAATCCAATATTATGGGGTATAACTTTAAATATTATCCTAGGTCTAAGTATTTTTATGATGATAAGAACTTTAAAAATCTTCAGAATAAATCAACAAAGAAAAAATAACGAAGCATTGGAATTAGCAACACAACGATGTTTACAAGAAACCAGGAAGGCAATCGATGAGCAATCGGGACAATCGCTGCAGAAGTAAGGGGGGAGTTAACACCAGCATTATGAATCGATCAGCACATTTCATGAATTCGTACTTCATTCAACCATCTCAGGGGTATCCATTACCTGAGTCATACATACCAGCGCTAGACACAGAACGTGGGATACGAATAATTATGATCGATTCATTCTAAGTCATTCTAAGCTTGACCACGAGAGTGAAAGGATCCGAATTGTTGAAATCATTGTATATTAATTAAATAAAGTTTTTTAAAATACCATCTGTGATTTGTAATTTGTAATTCGCTGCGAACAAGGAATTTCTTTGGGCAAATATATAAAAATGGTCCAATCTTTCAAATCACATACATTTTTCAATATTTGGTGCAAAAAGGATGCGAACGTACCTATTGCTTTTTGAAAATTTATCGTAAGAAATGGGAAAAAGGGGAATTTTAAGGTATGTGATGGGGAATTTAACTTAAAGTGACTGGCAACACTGGAACAAGCATTGGATGATACCATTGAATTAAACTCTGAAAGTGAAGATGACGGTATCAGTATTCTTGGAGCTCCAATAAAACATGATGTGACATGTTCACGCTGAGACGGCTTCAAGAAAAAGATTTGCAGTTGAAATCTCAACTTGAAGTAAAACAAAGTTTTATCGGCTATTATTTTTTTTTTGTAAAAGTACTCGTAATTTAAAAAAGTTGTAAATTTAAATGGCAGGACCATCATCTCAATTTATCATTGAATACAAACGTCTAAGTAAACATATTTTTTAATGACTTCTTTTACAAAAAAATATAAAAATCGATCGATATAACGAACGCGCTCGATATAGTGAATGACCTCAGACATTATATCATTCGTTATACTGGACGTCCACTGTATTATGATATTAAAATAAGATCTACAAATATGTATATACTATATAGTATGCAGGTACCTATGTACATACATTCCCCTTGTTGATGCTTATCATATCAAGCTTCTGTCCAATTATTCCAGATTCGATATCTCATCGATTATGAATTCAGAAACTGTTTGCATTGATCGATGACATTTCTATTTATATTTCAATCGAAATTCTGTCTAAATTATCTAATGGAATCCAAGCATACCGTGCTCCGATGGGCAAACTGATAATAATTATTCCCAAATCACTTTTACTGCCTCACAATTACCAACGAGTTCGCCTTACAATTCATATCACATACACACATACACACATATCTCTGACTTTTTAGCCACCCATAGTGTATTATTAACAAATATCGATTATAGATTCCGTTATTTCACTTATATTGTTTTGAAACAAGCATAGTTACATACATGAATGCATTTAATGGAGCATGCTGTTTTAAGAATTGTTTGCCCATGAGTACACACTTGAAGGACTACTTAATCACAGCTAGGGGATCATAAACACAAATTGCATTTACATACATACACATCTACACATGTACGAGTGCATACTCCGCTGATGAAAAGAACATACACTATAGAAACTCAAACCCTTAGGATGAATGTGCCCATAAGCGTCATTGCATAGTTACCTTAAACTAACCCTCGGTCCTGTTCGAGAAGGACTCGTAGTCTTTTATCTTTCCCATTCCATTGCATCTTATACATTCTTAATTGAAGTTTGTTCTTATACGTAAACATATACATGTGTAAGTAGGACTAATAATAATAATGACGTATTCGGTATGAAGGTAGATATAGCGAAAGGATGCCCTCAAGGACTCTTTAGTCAGTGGAATAGAAGTGTTTATTCTTAATAAATCAGTTTTCTAAAGGATAATTAGAATTTTGGTGTATGTGTGTTTTGATAGTTGGTTAAAAAACCAAATGGCGCCCCACCCGCTTATGGTTAATTAAAACGAAGCGCAGCGGTAGCTAAACCACTACCACTACCAACCATCACCATTGACCAATTTACTACCATTTAAAGCTTTTAAAAAACAAAAAAGGGAAAAAATAAATTTCCTTTTGAAAACCCTCCATCTTCCCGTTTGTTAGTTGCCTCTTCCATCCTTTCCGTTGGGTATTTAATCTAGTCATTAATACACACAGCTTATTTGGTTATTGAATTACCATGGGAAACCGCTCTGGCTGCTTATTTTCTTGGGTTTAGCTATTTTTTTCTTCTGTTGTATTTTTTTTTTTTTTATTCTTAGCTTAAAAATAATTCAATTAACTTTTTCCTTCTTTGGGTTTTAATCATAAAGCAAATGAAAAAAAAAAAAAAGCACGTAAAAGTTATTAAAAAGAAGTGGAGTGAGACTTTAGTAGGGGAAAGGAATTGCAACAAGCAAAAAAAGGAAACTTTTAAACGGGGTGTTCATAAGAAATTAAAAAAAAAAACATAACATGCTTAACCAACAGAAATCTGAAATAACAATAATGTTGCTTCTGATTTTGGGGGATTTTCTGCTTTTTAATTAGAAAAAAATTACCAAGTTGAGTGGCGGATCCATGCACTAGGGGTTACGAATCATTTTTTTCAAAAACTATACAACTTATGACTATCGCTATAGTTTTCCTAAATCCCATCTTCTAATCATGATTTTTCTGGTTTTAGTGGTTTCTGTGATAAGGACGTAGGGAACGATATTTTCACTTATAGATACTCTCACTTCGGTCGCAAGCTCCCAGAGCCCTGAAATTGAAATTTGAAAATTCGCACAGCCAAAGCTTTCTATGGCCCAATGATGTGATTTAAATATGGATACAGTGGAACCCGGTTAGTTGGAAAACCCGCTTATATGAAAAATTCATTCTGTCACGGTGTACTTTTTCACAAAAATTATATAAACTACTCTGCTTTATGGAAACCCGCTTAAGTGAAAAACTCAGTTAACTAATCATTGAACATTTATAAATTTTGCACAGAAAAGGCTCCGCTTAAATGGAAAAAATTAAAATGTATAAAGAAGAAAAAAAGTGAATGGCAGGCTTTGAATGCATCCATTAATTTTGTAATTTTTGACGGTGAATCTCTGTCACCTCTCATAATGACAGGTATCAGTACTGACAGCACGTTTTCTGTTTTCTTAGTTTCAAACAATTTTATCTGGTACTCCTTGTCAAGTGGGCACCGTAGCGCAAGTGGTTAGTGCGTCGGACTACGCAAACACCTAAAAAAAAAGTTTTTCACAGTGCCCACCTCTTTCGAATGTCTGACAAGCATCAAAGAGTATCATTTGTTAATGAGCTTCTCAACTCGTCGTTCGGAGTCGGCAAAAAACTGTAGGTCCCTTCCATTCGTGCAAAAATATAACACACATACACACAAATGGTTGCGAGAAGCAGGCCCAGGTTCACCTCGAGCTGTAGCGCCACCTAAGTAAGTAAGTAAGTAAGTACTTCTTGTCAAAACATTTGTTTGCAATTTTACTTATTTTAAAATATATAATGTCTAGGACTAGTTTTGTTTCTTTAACTGATTGTACTTGTTCGTATTTATTGATAAAATATTCTAATAGGTTTGTTCAAATGAAACATTTTTCTGTTACCCGAAGTTCGCTTAAATGGCAAACCCGGTTAGTTGAAATAAAAACGAAGATTTTTCTTCATTTCATTTAAGAGGGTTCGACTGTAAATGATTTGGTTATTTATGGTTAACAAGCTTAAGCCCCACCCCTTCGCCAGGCATTAAAAAAAACGTTTTTTAACTATGTATCTACATCTAAAAAAAAAAACTAAATTGGTTGAAAATTACGGGCGGTAGAGGGAAACATACGCATTTTCCCACATTAGTTTTATATACATATGTACATATATAGAAGAAAAAGATAATGGAATGTCCAACAACTTATGCAAAAATGAAAACAATGCAACCCCGTCGAGTAGGGTATCGAATAAAAGCTAGAGTCCCATACAAAACAGTCAAATTCAAAAAAAAAAAAAGGTGTGTGAAATTTTTTAAAAAAATTTTAAATTTTTTTTTTTTTTTTCAAAAATTGCCTGTCCTACGGTCCCACACCATTTATTCTTACTTACTTTACTTTAGGTGGCGTTACAGCTCGGGGTGAACCTGGACCTGCTTCTGGCAACCATTTGTGTGTATGTGTGTTATATTTTTGCAGGAATGGAAGGGACCTATAGTTTTTCGCCGACTCCGAACGACGAGTTGAGAAACTCATTAACAAATGATACTCTTTGATTGCTTGTCAGACATTCTTAGAAGGTGGCAACGTGAAAAAGCTTTTAGGTTTTGAACCCGGGCTGGGATTGAAGCCGGGCAGCATTGCGTAGTAGTCCAACGCACTTATCACTATTCTTACTAGTATCGCTCAGTTGTGCGAGGAAAATGCACGTATTAATATTTATTATTTAAAAAACAAAATACATACTGCACTGCGCCTCTTCACAAAATTACGCGAATTTGTTGTGTTTAGGGCAGTTAAAAAGGGGGTTGAACTGTTTTGCCATCGCCTATTTATATAATAATTCCTAAAGGTGCTAGTACACCCATTTTTGCTAAATCCTTTGCTCATATTTTATCGATTCCTGACGATTTATTTATATTCAGACCGCTAAGCGTTTTACATACATTTCCATTGATTGCTCTGAGCGTACTTCTATACCTTGATATGTTTTAAGATTGCATTTATGAATAATGGATTGTATTTCCTCTATAAACTGGATGGCTAATCTATCAACGATGTGTTCTATATCTGTGACCGATGAAAAATTCCGCATGATTATTTCATCTAAGTTGTTTATTGTTTCCATTCCCCGTTTAATAAATAATATTTCCTGATAGCACTGTGCAAGAAATCGCATTGTTTTATTTACTGTCATCGCTCGCTATTCAAGTGAAAACATGTTTTTTTTTTTTATTTCCCAAGTTAAAATATAACATCTGTCTTACTGACATCAAGTAACTGGAAATTTAGACCATTGTTTCTAGATACATTTCTAACATGTTTTTTTTTTACATCTTTATGAAATTTGGCAAAAATACAAACAAAATACTAATAATAATAATAATAATATATTGGCAAGTAATTCGTAGTATTTATTTCCTGTTAATTTTTTTTTTTTTCTTTTTTGCTATACATATTATTAAATTATTATTTTTTTTGTTTTCTGTGTGGAAGTGTGGAAGAGATATAAACTGGTCACTCAACTTGCGCGACTTCTTTTGGCGCGGTTTCACCTTTGCGCGAAATGCATTTGCCTACCCAAATTTGATTTGCGCGGCCTCGCTTTGCACAAATTATGACACGTTGTGTTCTGTTTCCCTGAATATTTTCGAATTTTGTTTGTCTTGACAGATTTTTTTACGCTTTCCTACGGCAGTAAGGACAACCTTAGCAACTTCCCGGGAATTGCGCATTGAAAAGTCTAAAGACAACTACAGACGAGAAACTAATCGGCCAACAGGTTGAGGTTAGCAAGCAGTAAAAATTGCAGACTGTTCACACCGGATGCATAAGAACAGAAATGCATCTTTAAACAAAAAACAATTAGTTATGTACATTCTTAACGTTGGGCGCCAATTATAAAAAAAAGCACTAAAGTAAGTTCCCAGTTGCCGCGATTGTGTGAAAGATAAGCCAAAAAATATTAACAAAAAAAAACAGCATGCTGACCACTAAAAATCTGAATCCTCTTATTTTTTGCAAACAGTGAATCTCAACTATGTATTTGGAAATCAACTGCAGCTGCAAGGACGAAATCTCGAATTTTTCATACTCAAATAAAACTTCTAAGCCTGATCTAACACTCCTGTCCAGGAAAAAAAAGTAGATCCCCTGCATCCGTATGGTGATTAAGGATTATGACGAAGGAGATAGAACAAAAATCACATTCAACCTGCAACGCTCCTGCTGCGACAAAAAAATAACACTGATAAAACGAGATATCAGCCAGCACCAACGCAACGATGCAAGGAATAAAATATTATCCTGCAAGAACAATTTTTAATTAAAATAAATCCACTTAGCGTGTAAACCGTCAAAGTTGGACCGCAATGTTATATATGTACATACATACATAAGTATATGTATGTATATACTTGTTTTTTTTTTACCACAAAAAAGGACGAAATAAATATCTGTCAGCTTAAGTCGAAGTGATGGGAAACGATGACTACAGTGGGTAACTACGAATAGTTCTTGTTTCACACATGCACTTACGCTTCTGTGAACATTTAACATCATCAACACATCAGACATCTTCTCTATTGTCACATTTCTCCTGTCCTTTGTCCTTCCATGCTTGAGGAACATTTTGTTTACTTTCACTAAAATTGACCGAATATTGCCAATATTTTTGGTCAAATGATGATGATGATGATGGTGATGATGCTGATGGTTGGTAGCAGACGGTACATTCTGAGGATGAACGGATGCGGGATACTGGAAGAACGATACCTTTACTCATAGACAAACACACACGACGTACACTTGATTGACTGATTGATCGATTGATTGATGATTTTCTAGGTAATTCATGCGTTGCACTTGACTATAACGATGACGATGTCGATGATGGCATAGTTGAAGGGTAAAATATTTTTGTTGACAATAAGTGTTGCATCGTGTGGTTGTGAAGTGTGCGGTGATGGTCCTGGTTTATACTTTTCATGTGGATTTATCTGTTGCTTTCGGTTTGTCCCTTGGACGATAACACATAGCAACAGCGCTCTCAATTGGCAAATGGTAAGTCTGACGAATGATTGAACTTTTCATTAGCACTGGTGTAGAATGGAGGTAAGAACTGGAGCGAAGGGTGTATAGTGAGTTTGAAATCAAAATGTCCAAATTATGATTTAGGAAAGCACTTCGTGTATGGAATCAAGTTGTTGGGCACAAAAGGACATGTTCGTAGAAATATGCAAGCACTTTGCTTTATTTGATTTCCCTCTTGAAAAGACACCGTCGAGCTGGGATTGGTGTACAAGGTTTTTTACTCTGGAACATTTTGACGCGTTTTCCACATGGAATACATACCCTTAAAACGAGGCCTAACTCTTGCGAAAGTTGGTTACTGGCGCACAAAGTGCTCTGTCATACCGATACTCAAAGACTCCCAAGTTGCTTCAATCATAACTACGACAGTCCAGTCTTTTAAGACTAAGAACGAATTTATTAGGTTCGTTCATAAAAATACCCCTGGGGGCTAGTGGCAGGGTAGGGAAGTTTCAACGAGAAGGTTCGTTTTTTAGAGCAACCGGTACAGATATCGGATGTTAGGTAGTAGGTAGGTAGAAGTGGTGGTTTCGATGGAAGAAAAACCCAAATAGCGCGTACAGCGCCGTTTTGATACCTCAGGTAACCCGTTTATTAGAATGTAATGTTGGGATATTTAATTCCACCCTGTGGAATTTAGGAAAAGGGTCAGCTCTCCAATGCTTTTCCCAGATATCTCTTTAAGGTCGTCGTAGAATAGCTTGCCCTTGGAAATTTGCACAGAAAGTGAATAAGCGATTCTTTTTCATTTTCATCTTTGAAGCTACGGCAGAAACTGTTGTGAGTGATCGCTAGTTTGGCTGCATGGTCTCCTATTGGCCAGTATCCTATACTGACTGCCACTACCCTAGCGATGTCTGCGTGTGTTCTTAATAGCAGTTCGTTTCTTTTGGACCTGTTGTAACTTGGCCATAACTTTCTGGATATGGCACATTGTCAGACTGGTCCACCTGAGACCGGCTAATTTTAAGAAGTGTGAAAGTATATAGCCCTTAACCGCACCTGAAGGAATGTGAACGTTTTCCGCTAGTGAGCTGTTAAGGGCTGATCCTCGCCTGGCGATTTCATCGGCCCTCTCGTTTCCCTCAATGGCGCTATGTCCTGGAACCCAGGGAAGAGCGACTCTGGCCTGGTTGTACAGGCGATTGAGTTGTTCCTGGCATCGATCTACTAGTTTCGATGAGGTGATTGCCGAATTTATGGCGTTAATTGCGGCTTGGCTTTCCGTAACAATAGCGATATTAGTTTTGGGTGTTGGGTCGTTTATTAGTTTGCGACAGGCTTCGGGGATCACTAGTACTTCCGTTGTATCAAAGTCTGTCAACACTCTCCCTCGCTTCCATTTATCTCTACTTGGGAAAATTGCGGCGAAGGGTTTCTTGAAGTTAACATTGGGGATAATGTAATCTGTTGGAAACACAACCAAATCGTTGGGTAGTGTATCCAGGATTTTACTGTGACCATACGGCTTAGCAGTCCAGCACTCAGATTTCTTGAGTCTGACTGCACTACCCAGTGTTGTGCTTTTTTATGAAGATCGAGTGGCAGAAGGTGCAAAAGCACAGAGAGAGCATCAGTTGGGCATGACCTAATTGCACCAGGGATGCCTATGCTTGCCGTTCTTTGGACTCTTCTGATTCCGTTGATATTTTACTTTTTGCTTAGGGCGGGCCATCACACTACAGATCCGTAGGTGAGAATTGGACGTACAACGGCTGTATACATCCATAGTGTCATCTTAGGCTCCAGTCTCCACTTTTTTCCGAATGTTTTGTTGCAGGCATAAAGGGCTATGCATGCTTTCTTGACCCGTAGTTAGGGACGTTTCGATACAAGTGAATATGAGTATATACTTTATACTTTTCTTTCGATCCAAGAACTTTTTGTACTCGATACTTTGATTTGAGTAGTTACTTGGTATAGGAGCCAGATTCCAAGTATACATATTTTCATTTAAAAGGGACAGGTACACTTGAATTCCGTTATATGTGTGTACAATTTTTAAGTTGTTATAAACTTATCTTTCCAACATACATACTCAAAGCATATAAAAAACAAGGCAACAAAGAAAAAAGAAAAGGACACCAAATGCCTTCATTACGTCAGTGCAAACGTTTGCCTACTCTTTTGCCGTTTCATCTGTAATTTCATTGCAACAAAAGCTTCTAGTTCTATGTATCCACCACCACCAAGCTTTCCATAATCCATAATAAAGGTAAAATATAAGTACTAACAATTGATTCGATACGAGTACATACTCGATACTTGTATACAAGTAAATGAGTAGTTTCGATACTTTGATTCGATACGAGTAACGAGTAAGAGTATCGATACCATGGCGGTATCGGAACGTCCCTACCCGTAGTTCAATATTCTTCTTCCAGCTAAGTTTAGAGTCAATGGCAATGCCCAAATAATTAGCACTGGAGGATAGTGAAAGTGTTTGGCCGTTTAGTTTGGGGAGATCCAAACTTCGTACTTTGGTTTTTGTGGTAAAAAGTATAATTTCAGTTTTGCTTGAATTAACACCAAGGCCACAGCTCGCCGCCCAGGAGCTAACTTTATCCAAAGCATTCTCTATTTCGCTTATCACAGAGACGAACTTTCATCATACCAAAGTTACCACGTCATCCGCGTACGCTACCGCCTTGACCTCTTCGTCGTCCAGACGCACTATAAGATTTTGTTCATGACCATTAACCATAGTAGAAGCGAAATAACACCACCCTGAGGCGTTCCTCTGCTTACAAATTTGGTTAGGTTACTGTTTCCTAGGGATGCCTGACATGGGCCAATAAACCCCTCTACGCCTAGATCAACTAGAGATTGTTGAATTGATTCCGTATGTATGTACATTGTTAAAAGCTCATTTTATTCAAATGATGACGTACAAATAGAATAGCAAAGCCTTTACTGGTTTCTTGAGGCTCTCCCAACGACAAAAAAAAACGTATGTTCTTCTTAATCATTGCAGATTTCCATTACATCAGACATTGCTCCTCCCATAAATTCGAAAACACAAGCAGTGTCAGAGACAAGCACGCTTGTCAAGCCAAGCGAAGCAAGTACTCACTAAGAATTTATGAGCGTAACGTATTTTGAAACAAAATTTTAATTTTCTCGACATTTGCCATCTGGAACGATGGCTGCTATTCCCCAACTGACATTTGACTTACATTCAAAAACCTGTAAAAACAGCCCGGTGCAACCATAACTCAACACCTCACCTCAGCCGCCAAAATGTAAAGGTGGAGCGGAGCGGACAATTGAAACATAATTTCATTCTTTTCTTTTTTCTTGTGTCTGCCAAGACAGAGCACCCAGTCTCAGGACGATGTGTGGATACCAGAAGCCTCAAAAAAAAAAAAAAACTGTATTTTGTGAGGTGCGAACGATGCCAAGAGGCATATGAGTATACAAGTTTGGTTGGAATTCACTTTGAGACTCTATCACCGAGCGATAAATTGCGTCAGAGTATCAGTATCATCGCCACGCGACGACGACGCTGCCTTAGACACCCAATTGAAAATGGAACAAAAGAGAGTTCACCGAAAGCGCCAGATGAAGATGAAACCAAATAACATGGGGGAAAGAAGAAAAATAATATTCTATAAAGCAGCTACCACTGTTCGCCTGCGCCTCTGCCCCACACACACCACTTTGCTATATTGAAACATAAATTTTTAATAATAGCATCAGGCCAAGAGAACCACCCATCCCTTGACAAATATAAAAAAAAGAGAAAACCATTGAAACCGCGAAAAGGGAGAAAAACCTTAGAAGCAAACAAAAAAAAAACAACCCCCTACCCACCACCCTCGGAGACGAGATATTAAATTTTATTTATCGTTTAAATAAAAGATAATTTTTCGGTCTTCTTGTTTTGTTAGTTCTTATGTTCGGTTTGGTTCGGGTCCTGCCAGAGATGATGCGGCACTGTCAGGTGATATCAGTTTATGTTGATGCTTTCCCCTGGGACTAGTTTACCGTGCTGCTGGTGTACTGGTGCGGAATGGTTTCGTCTTCACTTGGGATTTTTTGGTTAATGGCCGGGGCCTAGGAGAAGACTCCTTGGACCGTCGGGTTCTTCACTTTGATCATAATGGCTGATGAATGTTAATGGACGCTATATCGTTTGGGCGCAACCCAGAAAACAAAGAATGGCTCTTTATACTCCCATTTTTTTTTTATTTAGTTTAAGGAGATTTTAAAAAGGGGAAAACGTAAGAAAAAAAGGTGCGAATGGAATTTTGCAAAAAATAGGGGTGAACCGTTTTTGATATACATTGATGGAGAAGGGTTGAAAGAGTAGATATTATTTGCAGTCATCAGATATGGGTCGGTTCATTCTCTAGGGAATCGAAAGTAGGATAATTTTTGTTAGATCAAAAGGTAGATAGCACGAACCTGAAGATGGCGCGACTGAGAAAGATAGTGAGATGTTCAAACCTACACCTTTAAGATTCTTATTATTTTGAAAAAGCTATCTTTCCGACTTTTGAAGGTATATTGATTTGCCGTCTTGCAATATGTGGCAACGGTAGTCCTAAGCATTTTTTTCGAGTATATTGTACATATGATGTGTGGACAAAATGGATTGTAGTGTTTCTCCCGTTTATTACCTTCGTGCTAACGAGGAGTTGGAACCTCGTCAATGCAATAATTTGGCCTTCATTTCTTTCTTGAGGTGGCGTTACAGTTCGGGGTGAACTAGGGCTTACCTCTCGCAACCATTTGCGTGTTCTATTTTTGCACGAATGGAGGGGACCTACAGTATTTGCCGACGCCGAGTTGAATTGGCATGCGTAGTAGTTCAAAGCACTAACCAAACAACTACATTGCTCACAACAAATTGACTATCAAGATGGAGTTCCAGTGAATATTTTGTTGATATTGAGTTTGCTACCGTTGTAGCTATGCAAGGAGGAAAACTATACCGCCCTGTTCGGCATTCCACTTTTAGTGAATTCAACCACCAAAAGTTAAGTTCGATGTTCTGTATTTCGAACGAATTTATGAATTGTGGATTGTATGTTCGAAAGTGAATATTTTAGTGTTCTGCATTCCACTCAAAATGACAGTAGTCATTCCGTGGTTTTTAATGAATTGAGTTCACTTGCGTTTCTTGACATGAATTGAATTCACAGGCCGTTGTAAAGTGAATTATTTAAATAATTTGATGATCAGAATCATTTTGAAAAATATGATTAAAAAATAAGACTTTATTAGTGATAAGAGTATTAAGATACATAATTGATTTGTTTTATGGGGAAAAACAGAGGCAAGAGAGTGAGGTGAGTGTAGGTTTGTACTATCCAAGCAATCTATAAATCTATAATCTATAAACTTATTTTTCAAAAAAGAACATCGTTCTTCGTCCATTTATGAGTACAGTGCAGTTTAGTCCACTTTGAACAGAACTTGTATTGAAAAACGTTTAACATCTCGCCGAGAACTTTGCTGACTGTGGATCTACAAAAGCCAAAATCAAAATCCTTTCCCACTGACCTTTGATAACATCCTTCAACCTCGCGGTTTTCATATAAAACAAAATAGAATCCATTTTTAATAAAATATTTAGTTTTCTAAATTATTAATTAACTTTCACAAAACAAAAACAAGGAACAGAAAATCTTAAATAAATTTGAAATGATCCTTCAGCTAATTTTGACATTTCACAGAAATGAATTCGATGTGGATTCCAAAAATTCGAATTCACTAGGAATGCGGAACACTGGATTATATTTCGAGTGAATTTTAAATTCGATTTCAATCCACTTTCACTTGAAATGCAGAACAAGGGCGGATAGTAACTCATTATATGCAGTTTATACTGTGACAAATGAATGGAATTTTTATGGAAGTACCCAAAAGATTTTCTAGATCAGACCTGGATAAAAAGTCGGTCGCATTCCAACTGTATGTCCGACAAACATACACCAAATGAGCCAAATAAATAATTTAGAAATGGAATCAAATTTTGTAAAGGAGAGCCACTTACCGTTTACTCGTATTTTTTGAATTCTAAAAAGAAAAGAGAATTGTAAAATTAGATTTTTTTAACGAACAATAAGAAAAATGTTACAAATCAAAAATAAAGAAACTTATTATGTATATTGTACAATAGTAAGATGCAACGAAAAAGTCCACTCAGACTGTTTTCGAGAAAAACCAAAATATAAATTTAATAAATACATTTTTCAACATTTTTTTAATTAAAATTAATATCAATTTAAATCAGTTTTTAATACATGATAAATAAATAAAACCCAAAACAATGATTTAAGTTTTGTATTCCTCCATTCCGCGTTATGGAGAGATACAGCCTAAGGCTCAAGCGCACGCTGCTAGCGAATCGATCGGGATTATCGTTCTTGCATTAAGTATAAGAAATTTGTCAATGCAGTGAAACCCGGTTAAGAGCCACCTCCTTAAGTGCAAAAAACCGTATAGCATCCTCGGTTTTTTTAGAACCCTAAGATTATAAAGTAATATTCTTGTTAACATCCCCTTTTAAGTGAATACATATCGCTTAACCACATATCCCGCATAAGTACTCATTGTTTCCCTTTCTTTCGTCATGATTTACATAAAATACTCCCCTTTTAAATAACCTTTTTAATAAAGCACTAGAACCGAAACCAAACAAAAGGTAATAAACTTAATCTAGTACATAATGTGGTGAGTTCTAGTACTCTAGTAAGATTTTGACTATTTTTCTTGGCTGTCACTTTTGGATTTTCAACTGCAATTAAGTCGGGATCCGGTATCTCTGATTTTTGCGTATTAAACGAATGAAGGTCCGAGCGGCCTTAAATTATATTATAGCCCTTATAGTCCACTTCAGCTTAATTCAAGAACGGAGCCTGAACTGAAGAAATACTCGTATGTACGCCACACTGCAAAAATTTGAAAATGAAAGCATTTTTATTTCCATTGTACTTATGTACGTGCAGTCACGTTAAACAGACTTGACCTCAGCTAAATCAATAGAAAATTACAGCTTGCTAAAAATCCGCTAATTGGGATATTGACAGGTCATTGTGCAATAGGTAGACACGCCAACAGATTACGAATCGTCGCTAATGTCTTCTGTCCTCATACTCGAACATTCCCTTGAGGGTACAGCCAAAGGTTCTAGATCCAAGGGTTCTAGTCTGTCATTGTTTAGTCAGTCAGTCGGGGCATTGTCTTTATATAGGAGAATAGAGTTAAAGTGAGAATCTAATTAAATTCGATGTTGTGGCGGCAGTAAGAACTTTTGCAACTAATTGTTCCTCCAAGTTTGCCTCTTCGAAAAGTAGGAAGGATTTTTTAATTCTTCTTCTCAAAAGAAGGGACTAAAAAGACCCCCGTTTCAACATTTTAACTTTGCCAATTGCCTGATTGTAGCCAACCAATGATTCTGTCACAAAAGTTGTTTGCTTCCTATAAAGATAAGTATGAGAAAATCTGTCTGACTCAGGTTTACCGACCTAGATAAGCACCAAGAAAGCCTCTTTTTGACGACCTGTCTGTGGTAAAGAACTTTGTCTACCTCGGCTCTGCTATGTCATCAAAAAATTACATCTCATCAGAAATCAAACGAAGGATTACTCTGGCCAATCGCTGTTTCTTTGGGCAATTGAGTAGTAAATCGACTAAGGAGACTATATGTACATACATAGATATATAAAACCCTTATCATCCCAGTCTTGTTATATAAACTTTGTCGAAAGCCAATGAAGATATCTTTGGTCGCTTCGAGAGAAAAAATCATTCGTAAGATATTCCGTCACGTTTGCGTTGACGGATTTTAAAGGAGAGATTCAATAACGAACTATGTGAGCTGTACAACGACATCAACCTGGTAAAAAAAAAAAACTGCGCATTGGACGCTAAAGATGGCTAGGACATGTAAAGCGAATGGACATCAACGCTCCGGCCCGCAGAGTATTCGATTCTAATCGGATGGCCAGCGCAGCAGAGGACAACCTCGGCTAAGGTGGTGCGCACAAGGAAAAGGACCTCAACCAACTTGCAGTGCGTAACTGGAGGCTAAAGATCGGGCTAACTGAGAGGGATTGTTGGTTGAGGCCATGGTCCACCCCGGACTATAGCGCCACCTAAGTAAGTAAGCAAGTAAGTATTGACAAAATAGAGTAGAGTCCATCTCGTACTTAAACCACCTTGGCCGTCAATCTATTGATTGGCTCTGAAGAGTTGATCTCGAGGCTATTTGAAGGACCTCTGCAAAGCTTCTCTTATTAGCTGAACGTAAACTCTCATTTTCTCTTCAAGTTAGGACTCATCTGTCCATAAGACCATTAGAAAGAATTTTTTGTCATTTTCCGGCACAGTTAGAAAATCGCGTGATTGTGGGAACAAATAGTTTGTCCGGGAACTTATGGACGACAGTATGTAAGCCTACAAAAAAGATTGAATGTATCCAGTCTTGAACTCCACAGGATAGAAACAAACAACGATAGGTCCAATAACCGGGTCACATGAGTAGTGAACTCTATACAACGCATCTCTTCGTTTCAGAAATGTTACTTTCCCAACCTATGGACTTAAGCGTGGAACAAGCACTTACAAATCTATTGCGCATAAAATAACGTTTTCACTCCAACCGCTATGTCAACCTCAATTAGCCCCAAATTCCGTAAAATTTAATTGCTTTGCTAAATTTTTTGCAAAACTGCCAATAAATCTCTTCAATCATTTATTGGCCTTAATTCTGCCACAGAATAACCACAATTAACCCAGTCACTTTCACTTGACAGCTTTCGTCTTTGTCCCTTGTAATCCCCCAACCCCCCCCCCCTTGTCATACCAGGGAGTCGCATTGAATACAAATCACTTGGCTATTTGTGCAAATACCACCGTTAATCTTATTAAATCTCAATTACACTTTCCAGCTCAGTCTTTGTGTGGCCCTTTTACTCGTACCACCTTGTCCTTGCAATGAGAAAAATGAACTTCAATCAATCGTCATTATTAAATACTAATAGACATCCGTTCTTTTTAGTCCTTTTTGTTGCCCAACACACAGATAGTCATAGTATGAGTGCCATATTTCTTTTTCGTTCTTTTGCCGAGTAACATCTGCAAAGGAATATGCGTATTTTCCTATTGAATTTCCATTTTTTTTTTTCGTCCGACCCTTATTCAATGTATTTGTCTTCTTTTAAAGCGAGTGAGAGAGCGAAATAGGAATAATGAAATAGAAGAAAATTTATCAAAACGAAAACAATATCAATGCAGCATAATTTTCTTGTTCGTCGCCTTTGCCAACACTATCCCGCGCACAGTCGATTCGGAAGCTTTGTCATATACAGCGGCGGTTCGCATAAACTATCGAAGCATCCTCCACATCCACACGGAGCGTACTGTCACCCACATTCACATTATTGCGCTAGCACCTCACTATATAGACTACCGATGCGATGCGATGGGGTGAAGCGGCGGACGGGTAGGCGAACTGCGAATAATTTCAATCTCTACACCGAACTACCGTGCGAACTGAAAAATGCTATGCTGCTTTTGGGTGGGGGTGGGGGTGGGGTTGAGGGTGGATGGATTGGAATGATGTTGCAATGGCGTTGGCTAGAATGTCGCATGGAGTTTGAAGTAAATCTTGGCAAAAAGGATTACTTGTTCGGGATTAATAAAAGGATTACTAGATGGAAAATGCCATCTGTGTCGCAACAGTAGCAGCACTTTGGATATATATGAGTAAAAACGCAAACAAACATTTATTGGAGAGAAGCTGCTGGAAATACTAGCAGCGCGGCAGCAAGAGTGACATCGAAAGCTGCAGGGTAGTCCTGCGGCTATATTTGTCAGTTTGTCGCACCGAGTGCACAGTGATGACTTTCAGTGGTCGCAAATTGATTTTGAAACGAATTTAATGCAAGGATTTAGATAGAATGTAGCGATTTTACGAGGAAACTTTGGGTTGTTGAAAAAAGAGGTTGCTTCCAAAATGTTACCTTGGTAGCTTCATGGGTATCAAAATCTTTCATTGAAAAAAATCAGAAAGGCATTTCGATCTTGAATTCAGAAACTGGTCCTTTTTTTTCCTCTTTCGCTGGACCACCAGCCCTTACCATATCAGCAAGAAAAGTCTGCCACCTGACCAGAGTACATTATATGAAGTGCCTTCCACATTGGAGTCAAGCCAAGACTGACGTGGATTTCTTACAGGCGGTGGACACCATTTATTTAGTGTGCCTACATCCTGGTGAGTTATGGCACCTGCGAATATGTTTACTGTGACCTAAACGTGACTGGAAGCCCTGATCGAAGACGATGCCTAGGTGGGTCCCTTTCTGTAACTTGTCATTATCACACTTATGTTATCTAAGCTCTCATTTTCCGTGTTGTGTCCTGGAATTTAAATGGGACTCAATGAGTTCAGCCTTCCGAAGAGATTAAAGAGTTCAAAAACGTCTTACTTCTTCTAGAACGCAGCCATTAGGTAAGCACTGTACACATTTTCATTTGCCATTGGGTTAGGTTGCGAAGTTCCTTATGACTGCTCACTTGAACTTGGTCCATTGTGTTCACTTTCTGTTACACTGGACAGGACAGTCACAAAAACGCACAACTTCTTCTTCTCTACATTTAAACGACGAGGTTATGATCAGAATTATAGGGATCACAACCCTCCCACTTCGCTGCATTCCTACTGGTCCGCCTGTTGGGTTCGCCGGTTCGACCTCAAAAAATATCTGCAGGTCTCCCGATTTTGAATAACTTCATCATTGAGGCCAATCAAATGCTGGTGTTTCTGTATTTGTGTGATTCAGGAGTTTGTAGGCCTGCTTCTTTTACGCGATTGTAAGAGAACGTTGATTGCCATTGCCTTTTTGACGGGGTTCGCAGGATCCCTCCTTTGAACATGACAATACCAACTGAGGCGGTCGTGCTCCAGTTTCTTCGAGATGGGTTCCTTGACGTGAAAGCTTCCTCGAATTTTGGAACTTCTTATTCGATCAAGCTTTGTTACTCCTGCTGTCAATTTGCACTCATACTTTTTGTACATTGTCCAGCATTGTGAACCGTATGTGAGCGCCGGATGCACAACTGCGGTGAGCCTTCCTTTCAGCTTAGCGGCCATTTTTCGGTCACAGAAGACGGCAGAGTTCTCCTGCCACTTCGTCCACCATACGCTTACACGATGATTGATGTCGTCATCAACGGTTACTTCGCTGTTGATCATTGATCCCAGATATTTGAACTTTTCACACTTGGAAACAACCACTCCATTCAAATAAAATGTCTGGAATGGGTTGGCTTGGGTCAGAGAATGGGCAGTACAGATACGGTGTCTTTTTTTGGCTAATACGTTACCCATTCCTCTCCAAAACATCTACCCAAACATCAAGTGCTCATTGTAGGGAAGTCTGATCATCACTTATGATGGCTCCATCGGCAGCAAAGAATAACTGATGCACTTTAGGGTCCGTCCCTTTTACTTCTACTCAGCACAGTCTAACCCTGTGGTGCCTTATAGAATTTATTGCATTCTGACAATAAATAAATGAAAACAAAAAACATAATTTGCAAACACAAAAATTTTATGAGAGAGTCAAGCTTTGTCGGGAGGGCAATAAATCAACGTCTTGACGATACCTCAGAGACAGATGATTTTTAGAGCCTCGAAGCATCCTTAGGATAACTAAGTGGCCAGTTTAGTACTGATCGCGCAGCACAATAGACCTAGAACATATCCCATCGTAGCCAGAATGATGAATCAGTCGTTTAAATTTGATTTATTGACCACAAATTTGACCGCCTTCATCAGGGGTATACGAGTACATATTCATTTTTGTACACAATAAATTTCGTAAGCCTCTTCTATCTAATTGTCAAAACACCACTGATAAATCATAATATGAAAAAATTAAGGTCTGTTCACATGGGATAATGACTTTTGTGCCACCTTGTAAAAACCGCAAGCATACACCCTACCAACCATCACTAATCTAGGAGGCTAAAAATAACCCCATTTCTTCGAACTCAAGTCGTTACTCATGAGTTGATTTTTTTTTACGACCAACAGTACATTCATATGCCTACATGTGCTCGTACATTAGGCACCCTACCACTACGAATACGACAAAAAAAAATAAAAAATAAGCCACACTTGTGCCATGGGGTCCCAGTGTTGTTTTCTATTCCCTAACACATACCCATTTTCAGCATATGTCCTGCCGCTATAGCATATGAAAATGTCTACACATATATACAAATATATCTATATATTTACATATATGTATTTGGTTTGGCATTAGCTTTTTTTTGCAAATAAATCATTTCCCTTAACCGTTATTTCGCTCTCGCTTTCTACCACACCGTCCGGTCGATTGGTATATCCTTTTTTTTCTGCATGGGAAAAAGGAGAAATATTTTTCATGAAATATATTTTTATGCGCAAATTAAGTCCGATAATATTGAGAGTAATATATTTTATGAACAAGCCCGTTTACTGGTTTCTTTTTCTTTGTTCCCTTTTCAGCGCTCACCCTCTGTACTCATGTACATAGTCCTTTCTCGTCCACGGATCAAACTGTTTTGACTGTGAATGTTCGTCAGATGGTTTCATTGCTGTCATCCAACTGAGAGAGAGACTGCAGCAGACGTTTATTGGTCATCCGATTTGTTTTTTCTTCGTCCTTCGATCCTACAATATTAAAGGACCTCTCCTTGAATATGATTACAGGACATCAAAAATACTTTCAATGTGTATGTGTGTGTAACTGCGTTGTTTGTGTGGATGAAGTCTCAAAGTTTTCCTTCAAATTGGCATGAATAAAACCCGTCGAAGGAAGAAGACCTTGGGCCAGAAAAAAAGGACTCTCCGGAGATGGATAAGGGTTTGGGTGTATAGAAGCAAATTACTTACTAGAAGTAGAACCGCCGGGTGGTGGTAATGTGTGCCAGGAATGACTTCATATTTACTCCTATTTGTTTTATTCATTCGAAGGCGAATTATTGTATTTCCAGAGGGAGGGAGTTTAACGTTAAGTCAATTATACGCATTCTTGCTGGTTGTCAGGTTGTTCCCAGATGAGTTTGTTTCGTTCTTCGGAATTTCGGCAACTGAATTCATTTAGGGAGTATTTGGAATTTTTAAGGATTATGTTATACTTAAAGAGAATTTCTGCGAATCAAATTATTCTGCTGTGGGTAGCCGCAGTCGTTTGGTTGTGTACGAAGACAAAAAATAAGCAAGAGCCATCGGGATCATGGACTCACTTTTATACCGTTCACAAACAATAAGGTCAAACTTGGTGGGTGCCTGGTCACAGAGGCATTGAAGGAAATGAGATTGCGGATGAGCTGGCCCGTTCAGGCTCTACTGCTCAATTCACAGGTCCACAACCCTTTTGTGGCATAAACTGGGCAACAATCTCAGCCTTAGTTAACAATTGGGAACACAATCACCGACTCTCTCATTGAAGAAATGTCCCTGGGCTTAGACAAGCCAAATTGTTGATTAAGCCTTATACCCATCACAGGGAACTTCTTAACCACAATAAGAAGGACATTAGGTATCTAACAAAATTCCTCTTTGGTCATTGTCAATTTCGATACCACCTGAACAAGTTAGGCCTGTCTAGCAAGACCGATTGTCGACGCTGTTTGGAAGAGGTCGAAACAGCCGAACAGAACACGTCCTTTGTGATTGCCCGGCACTTTTCGGGGTCAGACGACGTACCCTACACAAAGAACTGCTTAGACCTTATGAATTAAAAAATGCGTCAACCAAGGACTTACTCGTCTTTATTAGAAAGGTGGTTTGCCTCTTGGACTTATTAGTATCCTATGATACAATGATACAATAGGTCGCAGTATCAGCCTTGGGGCAGGATCCAGATAACAAAAAAAATAAATATTGGTCTACCTGAGGGTTCTCTGCTCTCTCCGGCATTGTTTCACATATACTTAACAGATATTCTCGGAATTCTATCTTTTGCTATTCAGATAGCGTCAGCCTCAAGGACTAAATGACAAGGCCCTCTAATTTTTTTTAATCGAAGTCCAATGCAACTGTTCACGTAGAATTAGAATTATTATTGCAACAGCAACTCGTCCAGTGTGATCCCACTCTTAAGGTGCAAATTGCTATTAAATGGCGATCACACTGGTGGAAGTTGGCTGCCCTGTTTTTTGCCATGGCATTCCGCCATAGAAATCCATGGCGCCGCTATTTTTCTTCCTCTTCAATCTTTGTACATCAACTTGGTCTAATCTGCTGACCAAGTCAAATAAATTATACAAACTTAGAATACTTGTGGTGTGTTTTTATTTAATATCTTTTCTTCTTTTGTATCTAGTTAGTGCTCCTCCGCTCATTTTGCCAGGGGCTCCATCAGGCCCCAATCATTGGTCCATCAGAGCCGGATTACGTCCGCCAGCCAATGAAACATAGGTCCTTCGAGCCGGATTACGTCCGCCAGTCAAACAGCATCCAAAACCTAATTTTTGAAGCTGTTGTTTGGTGCTGTTCTTTTTTTTTTAAGAATCAGGAGAAGATTGAGGGTGATGAAATGTTTCTAGTTTAGATTTCGATTTCTCTTTCAGGACGAAGTTACTTTACAAACCACCACCCACTTACATTTAACGTTTAGTAAAAATCTAAATGCAAATCTATGCAGCAACTATTAAGATGCTGAATAACAGAAAAACAGCGAACACGCAGCTCTTAACAATCCTTACGGAGTTACATTGAGACTCACAAGCTTAGAAGTTCCTTCACACTGACTAGAGTTATCCTTTCCGACAGAAACTTTCCTATTTTAAGCAAACGGACAAATACAACTAGCAGTACAAAGTCTCCCAAAAGGAAACTCACAAGAGACCTTCGCCAACTCTGTTCGCTGTTTCCTTTTATTTCCCCCTTTTAATGGAAAAATTGAAATATAAAATATTTATTTTGCACGCTCAAGTATTTCTCGTAGTCTTTTCATATCCAGTGTCCCTATTATCGGGGAAAAAAAATATGTCCATCCCACACACACTTGTAAATGAAAAATATGTGGACATTCGCCGAGTGCAGTACCCGTTGCAATTTTTGTCCTCATATTTTCGCATTGGTTGAAGTCAATTTGACAGGTAAAGGATTTGACAAGACATGTGGGGAGGCAAGGACCAACATACCACAAGACACAACGCATAAAGAGAGTTCACCGAAAACAAAAAAGAAAGGAATGATTGGATTACAAGGGCGTTTCATCATAAATCAGCGAAGGAAAGAGGAAAAGGAAATTAAAACCTGGACCTACATAAAAATGAATGGAAAAAAACCATTCACCCTAACGGCGCAAGGCGCAACCCACATAATTGGGTTATGTGAGAAAAAAAAAACCTTGACTCCCGAGAACATACAGGAAAAGGACGTTGGTCAACAGGAATACACGACCGCCTGTTAACTTTCAGATGAGTTAAATCAGAACACACACACACACACACTTGGTCCATGGGAATTGCATGAAAAACTGCAGGTGGTAGATTATGTGCACACACGAGCACAAAAAAAGGACATTCTACACTGAAGGATACAAAGTATGTATCTGCCAAAAAGATTGTGGCCTGGGAGTAGCTTTCGTATCTCTCCTCCAACTCTGTTCGCCCTCAAGGGACGCAGAACACCATACAGCTCTCGAGTTGGTTCCTCTAAAGTTTTAAAATAATAAATAGAAAACCGTACAAGGTACCAGGTACACCCTGGGGGAGTAGTAGATTCTCTTTGTCAAACAGCACATTGCGTTGGCATACAAGTATGGTGATAGTTCTCTGTGCTACGCTGATGTCCTACTTAACTGCAAGACAAAAGTGTACCTACGAGTACGTACGTATCTCTCGGAAAAGAAAAATTATTACATCTTCCTGCCCCCACTCTATGGCATGGCCAGCTTCCTTGAGAGTGGAAGACAAGAGGAGTTACCTCATTCATTCATATTTCATAAGTGACTAAAAGCCACAGAATGTAGGAAACAAAAAATATCGGTTTTATGCTAATTAACTGGCGTTTTGAAGATTTTTTTTTCGCATTCTCATTCCGAAGAAGGACGAAAAAAAAAAGGAATACAAGGAGGCGCTGGAATGAAAAGTGTGCGTTATTAATGTTTAAAGGTAGGCAAACCTATTTAACCAACTTAGTTTGCGTGCTTCAAGTGAAGCCTTGCGGTATGCAAAATTGTAAAGCCAAAGGATTTGGTTGTTTTTTTTCCCGTTTTTGAAATTTGAACTTTTAAATGTGTTTTAAGATAAATTTTTGGCTTTTGTCTTTTGTTTTGTATAAATTACGGTGAATAAGCAATGAAAAGCAGGAGTGGCGAAATTGTAATTTGTTTATTTTATTTTTTGAGAAAATTTTGATAGCCTTGAGAGTCACAGACGGAACACAATACTGTAAAATTTAACCTATGAAAATGAAAACGTCCGGCAAAAGCCTGCTAGACTTTCAACAAACTTCTTTAAATTGCCCTTGCTTTCCCCAAAGCAAAAAGGGTTATTAAAGACCAAAACATAGCAGAACCTTTTAAGGTAGCTTAACATTTTATTATTTTTCTGCTTCCTCTCAAATTCTTTGTCAGAGTTTTAAGGACTGCCATTCTTCGAAAAATGTAAGGGGGACAATCCCTTTAGAACGCTTCAAAATAACTCATTTTTTAATAGTGTAAAATAATTGAATCATTTTGAAGTTGTTAACAACATTTTATTCGAACTATGAAAATATAAATTTTTTTTTTCACAAAATGGCAGCTCAATTTCTCTTGACGCGAGGTCCAAAAGTGCTGCATTTGTCAGTCTTTCTCTATTTATATATTTACCAAAAAAAAAGAATTACTTTCTATTTATGACACATGCATGGAAAGGATAAACCTATAAATCATAAAAAAGTATAAAATTAAAAATGAGGTACGCTCTTTAATAAAATGTTCAAATTATATACTGTGTTTTTTGAAAGTATTCATTCTCAAAAAGTAGTTTATTTAAACGAAATCTTTAAGACTTTAGGTTTATCTTTCCGGTAATGATATAGAGAAAAACCTCACAAAATTTCAAATCGATCAATAACTTTTTGAGTTACAGCACGAGCAGTTTTTGAAAATACGGATTCGAGATAATCGGGTTTAAAGTTTCACTTTACCATATATGCAGTATTATACTACAGCGCTGGCAAGTAATTAGCACACCCCAATGAAAATTCAAACTTATGTTTTTTTCTGCAATTTCTTTTACTTATAAGCGAACAAATGCTTAAGAGTTTTATACGTACATCAATGACAAAACTTAATCGAGAAAAAAATATATCGTTTTGCAATACGATTCCGTGCTATATAAGATTTACCTTGAGTGTTTGTGTTTTACAGTGGCATTTTAATTAGCACACCCAAGCATTCAAGTAAGTTTTTACTGAAAAAATTCCAATTCTGTGATCAGAGCTATTTTTTTTCGAATCTCCCTTAGTTGTTCATTGTTTTTTTAAGATTTGAGAATAAATATGGGTAAAAAAAAGAGTTCAATGAAGGCAGAAAGAAGTCAGATTCCGAATTTGCACCAAAAATAGCAGAACATATCCAAATTGCAAGATTAATCGGATTTTCACCAAAAAAAAGTACAGAATGCACTTAAGCATTACCTTTAACGTGGGGTTTTTGCAAATCAGAAACAATCCTGGTCAAAAAATGCCTAAAAACATGAGAATAGTCCGATAGTCATACATACCCTTAGGCACCCCTTCGCCACTTCAATGGAAATAAGAGCTCAAATGCACCAAAATTGCTGTGTGGTATGAAGGTGGCAGCGTGATGTTATGGTGCTGCTTTACCGCGAATACTGTTGGGCCAATAGTCCAAGTTAAACGAAAAATGGATGGGCTTATGTACCAGAGCATATTGGCTAACAATTTGGTACATTTCTATGATGATTTTCCACTTGCAACACATCGGCAAATTGTGTTTCAGAAAGTCAATGTCCCATGCCATACGTCCCTCACAGTTAAGGAGTGGTTTGATGCAAACGATATTACCGTTCTGACTTGGCCCCACAAAGCCCGGATATCAATCCAATAGAAAATGTATGGGTCATGTTCAAACGACATGTAATGGCATTAAAACCAACCACGGCAAACGCGTTATGGACCACTTTTCGGGAAGAATCGTACAAAATTCCTCCTGAAGTCTGTGCTGACCTGATGACGTCATTAAGCAGGAGATATGCTGCCGTTATTGTTCAGAAAGGATACCCAATCGAATATAAAGTAAATCTGAATAGCCAAAATCACATTTAAATAACTTCTAAGTTGTTTTCACTATTTTTCAGACTCTCTAAGTATCATTTTAGAGAGCAGCTGCCTCACATAATAACACGTCCATAAAGCATTGATCTTGATCATTGTCTTTTTTTTCTCGAAATTACAGTTAAATTTTTTATTTTTGTTTTTTTATTTTTCGTAAAATATAATAATGTGTTCAAATAAAACTAAATATTTGTATTTGGAATGCGTTAATAAACTTTTTTAATGCATTTTGTCGCCAGAAAGAAAAATTTCAATGGGTGTGCTAATTAGCTTGCCACCCCTGTATATGGGATGCGCTCGACTATATGTGCGATAACTATATTAAATATATTAAATATTTAATACTAGCTGTCCTGGCCGAGTTCGCCCGTGTCTAAAAAATATAGTTTTACTTACAGTACATGCACTGTCATTTTGTTCGAAGAATCAAAGACAGTGCGAACGCACCCCAAAGTTTGCAGTCTATCAATATATACAATCCACAAGTGTGGATTCTAAGTATTTGTAGTTTGAATAAGTGACATTTCGCAAGAAAGTGGCATTTGTTAGAGTTTTTTTTATATAATAATAATGCGAATAAAATAATTTAAAAATCGGCCAATAATAGGCACAGAATGTTAATGTACTGGAATACGAAGTTTCAATTCATTGTGTGCATTAGTTTTTGTGTTTTTTTAATCGTAAGATTGACAGGTAAGAGCGTCACATTGAGATTTATATATTAATAAGATTTTAATTTTTCCTCGGGTCAATATACTCTAAATACATTATACATACATTGTACATAATTTCGAAATATGAAAAAAAAAATGCAAATCGATTTTTTTAAGTTTCTAAACGGACTACTAATTTCAACAAATCCAATCGACACGTCACAATTTATTGATTTTTTTTTATTTAATAGAATGTAGCATATTTTTAGCCGGCAAGAAGTGAAAAAATTATGAATGTAAAACCGCAAAAACACCATTTAACCCTTTACAGTGCAATATCCTAAAAACATCAAAGTACTAGTTGATTTGATAGCTTTTCGAATTTAATGAAACACTTATTTCTTATAATTACAAAATTGTATTTATTTTTTGAAAAAATACGTAAAAAAGGGTTTTTGACCATTTCAGTCACAATGTATTATAACGTATCCCTATAATGTACGGAATATTTTGCTTATTGTAGCATAATGCACCGAAATTACTGCAAAAATATGCACTTGGTATCACTTTTGAGTACTTTTTCAATTACATACCAATATTCACACATGTGCTTTTTCACAAGATTCGCGACAAGTGAACTGAAACTCAGATACGAGTTCCTAACGCAATCTCTTTCAGCTGAAACTTACTAAAAAATAATAGACCGGTATGTGACAATACTGTAACATTGAGTTATAATAGACTTAAAAACATTTTCTTCGATTTTTGTTAGCATTTAACCAGTTTGTAACATTACTGCATCATGGCACATAAAAGGTTAACATGATTTATAAGTGTCTTTTAATTTTTTAACATGCAGTCAACAGAACAACTCAAGTAACTGCCTAAATGTGTATAACACTTTTCATGAAAATATCGGGAAATTCTCTTAACGTAAGACTGGTATTAAATTCTATTTGGTTTGTGTCCATAATGAGCACCAACAATCTATGTTAGCTAAGACCAGACCCATATAGCAGGTATACAAGTTCGAAGTCATTCAAAGACTCCAACCGAAATGACTATCCGAATGTAGGTTACAGTTTCGAACTTAGAATAATGCCCCACTTTCAAAATTTAGTCGAGTTTATAACCATAAAGTTAGAATCGAAATGAAAAATGGGACACACCTGAGAAAAATATCCCAATTCTTTGAGACAGAAAAGTGTGCACAAATTATAGCAATGGGACTATTTTATAAAAAAGTATTATACGGTTCGTGTATAAGATGTAGTTCATTACTTTGTTGTGCGAAAGAAAGTGGTTGGAATGTGGAACGTAAACAACTGCACAAGTGGTGATTAGTAAAGTTCACCTGTGACTTCTGTTGACGGACACACTAAAATGGAAAGGGCTGTTGTTTTAAGCCTGCAATTAGAATAGTGTGTACATTAACCTAAAACAAGCAAAATGTTGAACATTTTCTGAAAATAAAACTACATAAAGTATGTACGAATGCATATGCATATACACTCGTGGACGAAAAAAAAAACCATCGCAATCGAAATAATTTTTATTCTCTCCTTTCCGGCGGGAGCCAATTTATGTATGGTGAAATTGTTTACAAGCATATATTTTTTAATTTTTTGCCGATATTTATTTTAACTGTATCTGAATATCCTTCAAGACTACTAGTAAAGTGCTCGGTATTTTTTTTATTTTATAAGTCACAATGGGCTCGAAGAAAACTTGTATATTGTTGCTCCGCGTAATGAAAAAGTGTCAAATCGCGATATTGCCCATCGACTAAGGACTTATGAATGGAGTGTGTGAAACATTTTGAAAAATGTTCAACTAAAGAGCTCCATTGCTCCGAAAGCTGGAAGCGGAAGACCGAGAAAGACATCTCCAGAGAGATCAGCGTCTAATCTAGCGAAATTGTTTAAAAATCCGGTTCGCACATGCTGGTAATTAACTGGTCATTCCAGGAGCAAACTGGGAGACAATAAGTGATCGCCTAGTATCGATGTTGCTTTATGGAATGGGAGTTAATGCAAGGCGTCCATGCAAAGAAAACTAATGCTAACGCCGCGTATGAAAAAACAAAGACTTGAATGGGCAAAAACTTATACAAATTGGAGGCAGGTCGAAAGGGCAAGAGCGATATTTTCAGATGAGACCAAATTCAATTTATTTGGCCCAGACGGTAACGCGGTGATTCACCGAGAAAAAGCTGAACGATATTCATATAATTGCATTTTACCCACCGTTAAGCATTCCCCTTATGGGGGGCATGACCAGATATGGTGTTGGATAAATTGTAATGCTAAGGGGCGGCTCAGTAAATGCCCAGAATACCAAACAAATATAGAAAACGATGTCGCAACTTTGCCAACACTGCGATAGTGTGATTTTTCAGGACGATGCAGGTCTTGCCCATAAAGCAAAATCGGCAATTTTAGGTACAAAACTTCAAAGATTCTTTGGGGATTCTTTCTGCCCGAATCTTAACCCCAGATAAAACTGTTGGCATTACATGGGCAACAAAATTAGAGAGACAACGCCAAGATCTGTTACTGTATAACAAAAGACATCTGGTATCAAGATTGAATAATCTCCTACGTAAAAAAAAAACTGTTTGATTCAATGGCAGACAGGATGGATGACGTCATTAAGAAATAAAGTGGAATAACCAAATATTAGGCTAATTGTACATTAAATGAACTGTTATGCTACTTTATTATTTTAAGGTTGTATTGAATATTTACTTTTTTGAAGTGAAACCTTCTGAGTCTTTCACACTGACATACACTAATAACAGTTTCCGATTTAACAGAATCAATGGATTTGAAGTTTGGAAAGCAGTTCTCGCAATAAAATCCAATGCAATCGGTCTTGATCTTATGCACCCACAGTTCCTAAGAGGAATTATTTCATACATATTTCCTTATGTTTCGCATGTTTTTAATACTAATATCACTACATCTACATATCCGACGACCTGGAAAAATTCGAAAATAATTCCCATTTTAAAAAATGCAAGTACTAGCACCAAAGAGTATCGCCCAATATCTATTTTACCATTTTTATCAAAAGTCTTTGAAAAATTGATAAGCTAGCAAATGTTGAACCACCTAAATAATTTCAACTTGCTTACGGTTTGTCAATCAGGTTTTAGAGCAAAGCACAGTTGTACAACTGCAATTTTAAATTAAGTAGAAGACTTACGTATAAACATGGATAATAATCATAATCTTGGACTTCTCCAAAGCCTTTAATACAGTTCCATACAGGCGGCTTTTAAAGAAAATGAAGATCTTTTTCAATTTCGAAGACACGGCTTTAAAGCTCGTAGAAAATTATCTAGTCGGCAGAAGCTCCGCCGTGTCTGTTGGTGGAAAATTTTCGAATTTTGAAGCAATCAATGCGGGTGTTCCACAAGGATCAATCCTCGGACCTTTGTTTTTCACTCTGTTTAATAATGACCTGCCCCGAGTGTTAAAGCACTGCACAGTTCAGATGTACGCGGACGATGTATAAATTTATCTGAGCTATCCGCTGGGTTTGGTTGAAGATGCAACAGAACGTGTAAATGAAGATTTATCACAAAAAAACGGACTTAAGTTAAAAGCAATAAAAAGTCAAGCAATAATTGTGTCTAGAAGAGTCATCGACTAAAATACATCCCTAAAATACAGGTTGCCGGTGATGAGGTACTGTACAACTGTACTATAAAACAGTTTAAAACCTCGGTGTCATTTTTAATCAAACACTTACTTGAAATGACCATGTTACGTACACAGTGGGAAAAGTCTATGGTGGACTGCGAACTCTTTATCTTTCAGCGACGTGTCTTCCAACTAAAATTAAAATGATGCTGATAAAATCACTTTTGCTACCAATTATTGTATACGCTCAACTACGGTCAGTGTCTTCAATATGCCATTAGAAAAGTACCTTGACTTTAAAATCCTTATGTTTTTATTTGACTTAGAATTAAATAAAAGTCCCCAATAACTCTTTCAGAGACTTCAAAGCGCATAAAATAGGTCATAAATAGGGTTTTTATTCTACCGCATTTTAGATATTATGCCACACGCATACAATTTTTTGTCTATGCTACAGGACTGTGGAACTCACTTCCCTCCAGTGTTAGGAGACTGAACGGTAGGGGAAGCTTCGAAAAGGACGTTAAAAGATATCTTGCAACTTAGCATTCAATAAATAAATCATATACGTAATTTTAAAAATAAAGTCTTACTATGATATAATGATGTTAATAAATAAATTTGAAATTTGAAACATTTTACTCGACTTCGGGAGGTTGCGTTAAACGGTTGCGTTAAATGGTCGCGTTATATGGTTGCGTTAAACGTTTAACCACAGATAATTAACATAGACACCGCATGCAGAATAGAAAAAAATGATCACGTTTTAAAAGAAAAACATCAATCGCAACCGAATAATTGTTGCATCGATCCAATAAGTAGTTTGGTTCTAACCATTTAAAGTTATATGGTCGTGTGAGTCAACCATCCCTCAGTGGGTTGTGACTTCAGTACCTATACACACGCTTTTTTTCATTTTTTCTTTTGCTGCAACCCGTCTCATCCGATTCGATAACCGGAATCAAGCAGCGTCGAGCGCGTTTAGTGCTTAGATGGGGTATCATACTTCATACTATATAATAAAGCAGTAACGCTTATTCTGTAAACACGGCTGTATCTCGCACTGGAGCCTTAACGGCTGGGCAGATTTGCTTAAAAGTTCATATCTGAAGTCAGTGGGACTATACCACAACGCCAATTTGGAATCTTCATTCTGGCCCCAAAAATTAAGGTACCTACACTTCATTTGTGACCGATTTTATAAAAAGCGGATTTTCTCGAAAACGGCTTCAACGATTTTGTTAAAATTTCATATTTGGGTTAGCTTAGACACATACTATCAAATGCCATACCAGGTTTTTGCCTAAAAAGTTGTACAACGGTACTTGACTTTTAAACTGATTTTCTTAAATTGGGTATTTTTCGGATATTGCTCAGTCGATCGGTATTACCGATTTTCATATAGTAACTGTGAAATAGCAATAAGAACTACGATGCAATGTGAAAAGAACGTCAACATGTTTGCATGTAAATATGTATGTGTTTTGCTTCTCTTGCAATACAATTCGGTATGAAAGTGGAAACGTACGAATTAGGTTAGGTTAAAAAAAAAAAAACAGTCCATCTTATAAATAACGTTGAGGAAAAAATTTAAAATTATTCAAAAGTGTAATGAAATTTTCAAAAATATATTTTTTGACCTACAGCAAATAATGGGGCTGAAAGTGGGTACATAAGACAAATAAATCTGCCGCGCATACAACGAAAGCATGATTTGCACCACAAGGAAATGTTGAAAAAAAGAACATGGTTATGTTGTGGGCCTAACGGTGTTGTCTTTTTTTTTCTTTCAGTTCTCCCAATTCAATTCTGCGTTATAGCTATGAATTCAAAATCAGTTTGTATGACGCAGCGCTTAAAAGCACGCGAAAAGAATAAACCAGTACCTTCTTATGAATAGCGAATTACTTATCTGTATTGAATCTTCTAACTATACTGAGCTTTTATTGGTAAATATGATTCACACAGTTATTTTATCAACTTACACAACTAGTTACTAATTAAAGAAGCTTCTTACTCGACTTCGGCTTTTTCGGAAATGTGTAACTCGAAATTTTAACGTTGCTGTCGTGGTTACAAAGAGTTTATAGATACACATTTGTGAAGACTTTCAAGGCATACACCTAATCTAAGATATAAAAAGCAACCTACTGGTCTGAACTTCAAACAGACAAAAAGGACTCAAGTCTTGAGTTTATATTTCGAAAATCCCTTCTCGACTACAATATTCTACACCATCTCCTCCTCATTATAATAAAAAGAAATGACCTTTTGGGAACTCTTCGAAAAATTAAAAGACATTTTCAGTGTTATTTTAACTACAAATGTTTCCTTGATTACCCGCAACCAGACTCATCATTCATTGCCAACGGGAGTTAAACGAAAAAGAATTGCTTTATTGATGGGGTAAATAGCAGTTTTGACTTTACTGCCAATTCTTTACTCCTTACACAGAAATAGCCCGCCACCAGTAAAGAAAGATGAGTACAAAACCCTCAAAGGACGCATTCAACTCTCGATATCAATCTTCAACTTTTCGACAGTTTCGAAATGTTCCACCTACTCGCCCACCGATAATTTTCTTCTTTGTCTGCGAAACAATTTCAAAAGTGAAAAATACCGTAAACGAAATTAATGAAATATAAGCGAAAGAAAACCAAAAATGACATTTCATTGAAACCAAAGGACGAAAAAGAGAGAAAGGAAAAATTGTCCGTAGGTACAACAGCAAACGGCGCAAACATTTTTGTCGATAAAAATCTGCTGATGTCATTCATATTGCTTTGGAAGTTTTTATTTTTTTTTTTTTTTTGTTACACTTCTCTCGTATATTGTGTCCGCGTATGCTTGTGACAAATTTATTGAAAAATTTCAAAGGATGCCGCCCTTTTTTTACTTAGTGGTGTCATCTTCGCTCGTTCCATCGCTAATTCAATGAATTTCAAACGATTTAATTTGAATATAATTTAAAGGATCAGGATCGGAAAAAAAAAGGAAAAACCATTCACATTCACGATGAAAAATTAGCATAAATGACACATATACAAATAGATGCATACATATACAAAATCCTGCGTATGATCCTTTTTTTCTTCTACCAATTCATACAGAACATGTACCATTGTGTGACCAGAGAAATTTGTAGAGCTAAAAAAAAAGGGAAAACCACTTGAAAGGACGAAAAGGATACTTTATTATTTGTTTGGTGTTTTTTCTTTATTTCTATTCATTTTGGGTTTCCGTTTGCTACTCAGTACATACCAATGGCAGCGGTTGGGGTTGGTTTGAGGGCGGTTCAGTAGTTTGCATTTAAATGGAATGGAATATTTCGTTCGGTTTTTCTCTGTGATCCAATAAAGGATTCCACGCACTGTCGAAGCGAATAATAGAGCGTTGGGTTGGAGGTGGTAAATACGATGGAAATTAGGAGCCAGCGACTATTGTATTTAATTTTTGGGTGTGCTTTATCCGTAGAAATTGCTCTCCCTGGTGGAAAGTAATATGTTTCAATTAAGTTCCGGGTATCTAAATATCCTTGAATCAACTGATGATACTTTTTTTCAATTTTTTTTTTGTTTCCTCCTTCCCCACCCCATCTAGTCTTTCTAATAATAAGCCGATTATGGTCTTACGAACATTCGTTTTGCCATTCTTCTCCTTAAAGAGCCAGAATACTCCTATGGTTGAAAGGATACAGAGTATCATACTACAAACAGAGAGACACACACGAGGGTATGGTTTTGTATAGAAAGACATAATCTGTCTTTTGTGTGTCAGTCATTCTCGCCCCGTATGGTCGTTGCTTTGAGGGCGGTGAATATGGAGCGGAAGGATATAAAAAAGGGGTGCTAATATGGCAAGGGATATATTTATTTTTTTGTTGTTATCGATGAGGGTTGGTGGTGCCTGTGGGATGGCGGATTGAAGATGGATTAATAAACGGAAAAGAGGGGACACAAATGTGGAGACGGCAGTCTATTTAGCTGGTTTTATTTTTTCGTTGTCTCCTTTTTTTCAAAGACAATGTGTGTATATGTGGTTTTGGTTTAATGAGGGGGATAACGATGAAAATATTTCACATGTGTTTGTTTGTATGGTCGGACGACAATATTGTTTGTGTCCCACCACTGTTTTTTCTATTTTTTTTTTTTAGTTTGCTTAGTAAGCAACTTTGCTGATGATGACTCAATCTGATGTGTTTCGGATGAGGAAACGAATAGAGAGACAAATTCTTTTAGTGATTAAGGTTATTGTGTGCCCTTTGCTGGCGAAGTGTGTTTACGAATCACGATTATTGTGTCATTTGTTCACCAAACCGAAGAAATCAATACTATGTAATTTTTTTTTTTTTTGTTTTCTAACGTCGAATTTATAAGTGAACCCTTAAGAACACATGTTGTGCTACGTTTGCACTTTTCTTCGATACGAAGAATACGGTAATGCTTACACAAAGAATTTGAAGGCCACAAGTGCTGCGAATGGCATCTTCAGTCGTTTACTTGAATTGGCCAATTTCAGGGGAGACCAACTTCTCTAATGCTCCTTTTTATTCTGCAGTATCAGCATAGTATACGCGTATGTATTGAGTGTACAAGTATGACTCCGACGATTGATTATTTTTTATTTGAGCGCAAATAAAAATACATACATTTTTGCAAATTCTGTGTTGTTTATCTGAAAGAGCGCTTGAAACTGTATGTATTCATATATTTTTAAACTGCGGTTCACTAGATTAGAAGCACCTAACTTTGTGAGATAAAATAGATATTTCTGCTGTTATAAGTATGTCAGCGAAGCAAACAAAAAAATGATTGTGAAAGATAGAGTTTAATTCATATTCAAGTTTTAAACAATGATCAGAACGACATAGCGGTACCTTTAAGGCCTTTTTCCTAATGAGTCAGAAACGATTACATTTAATTCGGTTCATAAGATAGAAGCACCTTACAAATGAATGGAAAATATAAGGTTTTTTGAATGTCACTCTCTCTTAAATGGACAAAACCCACCTACGCATGGTAAACTTTTAACATACTTTATTTTGTTTTTGTTTTGTTCTCCTCTTCTTTACAACTTGCAAAGAAATGAAACAAAAATGTAAACTGTGGAGTGTGTCTTTGCATTATAAGGGGGGTACACATGATACGACCGATCTGACAGACGTGGTCGGATGAATGTCTGACAGACCGATGTCGCACACAGGCGGATTTTCCCAAAAACATGGCCAAAATTATTTTTTTGTTTTTGGTAGCTAATTATTGCATTAATTCATTCAAAAAACATGACCATAAGTAAAAAAACATATTTTTTAGTAAATTTACATAGAATTTTGTAAAATTTTATTGTGTAAGAAATATTGCAAAAAAAATTAAAAAAAAAAGGATTTAAATTCTATGAAAAATAGAAAAAGAAACGAAAATATAAATAAAAAAAATATAATTTGACTTCAATTATTAATAATTAAAATAGACATTTTTTTTTTCTAATAATTTATTTATTAATTTATTCTATTGTTGTAATAGTGCTGTGGTTCCTCTGGTTCTTTTAAGAATTTCAAAACTTCAGAAGTATAAGATTAATAATTTTTAGAACTGAGTTAAAATAAATACTACTTATGTATTGATCGGAGGACACCAAAAGATTATGGAAAATATCTTCCATATTTTGTTGCCTTGAAAATTTTCTTGAAAAGTTTTCTCGGAAACGCTTGATATCTTTGTTTCGCGCTTCTTGGGCTTCCTCTCCAAGCTGTCCAATTGGAAGAATAGCATCCGACAAAATTTCAGCGCTATGTATTAAAATTTTGTGTACTGTTGTTGGCATATTGTACCAAGGATACAGGTGCACAAACTTGTTTGCTGTATCTATGCAGTACTGCTTAAAAGCACTTATTTTTATCGGGTAGCCACTGGATATTGTCAGTAACACTATCCGAAAACGATTAATTATGTCTTGATCAACGTTGGTTATTTATGATGAAGTGACAGCGTCATCAAAGAATTGGCGAGCAGTGTTTCCATCATTTGTGCTGCCATAACCTGGTTTCGGTTTGTCGACTAACAAGCCCATTTGATTTCGAAATGCTTCCTTTTTTTGTTTTTTCTTCCACCTTTTTTTTTATTTTCGTCGCCACGTGTTTGCCATTGTTTACTGACTAATTTGTAGGACACATGAATTAGGCATTCAAAAAACTGAATCCATGCATGTAAAGGTGATAACCCAAACCTCAGTTTTGACTTGTCCTCTACTTGTTTGCTAAGCACAATATCCATTTTATTGAAGTCTTTTGCACTAAACCCACACAGATAACACCTTTGTGTTGAAGAATTTTGGGTTACTGCATTGCAGACCTTTCCATCTACCATAGTTAAAAGCATTTTGTGTTTAACCGAAGCACTTCCGTTTAAAAGATTTAAAACAGTTTCTCTCAATGAAGATATTTGACTTTCAACACATTCCACTTCTCTTACCGTTATATCTGTTGTTTCGTTGACTCAGATTGGTCTACAAAGCCTTGTAGATGATGGACGAGGATTTTGCCACAAAATTTTTCTGTCATTTGAGCTGGGGTCACCTGATACTAACTGAACAGGTACAAAAGAGGTTAAAAAAATGTTGGCATCTGAAATGTTATGGTCTGTAAACCGCTGCTTATATTCGCTCATTCCTGAGCTTCCATCGCAACCCCATTTGGAAATAAGGTGAAGATTATGCAATTCGTTGCAATTAAACTATCTATAACCTCTTTGATACCTTGAAACAAACGCTGAACTGTATGATCGAGTAAATTTTGCAGGGGCGATTCTGCGGCCGACTCGGTTATGTCCAAATTCTGAGCATAACATTTTTTTTTTTTGCTTCGGTAACAGCTTCGTAGCTTGGATAAATATTGGTATAATGTTTTTTGGCTGCATCTCTTATAATATTGTATTGAAAATTCGTTAATTTTGCCTCAACGAGTATTGATAAAGCCTCATCTGCGGTATATGGAATAATATCATTGTCAATATTTTTATAAGCCTTTTGGTATTTTTCCGCGCGTGTAGGAGTTGAGAAAACTATGTTTTTCATCACTGTAGAAGAATCTAATTTTCCTTGTACCCGAAGTTTCATCTGAGCATCATAGCATAACTCTTCCGATTCAAATTTAGAACGCAAAACTTTAGTTTTTCTCCTCTTGGAGCTTTCACTTAGCTCTATAAAATCAGTGTGTGGCCGTCCAACCAATCCACGGGCTCGGCGTGGAAAGGACATTTCAAACTCTAACCAGGTTTTGTTCTTAATTTAAAAAGCTTGGTAATTTCTTGAGGAGGGTAACCATCGACTTTTATATTAATATGCAAACTTAGTTAATAAGTTCATTGTTTCCTTTGACGCATCAATGTAAGTCAAGTTTTTAACCTTTTCTGCCAATAAATTAATGTTTTCTTTGAATTCATGAAATGGACAGCTTCTCAAAAATTCAGTAAGCTGATTTCTTGACAAAAAAATAAAACTTGATTGTGAGACTGTAGCAAAAAGCAAAACAAAAAAACAACGTATTGAGGCAACCTTTTATTTTTTGTGTTTTTAAAAGCTTTACTTGACGATATCTTGCAACATCGCAAATTTTCGCAATGGTTTTTAGCTATTTCTTAATAAGCAGGTATTGACGAAAATTTCAAGCTATGTTATACAACCGGAATCAACAGGAAAACAAAATTTTCCCCTTATAGAACAAAAAAAATCGATTTTTTTTGGTCTAAAAAAGGACTTATTTTGGAGTCCTTTCAAATTTACATTGAAATTAAAATTACTTCAAAACTTTGGATTAAATATATTCTACTTACCACTAGCAACAGATTCCATACTAATTTGTTTTTATAAGTTCACACAGAAAATTAAAAAAAAACAAAGGAACTCAACCACTTATCAGACACCAAACATGGAACTGCACGTGCTACACAGAAGCTTCCACTTTAGAAGCATCCACTGACGAAACGGTTGCAATACAAATAACGGGACTTATCAGATAATATGCTGATATAATATGTTAACAACTTGGCATGAGAAAAAAGCAACAAATGGGAATTTTTTTTTATTGTATTTTTGGCCACGTTTTTGGGAAAATCCGCCTGTGTGTGTCGTTACACATTGGGGTACACATTGTCCGACATGTTGTCCGACTTCAATTTGCATAACCGGACGCATTTCAGACGATATGATATCTTGTCCGCGAACGTGTTAACCAACAGCTATGTGCATTTATGAATCCCGTTGCATTTTTTTAAATAGGTTTGTATGTTAAGTAGACAAATTAGTATGTTTCGGTAGTTTGTGTTTATCACATAGAAATGAATTCCTTTATCAAATAAAATAAATACCATATGTCTATTATGTTTCTTTTTAAAGAATATCATTTATTTTTTTCTTCCATAACCGGACACCTCTCATATCCGTCCAAATTTCTCGGTACCGTCAGTGTCCGGTTATGAGAGAGTATACTGTACTTGGATTTAAGAAAACTGCCCAAACAATAATATCCAACTTCTTCGACCGAATTTAACTCAAAAATTTTAAAAATTCATAATTACATACTTTTTAAGTTCTGTGCGTTACTTGCAGTAAATAAATACTTTTATTTCATTTTTTAACCATTTCAAAAAAAAAAAATCCGGTCAAGTGCAAGTTATACTTGCGCAATAAGTGTTCCGTACTGTATCAGTTATTTTAACTACATACATATGTATGTCATAGATTTATGTTGATAGATCTATATGAACCCTTTCTGTACGATACGATTTCTACTAAAGATACAATGATACTTTGTTCGATACTCACATATATGTACATACATAAAAACATATATAGGTACATATATGTACATATGCACTTGTATATCTGCAGACACAAGAAAGTACATGTGTACCTACATACATAGTTTTATGGTGCACAGCACATTTCAATACAAATAAATTGAGCACAATTTGCGAAAAATAAATTCAAATTTGTACCTACATAAATGTATACCAACAAGTAAGTTGAACAAATTACCTACATATGCATGTATGTATGTACATATGTCTCTGATGTCCTTTCTCATCTGCTCAGAAGAATAGTTATACACACACACAAAGTAAAAGAAAAAAAAAACAACAAATAAAGCATGTATATACATACATACATATATACCTACATAATATGTACATATGTATATGTATTTACAAGAAATGTACGCTTGTGCATCAGATTTAATTTTTCGTCTCGTTATTCGTTCAATTGCATTAACTGCGTATTTTGCGATTTGTCTCCCTCTCTGTGGCTGTATATACACAAATTCAATTTTTTCCAATATAGTAAAAGAAGAGACACCTACATTATAATAGGAAACCATCAAGCTTCCTTTATGTGCTATATTATGTATCATTGGTTTAAGTCTTAGGTCAATAGTTATCCGGTAGAAATATGCCACGAAAATTCGCTGCGGGTATAACACTTTTGCCATCAATTATTCAATTTTTACTCTCGTATCTACTTTTAGGCGTTGTGATATTTTTCTGGGTATGTAAACAGTAGGGTAGTTGAAATTAAAAAATTAATTAAAAAAAAACGGTTGAAGTAGGGCAGTCGTGAGAATTATGTTTCCATCTACACTTTATTATCAATGTTTGTAATTTTATTCAGATTTTTCTGAGCGATATTTTCGGAGAAAAAGCTCGGGACAGCAAGTTGTAACGTTTTGTGAAAATTTGTTAAGAAACTACCCCCCCCAAAGACGAAATTCAGCTTTTTAAGTTCTGGTCTGTGTTTAGGCCACTAATTGCTACAACTGTTCCAAATTTCAATAGTCTAGGTTAAGTAGTCTCTGAGAAAAAGGCCTGTGACAGACAGACAGACAGACAGACAGACACCGAACTGATTCCATTAGTGTTACGTTTTGGTACGGACGGAACACTTAAAAACAATTTTATACGGATATAGGCATGAACTTTTCGGTTAGATATACATAGGAACTGGCCCAATAATCATATCGTAAAAATAAATTGTTCGTTTAAGTGCTAACAACTCGAAAACTACTATCAAAAGTTAGCTGTTAGCTGTCACCGTGCATTGCTACAGTAATAAATTTGCGATTTTGGTGTTCAGCACCATCTATTGGAAAACTGGAAAACTTTTGATTAACAAACATTTCTCACTTCATTACAAATACAGTAGAATCCGCTTAAGACGCTCACGCTTAAGACGCTATCCCGCTTTTAACGCTCTTTTCATCCTGTCCCTTCATTTTGATAAGAATTCGTATGAAAAAAAAATCGGTTAATACGCTCTATTTCACGCCTAATACGCTAACGCAGCTAAACGATACACTTCGTAAAATTTGTATTTTCTTATTTTTTTTTTTTTTTTATTTTTTCAGAAAAACCATTCGGTACATTGGGATATACGGCGGCACCGACGGCCACCGCGCGCCGTTCTTATAGGGATTTTTTTGTTTTTCGTTAACAAACCATTATGAAGCGTGTCGTTTATGTGGTCCTTACTTTTGAAGGTTTTGTTTCATTTCTTGTATTTGCCCTACGTACATACAGGTGGTATCAGTGCATTAGAATTTGATTGCCTAGTACAAGGGATGAAAGGAAAACTAGCATAATACATGTATAATTTCAACTCTTTTTATAAAATAACTATATTTTTAACTGGGATTTATTTTTGTTTAGTTTTTCCCGCTTAATACGCTATCCCGCTTAAGACGCTATTTTCTGTCGGTCCCTTGAAGAGCGTCTTACGCGGATTCTACTGTATATTGTGTAAGTTTCAGCTTAATCGTACAGTGAGTTAAAATTGTTTGTGTTCCAGCGCCATCTGGCAGAAAACTTGAAATTTTTTGATGTACGAACACTTCAAACATCATAAAATGTATATAGTGTAGGTTTCAGCTCAATCGGATGGTTAGTTTATGAGTTTCGAGGTATGAAACGAACAGCTCATTTTTATTTAATAAAGATTCGTACTCCAGTTACAATTTTTAATACTAAATAGAATAATTTTTCTTTAAAATAACCTCAAAAATTCTATCTTTGAGGTAGTTATACAATGAGACCAAATAGTTAAGTGAAATTTTATTCCAGGCAAGTTTAACGGCTTCGATAAGCGCTTCTTTATCATCGTTTTGCTTTCCACCTTCGTATACTTTTCGTATGAGCCAGCCCTATACAATTCCAATAGTGTTAACGTCTGGCGAATATTGTGGCCATGAAAAGTTCAACATTTTTACTGGCAACAAACGATTTAACACTACGAGCTGTGCGTATAGGAGCGCTGTCGTGTTGAAATATCCATGAAAGCGGTCCGAAGATATCTTGGATCTTCGGAAAAGCAGATTTCATCACCACTGTGCAGCGATTTCCTGTCATTCTAGAGCTTTGAACCACCAAATCGATGGTGCCCTAATAAGATACTATACCTCAGACCATTACGCCCCCTTCTCTGCTATGATGGCAGTTTGAAGAGCTTCTCTTTAATTCGATCGTATAAAGTAATAGTCATAGCCATCCGGTTCATCTAAATTAAATTTTCAAAGTCAGAAGAGACCTCCTTTTTCCAGCTATTAGAACTCGTTATTCAAGTGGTGGTTTTTTTCTCAGCTTAAATTGCTTCCGGTATCTGGCACTACGAATCATACGACGAACAGTAGATTTACTTGCAGTAACACCTGCTGCATCTCGGATCTTAGCTGTCGAAACCTCGGAATTGATGGCTAATCGGAAATTTGTTTTCGTTTTTCCACAGTTTTATGGGCCGTGGAAACATTTCCTTTGTATTTTTTCCCGTACATTTTTGGATGCTTGAAATGATTACCAACAGCATGATTACTCGGATTGATCCTGCCAATGATAGTACGCTGGACAAGCTTTCCGAATGGTAATCGTCTGTTTTCGTCCTCTCTGACAATGTCAAACAATTTTTTTTACCGTTCTTGAAGAAAAAATAAAGCTAAACTTTTCTTATTGACAAAATTAAGTTTTTATACAAAAAAAAATAAATCTCTTCACAAACAACAACGGTAATTAGACTGCTTCTAAACTTATGAACCAATTTAATTGCATGCGAATCTGACTGATTCAACTCAAATGTCTCGCAAGTACAGTTAGCATGTTTTGTTAAAATGTTGGAATTCACCATTGCGTTCAACAAAAAACCACTCTTTCTTCCACCATCCTATTTTGCTGTCATGTATCGGAAAATAGATCATTTTCATTTCCCAGAATTTTATGCTTCTAATGTAGTGAGCCGCGGTGTATAGTATAGAGGTTTTATAGAGCTTTGAAGATGACGACTTTTGTACCCGAGAAACGCCGTTTGCGGGAAGTTTTACTTTTCATGTTCAACTTGAAAATAAAACCGCCGCTGATGCTCATGAAATGCTCGTAGAGGCTTATGGCGATCATGCATTCTCCGAAAGAATGGGTTTAACGATTTAAAACTGGAGATTTCGATGTAGGAGATAAAGAACACCATGGTGTAGAAGTGGTTCTCAAACTTATTAAGCTGTGGAACCTTAAACAAGGTCCAAATATATTTCGGAAACCCAACTCTTAACGATATAAAAAATTAAAAACAACAGATTTCAAAATCAATCTTTTTATATAAGATATTTTTTTTTAAGGTTAGTGTGAAGAATGAAACTGTTTCATAGCTTGGTTTATATTTTTTTTTAAATTGACTTCTATCTCCAAAAGCTGTATTCGCATATCTGGGGCAGCGTCTAATCTCGATCTGTATTTAGTCTTTGCGAAACGATACGCTGAAAATCCTGCTTCACAGCGATACGTTGTGACACAAGGGAGTAAATTTAATATAGCCTGTTTGCCAAGTTCGGGGTATTCACTCCTAATAACAACCCAAAATTCGTTCAATGATACAGAATCAAGTACATGTTTTGATGAAGAAGAACCCTGCAGATCTACAGGGTTTTTCAACAGGGACGCTACAAAAGTAGAGCGACAGAACCACCAGAAGCGTCGTATGTTCGTGAATTGGGCTGAGCAACAACTTGAAAATGATTCGGATTTTCATCGAAAAATCATCTTCAGCGATGAGGCTCATTTCTGGCTGAATGGCTTCGTCAATAAACAAAATATGCGGTATTGGTCAGGCAGCAATCCACACGTACTCCATGAGTTATCATTGCATCCCGAAAAAATTACGGTTTGGTGTGGTTTATGGGCCGGCGGCGTCATTGGGCCGTACTTCTTCCATGATGATCAAGAACGGCACGTTACTGTGAATGGGAATCGCTACCGTTCAATGATAACCGAATATTTTTGGCCCCAATTGGATGATATGGACTTGGAGGACATTTGGTTCCAACAGGACAAGCCACACAGCGAATGTCACAATCAATTTATTGGAAACCAAGTTTGGAGAACGTGTTATCTCACGAAATGGTCCAGTCGCTTGGCCGCCTCGGTCGTGCGATTTGACGCCGTTGGACTATCTCCTGTGGGGCTACGTCAAGTCTATGGTCTATGCCAACAAGCCAGCGACGATTGATGAACTTCGTACGAATATCGAACGTGAAATTGCAGCAGTATCGGCCGATTTATGCTTGAAAACCGTCGACAATTGGGTTCAGCGTCTGGACTTCTGCAAGCGTGCCCGTGGTGGCCAAGCAAAAGAAATCGAGTTCCATACATAATGGCATCGAAAGTACTTTCACAGGAATAAAGAATTTCATCGATATCCAAAACCGTTTTTGTTTTATTTAAAAAAAACTTTTGTAGCGCTCTTATTGAAAAACCCTTTATAAGAGACTCGTTTTCCGGAATGCTTAGTGTCGTAGGCTGGGTTTTCATTAGAAATGGATTTTGTACCCAGTCGATGTCAGTTTTCGTATCTGGAGAATAATCTAATAAAGATCTTTCTAGACTTACCAAATGTCCAGCGATCATATTGCCAATATCTGCTCTTAGCTTTAGCATGTTTCCTTGCAAGAATTCATGTAAAACTGGAAAACATTCAACATTGTTCTTCTGTACACAGGTGAGCCAGAAATTCATTTTTCTTTTGAAAGCTGTCAGTTTGTCTCTCGCAAAAAATACTGTTATGTTATGTTCTCTGCAAAGCAGTAGCAGTTTCATTAAACTTTTTAAAAATATCTGCAAGATAAGCTAATTTTGTTATCCATTACTCATTTGCAGATGAAGACATATTTTTGTCCAGTTGGAAAACTTTCAATTCATCACGAAGTTGAAATAATCTAAATAAAGCCTTTCCTCTGGAAAGCCATCTTATTTCCGTGTGCAGAAGAAGTGATTCGTACTGACTTCCCATATCTTTGCACACTTTTTTTAAACAATCTCGATTGGAGAGGACAACTTTTTAAGAAATTTACAATCTTCACAGCTTCATCAAGAACTTTTTTCAAATCAGTTAGCATTCTTCTTACCACAAGTGCATAACGATGCAAAATACAATGACTGCTGTTACTTCCTGGCGCAATGTTTTTAATTTTTGACACGACCCCTTTAACCTTTCCCACCATTGTTGCGGCTCCGTCGCTACATATATCAATACATTTTTCCCAATTAATGCTGTGTTTATTCATAAAACAATTTATGGCCTTGAATATTGAATGTTCCGCGGAACACAGTTTAAGAACCGAGAGTGTAGTGGACTACTACGCAATGCTGCGAAGTTTTTCCACGGTGCCACCTCTTTCGAATGTCTTACAAGTAATCAAAGAGTATTTATTTGTCAATGAGCTTCTCAACTCGCGGTTTGGAGTCGGCACAAAACTGTAGGTCCCTTCCATTCATGCAAAAATATAACACGCACAAACAAATGGTTACGAGAAGCAGGCCCTGGTTCACCCCGGACTGTAGCGTCACCTAAAGAATAATTGGCACGTTCATCAAGTATAATAAGCAGCCATGTGCATGACTCAGGTGGTATATGTATCCACTTTCCACAGTATTTCTGAATTACTCGTACTCAGGGTAATGGTAAAATAAGCCGGAAACAAGTTCGTGCTCTGCAACGTTAGTGACTCCTTAGTACATTCAGAATGACATCGATTATGATACACGGGAAGGTAAATTAGAACTAAGAAAAAAAATATTAAATGCCTGGATAAACAAAAACAAAATTCTTAGACTTGTAAAGATTTGTTAAGATTATACAGATATCCAGCAATAACCAAATCTCTGTGGATTATGAAAGAGATACATATGTATCTTATAGCTGCCAGAAAATATATCTTCGAGTATCTATCTATCCAAGTGTATCGAACAAGTTGTCCAACCCCTTCGATAACTCTCAAAATGTCTTACAAAAGCCGAATTAAACTCAATCGCTGCAGAAAAAACAAAAGGATTGAATCCTCAAAATGGATTCTGCAATTCCGTTGAAAGTCCATCGTACTCGTATTCGTATATCCTTAAAAATCAATTCTAATTCATTTCCCAAAGCAAAGTGTTTAATTACAATTTTCTTCCTTTTATAGTGGCAGCTCAATGGAAAAATCGAGCACGATAGAAGAAGAAAACTGCAACATGCAATTTATTTAGCCATGAAGGAGGATAACTCTACACCACTATGCCTCTTGGAGCGCACCACCCCGCGGCACCAACAAAATATAAAGAACAACAAGAAGGAGGAGAAAAACGGAGGTATTTAATCAAAAGGATAAATTGAGAAATCGAATTAAAGAGAAAATTCAATTCAATCGATAAGACCTGCAAGCCGAACTATGAAGGACCAAGTAAGGACTTCCCCCCGCCTGCGAGCCAGTAATACGAGTAAAAGGAGTTCGAGTTTACATAGTAAAGCTTTGATAGATTAGCCAAGTCAGGGTTTTTCTCTATCTATTTGTCTGTGGTAACCAATTACACAGCAGACGCACCATTCCTCTTTGTTAGCTCGAGTACTCGTATATCGATTTGACGAAGAACCATCCCTAGGTGGATGGGTTCGGTTTGTAGGGTGCTTTAAAAATGAGCATACCCAAGTGTTGGGTGTCACTGGAATTTTGTGGCATGAACAAGACCAGAAAACAACATTCAATGTGGATTTGAAATTGGAATCCTTTTGTGGTATATTTGATTCAATAATGCATACATGGACATAGGACACTAGGACCAGGACATATAGAACGACAGATTCAAGTTGAGTAGTTAAGTGAGTTGGTGTCAGCTCAAAATTGTCTCCCACAGTGCCGAAGACAGGCACAGCTAAATTTCATTTGTGGTCTCATGAAGGAATGTTTGTTGGCGGGGTAGTATGGTGGGCTGGTGCATCCTTGTATGTATTGTTAAATTAAATTAATTATAGAGTTACTATGTACATACATACTCGTAATATGTAGTACCTACGTTTGAAGTCATTTTCGCTTATGGCGGGGATAATGGGGATATAATCCTAATTAGCGCAATTTGTTCAGATTGACTGCCTTTGAGTGGACTGGTTGGTACCTGAAGTGTTTCGCCTGACATGTGACACCTATAAGGACCTCGCTAGAACGAAACCTTGCGATAGGATTAATCCTAAATTATTGTTTAAGCGGAATTTTTAAGCAGAGAATCGGGTCGACATAAGCAAACAAGCGGAGGAAAAGGCGTAATTCTATATCGCAGATACATAAGTAGATGTTACGTAAGTAGGCTTAAGCACTAAGTTGCACTAATATGTCATATGGGATTATAAAAAGCTGTGCTTTGAGTTCTTTGCAGGATTACGGTCGTTGCAGGATTACCCAGCTATGGCGAAATCCATCCGTGGGGGTTTGCATCAGAAGTTAAGATGAAGGTTTCGCAACTTGCAACATTCCGATTTATCTTAATATTCTTGAAAAGGATCTGCATCCCGTTTCCAGATCCATAACATTAGACGTAATACAACTGTGTTTTGGCAGCAATGCTGATGTTTTGGTATTCACGAATTTCCATGTCACTAAGGTTTACGTCACGGTTCTCGTCCTTTTAGATAGTCAAGTAACACATAAGTATAGTGACCAGACGTCCCGCATCATCAAATGTCCCGCAAAATGTCCCGCATTTACAGATCAGTCCCGCAAAAATCCACAAAACTTCACAAAATGAAAACAAAAAATCAAATCGCACTACTAGTAGCTATTCAAATAATGCCCATGTGGAACCTGAAATGCCAATGGGCACATTCCGGATTTTAGTTAACGGTCTCTGATTGGTCGAGAGATCTTCTGCAGATCGTGGAATACATTTTAAATCTACCAGGTTTAAATGCGTCTACAGAAAGAATTTTTTCGATGATAAATAAACTGTGGACTCAAGAAACAGTTTAAAGGTGAGTAAGGAAATATTTGTTGATATCCTGCGAGAAGTGGTGTCAGAGATGGTACTAACTTCAATTCCTCTCACACTCAAACTCGGAGCACACTCCGATTTTTTAGCTGAAGGATGTTATCAAAAGTCAGTGGGAAAGCAAAGTTCTCGGCGAGATGTTAAACATTTTGCAACACAAGTTGTAGTCGAAGTGGATAGAATGGAAAGTTCGCAGCTGAAAGAAAAAAATATGTTTAAAATAACACTGTGTAACAAAAATTTGTTTATGTTATTTTTTTGTTAGTTTCTGCTTCCTTATGATATGTCAAGCACGTTTTGAGTATTCATTCGTTCTAACTGTTAGCTTTGCGGTAACGGCATCGCGAAATGTGTTAACGGAGATAGAAGCAGAGCAAGCCTATCATTCGACCTCTGCAATGTGAATGTGAATCGTTAGTTGAGAAAATAAATAAAAATGTTTCATTTAACTATGGGACAGTCGTGCTGACACTGAAAACTATCGTACGAAAATATGGCCGCTAAGAGAAGCCTTTATACTATACCTGATGAAAAAAAACGTGAAGTTCCACCTATTGGTAGATTCAGGAAAATTACTTATGCCCCCGTTTCAAATCAAAGTAACGTAATGCTTGGACGGCATCCAGGGATATAAAAGGAGGAAATATTATAATAGAAAATTATGTAGAACTAGTAGAAAACTTAGTGGATAGGTTTAATATTAGGATGCAGTATGTCGCTAAAACTACATGTTCTTCACTCTCATTTAGATTTTTTATTAGTGAAAACGTGGGGAGCATAGTGAAGTTTTTGTTGAGACGTTTCCCTAAGACATCGCTTCAATGGAGGGCCGGTACCAGGGCAAATTGGATGCCAATATGATGGGCGACTACGTCTGGCACCTAAAAAGGGGCAATTCCAAAGTTCACAGTAGGAAAACAGGAAATTCTCTAGACTTCTAAATGCATATGGAAGTGCCAATATTTTTTTTTGTTCATATATATGATAGGTTATTAAAATTTGAAGTAACATTTTGAATTAAGTTTTCTTTTATATATTTTTTTTTAATTACAAAAGTGCATAAATGCCCAAAAATGCCAACTTTTCGTTAAAATTCTGAAGCAATAGCTAACACTTAAGATGAACTTTTGGCATTTTTGAAATGAGCTGACATATACCAAACATTAACAATCCAAAAATCTACATAAACAAACATTTTTTCAAATTTTGTTACACAGTGTAATTAGTGATTCCGGGGATTATAGATTGCTTGGATGGTATTATACAAGCATTCACCTTCTTCCATTAAAAAAACATAATGCTTTATTTTGTTAGTAAAAATGGTTAAATACAATTTCTTATTGTTTTCCATCCAGTCGTTGGAAGACCTTCACTCTTCAATCGTTGTTCTAACTCCGTCCACAAATCCTTAGTAAACGCTGTGTCCTGTTTAACAAAGTCTTGATTTTCTTCCATGTAATTCAAGAGAATACTCTCTTGTCTTTAGTTTTTGGGTTGTACTATATTAAACAAACAAATTATTTTAATACACTAATGCAGGGGTTCCCAAACTTTTTCAGTTCGCGGCGCACTTACAGGTATAGTATTTTGGTACGGCGCCCTAGTCGAAATATGTGTGCAATGGCACTAGGCACAGAAAATGAAAATGGAATAAGAACAACCACAATCTGAGACTCAGATACTAAGTACATAAATACATACATATTTACATATATGTATATTAGAAAAGTAGAAATACAAAAAAAAAAAATTGCCACTGTGGTAAGTTAATCAATGTCACGCGTGAGATTCACACTTTTATTCAAAGCGCGGAATAAGGCGCCACCCTCATTTCTTGTTCCACATTGATCTTTGAGCGATAACTGCTCTTTATTACAGCTACAGCTGAAAATCCGGCTTCGCATAAATAGGAGGTATCAAAGGGAATTAAAATCCTTAAAGCTTTTGAACTTAAAGTTGGATATTCATTTTCACCGTTATCTAAAACTCCACCAAATCGGAACAATGGAATTTTGCTTTAAGGCTGTTGTCGCAAGAGAGTTCAATGAGACTCTCTTCTTCTTGCGAAGTAAACTCTGCTGGAGCTTTAACTTGGAAAAGGGACAGCAAGTCTTGTGAGAAAACGAGCTCATTAGAGGCCGCATATTATACAATTCCAGAAAACAATCTGGACCTAGTTTGAAGATGCGCATGTTATTCCTTTGCAGAGACAGATTCAAGGCATTCAGTTTGTCAAATATATCGCAAATATATGCTGGTCTTATCAAAAACCCTAATTCGGCAAAGTATTATATCTGGAGTTTGCATGACCTTCCTCTTGCAGAAGTGTGTATTGCTTGATATAACTTCAATACACGGGATATGACATTTCCAAGTGAAAGCCATCGTGAACTGCAGCAGGGCCGTGTGTTCAACTCCCATGTCCATTTAAACTATATTGCTTCTTGCTTCTTTAATAAAAAAAAAATCCATTTTGCGACTGCCTTTTTACGAAAACATAAAGTATAATTGCTTCTTGACTAATGACAAATTTATTAAAATCGAAGTTTCCTTTTATAGTGTCTTAAGTAGCCCTGCCAAAATCGTATTTCTATAACCAGTCAATCAAAAACTTCGTTTCTTTTTCATCTAGAGTCCTTTGATGATATGACTCTGATTTATGGAAAGTATTTTTAGGTAAATTATTTTGTCATAATCAATATTAAAAAATTATAAAATTTTTAGTGCAGCATTCTGTCTTCGACAGCGGCGCCCCTGTTTACCCTTCACGGCGCACCAGGGCGCCGCGGCGCACACTTTGGGAACCCCTGCACTAATGGAAAGTCTTATTATCCCACTCACATTTTTTAAAATGATTATGATCATCAAATCAAATCAAATTATTCAATTCACTTAACAACGGCATGTGAGCTCAATTCACGCCAATAAACGCAAGTGAATTCAATTCACTAAAATCACAGGATTTTCGGAATGCGGAACACGAATTTACAGCTGTCATCTTGAGTGGAATGCAGAACACCAAAATATTCACTTTCGAACATACAATCCACAATTCATAATTTCGTTCGGAATGCAGAACACCCAATTCCACTTTTGGTGGTTGAATTCACTAAAAGTGGAATGCAGAACAGGGGGGATAGACTGATTTATATTTTGAATTTTTATTTTCTATTATTTCATACAAATATAAATTACTGATCAAATGTTATTTGATTTAAACAAAAAATCAGTGAAACTGAATGAGACTGTCATATTCATATACATACCTTATTTTACATAGATTTAAAAAGTGGAATAAACTGTTATTTAGAATAATTTATATTAACTAATTAAAAAATTAATATATACGTATAATATTATACACGTATAGGCATGAAGTTTAAAAAAATCTAGTTTCCATTCTAAAAAAAAGTGTCCCGCATTGACTTCAAAAAAATCTGGTCACTATACACATAAGGATCTAAGGTCAAAGCTCTTATCTGGTTAAGTATAATACTTTCAATCCAAAAAAAAAAAACTAGGACCGGGACATCAGACAGCGGGGCATTGATACCGGATAAGCTGGTTATTAAAGGTTAAGTTACTAAATTTGAAAGCTTGAAAGCCTTTTTGTGGGAACTGATCCTGAATTTAAAATATTCCGAGTTTTTCAGAGCTCCGAATCATACACTCAACAGAGGGAAATTGTAATGCTTCCTTAGGAATGTGTCCGAAAGCTAGTTGGTAATAGTTTCCTGATATCGAAACAAGTTAAATCTGTGTGCCGAGACTATGTCAAGGACATTCTGTATGAGTATCCGGCTCTTGGCTTGGCATCTTGTTCACAAATGTCATGCTATGATGCTAAAATTTGGTGGGAATGTCAAGAACAGTTGTACCAACATAAAAAAAAAACCAAACCAATTCAAATCGGTCGAACGACGGCGTCACATATTGGCGCAATTACCGGAACTTTTTGAGCAAGGTGTCGGAGAAAGGAATCAACTGATATGATACAATACTTTAATTTGAAAGGCCTCGATCCAACCAACATCAAAATGGAACTGGATTCTACTCTGGGGGAGTCTGCACCTTCGTTTACAATAATAAAATATTGGGTGGCAGAGTTTAAGCGAGGCTGGCCGTACGAGTTGCCAAGACGAACATCGCAGTGGTCGACCAAATGAGGTGCGTTCACCAGAAATGTTGAAGAAATCCCACAAAATGGTATAATTGGATGACCGTCGATTGAAAGTGCGTGAACTAGCAGAAATAGTAGGCATTTCAAAAAACGCTGTACATCGCATGTTGACTGCAAAATTGGACATGAGAAAGCTGTGCGCAAGATGGGTGCCGCGATTACTGACAATGGAACAAAAACAACGTCGTGGGGATGTTTTCATCGAAGTGTTTGGCGAAGTTTCACAGCAATAAAGCCGAGATTTTGCGACCTTATTCCCCAGATTTAGCTGCCTCGGATTTCCGTACCTGAAAAAATGACTCGGTGGTACAAGATTTGCCAACAGTGAAGAGGTGGAGTCTGCGGTTTATGAATATTTGAAGGAGCTCGATGATTCTCACTACAAACAGGATATCGAAGCAATTGAACATCGCTGGGAAAAGTGTATTGAGCTAAAAGGAGACTACGTAGAGAAATAAATATATTTTTTCCCAAATTGTTTGTGTTTTGGGTCGGGCACTACTGGGACCACCCTCGTACATATGTATGTATAAATGACTTAATTAAGTGAACCTAAAAATAAAAGGACTAGCCTAATGAAAACAAAGTTAGACCTCTTTTTTATCGAAAACACGCCCCGACCACTTTGGCCGCCAATCTAGGCCTTCTATTGAAAACCTTCTTCATAGTTTCCAATGTTATTGATCTCCATTTTACTTGAAGGATCTCCCAAGGTTTGTCTGTCGATGTTGGACACTGTTTTCGAACCTCTATTTCAAGTTCGTCCCAAAGCAACTCTATTGGGTTGAGGTCGGGTAATTGGGCAGGCCATTTCAATTTTCTTTAGTGTTCCTTCTTGTTCTACTTTATCCACGCATCGTCGGCAAATCTTGGAAGAATTTTTCGAATCCTTATCTTGCATTTACATATGTGAATCCAGGGCCTATTAATCGCAAAACCGTTGGTAAAGTGTGTTCTTCTAATATTTGCCTGTACTTCTCCACATTCATGACTAGCTAGCCCGTGTTCGCCTCGCTTCGCCCGCCTGCAACTTTTTACTAATTTGCAAAACTTGACCTATTTCCTCAAGAGCGTATTTAAATGTTTTTTTGGAAATTCTAAATGATTCTTCTAAGCTCTAATAGACTGGTACGATCACAAATTGTTCTGCGGGCCTGTGCTTAAGTATTCACAGTAACAAACGAATTTATTAAATAACCACCTGAACCCGTGCTCACCTTGCTTCGCACTCTAAGTCTAAAGGCTTTCTCATGCATAAAAATATGAAATATCAGTGGGAGCGAAGAAACATCAAAGTATTTGTGGAAGTCCACAAAATGTTTTAATACATTTTGTTGATTAATTGTATTTTATCAATGTCGTTTCAATGTGTAACTTTCAGTGAAGTACAGATTTCATAGTTCTCAAAAACCAACATGCTCTAAAATGTTGTGTGAGAGCCGCAAATGATTATGATGATTGTAGTACATTGAAGTGCAAAACAAATGATGACGTTAGAGCGCGCACATATACTCACACACTATTGCAACGATACCCACTGCTGCGCGACTGCTGGCAGTGGTCTCCACCGAAGGAAAATTGTTGGCGATGTTTGGAATAATTGTTTTTAACATTGCCCAGCTTCAGGACAACGCAGAGGGATGTTTTATATCTCAAATGAATCAGGGACAAATCTACTAATTTCACCTGTTTTTTTGTTTTTCAATCCGATAAACGATTATTGAGTTAGGGCTGAATAATAATAATTTTCCTTTCAAATATCCGGTTTTTTCAATATTTTCTTGAATCCATGCCATTAAAGGATTAAAAGTATAAATGGTATTGACCAAGAACATAAGCAATCACTATGTAAATGTTTCATCAAAATCCGTCCAGGATTTCTAGCGTGATGCGAGAACAAACTGTTTTTAATATACAATTTTATTATATGTAAAGAAAAGATAGATAGATTCCATCGATACGGATAAGGTCTGCAACATCAGAGGAAGAGAATCATCTTCAGACCATTATTGAACCACCTCCATGCTTGACTGTTGGGACGCACAGCTAGGGAGCATCTTATCTTTAGCAGACCGCCGAACGTATATTTTTCCTTTTTTTTTTTTTTGTCCAAACATTTCAAATTTTCCCAAAAAGTACCTAAATTGCAGTTTTTGGGGAAATTTTTTACGAAGAATCTAAATATTTCCGGTTAACAGTCTGATTTATGTTTGCAGTATTATTTTATTATTCTCTACATCGGTTTATACCTTGATTCCGCTTCCTTTTCTAACAACTTTTCTTTGATATGTATAATAATATATATCGACCTTGACCGGATGTGAAAGAAATTTGTTCATCTAAGTTATACACAGATCAATCTCTAATTGTGGAGAAAATAGTTTGTCCAGAAACCTATGGACGGCCGTGTACATGCAGCTTATGGAGTTCCACGGCCACGACGACATATCATAAATTGTATAATTCTCAATTCCACACCCCATCGTTTCTAAGAGTGTGAAAGCCTTAAGTCGTATTTTAAAAGCGGGTTGCAGGGATATAGTAAAACTCCTTGAAACCATGTTTGTAACATTACCGTGCTCAAGCTCATCAATCAACGTAATCTTATTAAAACAACACATGCGGGCGGTGCCACTGCCCATACGCTGTCGGATTACCTCACTCTCTCTCTCGAGGCGAAGCACTTAAAACAATCTGACGACGTCGACGACACTGACTACGACTGATGGAGTTTTACCCCCGCATCCGTGTGCAGCAAAATCCAAGTGCACCTACTCCGGTGGCAAACTAATGCACACTTGGCCACTGCTGGTGTCCAACAAGGAATTTTCAATTTAAAATCCTTCCCAAACACACACACACACACACACATACACAAGAAAATAATTCTCCAACGCGCATTAAGAGAAAATCATGTAATCCATCAGGCCGAGCTAAATTGGCTCCATTGCTCCTGTAATGCACTGGCACTGGTTGCCGCAGCCCGTACCCGCACCAACCGCATGGAACCGTTCAGTAAATTTATTCTGCCATTCAAAGTGAACTGATTTCAGTTTCTTTTTTTGTTTTTTTTTTTTAAAGAAAACCCAGATTTAGCAAAAGAAAATAAAAGATCAACTAGTGTGGAAAACTTTATTTCCTTCTGCGGGTGTTTATATGAATTACTTGCTGAATCCTCCTCCCCCTCTTATCAGGAAAATTTCGTGCCATTAGCAACTGCTAATGTGTCCTTAGTTTATACACGCCGAGCACTGGTGGGTGGGTGGGTACCAGTGCAGAATAACTGGGTGAAAATATGTCCCTTTTGTTCACTCTTGTTGCAGCGTGTTAAAGATTCAAGGATCCACGATGCGATATTCTTTTGCATTCATGAATGAATGCATGCCATGCATTCTGGCATCGGTTCAGCTGCGGCAAGAGGTGGTAGATGCGAGAATATGTTCCTACAAATCCTATCAAATCCTTCGTCCTATTATTTTTTTTATGTAACGTCACCTACCGACCGCCATACTATATCAGGGGAGGTATACGGTATACCCCTTCTTGGAGGACGTATCGTATCAGTCTGTTTTATTTTTCATGCTTCTGCTGACACACGTTCCCGTATGGGAAGTAGCATTTTATGAATTTAAAGGAGGAACCAAATATGCATATCTACTATGCACTCAGCCTGTGTGTGAGTATGTGAAAGGGCAGCAGTGGGGCATAGCCACTTGCAGGAACAGTGGAGGCTTAAAAAATGTCTACGTCGAATTGGAACTGAATTTGGTTCAACATAAAAAGCTGGTTACGGATTATTTGACAAAAAACCAAATTGCTGCCCTTTTGTCATAATGTTATGTTGTTTTGGACTTTACTGATCTACTGATCTAAATCAGAACGACAAGGTTAACATGCACACCAACGCGAGCAAGTTTCGAAGCCAGAAATCCATTGCCAAAGTGTTATAGTTCCATCTTGGGAAGTTATGATTATGAGGCTAATCACAATGTTAGCAAAAGCTGAACGACTGAAGATCTGTTGGAGAGACCAAGGGACCGCCTATGCATTGAAGACTAATATTAAAGATAAAATGAAAAAAAAATGATCGAAAACCTTTTGTAAGAAAAATCTCGAAAACATTTTGTAAAATATTTCTTTTTAATTTTTTAAATGCTCGAATGTGTTAATAAAACAAATCAGCCAAAAAAAAACAAGGCCATATCTACAAACACCATGGTGTAGTGGTAGTTGCGTTGGACTACTACGCAATTTAGGTACAACACCTAAAAAAGATTTTTCACGGTCCCACCTCTTTCGAATGTCTGGCAAGAAATCAAAGATTATTATAAATTGTCAATTAGCTTCTCATATCTACGAGCTACTGACGGACTCGCCAAGGTATAAAACAGCGCATTTGAAGAACATGCTGTCAAATCATATGTTTTTCATAATGTTGGTAGGACAATCACTGGTGTTTGTGTTCAACCATTGTGTTCAAAGACTGGTTTCACCTAATCTCGAAACTTGTGTCTAAATACAAAGGGTATTGTAACTGGAGCTCCTCGGTCTACACGAACGAACACATTGGCTTCCAGTTTAGAGCACTTCTATCAAAAAATAACTACACTCTTAGTCGTCCAGCTGGATTCAAGTCTAGCAACCCAAACATAAGGACATCCACAACACAAGCTTAACGAACGGAATATAATTCCACTCACTACTGGACTGGTTTCATCTGACAACCTGACGACGACACTCGTCTCTAGATTCATCTAGCCTTACTGCCCGAACAAAATGGAAGCAGCAGCAGCACATTCGAAAGTTGAAGTTAGCTCAACTTTGCGCTTCAGCATATAAATGCATACTACAGTTGTAACTTCGCATTGTGTTCGCGCTATAGGGTTAACGTGTATTTTAACTTTGACAGCGCCCCTACTTCAACTGCAGCTTCACCATTGTGTTCGGCCAGTTAATCGCATACGCTCCAATTGTGGTAGTATTTGGAAAAAAAAAACCAGGAGCTTCAAATCGATATCCACCACCTCTTTAGCCGTTTTAAAGCCGCTTATGATAGGACCAGCATTTACAGAGAAGAACTATACAGCGCAGTCTCGTTTTAGCATCCCTTTCAAGCTCGTTGTCGTTCTGTGCAAGATGACGACGGAGAATAGTATGCACTGCTCCATAAAGATGAAAATCTCACCGAGATCTTTGATCTCAAAAAAGGATTCAGAGCAACCGACACAATGTCATTCGGCAATGATGGGTTTAGCGGTCAATAAAGAAAATATTAGTAGTGTGTCAAAAAGAAAGGACACCCGACACAAACATCTCGAATCTTTATGTTTCTTTGGGTTAAAAAAGCGATTTAATAGCAAAGCCCATAGTTAGCCTTTAATTATCCCAGTTTTGTTCTATGGCGCAGAGGTATGGAATTTGTCAAAACTGGATGAGGTGACTCTTGGTTGTTTTTGTTACAGACAATTTTTCGGGTGATTTTGAGTCCTATATGCATAGACGGTGAGTGGAGGAGCACGAACGAAACAAAGATTCCAAAAATCTTTTGCTCAGTTTTTTTCCGTTAAGAACTTTGTGAGTTACTGCCAAAAATGTGTGAAAAATATCATACAAAAAGCACCAGAACTTTTTCTCAGAAACTACTTAAGTCAAAAATATGAAAAAAATCATAGTTCGTAGGTGATTAACCATATTTTTGAAGAAAAATATAACGAGTCTCGTAAGTTGTATAGTTTTTGAGAAATTCACGCTGAAAAATTCAATTTTATGTCGAAAAATTCAATTTCTCAACCGATTAACTCGTAAACTACTAGACCAATTTCAATGAAATTATCACTATTCGATTAACAATAATTTTGGAAAAATTAAAGGCTATCCAAAATTGTGCTGCCATACAAAAAAAAATAAAAAAAAATTAATAAAAATAAGGATTTTGCCAGGAAACGAACCTGAGACCCCTGAACTCAGCTACACACTCAGCCGCGTTCTTAATGTTTATCCAATTTCTCATAGTGAATAATATTACTGATTGTAGGTTTGTAAAGTGAATATAGAGGTGGGTTGTTTTCGTTTTTTGTGTTAACGAAACGAAACCGTTATTTAAACAAAATATATGTCAGTAACTACTAACTAGTCTTAAAACTACGGAACCCTTTAAGCGCGAGTCTGACTCGCACTTGGCCGGTTTTTTTGTGTATAAAGAGAGATTAAATAAAACTACTACAAACTACAACTACGAAAGTTATTTTGCCGTCAAGTTCCAGTATTACACTTTAATTTAGTGTGTAAATTGCCATAAAGTTTTTTTTTTTTTTTTTTAAAGGTACGAATGTTCTTCCAACAGAGCGCTTCTTATTACTTGAAGAGAAATATTTTACTATATGCGTGGGTGCAGTGAAATAAAGTCGAAGGAAACAAGATCGAATCGACTTTATTTCCATTTCAGATTGGAAATAAGGTCGAATTCCACAAATTTTTGGGTCGACTTTATTTCCAAAAAAAAACAAAAAAATGGAAATAATGTCGATCACTTCAATAAGATCATTTACATCGTCGACTTTATTTCCCAATTTAAAACTCATACACAATAAAATTTTAAACAAAATTCGATTTTATTTCCAAAAAACAATAAATATAAATGTTCGTATATAAATTTAACACAACAAAAAAACAAAATATTCTAAGTTTATTTAATAAAATTTCTTCTTCATTTTATTCATGAACGAAATCATTATTGGATATAATGAAGTTTCGAACAGTGAAATTCTGTGGTTATCTAAGTTTTGTTATGTTTTTCATATGACAAAAAAACGATCACATGTTTTTTTCTTCCTCGATTCGTACATTTGAACACAGCCGTCAATAGATTTTAACAAATTACTAGTTTAGTTAGTGTTCTCACAATTTAAAGAGTCTTGGCTTTGCAAGGAATTTCAATTGCGCGTACGAATTCCAGATGAGTTCAAAAATGGGTTGGGAATATTAGTAGATCTTCCGACAGGAGGTTGAAATATGCATGAAGGAAACACTGCTGGTATATTTTTCAATGATCAAGGGGAGCATAACAGGAACAGAGCATGAACTTGTATAGGGTTTCGCCATTGTACTGAAAACTCTTTCCTCTGGATTGACAATTGACGCAACCAAATTTCGGAAGTATTATTTAGATACAGTCAGCAAATAGTTTGCGAACAAATACAATTGGTACAAAATGCCCGTGAACGTCCACGAAATCCTTCTGCATGGAGCTGGTCTAACTGAAAGCTTCGCTAAGCATAGAGGCCAACTGTTGGAGGACGCTCTACAAGCCCGTCAAAAAGATTATAAGATATGCAGGTAAAGTTTTTTAGGAAATATGTCACGAAACTCCACCAACGATGATGTACTTCAAAAGTTACTCATTCCTTCCGACCCTATTATAAGTGATAAAAGACATCTTCAAAAAAAATAAAAAATCGTTGCCACCTAAGTATTAAGTATGTTGTTAGAATCCTAATTAAATAAATTTTGCTTTAAAATAATTAAATAACGTTAATTTGAGATTTAAGTCCAGCTAGCGACCCAAAATCGACCACTGTGCGCCGGTGTAATCGTGCGAAACTAGAGGCTACTACCTAAAAACCAAGTTGGCTGGACTGGTCCCCGGACTGTAGTCATTCCGACGAGAAATGGTTTCCTCATGAACTCGGTGAGTAAGGGAACGGAGTTGGAATAAATTTGGTAGGAATATTTTTTGACACTATTCTCAATTTTCTCGAGCTAGATTTATCCAATTATGAAAATAATAATTAATTCATTTTTCATCGACCATTTTAAGCTTTTACAAAATGTTTAAAGCTAGTCTAAAAACACCACTAGTAGCAATGTAATATGTAACAAAACTTGTCCACTTTTGTATCGCCTCCACTGTATGTACATACCTACACGTACGCTGCACTCACCATATCACTATCTCCTATTCAATTTGTGCAAGCTACATTCTGAGTCACATAGTCGCCCGGATCAGATTGTGTGTGTCAAGCGGCATTAAGTAGATATTCTGAAGATGGAAACTAGAAACGTGAGGTTGGTGGTATGACACGGACGCGCAGCACACGACGAGGACGACAATGAAAAGAAAGAGGAAATTTATTTTCCTCGTTTTTTCTTTTCCAGTGCAGTGCATGTTTAACACTCTCACATGATGTCACTATAGCAAATAGCGACCAGATATTCAATATTAATATGTGTGAGACGCGAGAAGGCGACTGAATGAGTGACATCCTTACAGGAGTACAAAATCATAACTAATTTTTAAAATTCCCTCATGTTTTCTCAACGCAAACACAAAAAGAAAAACAAACGAAACAGTATCCCTATGAGGTCCCACCGAATAATTACAGCAGCTTCTCACTCCTGGCCATAAATTGCTTTTCTAGTTTTTTCTATCCCCCACCAGAGTGGGTTATAGCACGAGGAATATTGTTTTGGGGAGCGCTAGCTAGCTACCGCTGATGTGTTAAGCTTCCCCAACAAATGCAACACTGAATTATGTGTGTGCACTCCGGAATAATCAGGAGTTGTTATTTGGAGTGCTTGATGACGCTAGCAACGGGCTTTTTATATCGTTGTTTCATGTGGCGCTTAACACAATATTTAGTGAGAGAGTGCACCAGGACCAGACACCATTCGGGACTACATTTTTATTCCTCCGGCTGATTAATTTGTGCCCAGGGCAGGTTATGTTTTTTTCATTTATGTGAATTCAAGTGCAGTTACACACGTTTTTTGTGTGAAAAGTTGTTGAGTGTTTTTTGCGGTTGATAGGTTCGATACTTGACCTGGTTTTTGATGTATTCGAGTGGTTTACATCGGAAAACTTTTGTTGATTAACACTCCAGTCAAATAAAGTACAAGTAAGTAACAACATTTTGAGCAATTTTAGCAACTTTGAAAGCATCTTGGAAAGAGGATGTTCTTGGAAGTATGGAAACAATTTCTAACTTTTAGCAGTGGAATTTCGAAGAGCTCGGGTACTCAACTTGAAACGTATTTTCTTCGAAAACTATAAAAGAAAATTGATACAACAGATTGTCTTCTTTTTTTTGTGTCTGAGAACAGGGTGTGTATGTTTCATGATTTGAATTGAAATTGTGTTCTTCTTTGTTATTATTAAAGTCTGGGTGAACTTTAACTCATCAATTTGCCCAGTTCGTTTCGTATTATCGTAGACGTTGCAAATTTGCACATCAAACACGTTTCGATACAAAAAAAAAACGGTATGCAGGCAAAGACTAATAAAAAGAATAAATTAGCTGAAAACAAAAACCCTGAGCCTCGGGCCTTTGATAAGTGAAAAAGTTCGAAAGCGCTAGCAATTTTATTTCGTTTCGTTTTGATATCATTTTTCTGTCTGTTTTTTCCTATCCATACATACAAGCGCGCTACAAAAAAACATCCTAAATTCCCATACTATAAAGAAAAGGAAACGAAAACTAAGCCCAAACCACTTGAAACCATTGTCAGTAACTCAATTACAGGATCAAGTTTGAAAAAAAAAAACATACGGTCAAGTGCAAGTCGTACTTGCAACGAGTGTTCCGTACTATCAGTTTTTTTTACATATGTATGTAATAGATTTATGTTGATAGATTTATGATACAAAAAAACAGCAAACAAAATATCCCATTTCCGGCTAGCGCTGCGAAAACGCAACGTGCTAAGTTTTGGCATGTAAATCTTATCTGATGAAAAGTTTTAATGAATAAATTATTGTTTTTGAGAGTTCGTTAAATTATCTAATTTACCTGTTCTTGCGTTTTTCTCAAAAATTGTTTTTACATTTTTTTATAGCATTTTGAAAATTCGAGATTGCCAAAATGTTAAGGTAGCATTTTTCATGTTCCAGTATACTAATCTAAGAAATAATTTTTGTTATGAGTTTTTGCAAGTAATTCAATAAATGCGAACTAAAGTTGTTCAGAAAAATATTGACATAAATTTTAGAACATACCTTCAAATATAACGTTGAAAATCGAAATTGAAGAATTTTACTACCTCTTACTAGCCTGAACGTAAGATTTTCCAAAATTTTTTTTTTTTTTATTTCCTCTAAGTAGACCAAAAATAAGCAGAATATGCAATTTCAAGTTTCTAGCTCAAGAGAAACTGGTAGCCGCCGGAAATGGGATGTACAAGAAATCTACGCATATGCATCAGATTCCATTCTTCGTCCTGTCATTCATTGAATAGTATTAAATATGGAATTTTAGAATTAGTCTCTCTATGCATGTAAACAAATTCAATTTTTCAAAAATTTACTAAAAGTAGAGTAGTGCTTCATAGATTTTTCTTTGAAGTAGATTTTAAACAAAGTAAAGGTTTGTTCAAACATATTTATAGTAAAAATACTATGCTCATATATTGTATACATCATTTCAAAGTCAATACAAAAGATAACATAAATAGTTTAGGAAGAAAAAAATTAATTATAATATTAATACAATTATGTGCTGTGCAAAATAATAGTAGTGTGTGTTAAGAAGCCAGGAAACTAAGTCAATAATCCCGAAATTAATACCAAAACTATCACAGGCAACTTAAGTTGACATCAATATTTTATCGAAGTTTCATTATTGTCCAACTCTGCCGTGCACCTGCGTTGCAAGGAGTCCATTAGACCATGACACTGTTTTGGAGGAATTTTACTCCTCGCATCTTGAATCACTTGCCAAAGCTCCTGAAAAGTGGATGGTTTGGCATCTGAAATCTCTTCATCGTCGCACGACTATTCAGTCGCAAAAAATAGAACACATAGCATTCAATGTTAGTGCGCTCACATGAAACCTACCAATCGCAACGTATCATGTGCGCGCACTTACATTGAAAGCTATGTGTTCTATTTTTTGCGACTGAATAGTCGTGCGACTGCAATCGCATGTGTGTACCAAGCCTTAGCCGATATTTATATTGCACTCGCTGGCCCGTGCTCGTCTGCTTCGCCCGCCTACCACTTTTAAGACAAAACATAGAATTAGTAAAGTATTTTTATTTTATTTTATTTAGTTTTTTTTGTTTTTTGTTTTTTCGTGCGTAGGTGAAATGTTTTAACTTCTTTCGTATAAATATGTTTTCAATTCATACTCCTTTCAATAATACAGTCTACTGGTTATACTTCTACAGAGCGAGAGCGCGCGAGTACCGCGGAATGATGTTGAAATATGTAACACACAGTAGCAACACAACCTCGTCTCGCCACTGCAATAGAATCGAAGTCGTCGATGTAAGCAAATGAAAATAATGCATGTTTTTAGATTAGTTTTTTATTTATTTCTCAGCCTGTAGATGTAATTAAGAAAAGATGTCCATAAATATATTGACTTCATGTTACAGTTTTTTTTTTTTTTGGATTTCGTATAACTACTTCAATGTTAGGAGTGAATGTATGGGTCAATCATACAAAATAGGTATAAAAATTAATTTTTTAATTTATGTTTTCTAAACAAAAAAAAATAGCCTATCGCCCGGATAGTGTAGCTTTAATTAGTGAAAGAATTTTTGAAATCCGTTCAGTAGTTCCAGAGATTAGCTCCTATATACAAATCTTTCCTCTTTATAATAATAGTAAAGATAGTAAAGATAAAGAAGGCTAAATGTGCGTGAATAAAATAATATTAAATTATTAATCACACTATTTTAATTGCTTACCAAATATTAATCCATCGCTTAAATTCGTTTTACACACCTGAAATGAGAAAAACAAGAGAATATAAAAAAAAATCAGATATTATTAACAATATACATATGTAAGTAAACAATATTTAAATAAAATTGAAATAATTAACATTTCATCAATTATTATCAATTAAGCACAAACCTCGGAACAATATGTGTAGTGGGTATAATCGCATATACAGGGCGGGGCAGAACAGAATAAAGAGCGATTTTAAAATATTATTTTTAAAACTATGCATGCTATGCATGTTTGCATGTGCAAAAAAATAGCACCATCATTTATGAAGTCTTATGAATGTAAAATTTTTAAAGCCAATGAGAATTTCGATTTTTGTTTTTATTTATTTATTAAAAGCAAAGTTTAAGTAATTCAGAAATACAAAAGTTCATTCATTATAACCAAAAATAAAAAATATATAAGCATTTAAAGAAAAATAAGTCAACTCTAACCTGTGCAAAATAATAGCACCAAAAATACAAATTCGTACATAAAATTGTTTGAAGAAATCAAAATGTTGGTTAGTTTTAAACTAATGAAGAACTCTAGTACTTGGTCTTATGACTTTTATGACCAGCGGCGCAACTTCGTGGCATGGAGTCGAATAATCTTTGACAGCGCTCAAGTGGAATATCGCTCCACGCAGCCTGCACAGCTTCCCATAACTGCAATGTCTTTTTTGGTTTTGCTTCTGTTACAACCAATCAAACAGATCTAGCGACAATCTACATGTAAACCTAGATTAAACTGTCAAAGTGACAAACGTCACCATCTCATTTTTCTCACTCTTTTTTTTTTTGGATCTCGACACAAGTGGTCACGTATTAAGAATAAATCCAATTAAATAAAAGTAATCTTGGTTTTTATTCGTTTGAATCTAGCTTTATTTCCAGCGCAACATCTTACATTACTGGTCCTTCGAAAACGGATCCTTCGATTTTATAAAAATATTGTATAATTCAACATGTCGAAGATACCAACCTCTAATCAACTTTCTGCTCTACTGGAACAACAGCTAGAGCTTTTCGATATTATCGGCGACAGCGTTAAAAACCTAGGAACCCAATCCACAATCACCAAGCAAAGAATCCAATCTCGGAAAAGTGTGTTTTGTGAAAATTGGACTTCATTTAAGAAGAATCATCAATCAATCGTGATAATGAAAACAAGTTTGAAGCCTGAACCACGCCAGGAAGTGGAAGAGGAGAAGTATTTCTGTACCAAAATGTTTCGCCAGTGTGAAGAGAACTATTTAGAAGCCATAGAGCACATGTCTACGAAATTGGATAAACTAGAAGCAGAAACCAGCGCAGACGGCAAAGACCTCGCAGGAAAATCCGCGAGTCCGTCAACCACACCACACACTCGGCTCCCGCAGCTCCAGTTACCAACATTCAGTGGAGAATACTCCGAATGGCTTCCATTCAAAGACACATTTATGGCAATGATATGTGCTGATCCATCGCTAACATGTGTTACAAAACTACAATACCTTAAAGGATGTCTCGTCGATAAGGCGCAACAGCGTCTGCAGAACATTTCAATCACCGCCTCAAATTTTCAGGTAGCGTGGGACGATATGGTTTCTTATTACGACAACAAAAGGTTACTGGTTGATTCTGCTGTGCAAGCTCTTTTCAATGCTAAAAAGGTAACTCGCGAAACATCTTCTGAGCTGGAATCATTGTACAGCGACATTAACCAGGCTCTTGGTTCTCTAGAAGGTCTTGGTCGTAATGTCACTCAGTGGAACGACATCTTAACACATCTGGTTTCTCGGAAATTAGACGCCGCTACAGTGAGAGAATGGGAAAATTCATTGGGAGCAACAACCGAACCCCCGTCGTGGGAAGATTTAAAAAAGTTCATAATAACCCGCATTCGTGCATTACAGGCATACGAACGTGCAACATCAGGTGGAAGTGTAAAAAATCTGCCATGTACCACCCCCAAGCATCAACCCAAAGCAAAGTCTCATCATGCTTCCTTTCAGCAGGCCAAGCAGGTATGTGTAAATTGTAAAGGCGATCACTATATTTCTTCTTGTCCAGGTTACCAATCGAAGAGCCTTGCACAACGCCTTGACCTACTTAAAGAAAAACACCTATGCTACAACTGCCTCGGTCCTCATCAGGTGAACTCGTGCCATTCGAAAAAGCGCTGCCAGAAGTGCGCAGGCAATCATCACACAAGCATCCATCAAAGCAACACCTCAAATGCACCCAGCACATCAGGCATGAGTTCGGAACCATCAACCAGCAACAACAATCTTCTAAGTGCTTCATCTCTCGTGGTATGTGACAATCAAGCTCCAAAACAAATGACAATACTTGCAACTGCATTAGTAAAGATCATGTCACGTTGTGGGGAGCCCTATATCGTCCGAGCGTTCCTCGACCAAGGATCGGAAGTTAATCTCATCTCACAGTATCTTCTCCAACTGCTTCAACTTCCTAGATCGCACACCTCTTTGTCGATAGTTGGAATAGGGGGTGGCTCGTCAGCGTCGCAGCCATCGAAAGGCCTAGTAAACTTAACTCTTCAATCATGCATCAACAGCTTCACTTGCACTCTGGATGCATATGTTCTTCCCAAACTCACTAACTATTTACCTTCAACCGTTATCAGCAAGAAAGACTGGCCACATTTGAAGGACATTCAGCTAGCCGATCCCAACTTTGATCAACCAGCTCGCATCGACTTAATACTTGCTGAAAGGTCCTAAAAATGCGCCGATTGCACAGCTGACATCTCTTGGTTGGATTATATCAGGATCATCACCATCTCCATCATCAGAAACAGCAACACCAGAGGCTAAGTCCTTTCATTGCCGTGTAGATCAAGATCTCAACCAGTTAGTGAAAATGTTTTGGATGCAAGAGGAATTGTTTAGTGTACCGAAGGGTATTCTTTCTCCGGAAGAGAAGCATTGTGAAGACATTTTTACCTCAACTCACTCTCGGGACAAGGAAGGGAGATACATCGTTCGACTTCCATTTAAATTGTTGCCGCCAACTTTTGGAGACTCTCGCTCACCTGCCCTTAAGCTGCTACATCGAATGGAAAAGCGTTTTAGCAGAGATCCAACTTTTCATTCCGAGTATTCCAAGTTTATTTCGGAATATGAACAATTAGGACACATGAAACAAGCATCCACGCCATCTGATGTAAGTGTCAACAAGCTTTTTTATCTTCCTCATCATGGCGTAGTACGTGAAAACAGTTCCACTACTAAATTGAGAGTGGTCTTCAACGGATCGCTAAGAACTGAGAAAGGAACATCGCTCAATGACTATCTGTATGAAGGCCAAAAATTACAAGTCGATCTCTTGGACGTCCTTACCCGCTGGAGAATTAATCGCTTCGCTTATTCTGCCGATGTCGTCAAAGTGTTCCGGCAAATCCAAGTCCACCCCGATGACTGGGATTATCAACGAATCTTGTGGACTGAAAACAACTGCTTGAAAGAGTTCGTTTTAACAACCGTCACTTATGGGACAAAGCCTGCTCCATTTCTTGCCATAAGGGTCTTGCACCAACTTGCCGAGGATGAAAAACATCGTTTTTTTGACGTCAAAGACGTTATAAAGCAAAACACATACGTTGACGATATTTATGATGGATCTGCTACTATCGAAGAAGGTAAGAATCGAATCAACCAAATCATTAATCTCTTTAAATCAGGTGGGTTTGAGCTGCAAAAATGGGCAGCCAATGATGAGGCGCTTATCGAAAATATATCAGAGGAAAATCGAGTCACATCCTCATCGCCATTATGTATCGAAGAGAACCACATTCATCGCACGTTAGGTCTTAATTGGAAGCCAAAACGTGATCGCTTCATCTTTACTCCGGTTCAACACGACGACCCTGGTGCCTATACAAAGAGGCTGGTTCTTTCTCGCGCGGCTCAGCTTTTTGATCCTTTAGGATGGCTGTCGCCAGTTGTTGCTCAAGCCAAAATGTTCATTCAGGAATTGTGGCGAGCTAAGCTTGACTGGGATCAGCCAATATCTTCATCACTGGAAGTTCGTTGGAAGAGCTATGTAAATCAGCTTCAGGATTTGTCGATGATTTCTGTTCCACGGTGGCTTGGGTTATGTCCCTCGTCAACAGCTGTAGAATTACATGGATTCGCGGATGCTTCAAAAGCAGCACTGGGAGCAGTTGTCTACATACGAGTCGTCAATAACAACATAGCGCAGGTAACAATTCTATCATCTAAAACTAAATTGACACCAATTATCAGATCGGAGAATACATCTAAGAGATCAAGAATTGTTCGAGTAACTACTCCAAGACTAGAGCTGTCAGCGGCGTTACTTCTGGCGCGACTCGTTCAACATCTTATCGACGTACTTAACCTGCAGACGTCTCCAATACATCTTTGGACGGATTCGAGCACAACTCTGTATTGGATTCGAGGCGAGCCATCTAGATGGAAAGACTTCGTTCGAAACCGGGTAAGTCAAATTCAATCCATACTTCCTCAAGCTAAGTGGCATCACGTACCTGGTGAAGACAACCCGGCGGATTTGGCGTCTAGGGGTTCAACACCGCGACAACTAGCGGAGTGTCATCTGTGGTGGCACGGACCGTCATGGCTGAAACTTAGCGAAGATCATTGGCCTCAACTGTGTCCACCACCAGATGTTAACGAAGATCAAGAAGAAAGTCGTCAGGCAGTCGTAGCTTCTCTTAACAAAGAAATAAATATCACATGGGATCTTATTCAACGCTATTCATCTCTAACTAGACTACTGAGGATAACCGCATGGTGCATGCGAGCGGCAGTGCTCTTTCGACAAGATTACCAGAAAACCACTTCTTTAATCCAACCTTCTTCGCTTACACCATCTGAGCTGAACAAAGCCAAAACATTTTGGATTAAGGTTACACAAAACATTTACTTCAAATCTGAACTTCATCTCCTTTCAAAATCTAAATCTGTATCAAGAAATAGTTCACTTTATCGTCTCACTCCTTTTATAGATTCAGAAGGAATCCTGCGGATTGGCGGGCGGCTTCGCAATGCCCAAATAGATGCTGATATGAAACACCCCATTATCCTGCCTAAGGATTCCCAGTTTACGAAACTTGTCTTGGAATTCACCCATCGCACCACTTTTCATAGCGGCGTGCAGTTGATGCTGGCGACCTTGAGAAGATCTTTTTGGATACTTGGAGGTCGTAATCCTGTACGCTCATTCGTACATCATTGTGTCATCTGTGCTCGAAATCGACCTCAATCAGCTAAACAGTTGATGGGCCAACTTCCTGTTAATCGAACTATCCCATCACGACCTTTCTTACACTCAGGAGTGGACTACGCCGGGCCATTTATTCTAAGAGCATGGAAAGGGCGAACAACAAAAACTTACAAATCCTATCTCGTCGTGTTTATTTGTTTTTCGTCATCCGCAGTACATTTGGAGTTAGCATCCGACTATTCGGCAGAAGGATTTCTCGCAGCATATAAAAGATTTACCAGTCGCCGTGGTATCTGTGCTACAATTACAAGTGACTGTGGGACAAATTTTGTTGGTGCCGATGCGGAATTACGAAGACCTTTTACCATCGCTTCTAAGGAGTCTCTTCAAATAGCCAACAGACTTGCGAATGATGGAACGCAATGGATCTTCAACTCACCTGCAGCACCGCACTTTGGAGGCAAGTGGGAGGCGGCGGTAAAGTCGGCGAAGTTTCACATTAAGAGAGCCATCGGGGAAACTCGTTTAACGTACGAGGAGTTTTCCACTCTGCTTTCACAAATAGAGGCTGTGCTCAATTCACGGCCTATTTGTCCACTCACTGACGATGCTAGTGACATCGAAGCCCTAACTCCTGGACATTTTATCGCTGGTAATGCTATCAACGCCGTTCCAGAGCCGTCTCTTATTCATCTTCCAGATTCAAGATTATCCCGGTATCAACTTCTTCGTAAAATGCTTGAACAGTTTTGGCAGAGATGGTCTGTCGAATATATTCAGCGCCTTCAAGAAATTACAAAGTGGCACCAAACATCACAACCTATTAAAGAAGGTGCTCTAGTCCTAATTGCTGATGAAAGGTATCCACCAACAAAATGGGCTTTGGGTCGAGTAGTATCCACGCATCCTGGAGTTGATGGACTTGTAAGGGTGGTGACGGTTAAGACGCAGTGTTCCATTCTAAAACGGCCAATTGTTAAGTTGTGCCTGCTGCCAGTTCCCATCGAAAATCAGGAGCCAATAAATCAACGGTCAGAAGACGTCGAGGCGGGCGGAATGTTACAACCAATCAAACAGATCTAGCGACAATCTACATGTAAACCTAGATTAAACTGTCAAAGTGACAAACGTCACCATCTCATTTTTCTCACTCTTTTTTTTTTGGATCTCGACACAAGTGGTCACGTATTAAGAATAAATCCAATTAAATAAAAGTAATCTTGGTTTTTATTCGTTTGAATCTAGCTTTATTTCCAGCGCAACATCTTACAGCTTCTTCACATCAGCCCAAAGGTTTTCGATGGGGTTCAGGTCTGGAGACTGAGCCGGCCATTCCATAACTTCAACCTTATTCGTTGCGAAAAATTCTTTAGCCAATTTCCTGGTATGATTTGGGCCGTTGTCTTATTGCAGATCCCACGTGAGAGGCATATTCAATTCTTCGTAAGAGCATGATTTGCCTAGTAATGTCAACATAAATTTCAACAGTCATTACCGGTTTGAACCAAAATATGGACCGGTACCATTATAGGAGAAGCATCCCCATACGTTAATTTTTGCATCACCCGTGCTTATTGGTCTCTATGGTATATTTTCGCTGAAACTCCTGGTTTTGTTGCCTACGTACGTGTGTTCTACTTCCAGGAGTACTAAATAAAACAATTCTGAACTGATCGGTCAATAGGATATGAAGCCATTTGAAGTGCGCCCAATGTAAATGATCGTTTGCTAATTTCTTTCTGTTTTACAAGTGGACCTTCTTCAAAAACTATGCTTTTCTGGGTCCTCTAGCAGGCAAACGGTTTTTCTTCGTATTGTAGAAGTGTCCACTTTAAGATTTAAATCTTCTTTTCTTTTAGTCGAGGTGATGAATGGGTTTTTTTTAATCAATCTTATAATGCTTCGTACATCGCTAGGGATCAAATTCGCCGTTCTGCCTCTTTTTTCCTCGTGTTGAACATACTTTTTTGCGTTTGAAATCCATTTCATTAGAGCACCCAACTAGTTCTCTCATAAATTTGTATGTGTTTCCTTCAAAAATAAATTTTCTTATTAGTTTTCGTTTTTCAGCGGTACAATGTCTACCGCGACCCATTTTAGGTAGCGGATACGTTTTTTTTATGAACTATTAATTTTAAATAATTCAAATATCTTGCCTTCAAATATTTTAATCTGAAAAATATGATTAGCACAGCTTAACAAATTTAAAACTTTCTAAAGAATGACGCGGTGCTATTTTTGTGCACACCACAGATTTGACTTTATTACGTATAGCGGGAATTTATTTGTCTTAAAGTTCAATTTCAAGAAGGCTTGTTCTTCCATTATGTAGCTGAACATCAGAGAGATATTTTACAATAGATGCCATATATTTTTCCCAGCGAAATAAAAAAAGTAAATGCATGACAAGTTCAAAATTTACTTTGGTTCTATTTTTTTGCACATAGCTGTATGCATATAATATGTTTGTACATACATAAAAACAAAAACAAGAATAAAAATGGAAAAGCAACAATTTCTTAAAAGTAGCTGCGAATCCAGTCGAGCAATTACCAGCGGTATTAAATTTAGATTTAGATTTGATTTTTATTGTTATATACTAGAAACAGTGAAACCCAGTTAAGAACCACCCTCTTAACCGCATAGCATCTTCGGTTTTTCTTGAAACCCTAAGTTTATAAAATAGTATTCTATTTAAAATCCCCTTTTTTAGTACATTTTGCTTAACTACATTTCCCGTTTAAGTACTCATTATTTCCCATTCTCTCGTCATAATTTACATGATATATTCCCCTTTTACTTTTCGGTTGTTGGTTATGAAGACCTTTCGTCTTGCTGCGGACTTGTTTTGTTCTTGGATAGGTACCTCTAAGCAGTTAAGCGGGTTTTTGTAACATCCCGGATAAGTGGACAATTCTGCTATTGCATTTATGCTGCTACTTTATGTATGTTTAAAAAAAATCATTTTAAATGGCATTGCCATCTGCCAAGTTGTCTTAAAACGTATAACTTCATAGCAATAGCCTAATAGCTTAGTAAGCCATTAATTATTTAATATTATTTTCTTCTTTTCATTTGCTTTTACTTCAGAAATGTTTTTAAGATCCTGTCTCTACTCGCATATTGTAGGGCAAATCTATATAAAATTTATTGTTGTAAAGTTGATCTGATAAACAACTTGCAGGAGAAAATATACAGTATCCTTTCTTTCCATAAATTGTCAATGGTACAAACTAACTATTAATGCCCTATGTGGCATTTAATTCAGCTTCAGGAGATCACAGCGCAGCTTCAGTAACGCAGCTATTTATTTTGTGCTGTGCTCATCTCGAAAATAGTTATTATGGCGTAACCGGCTTTAGACACCTCTTTTAAGTACCACCATGCTTCATCTAGGAACATTTCCTTGATATTCTCATTCACGATCAGCTGATAAGGTTTGGGCTTCAGTTTGGGACCTAAAGCACAACCTTGTCTTACTCCTGATCCTGACCCCACCATTCCAAACAGTGTTGTCTTGGTGTCCACATGTAGGTTTTTAATTACTCGTTCTAACTTCAGCGACATATACACATGACAAAGCGATTATAAAATACCGCGTTTTGGTCTTCTGAGACAAAAGCTGCCTTGAAGTTCACGAAGCATAGCTACATGTAGTCTATTATTCCTCAAGAGCAAAGAATGCCGCGGTGCCTAGCAAACTTTTTTATGAATTGGAATGAATTGATGGCTTCAATTTCTTCGTGGTGGGTTATCCCGATAAACTTTACTCTTCAGGTGAACCCTTTGGTACGTGATTTGGAAATAAACTTTTACTTTTCTCTAATGCGTTGAAGGTCGTGAACACAAAATTTTGAAAAATTGATTTTTAACGACATTTTCAAAATCACATTTTACTCTGCCCCACCCTGTTCAGTTAATTATTTGCATAAAAGGTAATTAGGACAAATGTCATGACAATTTGCAAACAATAAAAAGGAATATCCTTAAAAATAATAATCACCCGCCATGCATATAACATAAAAAATGCATAAACATAAAAATTGATATAAAATCCGACACGTTTTTTGTTTTTATTATTATTTATTTATTTAGGTCACCCACCGCAATAATAATGATTCAACGCAGGAAAATAATAAAATAAGGACACGCACAGGACCAGCGCAGCGATGAGAATGAGCACAAGGACGACGATGAGGATAAAAACGATGAACTTGTGGACGTGTTTCAAAAAAACAACATTACCCCATATCAGCTGAGATTATGTTTGCATTCAAATTAAAAACAAATAAAAATAAAAATCTGAATATTTTTATTTTTATTATTACTTCCTTTACAAAAAAAAAAAAAAAAAAAAACATTTCCATTGAAAATCCACTTTTCCGGGCAATTATTTTATGCCGGTTGAATAATTCAAAACGACCCGACCCTACTGCGAGAAGGGTGATAAATGGGCCTAAACCCTTTTAACTCGACCTCCCTTTGTGTGTACGCGAATGTACGGGTGAAATCTAAAGGATGACAATTTGTAAATAAAAATTCATTTAATTCTATAAGCGAACGAGGTGGTGGAAAACGAATGTACAAATGTCAGGCCGCGGGCAAAGAGAAGGACGAAAGTTCGTGTAATTGGACCCAATTTGTGGCGAATGCCGGAATAGGGACGATTTCTTTTCGCTTCTTTTTTGTGTCTTTCTTATCAGTCGTCCTTTGGTGTAGATGTATAATTGTTGTGTGTAATACTTTTGCCGAGTGTTAATTTACTTAACATGAAAAATGGGGAGGCTTGGCTGAAGAGATAATGAAGATTCTGGCAGAATCGACGTGATATTTACAAAAAAAAAAGGAAGAGAGAGATGAAGTGGATAACAGAATGAATAGATGGATGGATGGAGATTTACGACAGTAAATTGAAGTGTTTGTATACAGAGCAGAGGGAGAAATGAAAGGACCTCAAGTTGTAGGGAATTAAATTAAAAAGAAAAGAGTATGAGTAAGTATGTGGATCTATAATGGTTAACGTCAAGGTTTGTAGGTAAGTAAAATGCAATTAGGACAAATTGTTTGTGAGAGGGTGTTAATGAAACACTTAGTCTAGGACAAAAGCAAATGTAGCTCAAGGTGGATACTGGATAGAGTATGTTGGCAGAGAATACAAAGGCAATAACTGTGATCTTATGTCTGGTTATATGCACTGCCAGGTGGATGGTAAATACACCCAGAGTCAAATGTCAGAAGTAAGTCAGGACTGCTCTGATGCATCCAGTGATGCATTGGTGCAACAATGCAACTCGGTAGTAAGCAACTATGGACAGAACACGTCGAGCTAAAAACATTCGAAGCAATTCCAATCTTCTTGCAATGCAAAGGGATTTTTGAAAAAAGAAAAAGAAAGTCTACACGGCCTCAGGCCGAATACCGAATAGCCGAATATTCGGCCAAACTATTCGGCCACATTAAAAAGCCCTAAAAAAGTACGAACATATAGTTCTGTGTAAAAAATTAAGACTAGTAGGATAATTTTAAAAAATATTCATTTCAATTTTAACATACTTTTAATTCTTTTTCAAACTAAAAAAAGTAATAAGATTGTAGGCTTATATTCGGCTGCATTAATTTGAAGACTGTTTTCAACATAAGTACAAAACCTTCATCTGAAAAAAATTAGAACAAAAGTGAACAAAAATCCTACTGGTCTTAATTTTTTACACAGGACTGTAGTATGGGTGAATAAAGAATATGGTTTGAATAAACGGCACAGACGTTAAAATCAATCAACTCAAACTTCATTATTTTCGGGACATAAGATTCTTATCGCTCCATTTGGTAAGTCCCTTTCTATTATACGCATTGGTTGTCATTCACGTAAATACGTGACTATGTACTACTTTTGCCAGACTTCAGAGAACAGTTTGCCGTCTAAAAATATGTAATTTCTGACACAATACGCACTGGAGTTGTGGTGACGTTGCGCGACAAATATCCTATTACCCATGCCTCATGGATATTACATCTGATGACACCCCAATTGCGGCTACTATGTAAATTAAAAGTCGACTTTCGGACGGAAATGAGTTCTCGGATTAGCTTGATAGAAAAGACTAGTGTTGCAACGAATAGTATATTCGGCCTCAGGCCGAATACCGAATAGCCGAATATTCGGCCAAACTATTCGGCCACATTAAAAAGCCCTAAAAAAGTACGAACATATAGTTCTGTGTAAAAAATTAAGACTAGTAGGATAATTTTAAAAAATATTCATTTCAATTTTAACATACTTTTAATTCTTTTTCAAACTAAAAAAAGTAATAAGATTGTAGGCTTATATTCGGCTGCATTAATTTGAAGACTGTTTTCAACATAAGTACAAAACCTTCATCTGAAAAAAATTAGAACAAAAGTGAACAAAAATCCTACTGGTCTTAATTTTTTACACAGGACTGTAGTATGGGTGAATAAAGAATATGGTTTGAATAAACGGCACAGACGTTAAAATCATTCAACTCAAACTTCATTATTTTCGGGACTTAACACGATTCTTATCGCTCCATTTGGTTCACGTTCGAAAAATTCATTTTCACTAGAACATCATACAGAGTTAACAAGTCCACCACGAACATGAAGAGGAATAGCGGGTCTTCGGGATATTTTTTTTTTTTCCACAAACCATGTTCACTTGAACCATGTTGGTATGTGAGCGTCTGGCCACCAAGAGAGAAGAGAAAGAAGAAGAGACAATTGGCGCGCAAACTGTTTTATAGCAAAGATCGGTAGTTCCTCGTGCTATTTTCTACTCCTATTTTTAGGTATTCGGTATTCGGCCGAATAGTAACTTAATATTCGGTATTCGGCCGAATAGTGAAAATGGGCCGAATAGGCCGAATACCGAATAGTAACCGAATATTCGTTGCAACACTAGAAAAGACGTTGGGTTGGCCAATATCTACGCGTTGTGCTTGTGTTAACTTTTCGCCAGTGAGACGGGGCAACTCTCCTAGACACAGACATGCCAAAACAAATGGTATATGGACACTTTATCATTGACCACAAACAGCCTAATGTTTCATTCGCTTCGCGGCAGGTCGTTCCGTCCTTTTTGAACCACATGTCGTACAAGCTCAAGTCCTTCCAACTTGGGCCACAAAAAATCAGTTATCGTCTCGCAGTAGCAGTCGTCCAATATACCTACATATGAAGATATCTATAGACATCAAGACGGAGCAACGACATAGTGACATAGTGGGTGGCCATGGCGTAGTGGTAGTCGTCGTCGTTTGTCACGCTGTAGGGTCACGGTCAAATCCAAATGTCGCCGAAACATTTATTTCTCATGAAATAAAAATAAGTAGATCGGTTTCAGAAGTTAATGTCAAAACATATTGCAAAGGCATAACGCTGGCAGTAGGGTGATGGTATGGCTGAAGAAATTGATCGCACAAACAATAATATACAGCATCTGGAAAAAACTTCTTTGAATCATAAACAAAGACGAAACTTTCAATAATATACAACTCTCTAGTTATAGTTAGTTGAAACCTAACATATCTAAGTTTCCTATCAGCACGCCGATCTGTCTGTCTATCGTTCTTGTCCTTCATGTGCTCGCGCTGTGTGTAAAGATTATAAGGGTATTCATATCCTTCCTTTCCTTTAGCATGCGTGGATTATAATATATATGTATATAATAAAAAAAAAAAAAAAATGGAACGACATATTTAACAGGTAAAACTAACAGAATCTGGGGCCCTACTCTCTATTTCGTTCCAAAAATCAATCCTATTCGAAATTGCTTATCGTTTCGCTTTTGAATTGGTACTCTGTAACACTTTCGGAATGTAAAAACTAACATACTACTAGATACTTTTTCCAGTTAAGGATTTTTTTTTTGACGAGTCTCGATACATTTCTTTTGAGATCTGTCATATAAATCGAGAAAAAATACAAGTGAATGTCGAAAAAGGAATAATTGTGAATTTTAAAGGAAGAATTTTATATTTTTTATATTTGTATGTACTTATGGTTTGAATTGCATACGAGATGAATTTCCTTCTTCTTTGAAATCCACTGGGGTTCCTCTAGTTTTGAAAGTAGCTGTTATTCTAAAGTTTTTAGCACAAGGAGGTTATCAGCACCAAATAGGACATAATTATTACATTGGCATGGCACAACAAACAGCATCAAGTTCTATTGCACAAGTATGTAGACGTAGAGCAATAGATAAATTAATATTGTATCCAAAATATATCAATTTCAAAATGAGCAAAATGAAACGGAAAATCTCGAATTGTGTTTTGTTTTGTATGCAAACTTTTGATTGAAGATTCGCTGTAAACTAATATCATTTTGTTTAAATTGTTATTGTCACTAAGATTTTCTTAAAAAACAAACATTTTAAGGTACTTTTAAATCCTTCTGTTAGCGAATTAGTTGTAGAAATAAATTTTCGTTTTTTCAATGCTTTTGACATTAGGAAACGAGTTACCAGGTACCAAAATTCCACTTTCGGAATTGTAAATCACTTTCGAACCGAAATACAGAGTAGGTCCCATGGTTGAATCAGGTTTATGGGCTTACCCGAGTCAATATAACTGCGCAAAATATTATACAAAAATATTGGGTATCCTAACAGGTTGCAATATTATTGGGCAATAATAATTGCAATATACCTTAAGTAAAAAAAATCTGACTTTCTATTTTTCTTTTTTCCTTTGGTAGCGCCACCTTTCCTTTGTAGAGAAAGATTGTAGAGGCTTGATGCTCCACAAAGAGAACAGTAACTGACGGAAAACTGGTTTAGGCTAAGGCGGTGAGTAGGTATTTATAACTATATACATACAACATACATTAAAGAAAGAAGGCAACTTTAAGTTATTGTCAATTGATTATTTAATTTTGAATTACCACAAATACTTTGTTTTTATAAAAAACGTTATGAAGAATTAAAATTTATCTATCTATTGAATAGTTGCCAGCTCTACAGGAAAGGGAGAACTGTCAGAAAAGTATGAAGGTGAATCAATAAGTATCCGTATTCGAAGACAGGTGGCGTTGCTGGGAAAACTTTATGCTAACATCGTGATCTACCATCTTTCAAACAACGCCATAACAAATTTAAGATTGATTTGTAGGATAGTTTTACTTGACCATTTGAAGCCATTTGAATGAAACATTGTTAGTGTTTTTCGGTACGATGATGGATTGAACGATCCGTAATTGTTTTTTTATTTTAGGAAGGAAAAACGCGCGTAAATTGATGCTGTCTATGGCACCATCTATGACAACCGTGAGATATTGGTTCAACGAATTTAAACGCGGCCGTAAATCTGTTTTAGATGATGAGCGCCCAGGCCGCCCGGCAGACGTAGTTACTGAGGAATGATGTGATCCTCGCTAATGGCCGAACGAAAGTGCGCGAAGAAGCAGAGACTGTAGGCGTATCGTACGGAACGGCATGAGTGCAGCGATTGCTCACGGTAGAAAACAAGCGGCTTCGGCCGACAACTTCAAAGCAGTGTTTGGACCTCTCTAAGCTAAATCCGCATGAATTTTTGCGTCGAGTCATCACCATTGATGAAACCTGGATCCGTTACTACACGCCAGAGCTTAAGCGACAATACAACCAATTGGATTTTTACAGGCGAATCTAGTCCGAGGAAGGCAAAGACGGTACCATCGGCCGAAAAGGTCATGGCTGCAATTTTTTTTACGATTCAAAGGACGTAATTCTCATCGACTTTTTAAAAGCACGATCACAGGACAGCACTAAAGTGAATTAATAAGAAATCGAAAGAAAAAAGGCGCCATTTGGCAAAGAAAAAAGTGATGTTCCACCATGACAACGCACCAGCTCACTCATCCGGAATTGTTGCGGCCAAATTGCAGGAATTGTGCTACGAATTATTGCCGCATCCACCATACTCGTCCGACTTAGGTCCCTGGGACTTTTTTCTGTTCCTTAACCTAAAAAAAAAGTATACAGTCGAACTTCGATAACTCGAATGAAATCGGTTAGCAATAGCGGCAAGACTGAAATTAACATGTAATTTTTATTTGATAACTCTAACGTCTATAACTCGAATGTCTCGATAACTCAAAGAGATTATTTACTACTTCGATAAGTCGAATTCTGAAGGGGAATTCCCAAATTCTGCGTGTTTTTACATGTTCGTTTTACATATAATGTATCGCTTTCGGGGCACTGTGCTTGTATGGCCTATGACCTAGTATACATAAGTGTAGAAAATCGTGATTTCGTTATGTGTGAGTAAGAATATTGTTAAATTTCTTGTTAGTAGGGGTTAGAATACACACTACAAGGTTGGCATATTGGTCGATACGAACTCAAAGCTTAGTTTTTCAAAAAAAAAAAAGATTCAGATGTGAATGTGAATCCGAGTCTGCACAGCTCGACAACAACGATGACAGCGACAGTGATGAATGGAGGAAAATTTGATTCAACCACCTTCAAACGAGTTGGTTGCAAATTCGTTAACCAGTTTGCCTTTATATTAAAAGACAAACGAAAAAACAACCCATTCTGTATACCTATAATTTGAAGATCAAAACAAAAAATCCACACTTCAGTCATGTAAAGCAGACTAGACTTAAATAAAAATTATGTTCCTGTACGTTTTTGGTGTTATATATGTATTTATATTTGTATCAATTTTGTATATTACCTGATAACTCGAAGTCTTGATAACTCGATTTTTTTTTTGTGGCAAATGATGGTTCGAGTTATCGAAGTTCGACTGCATATATAAAAAAAAAATAATTTAAAAATTCAGCTCAGACGAAGAGGTCATCGTCAAGACAGAAGCCTATTTCAAAGAGTTTGTCAAATCGTATTTTTTAGAGGGTTTACAGAAATGGCAGCGAAGTTGGGAAAAGTGTATTGCTCTAATAGGGGATTATGTTACAAAATAAAGAAAAAATTGCGTCTTTTATTTTTAAAACGGGTACTTATTGATCCACCCTCGTAGGATGTGACAGTGATAGCAGACACCCAACGACAGAAAGTATGCTTTAGGTTTAGACATTGTTCGCTGAACATAGAAATTTAGGCTCTCTTTGAACATTTCATCTAAATTTTAATTTGAAGCGTATCCAATTATCAATTCAACTGGGACCTACCTCAAAACCCAAAACCTAGACAAGTCGAAGAAACATTCGTTTACCCCATGAAAATGAAAACCAGCTAAGCCAATAACCTTCATCCGTATGCCTTGCAGTCGTTCATTCAACCACCATAAACTGATTGCTCTTTATTAGTAAACGTGTAGTGGAATACGAATAAACCAGGACGAGATGGGAATACACGTACACAAGCTATCGGTACGATAAAGTTCTTCTCCTTTAAGTTTATAAACTGATTTTCAAATACCAATTTGTATCTAAACTTCAGCAGTGTTCGCTTCTTTCTCACTCACAAGTCACTCGCCGTCAATATGTGGAAAGTGGAAAACTAGGACAAGCAAAGACCAGTGGAGAAGTGGAAAAACGGAGCTCTCTGAATTGACCCTCTTATAAGTAACTAAAAAAAAATTGAGAAGAATTTTTATTTATTTTTTTCCTCAAGCGCTTGACCTCATCGCTTCAACGGTCACATTCACCTAGTCGATCTGTGTCGTTATCTTTGACGAAGAAGAACAGGACGAGTACGAGCAGGGCCGGTTTTAACAGTTTTGGCGCCTGGCGCAGGAAAAAAAATAAGCGCCCCAAAAGCAACTTAAAACATGTTTGATCTTTTCCACATCTCCCGAAGAGAGAGAGTAATTGACGCGTTGACTTCAACATAAAATTCAACCCTAAATCTTTCTTGATGGTCTAAAATTACCTCATTCCTATCCTCATAGGAAAACTGAACTACTTTTTTTCGGGACCGTTAAGTTGAAATTACTGGAAAAGGAACTTTAATTTCATTTGCTATAAGTCTCGCCTCATCTACAAATTCAAAAAAAAAACTTGTCATTAGTTCTTAGTTCGACTAAAAACTTTTTCATTGAACACAAAATTTCAACTGCAAGCTTAAGGCAAAAACAATAAATTTAAATTCGCTTAGCTTACTACCAAGAGATTTAGGCATATTTTGGACTTTTTGATCATAATTTTCTGAAATTTCAACAAGAGCCTATAAACATCTCCCAAGTATAGTTTTAGTGGTTTTATTGCATCTATTCTGCTTAAGGCTGCGGTTATATAGCAAGCGTGTAATACAAGCGCTTGCTTGTATGCATTTTATTCGAGCATGGTGGTTGTGTAACAAATTTTTACAAGCGCGAGTAAGCGCGGGCAAGTGCGAGATAAAATGCTCTGATAATTTAAAGCGCGAGCAAGCGCTTGTATTACACGCTTGCTACATATAACCGCAGCCTAAGAGTCAAACTACTAAGATGTTTTTTTTTAAAAGCGACCATCTGCCTACAGAACTTGAATAGAAAACATAGATACTCTCAACATTATCGAAAAATGTAACTGCATCAGTAGAGCATTGAACATCATCAAAGCTCTATGTTCCAAAACCTTATCTCGCTTGCATACCACAATGTTTCCCTCTCATATAAGTACCATTATCATACCCTTGTCCTCTACAATTCACTAATAGAATATCCAAATCAGCAAGTTCATTCCAAGCTGAATCAGTTAAGCCAGCCCCTGTTGTTTTTTTCGCAACAATCCCAAAAAATATTCTCAAATTTAAAACTTTTTCGTATTTTGGTCCACTATTCTAACTACTAAAGTTAATTGCTCCTTTCTACTTATGTATATCAAGCGTACAATCTACTATAATCGAAGCCAAGGAGAATAAACGCATTAATAAACGCAGGGAAAATTGAATATAATTACATACTAATATTCAATATTTTTAAAAATGTGCTATCTACCACTTGAAGTGCTAATGTTCTGAATTGAATAATATCTTTTGTTTTCGTAACCGCAGGTTGCATTTTTTTATGTAGTCTTGTTTTGTTATCAATTAAATATTAAATGCACAATATATAAGAAGGAAATGTTTTTTTATTGGTTGAAAACACGACAATGCAAAAGGGATCCAAAAAAAAAGCAAATGTGCTATCTTTCTGTCACGATCTGTACATACATAATGTAACAATAAATTTTACTACGTATGAACTGAGTTTGACTCTCTTTCTCTTCAGTCAAATCGAACGTTTTGATATATCGAACAAGGTTGCGAAACCAAATTTGAAGTTCGCATCGTTTTAGGTAGGCGCATTGCCTTGGCGCAAAATTTGAATCCTGCTCCACAACTTCCGACATGTTTGATGATTTGTATGGATTTTGGTAGGCGCAAATGGAGCGGTATGATAAGACTGCTCCACAGCATGTTGGCAGTGAAAATTTCGTTTTTGGCTGAAGGGTCGACTGGATATTTAATATGAAACAACAGAGTCTACTATGGTTGCAGCAGAGACAAATGTTTGCCTCTGGTTGTAGTTGGGTACAGATAAAAATTCTGCTAACTGGTCTGTTATACCAATTAGCAGCTATGGAGAGAAAGAGAATGAAATGTTGTGGGAACGGGAAGGGATAGAAAAAAAACATTATGTGCATATTTATATGGAAATTTGGTGATTTTAATGTGTGTGGACTTTTTAAAGTACAGTGATTGAAATGTGTGTATTGTTATTTGAGAAGTACGGTGAGAAATATTAGTTTGTGAAGAATATAAATACATATTAGCAAACGAGTAGATCTGTTTTTTGGATAGTAATTTTTTTAGTTTTTACGCCTCTTGCTTTCTGGTGCCTGGCGCGGCTGCGCCACTCGCTCCTATGTAAGGTCCGGCCCTGAGTACGAGTACTAAAAAGCGACACAACACAAATAAAACAAAATGACATTTTTTTCATCCCATATCCTTGCCATAGCATTTCGTCATCGGTGCACTCGACAACAGCTCACTGCAGATGGCAGGACCAATCCAACAAATAAAAAGGACTTTCCACTTTTTTTTTTTTTTTTAATTACATTTGTCCTTCATCGAGTCCAGATTATTTGACATCCAAACTTTATCTCGCCTTAATAACGCTACTTGGAGTTCCTTCGTATGAGCATGTGTGTGTTAAGCTTTAAAAACTGTTCATTTTCTTTCCGCCATATTTTTTTTCTTTTTGTTTTGTAATTTAAGCAGATTGTGTGAACAAGTAGTTTACATTGACTCTGTGAATAGGAAATTACTATCAGATTGAATATTTTAGCATGTGGATTTGGGTGTATGTGCTGCTCTCTATGGGATTTCAGTATATAAATACATCCCAGAGGGAAATTGCCCCTTTTGCATTTTCACATTCACATTGCTGGTATCAAACGGAACTTATTTATTTCTCAAATTAGCGGTTATTTAATTATGCCTTTGAGAGGAGAACACAAAACGGACTAATTAATTGTTCAGCACTTCTGTGGCGCTCGTTCTTAGTGCTTTAGTTGTGGGCGCAGGTAAGACTAATGGATTTCGTTTGTACTATGCTCTGATTGTATTTGAGGTTTGTTTAGACTCAGTGATTTGGTGTTTTTATATTATCACACCTTCATTGGAACTGTTAAGTGTGCCACTGCTTTGGTTAAGAGAGAGAGAAAGAGAAAGAGGACTTAAAGATGGATGCATCGTGAATGGGTGTTAATTGATCAATGGTACAGCGGAATTTAATCAATTTTGATTTATTTTTAGAAACACTTAACGAGTTGAAGACATGGTTAACCAATTAATTATAGAATATTGCCACTTTCTTGTGTGCCGACAATAAACAAGGCGTCGAAATTTGTTTTAGACCGGGGTTACAGGGAAAACGGGTATCGAACTGATGTTAAGACCGTCTAATCAGTCTTGTGGCACAATTCAATTAAGCTGTGCATCCGACATCGACGGGTCTAAAATAAGTGGTCTGAACGAAAGCGGGTTCTGAAGGTTTTTTTTTTGTATGGCCTGTATGATATGTTGCGCCATCTTATTGAAACCACATGTCATGCAAATTTGGAAACAAATGATCGCTGATAATAATTGTTCGGCAACGTTTTCCATTCAATTTAAAGATTTAGCCTCATTTTTGGAAAAATTAAGATCCGATGATGACACCAGCGTACAATCACCACTTAGCAGTGGACTTTTGTATTTAATATGTATTAACTTGTGCTCTGGAACCCTTTAACTCAGGATAGCTAAATACCTGGCGGTCCAATGAGAAAATGGCACAAAACAGTCGAGAGGGCTGCATGGTAGTTGAGTAAAGCACAGAACTGTTCACGAAGACGTAGTAGAAGCCCTAGGACCCACAAGGGAATACAGGGCATAAGTAAGTAAGTAGGAGCCATCTTTGCATTTAATTTATGCCCGTTTTCACAGTGCGTTTTCGAGTGTCAATCCAACGATAATCTCAGGATTAACACGAATTGCGTTTTCACACTGCAGGTTAAATGCAATCCTGCACTTAACTAGTGGCATAACTAACGCTCGTATCTATTTTCGGATCAAAAACAGTATATTTCACCCAAAAATATTAAAAAAAAAAAAAAAAAAAAAAACAGTACTTTTCGCATTGTATTCAATAAAAATTAACGAAGAAAGCTAATTAACCACCGGTCGAGCTTCAACGGCTCAAATGGTGTTGTCCACTGATGGAAATACGAGAGTGCAGCGACTGCGAAATTAGTTTTAATCAGTATGAAAGCATTGAAGTTGTACGAAAACGGGCAAAATTACCGAAAAATTCGTTGCGTATAGCAGTCATCTCATTCGAATTGTACCGTTAATAAGTTTTTGCTTTTCTGCCACTGCAGTTGGCGATAAAAAATCATCTTCTGGATGCATTTTTAGCGTTTCTTAGAGCTCATTTAAAAAGTGTGCAACTTCAATAGCCGTGACATCACGCGTTCAATATAGCATGTATTTACTGAACAAGCCGAACGAGCCTAATCAAAAATGTCTAATTAAATATAACTGTAATTCCGAACCGATTTTTTTTACCTTTCCTTGCACGAATATTAACCAAGAAAGAAAATACACCTAAAGAGCATCATATTATTCCAAGATACACCTGATAGATGGTCCCAGAATCAAAAATCATGTTTTTGCATATGCGGGCAGTTTGTTTTATGTTCTGTCTCAAAACAAACTTTTTTCAATGCTATTACTCGTACAGTATTAATGTAGAAATATGAATGTATTTTAACAATAGCCCACTCTACGTCGAACAGCATTTCGTGTCACATGTAAATTTTAGTGCATAGTAGACAACATTATTCTGGCAACCACGAGTTTCTCCACCAAAACTGGTTTTTGCATTATCGCAGAATCGGATGATTGTCTGTATTGTACAGCTTGAATTTACTGGCGGCAAACTATTATTGTTGAGTTTTCACCATCTTCTTCGGTTGAATTCAAAATTTTAACATGTATACCAACAGTTGGAATAAAATATCGAACGAGCACGAGAAAAGGTTGAATATTTCTATGGTTCGATGCATCTGTGTAGAGGTAGACTGACACATAATTACAGTCTTTTAAAACTTGTTCGAGCAATTGTTGGGCGGGCTGCGGTGCAAAAACATTGGTGACTATTGCTTGACATTTCTTTCGTTACCACGAAAACTTTTCTCATTTTAAAAGATGATTTAAATATTTTCGTTGAGCAATCAGACGTGATTAGAGTTTATCACATGATATGCCCATACTCCTTCTATTGCCGGTAAATGTATATCAAAATCCGATTGAAAATGATTTTATAGATGTGCTGGTAGAAGCGGCACTTTGAGCATCTTAATGTCTTTTTTTGTTGTTGCTAAGTTTTTTTTTCAAACTTTTCTTAGCTCTTAAATTGTAACTTATCTATATTATAAGTTAGGTTACGTCGAAAGACATAGTATTAAGCTTAGCTTAGAGTGCCCGTGTGGGCCAGTAAGTTAGAGTAAGATAGTTAAGTTAGTTAAGCTAGTTTTAATCACTTTTGTCTAGCATTTAAGATTTAATTGAATTGATAAATAAAAATTAATTAAAAATGAAAAATGTCTTTTTTTGTTTTGATGTGACGAACAATATCCGCACTACCACCAGACGCAATGGGAAAAGTACCCCTGCATTTTCTGCGCAAAACATCTGTTAACGGGTGGATGCCTTTATCCGCACGTATTAATTATTTGAATGGTCGTAGGTACTTTAACCTAGGCCTTGTAGTAGTGGTCTAATCGATGCGTAAATCAATTAGCCGTTTGTGAAAAATCAACCGTCTTCAGCAGACTCACTGAAGATATTATGCAAATAAAAGTCTTATGTTCGGTCGGTGAATGATAACAATCGATTCCATCTTCTTATTTATACTAAATTACAATCAAAAAAGTGCTTACTTCATCTAAAACATAAAACGCTTAATACTACACAATTTGCAATTCGAGAATTCAATAACTAAAAAGCAATAAATGCAATCTATGCAATTCTAAAGGCAATGTACATACCAAGAGTGCAACGGCCCAAAGGTAAACAACCGGAGTGCCGTTGAACCCGTTGGTATGTTATGATTTGTTCAGCATATTGCTGAGTGGATTAAACTGAGGTTTAACATTCTGCCCCGCGTTGAACGGACAGTTCAATAAATATAGATTTTTTTTATATTTTATATTTTATTTACTTAATTGTCAATTTTCTTAATTATATACAACAGTGGTCACTAATGCTAAACTATTACACTAAATCTGCCATGCTGTTGGTCTTCTTGCTGGGCTGGTCTTCTTGAAGCGGGTTAGTAGTAGATCTTCATTTTCTTGAATTCCATCAATCGTCCGGGATATTCCTTCTGCGTACTCGGAATCCAGTACTCCGAATAATGAATTGGCTATATTTCCAATAAAGTTCAGGGCTCCTCGTTTTTTCCGAGAATTGCTGGGGGGAACAGATAGTAGTTCGTTGTTCGTCTCTAGCTCTTCCTCGAGATGTTGTACCTGGTCCGTAATTTTGTTACATAGGTTCTTTAACGAAGAACTTGCGTTTTTCACTAGTTGTAGTTCTTGCCAATAAAGCTCCATATCATAGTATGCTATAATATTCCATTCACTAGACAAGATGTGGGCTGCTGCGATGTTTTCAAAATAAATTCCTGGGTGTGACTTAAATGGTTCCAATTTGACAGGAGATCCTTGGCTGATTGGAAGCGTCAGCAATATCACTAACATCGTTGCGAGAGTAGCACCCAGTGATTGCCTTATTCTTTTTCTTGGCACCACCTCATTGTTCGTATCCGGTTCTAGTGTCGTTGTGGAAGGTTTTTTGGGGGTTTTTTTTAAGGGTGGATCATCGTCCACTGGAAGTGGTGCCAGCTTATGCACTGGTCTCCTGAACAAACCCTTAGTTGTCCTTAGTTCTACCACTCGTATTAAATTGTCATTACCACTTATACAATTTATGATTCTGCCCAGCTGCCATTGCGTTGGTGGGAGGTTATCATCTTTTATGGCTACCAACATCCCAGGCCTGATGGTTTCATTTCGTTGCTTCCATTTGTACCGATGTTGCAGCTCATTCAGGTATTCATGTGACCAGCGTTGCCAAAATTGGTTCTTTATTGCGGTGATTGTCTTCCATCTGTGGTTCAAACTTGTGCTGAAGGGTCCCGCTCGAGCATCTATGGTGGATGTAAGTGGTTCTCCGACCAAGAAATGTCCCGGTGTCAAAGCCGTCAGATCGTTGGGATCAGATGACAGGGCGGTCAGTGGTCTCGAATTCAGGATGGCCTCTATTTCTATCATTAATGTTTCCAGCTCTTCATAGGTGAGATTAGATGAAAGAAGATTTCGTTGCAAGAAGTATTTAGCTGATTTAACGGCAGCTTCCCATAGGCCGCCAAAATGAGGTGCTCGAGGTGGAATGAAGTGAAACTCTATGCTCCTCGCTGTACAGAAAGATGTAATTTTTTCCCTTGCCGACGCTGAATGTATTGATTGCTCGATATCCTTTATTTGGTTGCTAGCTCCAACAAAGTTAGTAGCATTGTCGCAGTGGAGATTTCGACAATGTCCTCTCCTCCCTACGAATCGTTTAACAGCACCGATGAAGGCCTCCGTAGTTAGGTCTCCGACTACTTCAAAGTGTGTTGCCTTGGTGGCGAAACAGCAAAATACTGCCACATAAGCCTTCCGGGGTTGCTTGCCTCTTATTCGGAAATGAATCCACACGGGGCCAAAAAAGTCTACTCCTGCGTTCACGAATGGTCTGGCCGGTTGTACACGCATCGCTGGTAGATCCCCCATTATTTGCTCCATTAACCTTGGTCTCGCTTTAGTGCAACGAACGCATTTTTGAACCACTGATCTTGCCATCGTCTTCCCTTTAATGGGCCAGTACTTTTGACGTACAGCTGCTAATAATCCCTGCGGACCGACGTGAAGATTCTTCAAATGGAATTCTTCCATCAGCAATTTACTGAGTTCATGGTTGTAAGGTAACAAGATGGGGTGCTTGGCATTGTACTCTAATTCTGCTGCTTCTAGACGGCCTCCTACCCGAAGTATGCCTTCCTCATCCAAAAATGGTGCTAAACTGCTGAGTGGGCTCTGGCTGTGAACATACTTTTCCCTTGATAATTGCTGGAGCTCATCTTTGAAGGCTTGTTGTTGCACCTCTCTTATGATGCTCTGATTGGCGTTGTCGAGTTCCTTAGGAGAGAGAGGCCCAACATATCGATTGTCTTGGTTATTTGTCTTGCAATTATGTATGAATCGTTTCACATATGCAATGATTCGCTGCAGGCGAGAGAATGAGTTATGGTGGTCTATTCTGCTGACAATACTGATTTCGACTGCTGTTGTGAGTACTGTCCTACCACTACTATCCCGCCAGTGAGTAGTATCGCCAATTCTGCACTTCTTTTTCTCGAGATCCGGGCTCTTGCCTTCAAATTTTCCAGGCCAGGTGGATTCTGGACCGTATAAGTACAGAGGACCATAGAACCACATGTTACAGGTTTTCAACTTAAGTGCTGATACTCCTCTTGACACAATATCAGCCGGGTTGTGTTTCGTTGGTACATGACGCCACTGATGGGGGGAAGTTTTTCCTTGAATCGCCTTTACTCTGTTTGCTATAAAGCTGTGATACCTTGAAGCATCTGCCCTTATCCATGCCAACACGATTTCGGAATCGGTCCACAAGTATGTTTCCAACCTTCCTAGCCTTAAGTCAGTCGTTACTCGTAACGCGAGGTCGGTAGCTAGTTTGGCTGCGCAAAGTTCTAAGCGGGGTATAGTGGTTGCAGCTCTTACCCTTTCATCTGTTTCTTGCTTGATTGGTGCTACTCTGGAATTCGAACAGAGCAGATGAACTGCTATTGTACCGTCGTTAAATGTAGATCGAATATAAATAGCGGCTCCAAAAGCCTTCCCCGAAGCGTCGGCAAAGGCATGTAGTTGACTCTGAACTGCGATTTTGTGGGAAAAGACATGTCTAGGGATCCTGATATCCTTAATTGCTGCTAAGTCCGTTCGAAAGTGGTCCCAAGTTGTATGCAAATCCATGGGGAGGGCAGCATCCCAATCAATTTTTAGCTTCCACAGCTGCTGGATGAAGATTTTTGCAGTAATAGTTATAGGATTGAGGATGCCTAATGGATCGAAGATGTGCGCGATTTCGGACAAGGCGATTCGCTTCGTGATTCTGTTGTTTGATTGTAGTCTGGAGTCGATGAAAAACTGATCTGTTTGTGGATTCCAGCTGACACCCAAGGTTTTTATTGTGGACGACTCCTTATCTTGGACCTCTGATTGCAGCGCCTGATCCCCTGCTGTAATATGCGTTAGGAGTTGTGGTGTATTACTACACCATTTCCGAAGGTTGAATCCTGCTGAACGTAGAATGTTACTCAGTTGTTTTTGCATCTCCAGCGCTTCCGACAGACTGTTAGACCCCGACATAACGTCGTCCATGTAGAAGTCCCTCTCCAAGATCTTCGCTCCCAATGGATATCGGTGAAAGTTATCCTTGGCCAATTGTTTCAGGCAGCGTGTGGCCAAGTAGGGGGCGGAGGAGGTACCGTATGTTACTGTATTAAGCTGATAACACTTCAGAACTTGGTCCTTTGCCTTCCGCCAAAGTATTAGCTGAAACTTACGATCTTCTTTCTCCATACTTATCTGTCGATACATTTTTTCGATATCGGCTGTGAATGCGAAACGTGGTGTTCGAAAGCGTAGAAGCAGTGCGAAAATATCGTCTTGAATAGTTGGGCCTGCTAGCAGCAATTCATTTAATGAAACGTTCGCTGATGTCTTCATGGATGCATCAAATACAACTCTTAATTTAGTTGTACTGCTTTCTGGTTTAAGTACTCCATGATGGGGTAAGAAATAGTGTGGTGACCCTATGTTGGTCATGTCAACCTCTTCCATGTGTCCTAACTGAAGATACTCTTCCATAAAATTCGTATAGAGTTTGCTAAGTTCAGCGTCCTTGGCCAACCTTCTCTCTAATGCATAAAACCTGCGTAGTGCTACTTCCTTGGATTCGCCTATCTTGGTAGGATCCCTCGCGAAAGGTAGGCTTACAATAAATCGACCAGTAGAATCTCGCTGGCTTGTCTTTGAAAAGTGAGCTTCACAACGCTTGTCACCACTTGTGAGCTCTGGATGATCATCTGCTGGTTCTTCTAGTCGCCAGAATTTCTCCAATATTGTCCCAAGTTCTTCCGGTTTGACTCCCACTCCGCATGTGGCTGTAGTAGAGTGTCCCTCGTTCACTTGACCTGCTACGACCCAACCGAGTACGGTGTTTTGTAATATGGGTAGATCCTCTGCTAATTTTATCTGTCCTATGGCGAGTAACTGGTAGTGGAATTCAGCTCCTAATAAGAGATCGATCTTATCTGGACGATTGAAATTAGGATCTGCCAGTGGCAGGTTAGCAGGCAATTTCCAGGCAGAGGTATTCAACAGGTGGGTTGGTTGTTCCGAAATAATTGTTGGCAGCACAAAAGCTTCTATTCTAGCTGAATAATCGTTTAGGCGGGATTGAAGAAGAACGTTCGCTCTTTTGCTGGATTGTTGTTTGCCTTGGCCAATACCTTCAATATACAATGACTCCGTAGAGGTGGATAGCCCAAGTTTCTGGATGATTCGCTGGCTGATAATGTTTACCTGTGAACCGGAATCCAGCAGTGCTCGGCATTCGAGTATTTTACCATCGGCTCCACATAGTTTGACTCGGGCAGTGCCTAATAGGACCAATGTTCGACGATTATCCTTGAACAGTGCCGTTGCCGCAGTTGACGGGTCGACTGGACCTTGGGAATTGGTGTTGCCACTTGATTGGCCTGGCGTGGATACGGTACCACTTAACGATGGCGATTGGTTCCAGCTGCTGAGATGTAACAAGCTGTTGTGTTTCTTGTTGCATTTGAAACAGCTTCGAGAATTACAGTTGACCGCAACGTGTCCTGGTTTGAGGCAATTAATACACAGGTTGCATTTCTTCACTAATGACAATCGGTTGGCGGGGCTGAGTTGCAGAAATTCCTTACAGGTAAATAGCTGATGACTTCCCCTGCATGATGGACAGTTGAATTGGGATGAACCAGCAGTTGTTACCAACGATTTTACCCCATCGCTTCTCCTTAGAGGATCTTCCCCAGACCTTCCCTTCTGTCCAAGTATCTCTAATGATTGGAATCTGCATTCCAGAAATGCCAGAAACTCCTTCAACGACGGTAATGCCCTTGGATTTTTCAGCGCTTGTTCATACAGGGTATGCGAATCCTTATCTAGTTTCTTCAGTAGAAGGTGGAGCAAAAGGGGGTCCCAACTAGTTGTGTCAACCTTCAGGCCTTCCAACCCGGATAGGCACTCTTGGGTGGTATCATGTAAGGTTCGAATAGTGTTGGCAGTGCCAGTAGATGCATTCGGTTGTCCTAATAGTCTCGCGATCCACGATGAAACCAGCCACCTGGTATTCTGGTAGCGGTCGACTATTATTCTCCATGCTGAGGCATAATTCGCACCTGATCCAGATAGGTGACGAACAAGCTTCTCTGCCTCTCCTATCAGGCTGGTCTTAAGGAACCACATCTTCTGCGTGTCTGGAATGTTCTGGTTGTGAACCATTTCAGTGAATAGGTCCTGTCACGGTCGCCAAATGTTAACGGGTGGATGCCTTTATCCGCACGTATTAATTATTTGAATGGTCGTAGGTACTTTAACCTAGGCCTTGTAGTAGTGGTCTAATCGATGCGTAAATCAATTAGCCGTTTGTGAAAAATCAACCGTCTTCAGCAGACTCACTGAAGATATTATGCAAATAAAAGTCTTATGTTCGGTCGGTGAATGATAACAATCGATTCCATCTTCTTATTTATACTAAATTACAATCAAAAAAGTGCTTACTTCATCTAAAACATAAAACGCTTAATACTACACAATTTGCAATTCGAGAATTCAATAACTAAAAAGCAATAAATGCAATCTATGCAATTCTAAAGGCAATGTACATACTAAGAGTGCAACGGCCCAAAGGTAAACAACCGGAGTGCCGTTGAACCCGTTGGTATGTTATGATTTGTTCAGCATATTGCTGAGTGGATTAAACTGAGGTTTAACAACATCACTTTTACTTTTACCTTTTTCGAAAAACGGATACTTTTGACGGCCTTTTAAGATAAATATGTTTTTTTGACTCTTATATTTAGCATTTTATATTCTTTTAAATTCACAAACAAAATCAAAATCTAAGTAACGCACTCTGAACAAGAATAAATAATATCAATCCAATAATCAAAAAGGAAAAGAAATAGAAGAATCTATGTACATGACATTGTTTTGCCATGAACACTTCGCTTGATTAAAGTTTTATATTTTTCTCAGTATAAACACAGTATTTTGGGGAAAAACGCAGTATGCAGTTTTGGAGTCTAAAAAACAGTATAATACTGCGCAAAACAGTATAGAAACGTGTGAATCGGATTTGATATGTCAGCAGAATGGAGTGTGGGAAAGGTAATGTTGATGTTTTTTCGGAGATATTGGAGTATATGGTGGTGCGTAAGATAAGACAGCAATATTTGTTCGTTATGGTTTTAAACAGCATTACAAAAAACCTACCTAAACAACGAAATATTTTCTCTGGCAATGCGGCTGGCACTGCGACTCTCATATTCTGCTGATATTCGCTCGCGACTTCAGTTGTATATCTGTTTCATCAGGATGCACATCGAAGAAAGGAAGGGGTGCGCAATTTTTTTTGTTTTCGTCAGCATACTGCTGATTCGTCGTTTTTTTAATTAAAAATGAAGTAATTGAATTATTTTTTATTTCCACACATGCAGCGGCTTCTTTGTCTTCTTTTCTCTTAATTTTGATTGTATTTTTTCTAAAAAGCACTTGACAAGGAAATGAAAACCAAATTTCGTTTGACATTTTGTGTTCATTCACAATTATCTTTTTCCATAAATGGTTCACAATTACACTCAATCCATGACTTAAATATACCACACTAAAGTGTTGACTGTGAAAACGAAAACTTCTTAAGTGATGTTTATGTTCAATCCTACACTTAAATAATCCGACACTTAGCTCGGACTGTGAAAACGGGCATTAATATTACACGGCTTTTTGAATTGCAAAAAGTTTAGCCTGAAAGATGCTTCACTTATCTGGGAGCTTAAAGCAAAAGATGAGAATTGCAGTTGAGAATAAAAGCAAATAGAATAAAAAAGTACACGAACGTTTAGGTTAGGTTAGTTTAGGTTAGAGGGGTTGAGAGGATGGCCCATCCCAAAAACACCAGGCACCAAAGTGGGCCTATCGCGATCCCCTAGAATCCATTCAAGGATGGCACCTAAACCGCCACAATTTCCTCAAAGCATTTTATTACCCTGCAAAATATTATAACGAGTCTATGGTTGATTCGGCCTACCTCTTCCAGGTTACTGAAATAGTAGGAGCCTAAAATGTTCCAGCGGCTGCGTGCTATGCTCTGACATTCACACAGAATATGTGCGATATCCTCTGCTACACCTAGATCATTGCAGTATCTGCAACTATCCGTGCCTGTGAGTCCTAGCCTTTTGGCGTGTTTGCCCAGAAGGACATGTGTACTGCTTAATCTAAGGATTTCGTTGGTCCTTTTACGGTCCAGTGCCGGTCAAAGTGCCTTGGAAACTTTATGTCCTACAATGTTAGACCATTTATGGTCAACCCTACTCGTTATAATGTCTTTTACCTATGCAGCAAAATGGTGGAGCTATGTACTTCCGCCGCCTCGGGTAGTGGTAGCTCCTCCCGTTTCTTGCCAACTCATCGACAAACTCGCTGCCTTCTATCCTGGAGTGACCAGGCACCCAACATAGACTTACCCGGTTCTGCGTACATAATGTCCTGAGCATTGTGCGGCAGCTCCTGACTAGTGCCGATTTAATAGTGCGCGATTCTAGCGCCTTAAGCGCAGCCTGGATGTCGATGTAAATATCAATATCCTTACCAGATATTCGTTTCAAGAACCCTTAAAGTTCAACATCCTTTTGGTACAAACAATTTTACCCAATCAACTTCTGTAAACCACAAACTTAGCCGGTAACTTCGAAGAGCCTCAACAAAAAAAAAACAATTCTTAGAACAAATAGAGGCGGAGAAGAGAAGCTCTAAAAAAAACTCCTGAAAAGTTGTGTTTTACAACTTCCAACAAATTCCATAAACGCCGCGCCGTTGACAAACAACGGCCAACCTTGTAAAAATCCCCGCCGGTTATTAATATTGTTTTTTCTTTTTTTTTTTTTTCTTGAATACTATAAACAAAAAGTTAATTGATTACAATCCCGCGAACCTTACGACGGACGGCAAAACATTTTTAATCAATAAAGCTTGATCCTTGCGGAGCCGGATACGTTAATAAATCATAATTAACGAAGGTGGCGACAAGGAAATTCCGCCAAATGTTATACAACATTCAAGCAAATGTCGTATAAAAAACTTTTAAAGAATACCGAATCTCTTGACAAGCCAACTTCGTTAAGAGATTTTTGTTTGGCGTGGCGTGTTAGGCTGTGGGGTTGAAATCCTGTTTCCTGTTTCCGTTTCAACATTTCTCCGTCTTCTTAATTCATGAAAACTCATTTGATTTCATTAAAATAAGTGCGAGTACGAGTACCATCATTATCAACATGACTGGCCCTCGTTCCACCTTGTTTAGAGTGCTCTTGAAAGAACACATACGCATTTGTTGTTCTTGCTAAACAAACAAAACTTTCACTCTCATTCGTCCTTTATACATCCACCCCTATCGTCATCCCCGCTGTTACAAAACCAACATAAGTAAATCAGCAGGAAGTACACCTCTGCCGTAACACGAAATAAAAAAAAAAAAAATACCAAACAAATTATAAATCAACAAATAAACAGATTTTAGCACGTCAGGCATAAGCAAACTGATTTAAATTGGATACAGTGGTGGGTGGATAAAGTGGACATACGAAAATTAAATTCAACCAAATTGATTTGATTCGTTTTGGATGCTTTGCTTCCTCTTTAGAAAGAAGCTCACTGTTGAAAGCTGTAAGCTTGTTCTCTGATTTCGAAATGTCAGCTTTTCATTTTAATTTGAAGTAGAATAATTGTCTTATCTCCTAAAGTTGTTGCCGAAAACGCTGGCAGGGTGTTATGAAACTTGTCTGAGAAATTTATTCCGACACTCCATCCAATTGCTCCGGATTAGGCGCTTGCAATTCAGTTTACTAGCCTAGGTATTACATATGTCCAATTTGAACTAGCTCGGGACATTTTGTAGCACTCTTTGCATTTATAACCGGGTTGACAAAAATCACCTTCAGATAGAGCAATCCCTTACACAATCACACTATTCGTTTTGTGCACGGTTTCGACCGTACGGCAAAATCCCGTTCGGTTTTAGTGTGAATAGTGTGAATAGTGAATAGTGTGGATAGTATGAAAAGAGCCGTAAGGGCGGGGTAACGTTACGTTACGATAAGTATTCAAGCAAAAAAAGGCACATTTTTGTGAATTTTAAAATCTATTTATTAAAAGCAATGACACATTAAAGTATAACATTCGAAAAATATGATGTAAAATCTTCACGAAAAAATATTAAAAAATACGGCAATGGCAGCAATTATTCGGAAGCGTCTCGGAAAAAAGTACAATTGCGGTGTCCCTCATAACTCGGTGCTGGATTATCGAAAATCAAAAAATCAAAGTTATTTTGTTAGATAATCGCTTTTCCCTGGAACGCTGGGAGGGTTTTTCAAAATTTAAATTTTTCACTTTTTGGGAACACATCGAAGTGAAAAACGCGATTTTAACTTTTTTAATTTGAATATTGACAATTTTTGAAAAAATCTCAAGCGTTACCCCGTAAATTATGTGCAGAAATAGTGTTCAAAATTTCAAAAGGATCGGTGCAGTAGTTTTGAAATTATGAGGGACACCGACTTTAAAAACGTGAGTTGTGGGAAAAACGCTTTAAAGTTTTAAACACTAAACTAGGCCCAGAAAGGATGTCGCTATCATCGTTTGTACTTGTGTTAAAATTTCTATAAAGAAAGGTAGGGGGTAAGGTTTGTGATTATGTAGAGAGCGAAGCAGCTCCCAGTTAACAATAGCGCGCTCGGGCGCTGAGTCATGTATGGGGCGCGGTTGCTTAAGCCGCTGCTGTATCTTCGTTAGTTTTGCTCCGCTTCATCTCAAATTTTCACACAATATTTTTGAGAGGTTATCCATTCAGAAAATCAAATAAAAAGTTTAAAAACGTTACCCCGCCCCTAAGGAGGTATCTATGTTACTGAATAGTTCCTCGACAACAAAGTAACAAATATCGTGGTGTTTTTTTGGAAGACCATACGGAGCAGATCCGTTTGTCTGTATACTTGGCCCATCCATTGCAGGACCGATAAGATTATTTTCTATCTTCGAATCAGAATTTCGTCCTATATTCCAAGTAGTACTTTTTACTTCATGTAAAGATGACTTTAAAGTCTCTGCAGAATACGGCTTACTGTAAAAATTCTTTATCTGAAGATGTGTCAGGGAAGGCGGTAAGACCACTGAAAGAAGTTTTCATGAGCTACGACTAGATTCAGAAAAAATAGCATATTTCCTGAATGTATTGAGTTCCCTTACTCATAACTCATTAGTAACGCTGCTGATGAATAAGCAAAATAGGCTGATCAACGTTAACTATTAGGTTAGGTTAGGTTAGGTTAGGTGGACCTCCACCGCCTTCGGTAGGATTCACTTGGACCAAAGTAGGTCCATTGTGTTGCCACATAAGCCGACTCTTATCGGTAATCTTGGACCCATTTTGAAAGTTGGATGAATTTCCACATCTTATTGATATCCGTTGAGGAAATATCTTGTAGGAGTAGGTTTATAAAGAAATATTCTCTTTCTTTTAAGGGAGGAGAGTGCTGGGCAGCTGCATAGGTGGTGATAGGGGGATTCCTCCTCCTTCTCATCCATGCCGCGGTGACAGAGGTAATTGGCGAGGATTCCCAGCCTTCTGGCATCATTCACTCATTAGGTGGCGCTACAGTCCGGGGTGGACCAAGGCCTCAACCAACAACCTCTTCCAGTTAGCCCGGTCCTTAGCTAACCGCTTCCAGTTGCGCACTCCAAGTTGGTTGAGGTCTTGTTCTACTTGGTCGCGCCACCTTAGGCGAGGTCGTCCTCTGCTGCGCTGACCCTCCGGGTTAGAGTTGAATATTCTCCGAGCCGGAGCGCTGATGTCCATGCGCTCTACATGTCCTAGCCATCTTAAACGCCCAATGTGCAGTTTTTTGACCAGGCTGATGTCGCTGTACAGCTCGTACAGTTCGTCGTTGAATCTTCTCCTCCAAGACCCGTCAACGCAAACGGGACCGAATATCCTACGAAGGATTTTTCTCTCAAAGCGACCAAGGAGATCTTCATCCGCATTCGATAAAGTCCATGCTTCAGCTCCATATAGCAAGACTGGGATGATAAGGGTCTTATATAGAGTCTCCTTAGTCGATCGGGAAAGGACTTTACTGCTCAGTTGCCTTCTTAGCCCAAAGAAACAGCGGTTGGCAAGAGTAATCCTTCGTTTGATTTCCGACGAGATGTCATTTTTTGATGTTATGGCAGAGCCGAGGTAGACAAAGTCCTTTACTACCTCACGCCTTCTGGCGTGTCTGCCTATTATACAATGATCTGTCAATACGCCAACTAGGATGCCGATATGTGCTCCGCTAATTTTTGACAGGCTGTAAGTTTTACGTCGATATAGCTGAGGCCAAGTCTGCATAGGGTGACTACACATATCAAGGCTAGGCCAACTTTCAGTAGCCTGTTGCAGTACTTGCGTGGATATTTTGTACTTTATTGCTTCTATTGGTACATGGGGTTCAGTTTCTGAGGTTACCTATATAATGCATGCTTTGGTCACGTCATATAGACAATCGATACAACATGAAAATCTCGTCCACATCATTGGAAAGACAAATATTCAGCTTCCATTCTGCCTGTTTCAACATAAGGATGGATGTATGTACAGTGCACTCTCTCCTTACGGACACCTCTCATAACCGGACACCTCTTATAACCGGACAGCTTTCAAAGAACGGAAAAAAATACACGATTTCTCATACAAAAATATCTCCACATAGCCGGACACGAACACCAATTTACGTAACCGCAATAGAATGTCGCTCTCTCTTAAATGGACAAAACACATCTACGTATGGGAAATTTTTCACATGTTTCATTTCGTTTTTGTTTTGTTTTCCTCTTATTTACACTTTGAAAAGACACGAAACAAAATGTAAACTGTGGAGTGTGCCATTGCGTTATTATCCAACAACTATGTGCATTTATGAGTCCCGTTGCATTTTTGACATTAATATGTCTAACCGCTTGATGTTTGTACTGAAAAATGTGCACTAAAAAAGTGTTACCAGAGAAATATATACCAAATTGGATACTCATGTTTTAAAATGGGCGGTAGCTCAGTGTATGGTATGTCGGCTTCTCATCTCGCAGGTTCCCGGTTCGTCCCCTGGCGGGGGCAATCTTTTTTTTTTTTTTTTGTTTCTTTTTGTTCTATTTTCAATCGTGATGCTGATGATAGAAAACAAAGCTGTTTCCTTCGGTTTTTTTTTGTGTCTTTTCTATTTATTCATTTGGTTTAGTTGTTGTTTTTGCTTATTTACTATTTTTCAATCGTGACAACAGAACTTACTATTCTGGTAACAAATAAATAAATAATAGATACTGTTTGTCAAATAAATAGGTACCTACATACCTTTAAAATTTATTGATAAATGATTTTAAAAAAAATAGCTACGAAGACATATTAATGTTCCTTATGCACTTCCGTGCAGCGGAGGTCTTTGTCTTTTTTTTTTTAAATAGGCTTGGTCTGTCCGACCAAATCTGACAATGTGAACCCAAGAAACGACGGTTCGTACAGACATTTCGGATGGTTTTTAATTTTTTTTTTTTAATATTTTGTTGATCGGATGATAATATGTACGCTTGGCTGTCTGACCTAGAGCAAATTTCATTTCTGAATTGTATTTCAAGGCGTCTGGTTGTTGTCGCAAAATTAAGAATGGCTGTGTTTGAAAATTTTGAATTTTGGTCAAAAGAATTTGGAAATATGAAAAATTCTTCTCTAGTTAGCAAACTAACATAAGAAAACTATGGTCGCTTTTTCATCCATTACTGTATCCAAACTTTCCTTTTTCTTTCTTCTTCTAAAATTTGATCAATCATAAGCGCTGTTCTCAGTACGTCCGTCATTTTTCAACATTGTCTGTCAGACATCCATCCGACCAAGTCTGTCAGATATGTCGGATCGTCTGTACCCCCTTATTGCCATAGACAGAAATTAGTATTTTTTCGGTAATATAGTCGTTCGGGGCAAGAGTGCGCATTTTGAACTTTCGGATTAAATAAAAATCTGAAAAATTTACAACATATAGCAAACAAAACAGCCTATTAGTTGGTAGCTCTATATTTTAGCAACAAATTAATACAAAAATATTTACTATTTTTTTTCAATATTTCATATGTTTGTCCCGAAGTCAGAGTAAGAGTGCGCAGAGGTATGGGTAAGAGTGCGCAGCCAGTTTAAGTCACAGTTTTCGTAGTTTAAATGGTTTGAAACTGTGCTTTCACTCAAACCAAGTTCTTCGGTAGCCTTTCATGGACTGCTTCCATTTTAAATCAGCTCCCTAGCCTCGCAAATTGGCTTTTGGGTCATCAATTTCCTTTCCGTTTGTTTTTGGTAGATACGAGGCATTGTTCAGGACAAACAAAAACAGAAAGATAGAGCTACAACTTACCACCTATGACTATGATGTGCTTGTTGCATCTGACGACAGACCGTAATAGCCCAAAAATTGTTATAATTACAAAAGGTTAAATATTGGGTAAGAAAGCAGTGCGCACAGAATGACTGCGCACTCTTTCCCTAGACGCTACTTTTTTTTTCATTGTGTTGAAAATCTAAGAACGAATAATATTATCCACTAAAATTGTATCTTAAATCAAACACACATATACACTGCTCATGCCTATATATGTACTACTTATGGAGTATCGAGTTGGTACACTTTCCTGACACATTTTTAAAAATTTAGGTTTTTTTTAACAAAATCCGGTTTTTTTTCCTTGTTGATTTTCTTTGTACTGTTAATTGGAAAATTTTCGTAGAAGTTGTTTATCATTGGCGGTCAATGAAGCACACATTTTCTCATTTAGCGATTGCTGCTATTTCTTTCACAGATGGAGAAAATGGCACTGCGTACTCTTACCCGCTGCGCACTCTTACCCCAAACGACTCTATGCGTAATTTGTGTTTATCACATAAAAATGAATTCTTTTATAAAATAAAATTAATATTTTTTTTTTTTTTTTCGAAAGATGTAAATTTTTTTCCCATAACCGGACACCTCTCATAACCAGACAAACTCGGTACCCTCAGTGTCGGGTTATGAGAGAGTTCACTGTATACAACTTTTGTTAGCTTTTCAGCGGGCAATGAAAGAGTAAGAAAATCCGCAACTCGGCGTTCGGAGATGCAGCAAAAGAAACTGTCATTCGTGCATGCAATGTAACATGCTCCCCCAAATCGATGTGTTAATTTAGAGTGTCAAAAATCTATCTTTTCCGATGACAAGTACATAAATCAGCTAACCAAATCACTGTACCATCCGTTCACAAATGCTGTCTTCCTAAAGGATCCCATTCTAATTCCATTTACATTTTATCAAAAAGTCGGTTTTAGGGGTTCCGTACCCAAATGGTAATATGGAACCATCATTTCATTCTAACTTCATCCACTTATATTGGGTCACGACTGTGTACCCCATTTACACATGAAACCCATTTCCCAATTACCAAACGAATTCGCTCATTGCTTTCAGCATTTCTTTTCATTCTCTTTACTTCATTTTGAAGTGCTAATTATCTACGAAACCACCTTCCTTTTTAGGCGGCTCCTTGTCCCGCGATACCTGCTACCCCCCACCCAACACAAATAAAAAAAAAAAAAAAACAACAAACCCAAAATAATATATTCACATAAAATTGCGCCAAGTAACTTAAATCATACATAATTTTAAATTACCTCCTGAACACATCCGCATGTATGTACGCGTGTGTATTTCAATACGCAGCAGCGGGGGGTGCAGATGGTGGTGGACTAAACATTTGAATTGGCAACGAGCACGAATCTGCTATTTCCTCTCGCGCCGCAAAATCATTTACTCTCACAGTCACAACCGCACATAAAATATCCACGGGTTTTAGGAGAGAAAATTGGCAAAGGGAGGAAAATGAAGCAAAAAGAAGAAGTGTGTACTTTTTACTTCACTTTTTTGTTTCTTTCTTTTTTCAGTTACATTTTCTATATGAAAAGAATGAACGGAAAAAAAACCGAAGCAAACGAATGTGAAAAGATATTTTCAGCTTTATTTGAAGTGAATCCTTAAGAATAAGAAAAGAAGAAGAAGAAGAAGAACGGATAATGGGGGCTGAACAGGATGAGACTGAGGGTGGAGTCAGAGTTGAAGTACTATACTCGTACAACGACACGACACTGCAGCAGCAGATGAAGAGGCAAAACAAGAACGAAAAACAAAACAAAAAAAATTCGAAATAGATGGATGGATCATTTCATTTATTTCGCTTTGCAGTGCGAGGAAAATGTTCGTTAAAGGCGAAAGAAATGACAAAAAAAAAACTGTTTAATGTTGACAACTTTTGAGCTTTCATCATCGTTCGTCTTTGTAGCGCGCTTCGTCGTGTCATCTTGAAAGTAATCTATTTCCATTTCTTACTTTTTTTGAAGATGGTTTTTGTGCGAAGATACTCGTACAACACCGCTAGATGTTTTGTTGGGCGGCAGAGGAGGGGCGGGATTATGAAATTTCCTTTACTTTTTGTCAGTTTTGAAGTTTTTTAAAGTAACGTGAACGTAAACGTAAACGTATTATGCATATTTAGCCTGTTTTCCTTTTGGTTAAACGTTTTTAATAGGTTTTGAGAGTTTGTTTTTGTTTTTTTTTTTGTTAGTCTTTGGTCACAAAGAGCTTCGTAAAGAAGCACAAAAAGGGGGAATAAATGCAGAAAGTTTTCTTATTTGTATGGTGGGCATTAGCCGCACCTGAAGCCACACGAGAAGAGGACATTAAAATGAATGAAATTAATTCGTGGGTCCGTGAATTGGTAAAAAAAAAACATGTATACAATTACAATTAGACCTATGATCACTATTGGATTCACTGAAAGAAAATAAAAAAATCGGCTCTGTCCCCACCCTAGGATGCACACATGACGGCACGTAACAAAATACGGCAGAAAAATGTAATCAAACGACACGAGCAAGTTAAATGCCAAAATTACAGTCGGTACTGCGTTGTTGAAGACGTGACCTAAATACAAGGAGCTTTGCAGATGAATTTGTATTCGAATGAACACAAAACCTCAGCTGTGATTGTGGATTGACATATTAAAATTTCATTTTTAAAATATTCAAAGAATATAACCAGACAATCCGCCGCAATTCGATTGGTTAGATGAAAAATAGATTAATTCAGCTGTCAGTTGTCACAATGCATTTGAAAGGCTCAACATAATATACCGGCATTACATTCTACAGTATTAAACGGATATAAGAACATTTCATATTATTTAAAAAAAAAATTAAAAAACGTAAAGGAGTGCCCCATGTCCTTGCCTATGATAATCCCTACAAAATAAAACGTTTGTCAGAAAAAAACTAATATATGAAACTTTTTACCGAAACCAAAAATACGATGAAAAAGATAAAAAAAAAAATTGGCCAAGAACGCACATGATGCATACAGTCGGCGACAAAATTGAGTGGACGTTGGCAAATTTTACATTTCGTTTCAGAATTCCCGGAACAGAACCTAATTACCGGACTGTTTTGAATACGGAAAGTTTATTGGCTAATTGTAGCATCCCCATTTATCTCTTTTATTGATCGTTTCCTCTCTCTCCTTTCTTCTTTTTTTTCTATCATGTCAATTTAACGAGGGACATAATTGAGTGGACGGCATACAAAAATTCAAGGAACTGGTATTTTTTAGAACAGTCTTTTTTTTCAATCTGCACAATTCTCGATGTCAGTTGCAAGTTATTACAGTAAGTGCACGGATTCATAAATTCTTGTGAAACAATTTAAATTTTCAAAGGAATGTCGGGCAGAACAGAGATTTCAGAACAGATTAGAAACCTAATTGTTAAAGAGTAACAAAATGGTACGAGTCTTGGCAAAATCGGTGAAAAATTTAATATTTCCAAGAGTGGCGCTGAGAAAGTATGGAAAAAATGGATAAATTTTAACACAACACAAAATTTAGTTGGACGAAGGCGAAGAAATGCCCAACAGAAAGAGAAAATGCGTTGATTATTAGAAAGGTACGAAAAGAACCAACGAGTACTCTACGGGAAATCAAAGAAGAATTTCAGCTGCGACCACCTGAGAAAACTATAGGACGGAGATTTAGAGAGTCTGATTTATACAGCAGATTACCTCGAAGGAAGCATTTCATATCTGACGTGAAATATGTAAACAAACCAATTTCCTTTTAGAAAAATGATATTCGGAGTGACGAGAGCAAATTCGAATTGTTTGGAACGAAGTGGAGGCCAAGAGTATGGCAAAAATCGAAAGTCAAAATGCATTGCTACAGTGAAACATGGAGGTGGTTCCATGATGGTTTGGGGCTGCTTCTAATGTGATGGGCTTGGGAATCTTGTCCAAATACTATCAATAATGACTGCAGATATGTACATCGACATTTTAAGCACAAACTTGGAAGAATCGTATGGAAAAATGGGCTTAGACGAGGATTATGTCTTCCAACAGGACAACGACCCTAAGCATAAAGCGAAAAAACTATGGCGTTCTTTAAAAAAAAAACCAGCGTAGTACTATTGGAATGGCCACCACAGAGTCCTGACAACAATCCAATTGAGAATCTGTGGGGTATCTTGGACAAGGGTGTTCCTAAGGACAGAAGAAGCAATAACAATCAGTTTTTTGCGGCCCTGCAAGAATCTTGGGAATCCATTCCCTTAGAAACCTTTCAAAGACTGGTAGAGAGTATCCCAAGACGACTAACTGCCATCATTAAGGCGAAGGGTGCACAAACGAAGTATTAAAAATCAGACGACGTCTAAAAATAACATCGTCCACCTAATTTTGTCCCTTGGGCTTGTTAAATAATTTATATTTTTTCTCTTCAGTTTCACTTTTATATTTTTTTTTTCTCTCATCGTTAACTTAAATATAATGCATTTCATCAAATACCAATAAATTTTTTTGATAAAATATTTTTTAAGTGAAACTGTAGTTATTTTTGTTATATTTTTCAACCGTCCACTCAATTTTGTCGCCGACTGTATATGAAATATTTTTATATCTGGAACTTTTCATTCAAAATCGTTCCATAACAAAAATTAGCAAATAACCTGTAAAATATGCATTCTTAGTTTCTTAGAATTTATCCGGTCACTTATCCTATTATAGTATATCAATGAAATAAGTTCGATCTCGGTTCGGTTCGCACAAGTTTTCTATCAAGGCTCAACAGTACCGTCTTCGTAAAACGGCCAGCTTCGTAAAACGTCATTGTCTATAAAAATACCTCTCTACTGACATCACTGTTGCAAAACGCTTCTCAGTCTTACCATACTTGTGCGTAATTTATTATGTATATGCTTCAATATCGGTGAAACGTCTCAAGAAACAGATCGTCTGTGATTTAACTTATTATGTCCATTCATATTCGCTCATTAGACTACAAAAACCTACGAAAAGGTACGAAAACCTGTACGCGTACCTTCCGACAAGTTTCGTAGTTTTTCGTAAAGGAGAGTGCTCATGGGATAATACGAAATTTCTCAATGCTGCGAATTTCAGCATAAGTAATTTCTTTTTTGCAGATTTATGAAAACTGTCAAATCTGTCAAATCATTTTCGTAAAATTCATATCTTTGAGAATTTCACCCCTACTCTTCGAAAATTGACAGAATACCTATATATTTGGTGCAAAAATAACGCGAACGGATTCTTCTATTCCGATATTTTCAGTTTCGACGTGAAGTTTTAACGGTTCATTATATTATGTGAATAGCACAGATTTCGGCTTGGAGGATTCTGGTGTAGCTGCCCTGCTCATGTCTTCGAGTCGTTTTGTTCCTGGCCCAAATACTCATGCACCCGTTCCTTCCTCAGTTCTGGAACCATCCGTGTACCATTTAATGGTATAAGGACTCAGCATGTAGATTGTAGATTCGTTGCTCCAGTCTTTCTTGTTACTGAGTTTAATGTCGAAGTTGTTTTACTAGTTAAATGTCCTGATGCCATCTTCCCAACGAAATGCCAGAAGGAAAGCGTATTTGTCATTGTATCGTAATCCTTATTAGACAACCTGTATCCAGGGTAATTCCGTTATAACACATTTTTTCAGTGCATTTGTATAACATGGTTATTGTCCTTTTTTCTTATTCATTAAGCCCTAATTCTTATGTACCAAAAGTTCCCAGGCTACTCCAATGATTACATAACATTTTCGGTCAGAAAGTTTGCAACCCATGTAAGAATTTATTAACCCTGTTCGGATGCTGATTCCGCCACTGTATACCTACATATGTACATTATGAATGGACTACCATCTTACTCTATAAACCATACCCATACACCTTAGCTATCAAAGTTGGTAGTGGCACCTAAAAATGCAAATAAAAACACAAAGGAATCTAAATCGAAAGTCACGTGGTTGTGGATTAAAATGATTTAAACAACACAATAAAAAAAAATCATACAAAAAGCCTTAAGCTTAAGTGGACACCCAAAATGTTAAATAAATAAACAGACAAAGTTAACAATTTATTTTCCCAAGGGATTTTCTCTGCTCTTTTTTTTTGAACTGTAAAAGTCGAACAACTGCCCAAACAATAAAACATTAACCCACTGATGGAATTAAATTACAATCGATTGCTTATCAGATGCTTTCTCGTAATTCCTTCGCTTGCAGTTTAATTTACTCGCAACTCGCAAGTCTTTCCAATCACGAAGTGAAGACCAACAAAAAAAAAAAGAACTCTCGTCGCCCATCGCGACTGTCTGTGACATAATCTTTTCATCTGCCATTTATTTTCCACTGAAAGGGATAAAGAGAACGGCCATGGCCACCCACCAACACAGACAGACGGAATATATGTAATTGATTTTAAATTGAGGAAATACCGTAATACATCCGATACATTTGTCAGGATAACAAATTTATTGCATTGTTGTGCTCTCTCTCTCTCTCTCTCTGTCTGGATGTCCTTAAAATGTGTTTTCTTTATTTTTATTTACTCTGCCTACCTTCCTACATACATATGTACGTACAGCGGTAATTGCCAAACCGCCCCTTTTCTGTTAAAAACTTTTTTTCTTTTTGTCAACTGTAGGTAGACGCTGAATTAAGTGACATTTTTATTTTGTTTTGTTTTTTATCCACACAAACAGAAAAAAAAAACACAAAAGGATTAATGTTTACTTCGTGCGGATGCGATGGTGGAAAATGGAAAATGGAAGAAGAGAAAAAAAAATTAAACAAAATGTCAACACACATGCTAACCGAATAACAAACCATAGGCCCACCACTGTGAAGGAATTCCGTGCGCACACATACAGAGAAAAAGTAATTCCATTCATCAAGCAACCACCACCACCACCACCTAGGGTTTTCGCTGGGTTCCGGAAAACAGGAAAATAAAACACCAACAACTCCCTGAGGACGCGACACGGCTTGAAACGCAACAGCGGGCAAAAACAAGCTATCGACTCGCAATCTTCCAACAACACGAATACATAGAAACACCCAACCACACACACCAAGGACAAAGGAACCATAACGAACAACGAACAAATGTGGCTAAGTTCAAGGTGGCGACGGAGAGTGATGGAAATGATGGCAGTGATGGAGTGGTTAGTGGTTCCTCTCCGTGTGCCTCGTTTCCTACTTTATCCTTTGCCTCTCACCCTTAAGACTGACAGGTCACTATTAATCAATCAAATTCCTTCAATTTAATGGTTCACACTATTCGTTTCCAGTTCTACGCCATTGGCGTCCGTTGCCTCCTGTCGAGGCTTGAATAACAAGTCAATTCATTAATTTTCAAGTGGATGATACTTTGATACGTTGCACATCCTTCGTGTCCAAAGTGGAGCTACAACTACACACGAGCAGGACACACGAGTGGGTTGAGGAGCTGAACACACTCACAGAGTCACAGCATGGCGCGCACGCAAATTGAGGAGCAAACGAACAGAAAAAAAAAACACTCAAGCTGATGCGTATAGGAGTACGTAACGGTAACGTACGTTGCTGATGTTCGCCAGAAAGGATACAAGTGTGGAAAATGAATATCTCCAAACGAAATACGATTCAATATCTCGTTGACGTTTGATTAAGAGCACGAATCATCCACAGAAAGATACACCGAAGAGAGCATGTTGTGAAGAAATAGAATACCGCTCCTGCTTTCAACGCGGTAGCAAGGCAATCGTGCGGACAGGATACGGCTGTTAGCAAAGCGCTGGGGTTTGAACGATTCAAATTTCGATTGGAGATTAATTAATTTCACGGCGATAATGAGGCAACGAGAGGAATGTGTTAAGTGATGATTAGACGCGCTAAACAGAGTGGTAGAGCTAAGGAAAGGCATAGAAATATCGTCGACAAGTGATGGCCATTAATTGATGGTTTAGACACGCCGAGAGGACGACCAACCAGAGCCGAATCGAAATAAATGAAAAAGGGATGCTCAGAGTAATTAAATGGTTATTTCGATTTGATGTTCAGCATGGCAGATGTTCGATACTTTTGGTTAGACACACACTGATGGGAAAAAAAACAATTTGTTCTCTGTAAGTATTTAATTACGATGAATGAAACAAATAATATTTTATGGGCATCGCGGGTGTGTGTGTCGGAAATAATCACCATGAGTTGTGAAAAAAAACACAAAAACTCGCTTGATTTTAAAATCAAGAATATACGAACAGAGGTAGAAAAGGCTTAAGACTGAGTAGACTGGGGTCAACCCTCAGAAAATCGAACTGGTGTTGTTCACTAATAAAAGAGCGATACCGCAACCTTCACTCTACTGACCATTGAGGGTACCCCGCCTTAAGCTGTCCGAGTGTGCGAAATACTTAGGCCTCATACTCGATAAAAAGCTTAACTGGAAGCTGAACATTAAAGAAAGGCCATCAGTTGCTTTCTACACCTGCAGCAGATTCTTCGGGAAAAACTGGGGATGTTGACCGCAAATAACACTATGGATGTACACTGCAATTATCAGACCCGTATTGACATATGGAGGATTGGTCTGGTGGCATGTTGCCACCAAAACCTGCAACCTCAAGGAAAGGACCAAAGTACAGAGAATAGCATGCACTGGAATGACCACTGCGATGAGAATAACGCCAACAGCGGGATTGGAAGAAATTCTTAACCTTCTGCCGCTGGATCTCTATATACAGTAGACCTCAGCAAAGAGCCCGCATGTTAAGCCAGTCAAAACACTGGAGGTCGACTGCATATGGACACGCCAAGATACTTGGCAATTATCTCAACGACAACACTTTCTTGTGAGCCTTTCCAAGTAGAGAGCAGTGGTAGAAAAACGAAGTATCCAAGGACTCTAAACCCATTTACACCTAAGGACAAAGGCATAGGAGCTGGTTGCCTCTCGAAAGAACTGGGGCTAAGCAGCTTCATACGACGCCCAGACTACACCAATACTATCAAGATCACTAACCACCTGACCTGTGAGGTATCAAAAAGATTTTGGCCAGAATACGACAAAACAAGAACAAAAAAAACTCCTACAAAAACACAGAAAATCATTGTCAATGCTAATAGAAATGCTAACACTGTTAGATACCACATGAAGAAAGTACGACTGAATGATGATGAACATATGCAGAGGATGCGGTGACGAAGGGGGACATGAGGATACAGCCCGTTTCCTCGGTCACTGCCCAACCTCTGTCAACTGAGAAACAGAACCCTGTGCAAATTCTTCTTTGATCACATCGACGATCTATCTAATGGATGACACACTATGGGTATCACAATGGGTTCACATGGACCTAAGTGTGATGAGGATGTGACATCATCAGCCCGCAAACCTAAACTAATCTAACCTAACACTGAGTGGACGCTACAAATGTCAGATGAAATGTCCTCAAAGCCCACAAGATTCAACTACGATCACGAACTATACGAGCTTCACAGCGACATTGACCTGGTCAAAAAAAAAACTGCGCATTTGGCGGTTATGGACATCAACGCTCCGGCACACAGAGTATCCGATTCCGACCCGGACGAAGTAATTAAGGATGTGTGGTGAGTTTTCGTTTCAACAAAAGTCTTTTAATTTATTGAGATCAATTAATTTGTTTACTTACTAGATAAATACATTTTTGAGGAAACTATTCACAGTCCAATTCGATTTCTAAAAGGACTAAACAGACTGTATTGTTCGAATACGTTTTGACGTGCGTTCGCCTTATCTTCATTTCAAGGTATATCTAGCTAAGGAAAATACCAGTTCCAGTGATCAATTGTTGCTTAAAATAAGCCTCGTAAGAAACTACGAAACAGAGACGAAAGGAAAAACAACCCAGAGTGGACCAGGAGCGATGCCCAACAATGATGCACGGATGGGTCACCCCTAAGAAAATTATCCAAAGTTGACAAAAGTTTACCGGGACTCTGCTCCTTCCATGTCAACCGTTAAAAAGTGAACAGCTGAATTTAAATGCGGTCGCACGTCCCTCGACGTGCAGGACGGCCAAAAACCGCAACCACATCCGAAACCATAATAAAAGTGCATGATATCGTGTTGAACCACAGGCGAAAGGTGAGATAGCTGAGGCTGTGGGGATATCGGAAGAAAGGGTGCGAAATATCTTGCATAAAACATTAGGGATGCGAAAGCTCTGCGCAAGATGGGTGCCGCATGTGCTGAATGCCGATCAAAAGCAAAGGCGCAAACGACTTTCGCACCAATCTTTGGATCGATTCAATAGGGATCCGACCGACGTTCTGAAAAAACAAAACAGCAGTCGAAGCAATGGGTGGAAGCCGGTGGTTCAGAGCCAAAGAAAGCGAAGTCGAACGCATCTGCCATAAAGAGCATGGCCAGCGTGTTTTGGGATGCGAAAGGGATCCTGTTAATTGATTACCTTGCAAAAGGCAGAATTTTGTAATCTTTACTTCGAGCCTTTTCGAAGCCTTTCGAGCCTTTCCCACATGACCTGTTTTTCAGAAAAAATTTTTCGAGTTTACATTTTGCCCACCTTGTATAGTTGTTTCACAATATTTTTGAGTGATAAATTGTCTCAAATATGTGGACCACCGGAATGTATAAATGTGCCAAATTTCAAGTTTCTAGGAAGAACGGTTCTTGATGTTTTTATAGTGACAGACATTTTAGAGTTAAAGCGAACTTATAATGGTTCCGTATTACCATATGGGTACGGAACCCTAAAAACCAACATCAAACCAACCTACGAACTCATCAATCCAAATTCATTGGATAAAAAATGGAAAAACTCCTGAACTATAATCTTCCAGAACATGCCGGCTACAGACGTACATTGTAATCTTTATAAGCAATCTCTTCTCATTTAAGATAAATTTTCAGAGTAAACCAAAATAAAGTACCAATGTATACCCCAACATAAAATAAACGTACTCTTATCCTTGCCCCATTCACCGGAGCAGCCAGCTACTTTTCCCATTATTTTTTTTATGCATATCTTTTAATTTTCTTTTTTAATCTCCATTCATCAAGGCTCCAAAAGAACAGTCTTCTAGAAAAGGTAAAAAATAAAATAAAATAAAAAAGCACTCGCACATCCACAAGCTAACGTATGCTGAATTTAAATTTCCATCACCTCTACTGACCTGGTTTCATTTTCTGCCCTGTCTCTATGTCTCTTCTCAACAAGGATACATAAGGGTAGCATAAAAAAAAACACACACACAATTAACATCTGTTATATCAGCATAAATGAACAGTTAACTATGATGTATTACCTGCAAAACAAAAAACTGTCACTTTCTGTTCTCCTGTCCTTAACAAAAATCAAAAAGTAGGAAAAACCAGAACACAACAGAAAAAGGGCAAAGAAACAAGAAGAAGGATTAAACATAAAATCTCACATGCAGAAAATTGCCTAGTAAATCATCTAACCTCCATTTCCTGCTACGACTGCAATAGCAGCATCCTGAATGAATGAAAATTAAAAAACGGAACAAATCCCGTGCAAACGGATTACAAAAATGAAATAAAAACAAAAAAAAAAAACTGGAAAAAAAAGGATGAAGAGAGAAAACAAATTAGCACTGCTTCCCGTCTTCATTTAATTCCTTGCTCTCCCGCCCCCCCATTCCCGTGCCATTTGTTACTCGCTTTTCGTGGAGCAGAGGAATGCGCATGGATTGAGGAACTACGAGTAGAGGCAGACATACATAGTGCATTTATGCAGTGAAAGGAATGCATATCTGTCGGTGTGTGGGGCATAGCTATAGATATCAACAATACACACTACATTAGCAGTTATATACATAAATAAAGGACTTGGAAAACAATACTCTCGTCGCGAGCGCGAATAGACAACAAAAGAATGAAAATTGCACAGTTAATATAATAGTCCTTTCCACTCCGTCCCCGTACCCCGTGTACTGTATTTCTTCGACTGCAAGAAATTGCATAGTTCGACTTTTGTCCTATATGACGACACACACACACATAAGTCGTTACCCATCGCATAGTTTTTTTTTTTTTTTTATATTTTTATTGTGATGCACACAACAGGAGGAGTTCCAACTTCCAAGTGAAAAATTAAATGGACGTACGGCCAGCCACTATAGGAATCCTTGTTTTAGCTTTCTTCGGCTCCTTCCACTCTCCTTCTTCTTTTTTTTGTCGGAATTTCACAGTTAGTTTATAGGTGCGCATGTAGAAGGCTCTGCTCCCACCCTCCCCCCCTCCGGGTTTCTAAACAATACACCCATTATAATATCAACAAGAGATAGAAAAGTAAAATGGAAGAAAAAGGATACGCAGGGCTTAGTGGGAATAAAAAGAGAGATAGGATTCTGGTAAATACTTTATAAGTAAGAGGGAGAAGCTTTTCAATTAAACTTTAAGTCCTTTGTACTATTTTCATTCAGGTTCATTCGAATTCTTTTTCCTTTTTTTCCGCTTGTTCTTCAACTCTCTCCGCGACCGCACCGCATCCTTCCGTTTTCTCGGTTTTATCGCCAACGAACCTCGAATTGGGTGGAGTGGGAGGTTGGACTGACTAACAGTCGTACTCTTACTCTGCCTATAGCTCCCTAAGTCTTATTTTGATCCTTAAATATTTTTCATTTATACAAAATTGGTTGTGTGGGGAATATAATTCAAAAGTCAGCGACAACGATATAGATACGACAATAATTGTTTTGTTTCCTGTTCGGTATCCCGGAGAAGGTCAAATGTTGTCTAAATAACTATGTCTTTGGCAGATCCACAAACTTCTAGAAAAATCTGTAAAACTTTTGAAACAATTAACGACCTTTATGACAAAGAGCTCAATATCTGGCAATTTATTGTGTTTGAAGACCAATATCTGGAAAATGAAAGCACGGATGGTAATAGCCTGTGAAAAACTGGATCAATTGTCTATCGAACGCGCCCACTTTGGTTGCTTTGGGCTGAACACACCAGAAGTTATAATTGAATAATTATTTGTACCTATTTCTCTGAAGGAACTTTTTTAAACAGCCTGGATGTTGAAGATAGACCCCCTCCCTACCCATAGGTTTTTTTTTATAACATCGAGCAATAAATCTTTCTCCGTAGTAACTTTTTTAAACAGCCTGTAGCTCCGTGGGTGTTGAAGATAGACCCCAAGCTTCGCACATCTGACAGTATAAAATGAGCCTGATGCAAGTGTCCGAAACGTCTGACAATGGCATGACAATGTCACAAACAGCTGTTCACACGATTGGTAGGTTGGTTGGTTTGAGAGGGTGAAGAGAGATCACTTCTCTTCACGTAGGCCGCGAGTCAAACCCGTTGTGTGAGTGAAGGGTATGTTAATCGTGGACAATGGAAAGCTTAAAAAGGAATATGCAGATTCAAGAAAAGCGATCTGTATGTCGCGTGAACTCCAGTGTTTTCGGGAAATCGATAGATCTAAGCGATGTCAGCCCAAATAGGATATCTCTTCCCAGGTGTTTTTGCCTAATTGAGCATAAAGCAGGACAATCGTAAAGGAAGTGTTTGATACTTTTGTACTCTTCTTCGTAACCCGGGCACCAGTCATAGTCTGTTTGCATGTCTATTCAAGTTATGTGTCCCGTATACAGGCCAGTTTTATTTCTGCTCTACCCATACTTAGTACTTGCCTTGCTCGTTGTGGGCTCGGAGTTTCTATCATGGCTTTGGTAGTCTTACAAGTTTGGATTTGACCCCACATAAGCGACTAGGCTGTAAGCTGTAAGCGGTTTTAAATGCATGTATCGCCGTACCTTGAAGTTTTTCTTCTTCTTCTGCCCCTTACCTTGCCAGTTCATCTGCTCTCCCGTTCCCCGGCATGTCGTTGTGGCCAGGTACCCAGAGTAGGTTCACCGTGCACCGTGCAGGATCTCCCAAAGGTGTTAAGTTTTCCTTCACTAGCCTAGAGTTAGTTTTAGGGTTTGCATGTATTTTAAGCGTTTCTTGACTATCCGAGCAGATATGTACGCAAGTGTCTCTGGTGTTGGCGTTTACGAGTTCGTCAACGCCCTGAGAATTGCAAACACTTCCGCTTAGAAAACAGTCACTGAGGGTGAGGGTTCTAAATGAAGGGATAGACTTATCGGAGGGTCTAGACCGTGTACACCAGCTCCCGATTCTCCGCTAATACTCGTATGTGATCCGTCCAGTTTACACGGCTGGGGAATTCGACTGTATAGTCGGTCCTTAATAAGTAATTTTTTTCTATAAGATCACTTGGGTTGCTGACAAGTCCAGAGGAATCTTAAACATCTTTCCAGGTGGCTCTGTGTCCCGTCAGCAGTTCGTCTTTGAAGTGACCCTGGGTCTGATTGCAGAAAACCCCGCTGTCCTTTTGACCTCTTTCCTATAGGAAAAATATTGAGGATAGTTGCCATGGCTGCCGTAGATGTGCTGGATTGTGCCCCAGTTATCCTTAGACAGGCTATACGTTGGGGGTTGTTAGTTGTTAGTATTATTCTAGCGTAGCTGTTGATCACAACTCGCCACGATACTAACAATCCGTAGAGTAGAATCCATAAACGAGGAGATCCATTAAATTAGTTTTGTTTTCAAACTTCACGTCTTGCCGAAAAAGCCCTCCGACAGATCCAGAAGGCTCTTTTGGTTTTGTTAACCTCTGTTTTCCAGATTCTTCCTTGAAAGTACCTTTTTGTCAAGTATAAGCCCTAAGTAGTTTACATGGTCCCTTAGGTCTTCTGAAATTGTATGTCTTTTAGAGAACAATGCCATATTGGTATTTTCTGGGTTTACTCCTAGTCCACTGCTGTCTGCCCAGGTTTTGGTTGGATGCGGAGCAGTTTACATAAGTTCCCCTAGCGTGCTTAAGTGTTTACCTCTCATTGGTACGATTGGTAGATGCCTGACAATTTACTGTTAGATGGTGGTCTTACAATAGTCTGACAATATTATCAGACTAAAACTGTCAGTTTACACAGTTATAAGACATTTGGGGACAATTTTTTTATTGTAAGACCTAAAGATAGTGTCAGTCTTCTGAACATAGCTTAAGGATATTCTCTTGTACATATACATTTGTATGGGCTCGACTGTTTAACTCTAGAACGGATCCCGGAAATTACGCTAGGATTATTTTTGGAAAAAACGCCAGAATATTTTCTGTACTATATATTAGAATATATTTCTGTTCTGTCTGGCCTCTTATCCTAGGAAGAAAGGCAAGATTATTCTGGCAATACATCCAAAATTTCCGACCTTTTCAAAAAATTCTCAATGTTAATGGCCTTTTTGCCTTTTCTGAAAATCGAAAAAACACCAGAAAGCTTTTTGGAAAAAAGGCCGGAAATATATGTATACATATATTTATGTTCGGGTAACATCGGTTGCAAAGTTTTATGGCGGTTGAGTATTTTTTCCAAAATGAGTTTGGAAATTAGGCCAGAATATGTTTATTATATGGCCTAATTTCCAATTTTGGTCCATATCTGTCTGGCATAATTTCCAAAATTTCTGGCGTATTTTCCAAACAAAATTCTTTTTGAAAAATTTGAAAACAAAAAAATTTTCTGGGGTTTTTTTCAAAAAAAAGTGCTGGCGTAATTTCCGGGAGCCCTCTAGAACTAACAGCAAGAGACTAGAGAGACTCATAAGAGTTGACACAAGTCAAAGTCACAACTTGTATTCGAAATCTTTAGAGAGAAATATCAGAATGGAGCTTCTCACCGTTTTTGCATTTAAATTTGTTCTTATGGCTTAATTTAAAAAATATCTTTTCCCTATTATCAGATTTATGTTTGAAATGTGATACACATACACAACTCATAGTCCTCCTGAGAAAGTGGTCTGTTATCCCTTTGCAACACTTCATCCATCTCAATTTCATGCAAAAACTCGCAAGAGTGTTTTCAGATATTGTCGTCAAAATCCTCTTAAGGGTGTCTTTCAAGTCTTTTTTTTTTCTTTTCTTTATGCGGTACACACACATGTCTACATATCCCCATACATACTATATTGATTTTCATATCCTCTGTAACTTAACTTTCTGTCACTGACTGTAAACTTCAACTCTTCGTCGACTTTACTTCTTTTTGTTTCTCTAATCTTAGCCTACTTTCATCCGCCATTCACCAGAATCGAGTAATCAGTAGAAAACTATAAACTAAAAGTTGGGGTCTGGCTGCATTTTTTTCTCTCTGTCTCTCTTAGGTCTTTCTTCTGCACTCCTTAACTTCGTTTATTGCAAATTTTGTTTCTTACAGTTCTCTGTGCTAAATGTGAAAATAAATTCACTTTTTTAAGATTAGCTATGAAATTACACCAAAGAGTGTAAAGGACCTGCAGGGCGAAAGAAAGAGAAAGAAAATCGTGTAAATAAATAAAATTCCTTGAATATACAAGAAAGGATATCATACGTGCATTGGAGGAAGTAAAAAATAAATAAAAATATATTTTCACTAACTAGACCAAGCGAATAGTTCTCGAAGAAATAAGAAGTAGTAGTTTGCCTTTATTGTAGCACACACACTGCACAAGAAGAAAGGACGAATGAAAGAATGTTGTGCAGGAGGCAGAAGTTTATTGCTTTATGGATTCAACTCAATTGCGCTGCATATCAATTGCGAACGAGCGACGGAGTCGAAGTGTTCCACTACAAAATATAAAGGAGCACAGATGGAAAAATGAATGTGTGGGATTGAATTGAATTATTGTAGTTGTCTTTTAGAATCGGCTTTTCTTTTCCGTTTTCCTTTATGGTGTGCATTCAATTTTCCCTTTTAGCTTTGTTAAGAGGGGATGTGTTAAGTGGGAGTGTTTAAAGTGTTGTCGAAATGGGCTTGAATGACAGGCGATGAAAGAGATAGTCTCAATTACCGAGCTAGTCTATGATTTTTCTGTGAAATAATTACCTTGTAATAACTAAAGTGATTGGACTTCATTTTGTATATTTGTATTTATAATTGCCATTGTATCATTGTATTTATATAAAAAAAAACAGTCAACTCACTTTATAACAACTCCTGTATAGCAACTTTCACTCATGAAATGTTTGGAAATTTTGTTTAAATTAAAAAGGCCTTTTTTGTATTGTACTGCCTGTCACTAGATTTAATTAAACAGTAACTGGTCGTTTTGATTGCACAGCACATTAGACACAACCACCTCAGTTTACGGTGTTACTTTCACGTATGTTGTATGTACTATGATGTAACATACTCGTATGCTCTGGTTCCTATTTAGTACTCATTATTGAAATTTATAATCAAACACGGGAAAGTCCCGGTTATGGGTATTTATTCAACAAACATTGGTTTTTGCTTAAATTATACGGTTAGTTAGATCGTTCTTACTAGTCGAATTATCAACACCAAGCTGGGCGAGTCCTCTTCCAGGAGATTTGTCAGCAGAGGCACCCCCCAAGGTGGTGTCCTATCCCCCCTTCTTTGGAACCTGGTAGTAAATGAACTTTTGCTACTCCTAGAAGGCGTGGGATGCAAAGTAATCGCATATGCTGATGACGTCGCTATAGCTATTTCCGGCAAGCATCTTCACACGATCAATGAACTCATGCAAAATGCACTAAATAAGCTCTCGAAATGGACCGACAAATGTGGACTGGGAGTTAACCCTCAGAAAACGGAGTTGGTTCTTTTTACTAGGAAATACAAAATCCCTCAGATAGACCCCCCTTCTTTATATGGTACCAAGTTAGTTTTCACCGACAAAGCAAAGTACCTAGGTCTCATCTTGGATAGTAAGCTTAGTTGGAAACTCAATATCCAAGAAAGAGTAAAGAAAGCTACCATAGCACTCTACTCCTGCAAGAAAGCCATCGGCAGCAAATGGGGTCTTCAACCCCGCATCGCCCACTGGCTCTATGTATCTATCATCAGACCGATTCTGATGTATGGCGTAGTGGTCTGGTGGACCGCCCTAGATAAAGCTATACATCGCGACAGCTTGGGGAAAGTACAAAGATTAGCGTGTCTGTGCATTAGCGGAGCATTAAGATCAACACCCTCCGCAGCACTAGACATCCTACTATATCTCCCACCCCTAGACTTAATTGGTAAGCAAATGGCAACCAGTTCTGCCATAAGACTCAAAACAATCTCACAGTGGTCAAGTAACTACACTGGCCACTCCATAATACTAGACAATCTTACCCTTCCCGAAAACATAGACTACACTGTACCCAAGCCCAATTTTGACAAAAACTTTAAAGTCACTATCCCAGATAGGTCCTTCTGGGATGACCTAGGTGCTGTAACAGACAAGTCGATACACTTCTATACTGATGGCTCTAAAACCAATGATGGTGTAGGAGGAGGTGTTTTCTCAGACAGATTAAAACTAAATCTCTCCTTTCGCCTCCCTGATCACTGTAGCGTGTTTCAAGCGGAGATCATGGCGATTTCGGAAGCACTGTCCTGGATCAAGAGGAATGTAATATCCACTAACGATATTAGCATTTTCTCGGATAGTCAGGCGGCGTTGAAATCTCTGGAATCAGTCTCATCCACTTCTAAGATCACCTCCAACTGCCGTTCATCTCTCATAGAGATGGCTAAGCAGTTTAACATTCACCTTTGCTGGGTGCCGGGGCACAGAGACATTCCAGGGAATTGCAAAGCTGACGAGCTCGCTAAAATAGGAACAACAATACCTATTCTACCCGATAAGAAATATATAGGTATGCCACTCGCTACTTACAAGCTAGCACTCAAACTTGACACAGTCAATAAGACCAACGCCAGATGGGAAGGTGGAACCACCTGCCTTGCTACAAAGCAAATCTGGCCTAGATTGGATCTTAACCGCTCTAGATACCTTTTGTCACTAAAAAGACTGCATATTAGTACGATTATCGGTGTCATCACAGGACACTGCCTTATAGGCAGACACGCTACTAGACTTGGCGTAATTTCGAATGACTTCTGCAGAAGCTGTAGAGACGAAGAGGAGGAGGAAAGTCCAACACATCTCCTCTGCTCGTGTCCAGCTCTTTCCCGTAGTAGGAAACTTCACCTTGGAGAATACTTCTTCGATGATCTAAGTGATCTCATACAAAAAGACGTAGGAAGCCTTCTTCGTTTTATACAAAGTTCCAAATGGTTCACCTGAGTAGCGGGGTGATTATCCCCAAGATCCTTGGTATCACAATGGGCCTCTATAGGCCTAAGTGTGCTGGTACTTGTTACTGGCAGCCACTGCTACCTAACCTAACCTAGATCGTTCGTTAATTGTATGTACTTAAGGTTCGTTTATATATTTTTTTTAGATAAAAGACCGTGCAAATTGGTTCGCTAAAAACGGTCGTTATTATGGGGTGTGTTATAAACAGAGTTCGCAGTAGCATAGTTTTTTTTTTTTATACTTTCGATATGTACACTTAAGAATATTCGTATACGTGTGATAAATAAGAACTAATACTTTTTCTTAAAAAAAAGCAGTAGACTTAATTTGGCTGTTGCGTCATTTACAAGGCACGAAATTCATGCCATGCCATTTTTTTACGCAAATGACAAATGACGCAGCATTTAATACGATATCTGTGCTTTCATTTGGATTTTTGTCTGGTGACGAAAGGACGTGTAAATAATTAATAAATAATTAATAATTAATGAACAAGCCAAAACAAAAGTCATAACATTGGGCAGGCTATAATATGCATGCATTATTTCTTTGTCTGGATTTCGGGAAAATATGAATTTTGTATTTTAGTTGATCTGTTCTATGCCAAAAATGTAAAGTATGGTTCAATAAAAGTATAACGTTTAAAGTTGTAGTTGTACTTAACCCTCCGTTTAGCGTTGTGGTCTGTCAGACCATTTTTCTTGGAATTGAGGGTGGGAGTGTGTGTTTACACGGTGTCGAGGTGTGGTGGGCTTGTGAATCTAATACGTGCTATCCATTACAGAGTCAAATTTACACAGGCAAACCTCCCCATGAAGATAGGGAGGTGAATCCGGGCAAACGAGTGGTAATGGATATTGTTATAGCGTTTTTTTGGTACAGGACGAACAATATACGCTGAAAACTTCTTTTCCACACTCGACTTAGCCAGTGCCTTGATGTCCAAGAGCCATGTTTAAGTTAAAACAGTCCGTAAGAACAAAAAATTTGTTCCACCAGAACTACTGGCCTCTTCTACTTGCCCATAGTGTGTGTTTGTATCCATTACAACAAATTTGCATTGTATTCCTACTTGCCAAAAAAGAGTTAGTCAGTCATTCTTATTTCAACTGAACACTTAACATGTAACGTTGATGAAGTGCCTAGTTAAACCCATCAAACATTGGACAACAATATATAAAAGGCGGGAGTGGACACAATGGATTGACCATATGGTATCATTTTACTCTTGCGAGCGCGCTACTAATCCCTAAGTTACGGGCAGTCAATTCCAAAACATCGCTTTTTCAGCATATCAAAGATGCCATGAACATTTTTGGCATAGCTGCGAGTATCAAAATTAATACTACCCCTCCCTTACTTCATATTATACAATTCCCTTGACTTCGAACATATTCTTCATCGACATTGCAGCCACCATATTCTCCGAAATTATTGAACGATAATGGGCCTTTGTTTGCCCCGTATGCCTCATACAGCTCTGTAAATGTAAGTTCTACCAGTATGGGACTAAACCCGTCTTTCTTTTTTGTTCTTCCTTTCTATCCAATGAAGGTAAGAATCTATCAACACAAACATACATAAAAACTTTACTATACACCGATTTTACAGGGATTCTTACACATGGAATAGACCATACCGCGATTTTATAAGCTACAACTGCAAAATGTATAATGTGGACTGTCAGACCACAAAGTATGACTTACCGCCTTTCGGGTTACCGCTAAACGGAGGGTTAAAACAAAAAATAACCATTTGTAGTAGTACTTTTGCTTTTTGGTTTTTTTTTTTTTTTTTTGTTTTTCCGAAAAACTAGACCTAGCGTCTATATTTTAGACACCATTTCATCCAACTTTACATAAAGTTCAAAAACAAGAAAAAAGAGCAACGTAAAACTCTCCTGGGTTGTAACAGTATAACTTCCAAAATAAAAAACCAAAATTCACTACCGAGGTACCAAAATACTTTACAAACCTCGCTCTTGAAATTCCATTCTAAATAATTCGCGTTAATTGAACTATTTAACTAATAGAATACACTTCTAATTGATCAAATACTGTTCACTTTTTCTGGTATATGGAGAGACACGTGATACGCTCACTTCAGATGCGAGAACAAAAGTGATAAAATGTGATATTAATGACGAAATGTTTGTAACTGTAAATATTGAACATCTCTTTACTAGGAAAAGTTAAGAAGTGCAAAAAAAAATACTGTTATTTTTTTATTTTTGTCGTATGGGAGAAACCACTATGGATTGGCTCGTAATCAAGATCGTCTCCACTGCCTTCCAGCACACATGCTACTAAATACGCCGTCTCCGCCATTTCCATCATCGCATCATCGCAAAAGTTCTTTCTGACATTTTTTTATTTATTATAATTTTTTTTTTTCTTGGCACTGCTATTTAATTTAATTAAAAAGTCGCACGTATGTGTCTTCGCCGAGAGAAAAACACTAAATGACAGAGCTATATATTTCTCATTGGTCATTCATTACCGTCTGATCGCAAAACAGATAAATGACGCGAAATCGAAATAATAGGAAAGGTGACATTTGTCATTTTGATGAGGCAAGTCATTACCATGTAATCGTCATTTTTTCGCTCGTCATTTAATGGCATCCCAACGGAAAATTCTAAATGACTCGCAGTGTCCGTCATTTGATTTTGGGACAAAAATGACGATGATAGTCATTTCGTGTGATCGCCATTTTTTCGTAAATGACCAATGACATTTAAGCTACGGAATGTCACTCTAATGTGACATTTTTTCCTGACGTCACAGCGTCATTTAAATGACTCGAAAAAATGGCCGTGTAATCGTAGCTTAAGGCCGTGTGCCAATTGCGTTAAAATATTATCCTCTGGCTAATTTTTGACGTTTCTACCAGTGGAGGATAAAATTTTACAGTTCTCCTGTGTCGATTGGATTAAGTGTGATTTTTTTTGGTACTATTTTTCATTAATTTCCCACTAGAAATGAAAAATGTCACTCTCATTTTATTCACATCACATTTTATTAGAACTAAAATTACCACACTGTTCTCCCAGTTTTAAGTAACAAAATAAAATAAAAAAAAACATAACTAATAATTATTTTCCGGGTTAATGATATTGTTTGTAAATTATTATGTAATTTGTGAACATGATTGATCAAGAAAGTTCGTCATTTAATTTTACTTGTTTTTACACGATATTGATCATATGAATTACTTTTTTTTATACAAAAAAACATGTTGAACTGGTTTTTACATAATTTTCACAATGGGTAGTTTTCCCATCGTATGTGAACACTAGTGCACTAGTGCACTAGTGACTTGGAAACCGAAACAAACACAAAGCTCTCGTCGTCTCTCTCATTCCTTCATGGTTATATACATATATATACATGGTTATATGTATGTCAAACATTAGCCACATGATAATTTTTTATTCAGCTCCAGAGCCAGCTAATTTTTTGAAGTCTATATTCACCTCACTAGCGTCAAAAATTAGCCAGAGGATAATATTTTAACGCAATTGACACACAGCCTTAGTGCTCCCACAGAAGTTCGATGGGATTAATGTCTGGGTTTCGGGAGGCGTTTCTTATGCTTTGGAAAGTTAAGCTGGGAGAAATGCAATGTATCTTTTTTATGTGTTCATTCTTAATTTATAGTTCTTTTTATTGAATTATTATTTAATTTTGTACATTTGTTCTTTTGTATGCTGCTTGTATTAAGCGTGCTACACACTATCGATCAAAGCTGACAGTTTTGGTTGACGTCCATCAAAACTGAATGTGTGTTCAACTGGTTGATGGTTTGTCGATCAAAACTGACGAGGTGCAAAATTGTTTGCTACTGACTGACGATCAGCGGCGATCTTTGTTTTCGCTCGGTTGTATGTACACAAATTTCGTCATTCGAAAAGCAAACAAAGGAAGAGAGGGTCGAAAAACAACAACAACAACGATGATTTGAGTGTCAAACAAAACCTATAGTGTGTACACGAGACTCTTCGATCAAAAATGACATCAGTTTCGGTTGTCAGCTTTGATCGATAATGTGTACCACGCTTTACACTAGCCTATAAAAACAATACCTAAACAAAAAAAAACTTTTCATTTTTCTTTAAAAATAACAAACAATTTAGAAAAAAGGCCATCCTACGAAATTTAATGGCGCAAATTTATAGTCGATTAAAGTACATTTTAAAATTATTTTAGCACGGCACTATCTGTTTTCATAATTATAGTCGTTATAAAGCCCACTTTATCGTTAGCGCCTCGTATTAAAGTTAAAATCACCCGAACCTCGTATTAAATATTTACTATGGAGCTAGACCACTAAGTTTTTTTTATCAAAACTGTCATTTTTATGTGTGTTCGAATAAAATTTCTCATAGGAACGTTGCGAGTAGAAATTATTTAGCAGCATACTAAAAAGTGTCTACTATTGAACAAAAATTAAAGTTTACTTTTAAGTTTAAAGTTGCGTATAACTAGTACGGAGTTAAACTGATAAAGTGGGCTTGGCTACAAATTTGAGCCAATGTTTTTAAGAGTTATGTTTTTGAGATATTTTTATTTGCAAAAATATCATCCGTTAAGAGACAAAAATGAGGTAAGAAGAATAAAAGTTTAACATTATTTTTAGTCAGGCATAAATATTGTTGTAATTCGGTAAATATCCGTGATATTTATTCAACACATAATCCCCAAATTTTACCTTTACATTAGAATAAAAAAAAACTTCCAGTTTTCCAATTATTTCGCATTTTTATGGAGAACCATACTCTTTAAAACAGCTCACAGTGAAACCTCCTTATATCGAAATGCAACTTGACAACTAAATTTGTTCGTTATAGAGAGAATTCGGCAAAGCGAGAAAAAAAATACATTTGTCTACACTTTAATTTCAAGAAACTACACCCCTTCAACTCTGCAATAGTGTTGCCATTGAGTTAAATTCTGGTGAACGATCGATGATAAAGTAATAAAATAAAAAATATTGCAACGATCTGAGTTTTTCGACCACACAAGTCAATTTTTTTATTGTTACGGAGCATTAAATTAAGCAGCACAGAAACCATTTGTACACATATGATTAAAAGCCGATAACGGACTATCTTTATTCCATTATTAGAAGTTTCGTTCGATTTAATCGAGTTCCATAAAAAAAAAAAAAAAAAAATATTTTGTATGTGGAATTATGTAGAACGATTTTATTCAGGAACGAAGCTATCGATAAGATAAGTTGAAAAATTATTCCTAAATCCCCAATTTTTCGAAGGTTTGTTATCGAGTTGTATACAAAATTTGAGTAAGCAATGTAAATAAAAAAAAAACTGCAATGCCAAGTTTAAAGGGATAAAAAAAACTCTTCGTGTGAATGTCTTCCATGGCCTCGTTTGCAGCCGGCGATCCGGGACATTTATTTTGGATGACAATGCCACATAAATCAGTCTTGATTTCGGCAATAGCTTAACTTACGTTGTTCACCAAGTCGGAATTGCTTACTGGCATAGGCCAGACACTAAAAGTAGATAGCATCTTGCGAGTTGCGACCTGTACACCTGTACACTACTGCATACTGTATCTTGTGTCATTTTGTCCCATGCTGTGTGGCACGTAGCGCCGCGTCGGCCGTCTTATGCCAGGCGCGCACTTGCATTTTCCGTCGCACGACTTTTCAGTCGCAAAAAATAGAACATATAACTTTCAATGTAAATACGCGTACATGATACCTATCAATCGCAACGTTTTAAAGTATGTGATTTATCCCACAAGATATTGGTATGCAGGAAGAACTTGTGGTTTCTGTCGCACAATTATTAAGTCGCAAAATATGAGACACTTAGTTCTAAATATGAGTGCACACATATGCGACTTAAAAATCGCAGCGATTAAAAAAATGGGACAAGCTCTATTTTATTTGCGATGTTTTGCCGCAAATTAAAATGGGTCATATGGATTAGCATGGATGTTCGCGCACTTGCGTCTGTTGAATGAATTCATGACAAATCATGACAAAACAATCGTCAACAAAATACCGGATCGCTGCTATTATTTGGACGCATATGTGTGCATGCATTCACATTGAGAGCTGTGTGCTATATTTTTTTGCGACTGAATAATCGTGCTACAGAAAACCACAAGTGCGTGCATGGTCATATTTGGTTGCGATCACGATTTCTTAATCGCAGCGACAAAAAATCGTATGTGCGCGCCTGGCTTTACTGTAACCACGTGTTGTATATGTTCTTTGTCTTCTAATTCGGGTAAAACAAAAATCGCACGCTTTGTACAGTCCGAATTCGAAGACAGTTTCAATAACCACCTTTCTGGTGGAGATATTTTGTAGTTCCCCAGTCCTTATGATGATTTCTTTGAGAAGGTCTTGCTTTTGTAAGACTGTGATTTTAGACCCTGATGTTATGTGGATGAACATGGTTCATTCTACTTCCCTAGCTGAGATTCTTCGTTACATTTAAGGGATGAAGAAATGCGTCGACGGATCTCTAAGGGAGTACAGTCTGAACCCTTCTGCGGCATAGGGGAACATACAATAAAAGAGGCGCTCCGATCACTGGAGAAGACAAACGGGACTAAGTCCTGGACAAAAACTCAGGACAGGCGAAGAAACTGCTGGGTAATACAACCTGTAGAGATTCAAATCGTGCATCAGCCTTGACAAAAATAAATTTCGCATCCTGACTGCGTTTCTTACGGTGCATCGTAAACTCAGGGGACATCTCAGGAAGCTAGGTCTATCAGATGAAGGCTCATGCAGATTTTGCAATGAGTCTAGTGAAACCCCAAAACACACACTGGTGGAATGTGGGGCATTAACCCAGAAAAGATTCAAGTGCTTGGGTAAATACCAAATTACAGCAGAGGGTCTACCACTCATAACACCCAATCTGTGACCTATGGAACTCTCACCTGGGCTAGGTGTGAGCGAAGCTCTTTCTAACCGATTCCAATAGGAATAATGACGAGAAGGATGTTCCTTTGTCTAGGACTTGTAGGGGGCACAATAGATCTTAAGGTCGCGGTGCATCTTACCCTTCAATAAATAATAATAATAAGGGAGTACAGTGAGCAGTAGCCCACTCGAAAACTGACCAGTATTCTGATACCATACCCTTTGAGGTTAAGGGATAGCTTGGATTTGTGTTTTTAACGGATTTCATAGCTCTTTTCGCCTGTCGAAGAGCATGGATATTCTCCTAGTAGGATAAGCAAATTAAACTGTTAACATTTGATCGTTGAATTTATTGCTGAGTTCGCGATGCCCCTTAACAAATCTTGCCAGTTATTTCCCACCTTTTTCCCCTTATGGCCTTAGTTTGACTTTTTTTCGGTAAGTCCTTAAGGGCGTAGTACCGATTTGTAATCGATTAGGCCTGACTTCCCATAAGTATGTACAATATCTACATGGATTGGGGCGCGTTTCATTCCAGTTTTAAGAATCATACCGCCACATTTTTGGATGGCATGGTATTCGAATTCAGCATGAAAGACGCTGGAACTTTTCCCCATTGGGGTAGCCATATTTATGTTAGGTTCATGGATACATAGCAGCACCAAATAAATAAGACAGCTGTCCACCTAGAAAAAAAAATTAACAGATTTTTAAAGAGAAGACAATAAAAGCCCCCCCTTCACTTTCTAATTAAGCAGCGGAAATTCTTTCAACATTCCTTCGCACATTACAAAATACCGCTGATAGAAAAAGAAAGAAACAAAACAAAATTATCTTATCTTCCTTAGCAGCTAAAAGGATGTTTCTCAGAAATACGTAATCACTGTCAGGAGAGAGAAATGCGAAAACAAACAAAAGCCTCCACCTAAACAAAACAACCACCACGTGTAATTACGTTTTATTCTTCGTAGTTCTCTAGGAGTGGGTGGTACGGTACGTCCACGTACACAAACATATTTTCAAAACAGAAGCTGAATAAGTCCATCCCCAAACAATGGAAAAAAAAAGGATGTTTGTTTTTCAATTTGATTTCCTTTTAAGATACGTATCTGCAGGATTGCCCCCCACCACCGCTACCACCATCATAATCATCATCATCATCATCATCATCATCATCATCATTATGAACATGAAGCATAAGCAATTATTCCATTTTGTTCCTCTGCCATTTGAATAGGGAAATTGTGACGATAACACCACACAAAAGGACTCAAACAGCCTACTTCGCATCGCACAGGAATAAGACAAGACTAGGAATATGTATCCATAAGTAGGTCATTCACTGACCACACCACACACCGGCAGGGTGTATTGAGGACAAGGATTCTTTTTAGCCAACACAAAGCTTGTTTGTCAGTCACTGTCGCCGTCAAACAGACAACGAACAAACAAGACACCGTAAAAGATTCAACAAATTTGATTGTGTGTGTGTGTGTGTGTGTGTACCTAAGGATTTTCCCCATTGAGAATGGCATAAATTCGAATAATTCTCTCGTCAAAAATCATTTTGTCACTCGTTGTAGGCGATTTTCTACCAAGCCGGCACGTCCTTCGAAAATGAAATTCTAACCGGCAAAAAGTCTGGAATACAAATCGACACTTCACTGTTTCTGACAGATTTAGGGAGATTGTTTCATTTTATTTTCAACAACCTTGAAAGGGGAGATAATAAAATAAGAGAGAAATATATAAAATCAACGAGGACGACACATAGTCCTCTCGACACTTTGAAAAAAAAAAAAAAAACACCGGAGAAACTGACTCACTGTGTCATACGCGAATATGCAAGAGCGTGGGATGACAGCGAGTCCTTGACGGGTAATTTTACTCCTCATTTATCAGTTTATTTTTTTTTTTCTGAAAAAATGAGGCCAAAACTGATTAGAATCCATGTTGCGTTGACGTGTTGCGGTACTTTCGTTGCATTATTAATAATTAAGTCTCCCCAAACAAGGACTCGCACACACGACTTGGTCCGTCTGTGCCTCAGTGGTGTACACAAATTGCCAAAATGAATTCAACCTGTGCTTCTTTTTTTTCGGTGGAAAATTTAAATTAATAATCAGCAGAAGAAGAAAAGATGAGTACCGAGTGTTGTATAGTGTCGAAGGTTATAAAACGAGGAGAATTTACGTGCCAAAAACAACCACTTCAATTATGGGATCGACTCGGAGACACGGGAAAACAATTTCATCCCCCCCGAAAGTACCCTCGGCTGAAAGAAAAGTTTTCCTAGCTGACGCAGCTTAATGAGAAATAACCTAAAATGAGTTCGAGTATAAATTTTCAGTTCGTATGGGACTCATTAATAATTTTTGAGTGGCTCGTTTGGATGCGCTGGTGTTTATGAATCAAATGGGAGATGAGTGGGATTGGAATCCGGGAAGTTGTGCAATTAGCATCGAATTCACATGGAGAGAATGAAGCAGATATATGCATACTCGTAATCATTAAATAGTACATTAAAATTTTAAATGAAAACATCTTCAGTGGCATAAAGGAAATGAGCAGAGACTGAAGAGCGTCTGAGCTTCGTGACATAGTTTTTCTAGGAAATGCTCATAAGACTCTTTGCTTCGTATGGCTTTTCCGGTGAGTTGACGCATTAAAACTTTAGCAAATGTTTAAGCACAATGATTGGAACATAAAATGCTTCACCAATATACATACAGTTGTGTTCAAAATAATAGGAGCGCTACGTTTAAATCATTTAACCCGTTTCAAGCCAAATGGCATAAATTTTTTTACTGATTTCAATCGTTTGTCTTTTAGTGAGTCAATTACCCAAAGCTTTCTAAGAAACATCTTCTATCGTACTTTTTTTCTACCTTTTCCGAATCCGGGACAGAATTGTTCTATCTGCCGCCATTTTCGAAAAATGGCAACTGAAAGAAAAAATGGGAAATTTTAGTTGTTTTTTTCCAAACAATCGTAAATTTTAACATAAGCCACCACCGATAGGAGGCCAATACTTCGTATCTGGTGGCATAATGGATTTTTCTAAAAGATAGAATCGATAAAGTAAGGAAGTTTAACTTGGCGAATTTAAGATTTAAAATGGCGGCCATTAATGACGAGTTTTACAAAGTCAACCGATTTGGACCAAATTTGGTATAAAAAGGTTTTTGGGGTCGCTGATCACGAATCTGAAGTCAGATTTGCAAAATTCCATATGGATGATCTGATATACGGATATATACGGAGATACACGGATTTGACACGCAAACACAATAGAAATATGCTTAGCTGCGCTTGCATGTGCGATGCTTTTTTTTCAAGAAAGTGACTGCGAACGGAATAGTTCATAATAATTGGAGTGTTTTGGAAAAAGCAAATAAATTTAAGTTTGAAGTAAGAAACCAAACAACTTTTATTGTAAGGACATTATTTCAAGTTATTTACTGCATTTTTTGGAAAAACTGATCACGGTGGAAAGAGGAAAGAATACAAAGCAGGAAAAGCGAGAACTCATTTGTAAACTGCCTCAAATATGAAAATTTTACAAGGAGATTCATAAAACTCTACAATGTGGTGTTTCAGCAATAGCAGATGCCTTAAAATACATGCGAAAGCCAAAAATACGGAGACGGAAACGCAAAAGATCCAAAGCTGATGACAGGTTGATAGTAAGATTTTTAAAAATAACCAAGCGGCATCTTCCAAGCTCATACAGGATGAGATTCAACTTCCTATTAGTGATGTAACCATACGCAGAAGGTTTCTAGAAAATAAACGCTTCGCCCAAAGTCCAAGCTATCTATCAAAGGGACTATCTGTATGGGGCTAGGAAAACATATTATATACTTTTTAGTCCATCTTTTATTTACTTTACTCTAAAGTAAAGTGGCGCTACAGCGCGTGTTATATTTTTGCATGAATCATATTTTATTTAAATAAATGTTTTATACTTTTTAGTCTGTTAAAACATGGTATACCGAAAAAATTACCATTAGTTACGGTAACTACGTGGCTATAGCTTAAAAGTATGCAATGCTAAATAATCACAGAAATAAAGACACCAGAAAAACGTTGCATATCTACAGGTTTTATATGTGTTTGAAGCTCCGTACGGAACCCTAACGAACAGACAGACAAGAGAGCGAGTTAATATTGCATTGTCATCCAGTTCTGAGCTATGTGTAAAGTTTCAAGTCTCTAGCAAATTCATTTATTGGTTCTCAAAGCAAAAAATCTTTAACAAAAACCACAGAAAAAGCAGTAACGATTTGCTTTAATTTAATAATGGTAACACTGTTCTGATGTTCATATTTTCCATAAACACAGCGAGGGTTGATGGCGACCACCGGCCACACAATCATTAAGTCATCGGCTGTATGGCAGGCTGGTCGTGATGGGATGTGTGCGAATTTGACGAAAATTACAAAATTTTTCAATTTGTCTAATTGAGCGCCGTGAAGGTACAGGCACCAGTGTTTGGAAAAATGCTCCTCCATATAGCCTGTACTGACAATTGGGTTGTGTTGTGACTGAGTAAAGAAGTGATAAAACGCCTCGTATAGCCCCTACCACTAAGCATTCTCCATAGGCCCACAAGGCACGTTCCAAGCTCAAGTTTACTTGACAACACCAAAATTAAAATTAAAGGCGAAAAATTAAATGTGGTGTCGAAAGCAACGCCATTGACATAATATGTAACCCCCTTGTGACAGTAAAATTCCGGAACTGATACTATATCTATGCAATAATTAGTGTCGCCATATTTAAGTGTAATAAGTCATTATAAAGCTTAGACTTCTGGGAACAAGGGATTTCCGCGTCAATAATTTGACTGATAAATGAAGTCTCATAAAACCGATTGCACAAAAATGTTGAGTACTTCTTAAGAAAAGTCTTAAGTTGGGTTCCTGTGCACAAGGGTATTGTCGGAAATCAGAAATAACGAATTTGCTAAAAGTGGTTTGGCTGATTCATTTACCGGCACTGAGCCGTTCTGGAATATTCTGAACTCAGCAATAAACTCAAGAAATTGCCAGACTAAAAGAACCATTAAACTCTTCCATAACAAATCCAGTGGATTTCTAACTAGGCACAGAGTAGGTCGTATTCTGCTAAATTGTGGGCACGTTTGTAGTTGGGCAATATAATAGCTTGCCATATTTTTATCGCCAGAGCCTCACATGTTATTTTTAGTTTCAGAACATATCTCTACAAATGAACGCCAAAAGATAAAAATATGAAAAGGGAAATGAGAAAATACGACTGAGCATTATACAATCATAACAAATATTGCAAGTTGCAGCAAGTTGTGCAATTTTTAATTACCGTTGTATATGGGTGGGTATCAGTGCACAGTAACTACTATCGTGCAAATGTGAAGTCGCCGAGTTTCATCTTTCTCAATGCACCATTATGTCTTGAGAAAACTTTTTACTGATTGGTTTCCCGTGCACCGTGGTGCAGTGGTTAGTGCGTTGGACTACTATGCAATGCTGCCCGGGTTCAATCCCAGCCCGGGTCCAACACCTAAAAGTTTTTTCACGGTGCCACCTCTTTCGAATGTCTGACAAGAAATCAAATAGTATCATTTGTCACGATTGAGCTTCTCAATTCGCCGTTCGTAGTCGGCAAAAAACTGTAGGTCCCTTCCATTCGTGCAAAAATATAACACGCACACACAAATGGTCGCGAGAAACAGGCCCAGGTTCTGTAGCGCCACCTAAGTAAGTAAGTAAGATTGATTTCCCCCCATAGCGTTAAAAAGCAATCAACGTAGTGTTTAAAGGTTTCCCTTTTTTTCATTATCATGATGTCACAAAAACCTGTCATAACTCCCAGCAATCGATTCATTTCCCAACCATCACCCATCGAAACGCGATACAAGGCGCTCTTAATAACATCATCAAAACCTTTAACCGCAAAAGTCTCTTAAAAATGATCAATATCCTATCGGATTGATCACTTGATGAGGTTTTTAAATATGTATTTTATGAAACATTTTTATTGAAACGATTTCAGTTTTATTTTAATTTCCGAATGAAGCACGTTATCTCCTTTCCGGCGACTGTCAATAAACTGTCAAAGTAAGAACAGATTTTAAGCCGATACAAGAAAGATACTTAAAATCGGTTATCATTCAGAAGTTACTGTGTGTATGTGTGTATGGGTGTCACATTACATTTATGAGATTCCAGGGAGGAGGGTGGAAAACTCCCATTATCATTTTCGAGAAGTCCTCGTTTCTCAAGGGTGCCGCACCAGCACTTGGCCATAGGGGTTGGGTTACGAGAAAGAAAATACCACACAAAAATGTCCTTGTTTTTAATTACATTGCGTAGCAGCATAGACCATTAAACGCGTTTCGTTTCATATCTTGATTGGTAATTTATTATCACTCACTATCGTGGGTAGGCATATATTTGTGCCCCGCAGAAGGCAAACGGAATCATTTTCCAATTTCGGGACAACTCCTCTCAAATCAGAGTATGTTCGTGGGACGAAACATAATTAAATCCCCCCCAGAAACAGAACAAAAAAAAAATTATCATCATCCTTTCAGGTTTTAAATGGTTATTACACAACGCTCAATAATTTTAATCATTGTTTCCTCTGGCAAAAAGTTGGACGATAAAAATGCTGCTCTGTCTCTCGCAGTGGAGCGCTCACTTTCGAATGATGGTGCGAAGGACTCATCATCCTTTTGTGAACGAAAGCGCGCGCGAGAAAAATAAATTTGATGCGCCTTCGGCATTTGAATAATAATAATTTTTTTTTCTTTTTTTCTCACTGAAAATGGCCGAAAAACTTTTTAATTAAAATAAAGAGCAAAGCAAAAATGTAAAAAAAAAGAAAAGGAAAAGGAAAAAGTTTACAAACTAAAAGTCTCTGAACGCACTCCCACCCCTTCGCGAGTCGGCTGTCAATAATTTCCATTTGTTTCTGAGACAAAGAGAGTGAGAGAACGAAATAAAAAGCGAAATTAAATTGCTGAATAAGTGTCTAAAACAGAGTCTACCTCTCGTTGTTCGGTTCGTCGGCTGAGCACTCGTTGGATCATTTAATTGGATAATCACCGAACTGATACTTTCCGTCCAGTCACACACAGCCAGAGCTGGCCGGGCTGCCAATGAAAGAGTTCAGCTGCTGACCCAGTGCGGTAAGCGGGTGGATGAGTTCAGAGAACAAAAGTTTTCCTGTGTTTTTTTTTTGCTTCACTTTTAATTGCCTAGGAGTTTTTTTTTTAAAGAATTCCTCTTTTTTTCTGCTTCTCTCAAATACAGAGACAGAAAATTGCTTTTAATTGAGTTTTGTCGGATTCAATTAAGTCGATCGAACTGTATTAGTACACAGAGGAGGATGGAAAATCGTCATCCGGTTGATTTGTTGTGTCATTTCTTCTAATGAAAGTGGTTTCGTCTCGTCTCGCTTCTATTTTGTGAGTCGTTGTTCTTGTATGTCATCGGTGAGATGTAAGCTTATGACTTTTTGAGATGAGCCAATTGAACAGAGTTCTGATGTAATTGACTATTGCAGTCCCAGCTTGGTAAACAAACACTTATAATATTTTTTTGATTAATTACGTGTCATTTTTACGCGCCCGGTTCAGCGTGTCAAATGAGCAGACACTTTAATAATTGAAAGTTAATTCTTTTGCCAGAGTACACATGTGATATATTGACAGGGTTTAATTGTTTGACACTGATGTGGTAAGTCTTTGTGCTATGAAAGGCGCATTGTGCTATAGCATTGACATGAACTAAAGTTTTGGCTGCGTTTTAAGAAGAAACCTAACGTCAGAAAACTTGTTTAAGCTTTTGATTTTGTTAAAGCTGTAACAGACAAAAAGGGGTCCTTCAGTGAAACTAACAAGTTTCATTTAACAATTGACATATCTAACAAACATGATGAGCAAATATTGACAGGTAAAGAGCTTTTCTTGGATGGCATGTGGACTTTTATTGAGAAACAAGTTTCACTGAAGCTTGCAATCTAAATTATATAGTTATAGTTATATAGTGATGAACAACAGATTCTTGAAAGTTGTGCGGTTATAAAAATGTCGAGTGAAAAAGCGAAGCAAATAATTGTAATTTTGCACAGATACTTAGAAAATCTAGAAGTTCCACCGTATAAAAGTGCAAAGAATTAAAAATCGCAGGTTCAACTGTATTGGCGGTTACAAATCGGTACAAAGTTACTCTCCCAGTTCAGAGAAAGTTTCCACCCATCAAAAGGACATTGAATGAACCTTTAAGCGCATTATTTCCGTCTGAACTGCAGCAAAAAAATGTTCAGCTAATACGACTACCACCCAGCAAGCAAAAGTTCGAGTCGGCTTGTATTCCTACAAAGTTAAAAAGGTTCCAGATCGTGATGAGGTTAAGCAGGAACACCCGAGGAAGCGAGCAAGACGTAAGTATTTATGAACAATTTTTTTAGCGAAATTTTATTGCTGCATTATGGATGACGAAACGCACTGCGTCGCAGATATTGAACAGATACCGGGCAACGAGTATTACGTCGCAGCATTTGTGGGTGGTGTTGAACCAAAATTTAGAACTCAGCGCACCTCCAAATTCCAAAAAAAAAATTCCTATACATATCTGCTTTTAGGCGATTGTGATATGGTTACATTATTTCTGGATATGTAAACAGTTGCAACTACCCAACTTTAATTAAAAAAAACTATCGAACGTAGTGCAGTCCTCATAATTTTGGTTCCATCTACACTTTATTCTCAATGTTTGCGATTCTGTTCTGATTTTTCTGAGCGATATTTTTGGAGATAAGGTATGTGGGCAGCAATTTTCTAAGGTTTTTTTAAAAAAGTGTTAAGAAAAAAGAAGCACACAAAAATAGTTCATACATTTTCGAATTCGTGCTTTAATGAGCTTTGATTTGACACCCACATGATGACTTCCCATTTGACCCCACAAAATAGCCGCCCAAAGACGGCAACCTTTTGTAATAAATTAGGAAGGAAACAATTGAATGGCAATCCTGCAACACAATTAAACTCTTCCCAACTGATGACTAATGGCAAACTCAGCCATGAAGCAAATGCCCATTTCATGAGTTTCTATTCAAAACCACTTGGAAAGAACAGCAAGCATAATAATGATCGATGATTTTATACACCAAGTACAATTCTGAAATGCTTACGCTCGTTACGACAATTCACACTAACCGACAACCTACTGTGTCTCTTCTCCTGGATTGTGAAAGCGAACTGCACTTGGTTCCATCGTGGCCCAACTAGTCAAATATGCAGAACGGAAACCAACTAATAAACTGAAACAGCAGAGCCGGCAGACCAGCTTGCAGCGAGGCCAGATTACAAGATTTATCTTTTTTTTTCAAAATTTTTAGGCTCAAAAAAATGTAATGTAATGTAAATGTATTTTGGCCTTAAAATAATCAAATTTCAAAATATTTGAAATCAAAAAATAATTCTCTATGTCCACCAAATTAAATCCACTTTTTCTAAAAAAATGTCAGTTGAAAAGGGCCTATGCACAGCTTCTTTTATACTTTGCTCGGAATGTAGATGAGATTGAAAATGCCAATATCATATTTAATCATTTGTGTATTCCCATTAGAGTTGGGCAAACTAGTTCACTTCACTGAAGTAGTTCAGTAACTCTCGTTCACTAAAGAGAACTAGTTCACCAATGTAGTTCAGTAACTCATTTAGCTCAGTAGTTCTTTTAGCTCAGTAGTTCTTTTAGTTCAGACTCAGCTTCACCATTCACCTCTCACTTAACAGACACAATATACATTCATCTCATCTCTCATACTCATCCATAAGGTATAGTTTGTATCCAGAAATAGACCACCCAGTCGTTCGTATATGTTCGTTTACAAGTTCGATTGAGAGGAAATACGAAATTAACCCCCCTGTTCTGCATTCCACTTTTAGTGAATTCAACCACCAAAAGTGGAATTGGGTGTTCTGCATTCCGAACGAAACTATGAATTGTGGATTGTATGTTCGAAAGTGAATATTTTGGTGTTCTGCATTCCACTCAAGATGACAGCTGTAAATTCGTGTTCTGCATTCCGAAAATCCTGCGATTTTAGTGAATTGAATTCACTTGAGATTCTTGACGTGAATTGAATTCACATGCCGTTGTAAAGTGAATTAATTAATTAATTTGTTGATCAGAATCATTTTGAAAAATATGAGTAGAATAATAAGACTTTCCATTAGTGTGTTAAAATAATTCCTTTGTAATATAGTACAACACAAAAATTAGAGGCAAGAGAGTATTCTCTCTCAAGATTTTCTAAGATCAAGATTTCTCTGACTTACTCACCCTAAAACTGTTTTTGAAAATGCAAAAATCATTAAATAAATTATTTTTCTTCAGTTGTCTAACTTCGGGAAGATCCAGAATCTTAGATTTATCTCGGTAAATCTTCCTGCGAACTCTCTCCATTCGGTTTTCTTCGCGATCATTTAAAATTTTCAATAAAATATATTTTTTCTTAAATTTTTAATTCACTTGCACAAAACAAAAACCAAGAACTGAAAATCTCCAATGATTTTGAAATAATTTGACAGCTGTGCTTGACATTGCAAACAAATGAATTCGAAGTGGATTCCAAAAATTCAAAATCACTCGGAATGCAGAACACTGAATTCCATTCCGAGTGAACTTCAATTTCGCTTTCAATCCACTTTCACTCGAAATGCAGAACAGGGGGGTAAGGGTGGAATATGAAAAAAATGTGTGTATACCGAAGTCACAACACACTGGAGGACGGTTGACTCGCTCGACCATGGAACTTAAAATGGTTTGAATTGGATCGATGCAACAATCCTTCGGGTTGCGCTTGCGAGCTGCATGCGATAACTATGTATCTATTTGTGGTTTTATCTCTCTCTCATATGGTAGTGAATGGTATACCGACTACTGTACTACTACAACTACAAAGGATACGTTCCCAAAGAATTCGTGAAAAAAATCCGGTTTTGTATGGACAGACTTCTTATCTGGTGAGCCGTAGACGTAGTGAACTACTGAGCCGTCACCGTCATCTGTATTGTGTTTGTGTTTCACAACTCACTAGTTCAGATACAGATTCAGATGAGAGGTGAGCCGTTGAACTACTGAACTAAAGATATCTGAACTAGTTCATTTAGTTCAGCAAGGTGAGCCGATCTTTTGAACGGCTCCTTCATGAGTTACACAACTCTAATTCCCATTGCGAAGTTGTATCTTTATTTTTTAAAATGTATTTTACCTTTTATCAATAAATTGACTAAGGTATATCAAAGTGAAGAATCACAAATTCTCAAAATGTATACTGATATACAGCAATTAACATTGCCTACAGCGATTTTTTTTTACAACCCGTTTTTTTTTTTGAAAACGCTTACCTTCCCTTAAGGATGAATATAGACTACCTAAAAATATACTGAACTTAAATGAAATGTATCTAGGGGTGGAAGTTCAGCAAGAAATAGAAATTGCAGGTTTATGTGATAGTGAGGTGAACACATTTAAAAATGTAGTTTAGTTTTGCTTAGAGTTAAATACGTCAAATTTTAAAAATATTTGATTTTAATAATCGCATGGCACAAGGTTTATCTTTGATTAATCCACGTAATATTATTGACAAAAAAAATTCAGTCTTTCGCAGTGCTCTATAAATATTTTTCAAATTTAGTGCCTACTGCGCACTTGTGCAAGCAGTCATGGAATTTCGTCAAATTCGAAACATTAATTTCGACGAATTTGATAAAAAATCTGATGTTATTGGTTTTTGGAAAAATGTTTTAGGAGTTAACCCTCTACCTAGGTCGCTTACTTATATAATTTTTTTACAAAGTATATACTCTGGTTAGTAATATTTGTGTGTTTGTTTTCCAATTGGTTCATGCACAGCTTAGCAACTGTGCATTTTATCAAACAGCCATATATAGCTGTCTATGCATTTTCGAAAATATCGTTCAAAATTCGCCATGCTATATTTGGTCTCTTTTGCAGTAACGAAAATGTAATAATTTTGGTTTTGACAATATTTTTTTTTTTTTAATGAAAATAGACGTCTTTATAATGGCATCAGCAAGGACCTGTATCTCAGCAAAAAGCTTTTATTCGATTTCTTATACTGGCTTGGAAAGTGAAGAAGAATTACCGGAGTCGGATGACGAAGCAGTGGTTAATTGATGTGTTACTGGGTTAGTTGATGTGTTCACATCTTAGCTATCGGTATGGGCACATTTTTAACCGTCGTCCGTCACGCGTAACCCAACTTAGTATTAGTGCGTTCTATGTACATGATTCTCTTAGTATTAGTGCATTCTCTGTTTATCCGCCATCATACACAAACGTATGTTTTCACATTAAATTTCGCGAGTAACTGGTACTAATGCCTTTTTTTCCACCGAAAATTTGATTCAAAGGATTGTAGATGAATTAAACCGAAAGGCTTTACAGGACAACATAAACAAACCGACATATATTTAAATAAAAGTATAAAAATGAAAATCGTTACTGCATAAGACGCCATATATGGCAAGGATTTTTTAAATTGTTAAAATACGGACTGCATAAAACGCCATTTTTGTTTCTTTTAAACTGGCCTTTTTTTAAATTTTTTTTTTTACAAATAGCTTTAGAAAAGTGTATAAAAAGTTAACTCGACAAATAATTTTTTTTTTTTCAAGTGGGTCATAATTCATGTGGTAGAGGGTTAAAATAGTGGAAGGAAACTTCGCATATCCAATCTTAAAAGATTTTATTTTCAATATTTGATCGCTTCCACATTCCTCTGCAAATATTGAAAGAATATTTTCTGCTGTAAACTTGAATAAAACAAAAATTCGAAATCGTCTGAGTTCTGTACTGCAAACTCGACTCCATATCCCAGCATAAACAAACTGTCGCATTCAACGATATGGTAAGATACGTGTATGGTCTCCGGCGATACGACCACATATCCAGTTACCACAAAAATGTTCTAGGTTGTTCGCTCCATCAGTTTTTGCAAGTTAGGTGCTGTATCTTTTTGCACAAAATTATACAGAGCAGATCGCCTCCATACCTTTTTGAAAAACTTCAAATTGTTCGTTCGGCTAGAACGCATAGTCTTATAACTCCCTCCTCGAACTATTTAAATTCCTCGCGTCATTTCTTCGTATTTGCCACCAGACTCTGGAACTCTCTGCCTACTGCAGTGAAACAAATAAAAGGAGCCACACAATTTAAAAATGCCGTTTCAGAGTATTTCTCCTAAAAAGCAACAACTATTTATTTTCTTTCTATCTTCTACCATTCTACTCCCCTTTTTCCCTGCCTTCTTATCCCCTCCATATTTTCCGTATCTTGTAAATTTATTCAACTATTGCTTATTGTAGGTTATTTTGCTTATTTTTGTTGTTTATTTTTAAGTTATATCCTGTAAATTTTCCATTATTTTAAGTACTATAGAAGACTAAGTCTTATTTGTACATCCTTAAATAAATTGAATTGAATTGAATTCTGAACCAGATGAAGGTTTGATTAAGGATTTGTCGCGCTTTAACGAAGCAAATTGCTATAATCTTGACATCAGCAATCAAATTTTAAGCCAATTTCATTCAAATATGTATAATTGAAAAAAATACAATACAGCAATGTATAAATAAATGTTTCAAAATTAAAAAAAAAAACAATAACATGAATTAATATGACTAACAATTTTTTTTATCGAAATTAAATTTATCTAGGTACATTGCGTATATCTTTGTTTTAGGTGTCTATAATACATACATATGTATATGTCACTTTAAGTTATTGAAAAAATTAAACAATATTTAAGCACATGAAAATCTACTTATCTACTCGTACATTTTATGTTTGGGAAAAATCTTGAAAAAAAGATTTTTTATTTTGGAAAAACAAGTTTTTCAGCTTTTTCATCTGGGAACACTGCCAGCTTGCCTAGTTTACTTGTCAAGGCGCTTTATAAACATATTCGAGATACCGCTTTACAAATGTCAGGATGGCAAAAATTAAGAAATAAAAATCCGTTGTCTGCAAGATTCAACATTATCTGACAACACTTTCACAAAGTTAAGTATTTTTGAGTATGTGTGCTGAAAGGGGAGATTTCAATTTCAAGTTTGGCCTGTGACAACGGTTATTAAAGCCTACGCCAAAAATATCATCGGAGGAGTGTACATAGTACATACATATGTATTCTAAACATAAATATAGATATATATATGTGCCTTCGCAGAGAGAGTACATTCCAACCTTTGAAGACAGAGATAAAACCATAAATATCAAATCCCATCTGAAAGTTTTAAACGGCACCACTTATCAGAGGCGAAAGTTATTCTATTTATCACTTCCATCCCCCAACTCGAAGAGGAAATTTAAAAAATAAAAATATTAATATTCCATAATGGGATAGATTAGCAATAGTTCTAATGCGTAATAACGAGATTCTTATTTGATTTCCCAATTAACCGCAACGAAACGCCCGCTCTCTACCCTCTTCCACTCTCTCCTCTCTATCTTTCCATCGCAAGGCTAAAAAGGATAATTACCTTAAATCACCTCCCGAATATCTCTTCAAATTTCCATCAAGAGGGGCAAATAAAATATTATTAAGAAGAAAACATCTGCTTTCCATTCGAGGGTTTCGCGCGCACAGTACCTACCTACCTACACACTTAATGTACCCCCAAAAACAGTCCTCCTTTCAAGGGTTAGACGAACAACAACGGCAGGAAGAAAAAAAAATCAGCGTGGAAACTCTGCGACGGCGTCCGTCACATTCAACACCAAGAATTCAATTTAAATCCTAATCCTATTAAAAGAGGTTGCTGTTGCGTCGTGTTTGGGTGGTTACGTTATCCACGTTCCTTTTGATTACACACTTTTTTTGGCCTTGGCATTATCCTGTTCCTTTTTCGTTGTAGGTATAGGTACTCTCCAAAGATAGAGTACATGGGTATCCTAGCAAGAAAGCCGTCCTCAAATTAATTCAAAATTAATTGAAATGAGTGTCTGGAGATGGATTGTTTTTCGTTATCATCTCTGGAGACGCACGTAGCCGTACATAAAGGCGAAATGATTCTGAGAGAGAAAAGGAAAACATTGATTTAAAGTACATATGTATAATTCGTTTTGCAAATTTTAATGTATTGACGCATCATTTGGGTTTCTCTCTGGTGTAAGTAGACGCACCTATACCTAGTAGTTCTGGTCTTACAAGCGCTTTGTAACCTTTGACTTGATAACATCGATTGTAAGCGTGCGTGTGTGTGTGTGTCAGTAGTCCTTGTGGATTTGTAATCAATTAGAAAACAGGCAAAAGCGGTAAGTTGATTGAAAATTTACAAATACAAAGGTACCTACTCAAACAGCATGCGTAATTAAGGATCTACGGAGTACATACACATTTTGTCTTCCATTAAATAGAACAGAAATTCTCGGATATTCAAATTCAAACGAATACATTCAGTTGTGTTCTCTGTGATAGTGAAAGGAAACCGATAACCCAGTGTAGGATTAAGAGAAAGTGGTAAAGTAAATGAGGGACATTCTTAAAGGCACCAACGTGCAGAGGTATGTAGCTGGTGGGTGTGTAGGCGAAAGGCGAAACCTCATCGATAGATGGAAATACAAAGCGCTGATTCTTAGTATACTCGTATTTCAGATTCTGTAGCGAATTTCAAAGCGAAAAAAAACTTAGTCTTCAACTTCCGAGCTAAATTTTACTCTCTCAGCTTTACTCTTCGAAAGACGAATCAAATAGAATAAGCGATTACAAACATTAGAGAGCTTTTTTTTTGTTTAATAAGTTATCCTGGCGAGAAAAAATACCGACAAATATGGACATTAAGATAGAGACACTACGAACATTTTCCCAACATTTAATCAGTTTCAACTCAATTGCATTTTGGTTGTTTATACTTAAAATTAATTAATTAAATTTTGTTTTCTTTTCAATTTAAAGTTAGGAGCTAAAAAAATAAAGAGAAGCCGGCCAAGTGCGAGTCAGACTCGCGCTTAAAGGGTTCCTTAGTCTTATTTTGTTTGATATCAACGAATGTTGAATGTTTTATGATATGTACATACATATGTATGTACATACATGTATTACATTTTTTTGGAACAGATTTGTAGGCTGTGTTATAGTTTTCTAAATCACTGCCAAAGCATTTATAGAAACACTGAGGTCGGAGGTTCGATTCTCAGAAAAATCACGGTCTTTTTTCTTATTTTTTTTTTTTATTTAGTTTTTTTTTTATATTATAGAGAAACTTTAGCCTATCCTTAAGGAATTATTGATCGAAAGTTATAATTTCATTAAAACCGATCCAGTAGTTTACGAGTTAATCGGTTGAGAAATTGAATTTTTCGACGTGAATTTCGCAAGAACTATACAACTTATGAGATTCGTTATAGTTTTCCTTAAATATTTAGCTAATCATCTACAAACTATAATTGTTTCATATTTTTGACTTCAGTAGTTTCGGAGATAAGGTGGGGGTACTTTTGGTATGGTATTTTTACGCACCTTTTTGACAATAACTCCCAAAATTTCTAACGGAAAAAGTTGAGAAATATATGTTTGTAACCTTTGCTTCGAGCCCTTTCGAATGATATACATATTTTTCAGAATTTTTTTTAGTGTTTAAATTTTGCCCTATATAGTTGTTTCACAATACTTTTGAGTGATAAGTTGTCTCAAATATAAGGACCACCGGAATGTATAAGTGTGCCAAATTTCAAGTTTCTAAGAAGAACGGTTCTTGATGTTTTTATAGTGACAGACATTTTAGAATTAGAGCGAACTTATAATAGTTCCGTATTACCATATGGGTACGGAACCCTAAAAATTACATTTCATTAAATATTCAAATAGAGATAAACTTGTAGGGGTGTGGCACCCTACATTCGGTAACCGCGTGACAGCTGTTTTTCAATGGTAATTTCGTTCCACGGTCTTTGAACTATGCCACGCCATATTTTTTTTTTTACTTGCGTCTGTCAATCTACCCAGACTAATTCGCACAGATAGTGGCGGCAAACATTCGTTTGGTCTGCCTGCACTCAAGAAAATTGCCCCGTCTTTGATTGTGTTCACTGAAGACCCAAAAATCAATAGAAGCACAGACCATAGATTCTGGCAAACTTAACGTGAACTCAGGCCATGATAAGTGCTTTCCTGAGCCGTCTGAGTCTTGACCCAAACGCGTTTCAATGAGTTCAGTCTTTCAGGCAAATTCAATGTGCAATAGCACTGCAAGACTATTTTAGAATTGCTCAAAGAGTATAGTTGTATAGATTTTCTGTTTACAATAACCCCAGAAAAAAAATCCGGTGCAATCAAATCAAGAGACCTTGGCGGCCAACCTAAAGTGGATTTCCTGGATATGAGCTTATTTGGGAATTTTCGCTGCAATTGTGTCATAACAGGCCTAGCTATGTGTTGCACCATCTACACAGACTTGAAAGGGATTATATTTCGGGTTAGTTCTCGGACTTCTTCAAAATCTTTAAAAAACGGTCTCCATTGACCGTTTCACTGCGACCGTTTTCTTATAAAAAGGATGTCCCGACAATGCAGACTGATGAAACTGTAAACCATACTGTGATTCAAGCTGGATGCAGTTAGAGTTAGACCATAGCTCACAATAATTATACTTGTTTACGTTGCCTTTCAAATCAAAATGGGCTTCGGGCACACAAATGAAGTTCAACATATAATTGTCCTCTTCAACCATTTGAATGATCTTCTGGGACAATTCCAAGCAAAACAGCAAGTCTGCTGGATTCAATTGGCTTGCTTTTTTTTAACTTTGTAGGGAAATAAGGTCAAATCTTTGTGCATAATTGTCTGCTTATTCCCATTTGAGCAGATAAGTCCCGGGTCGAAATCCTGTGTTCTAACTGAAGGATCTTGGTGATAAGGTCTTCTTGTGACTGCCCAAGGCTCGGCAAAAGAGTTAACTAGCATCATCCCAGTCCATCTGCTCAGAGGAATGTCGCCAAATGACCGCTAAAACTCAATTTGGACTAAAATCACAGACTTCAAAGCATTATAGCGACGCACTATCCAAATTCTAGTGTCACCGTGACGGTCCATTTTCGTCCATTTTTGTTATATCTAAATGCCAGTCTGTAAAATAAAAATAAAACTTCTTCGTCTAAAAATAGCAACTTGTTGTGCACTTCACTAGAGCCAAACAGAAACCGGAGCGTTGACCAGCTCAATTTTAATCGAACACCTGACAAGCTTAAATTTGCGCGTGCTCGCGCTTGTATCATTCGCTTGCTATATAACCACCGCCTTATAGGATATATGTACATACATAAGTGAATCATATTAGTTTTCCTTTGGTGGCATTGATAACAGTAACAGAAAATCTGGCTTTTTTTTTAAGTTTTGTGCAAATGTGTCTTTTATTGTAATATGGCGCACTTGCCGTAGGGGCATTATGGCGCACTCTGGCCCTTATAGAGTTCGCATGTAAAGCATATAAAAAAAAATGTATACTAAGACTCTAGGAAGATGACGACAGGAAGCATGTTTAGGTGCACCGACATGCGTAGGAGTAGAAAACGAGCAGAAACTTGTACCTCGTGTAAGGAAACTACAAGCGTATGGATTCGCTCCTAACAGAAAAGAGCTGTTTTATATGGGCTTTGAACAGGCAGACAATACTTGTGATAGCTGTGACAAATCAAATTGCGATTACAGCATCACGCCATATTGCCCAAGAGGATGCGCCATATTGCCCTATGCACGGGGCATTATGGTTTTTTGTAAAACATTTTTAGCTTAACTTTTTCTTTGTTTAAATCATTGAATTATAATTTTTTAACGTATTTTTGTTCAGATTTTCTTATATGTTCTAACTGTTTTTGTTTTTTTAATAAAAAACCTTTTCATGTTGAAGTTATTTGAGAAACAAAAAAAGTACGCCATAATGCCCGAAGTTACCCTATGTATCTTAAAAAAACCACTCAGTCCCCTTTTACACCCTTCCCCAAAAGCAAAACAAAAACACGAAAATTGCAAACCTATGGTCTTCCACTGGAAAATCAAATAACAATACAAAACCATTTCATTTTCAATTGCCGCCAAGAGATAACATTTTCCACTCATCTTCTGAGAAACTTCCGAGTATCTAAACAGATGAACTCACAAAACGATCACGAAAAACAAAATTAAGTCGCAAAACGAGAAGAAAATAAAGAAAACACCAGTAGTGGAAAACATTAAAAAAAAGAAATCTACAATCTGCACGTGTAGCAAAAAAACAAAATCACAAAAGCAAGACTCGACAATAATGAGATACAACTCCCAGGAGAAATTTCCAAAAAAAACAACGACTTTCATACTTAGGAGGCGCGCCAAGAATACAAGTAAACCAGAAAACGCTTTATCCACCATCCATTCCCACATGGGACAAATCTGTATGATAATGCTGCGTCTGTCACACCATATAGACACCGGCGGCAGCGTGCGAATATACAAAAAAAAAGCAAAGAAGAAAAAAAATAAAACTTCACCATTTATGATGCTCATCGACATACGTAAACATGGAATCACAAGTGTAGCACCGCGCCACCTCTTCGACACTCATCCGCACTTCAACACGCCCAAAGAAGTACGAAAAAAAAGCACAAATAAACTGCTTTATATGAGCATTTCATTATTGAAATTTTGTTTATTAAACGGAAAAACAATTTGTGAAATGGCTTGATTCGATTCTCTTAACGGTAAATGGCTTTCCCTTCTCTCTCTTTCTCTTTATCTCTCTCTTTCTGTGTCTGTTACACTTCACTCAATCCAATCCAATGTTTGATATGTAAAAAAAAATATTTAAATACAGTGGAAGTCACTTATAACGACCTCGCTTATTACGACCAGCCGCTTATAACGGCAATTTTTCGTTGGTTTCTTTATATGTTAAGCTATGCTACCGCTGGATGTAACGTCGTCGGATATAACGACTGCCGGTTATAACGACCATGCTCGGTTCTTTCACGACGGGTGAAGCGACTTCTACTGTACATTGTAATTTGTAAAAAAAAAACCAATAAAAACAACGCGAAAGGAGAGAAGAAAGATAGGAGGAGAAAAAACTACTTCAACTATGCCACAAATTGACCCAATTATAATTATTCGATGAGATATTCGAGGTATTTTCTTAGCACAGGGGACATTCGTATCGATTGGAAGAAGGGATGAAAAAAAAAAACAGCATTACCTTGTTGCTGATGCACAACATTCACACGCGACGTTGTAGCAATTAATTGCATGCTTGTTAATGAGCGCAAATGAATGAAGCAGCACCGAAGAATGCTCTTGAATACACAAAATGTGTACACGACGAGTATTATACTGCGCACGGAATGTTATGTGGCACCTTTGAAAGATTAGGTCAGGGAACGATGACGCGACGCAGAGGGTGGAGTGAGATTGTTTTTCACTATAGATACTCGTAGATATTCTGTTTTTCGCAAATCACAACGGTTTCGGTCAAATTATTGTGGAGACATTCCGCCCTGACTCTGACTTGTTTAAGAATTCACGGTTTTCGTAATTGGTTATTCACGCCATCTATTGCATAAATAAGGCAACAACTTATGAATTATTAAATGGTCGTACACTTGGTTGTTGTAGCTGGCGTTAGTTTTGGCGCCATAGTGACAACACGTCCACATATTCTGAAGATTACATCCCCAAAGGTGACAGAGAGAAGGTAAGTTCTACTCAAACTACTACTGTGTGTTTGGAAGTTGAGTTGGTTCTTACTTTATTTGACTTTTTGAAGAGACACTGAAAGGGGCGTAGGTACTACACTGTAGAAAATGTCTTACCTTCTTATTCCACACGTAGCTGTACTTCACGTCTACAAATCAAAACTTTCTTCTTTTTGAGTGCAATCTGATTGGACAGTCTCCCGAAAACAAATCTGTATATACAGTGTATCACAAAAGTCATGGGACAGGAGCAATTGTAATGTGTATCTAGTAATCTAACGAAAAATCAATGCACAAGCTAAAATTGTAGGCAATCATTTCACTCCTTAAAAGCAATCAAGTAATCCAAAGAAAGAAAAAATTAACTATTTGTCCACTAACGGGAAATACAAAAGCTTACGTCACAAAAGTCATGGGACAACGTAAGAAATACCGGTTTTTTCCTTTGTCTTGGCATGTTCATTCGGGTAAATGCATTTCGCTACTCTCAGATTCGCCAGCTAGTCGTGAAAAATAATCCAGTGTTCAAAAGTTAGTTAAATAGTGCAGTTTTGAATCAACAACATGTCGCGAGAAGAAACATCGGCAGAAATTAAAAAAATAATTGTTTTAAATTACGAGGAACATAAAACTGTAAGAGAAATAAATTGCAGGTTCAGTTAAAAGAAGTCATTCGACAGTTTTCAATATCATAAAAAGATATAAGGAAAAAAAAAGGTTAGAAAACAAACCGCTTTGTGGCCGACCGAGACTGTTAAATGTTCGAGATGAGAGAGTTATTCTTAGAGAGATTAGGCAAAACCCAAGAATTAGTGCACCAAAACTAGCAGCGGAATTAGAGGAAACAACGGGAAAAATATTAAATCCGGAAACAATAAGGAGAACTATACGGAAAGCTGGTTACAATGGAAGAACAGCAAGAAGGAAATTTTATGTCATCGAAACAAAAGGGAAGAAAAGGCTGCAATTCGCTCAAACGTACAAAAATTTTGAATTCACACATTGGCAGAACGTTATATACGCAGACGAAAGTAAGTTCAACATTTTTGGAAGTGATGGGCGCATTACTGTATGGCGAAGGCCGAATGAAGAATTTAATAAGAAGAACCTTGTTCCGACAGTTAAACATGGTGGAGGTGGAGTTATGGTATGGACGGGGTGCATGTCGGCTGGTGGTGTTGACAATTTGGTTTTTATCGAGGAGACAATGACTCAGTGGGTGTATCTAGATATAATGAAGAACCATTTACACCAAAGTGCTGAAAAAATGGGCCTTCGAAATACCTTTCATTATTACCAGGATAACAACCCTAAGCACAAATCGTATACTGTTCGATGCTGGCTGCTATACAATTGTCCCAAGGTCATCGATACGCCATTGAGCATCTCTGGGATGTTCTTGAGCGCAAAGTAAGGAAACATACAATTAATTCCAAGGCCGAGCTGAAGAGGATTTTGGCGAAGGAATGGTCCCTTATTACGGCGGAAGAGACAACCAATTTAGTCAAATCCGTCCCAAAAAGACTACAAAAGGTTATCGAAGATAAGGGAAATCCCAAAGCATTTTTTGATTTTATTGAATTATTAAGCTACTGATGTACCATTGTCCCATTACTTTTGGGAGACTACTTTTTGTTTTATTGAATTAATGTCACTTTATTTTTACTTTATATACCATTTTAATTTTTTTTTCTTTATTCTTAATTTATGTTTCCAATGAAGTACTTTTAAATAAATAAATAAGAAAATAAATTTGGCTTAATTCTTAGCGGTATCTGTAAAAATACTTTTCTATTGCGTCTGCCCCATGACTTTTGCGATGCACTGTACATATGTAATTCTACGACCAGAATATTTATTCAAAAACTTTCCAGTAATTCTGATTTGACTTTATTTTAATTTCTCACCGATACAACCAACCAAATCAGCGATGAAAATTTGGTGTACTGTACAGTCTTTCACTCTGCGATCTATATCAAGAATTTTTGCCGCAGGTGCAATGATGAAAATGAAAAAGACGTGCTTATTCATTTTCTATGCAAATGTCCGTCACTAGCGAGAGCAGGCAACGGATACTGAGAAAAACCTTTCTTCGACGACATTGAAGAGATATCCAAGAAAAGGATTGGAGAACTGATTCTCTTCTAAAACTTCACAGGATGGATATAAATATCTCAAACTACGTACATCCGAATAAACGGGTCACATGAGGTTGTGTATGGGTTTCTTTCCACCGAAGCCACCACTTCTATCGACCTACCTTCACTCTGTCTTAACGTACGCAATGCAAATTGTTCGATTAGTATGCTAGGACAGAAACACCATAACTTGCTACGGATAGTAAAAATAACAAATAACTTTCAACAACTGGGAGCTAAGGTTCAACACCGATGAAGATATACGTTGTTTCTGTGTAAGTCCCACAGGGATCGGTTCTCGGACACCTATTGTTAAACATAATGTACGATTAACGCTGCCTTACAGAGTAACTATAATTACTTGTAGATTTGCCGATGACTTAGCAGTCGTGGGCCATGGCTGTAACTGATGTCGTTTTCCATTGGTTTCACTTTAGAACTTACTCATTCTGGATTGCAATGGAACATATGAAAATCGTTGTCTGCCCGTGTAATGGTGACATAATAAATAATGCAAGGTATTTCTTTAACAAGTAGTCCGACATAAGAGTTTATATGGGTTAGGGCACTCTCAAATGAAATCCGAAATGCTTAAAACACTTCCAAACCAGCACCCCGAAGAGCCAATGGAACATCTTTGGGTGTACCATTCCGATTGAATCGGAGTTCCCAATGGAAAACGACAGAAGCAGATTCTTGTGTATAGACTCAGTTACAAATGAAGCATTCGCCAGGATCAAAGACTAGCTTTTATGCGCTGAACTAGAATAACCCGACCATTAAAAAGAAGTTGTCGTTAATAATAACCAGCCAAAAACTATTGAGTTTGCCAAGTTTGGTTGGAAGCCAAATTATGAGGTCAAAATAAGTCATGCATGTCAGAAATAGGAACATATCGTCTGACAGATTTTCTACCGGGATCTGATACATATATGTCAATCGATTATGCAAGCCAGTGTCTGTTGGTATCTGAGGAAGATTCCCTACCTCCCTACCAGAAAAAAAGAAGTATTTCAGGCGGAGCAACTAACGGTTCGTGAGACTTTGTGTAGTAGTTACATTAAAAAAGTACACTACGTTCAAACAATTGCTCGTCGAAATAAGCAAATCGCCATCAAAATCATAAATTCAGCTAACACGTCATCAAAGTTGGTAGAGCACTGCTAAAAGAAAAATATTAAAGACCTAATCGTTTTCCTTAACTGGGCTTGTTGGAACTACTAACTGCCCAAACTAGTTCGCAAAAATAGATCTGTTTGGTGTGTTTTTTTGGCGCAAGCGATTGAGATCTGTCAAATAGTAAAATCCTCTCAAAGTGAGAGATATCCTCTCAGAGAGAAAAAAACTTGAACAGAAAAAACCAAACGCTTTTGAAACAAAACCTGTCAATTTGTTTTTGTTTTCCACTAACAATGAAGATTATGACATTTCTCAAACTGTCAGATGGCATGGTTTGACAGATTTAAAAGGTCCACCCGAGGAAAAGGTCTCGCAAGGAGATGAGAGTAAAAAAAAATTTGAGAGCCATGAAACTGTCATGATTCTATGAAAGTTTACATAGTATTGCGAAAACTAGTGAGCCACCAAACAGACCTAATTTAGCGATAAAAAGCCGCCTCCGTTGCACTAATTCGATGCTTTTTAACCATCCTGTCCATCTGGTTCACCTTTTAACCTACCGAAATGCACTACCTTAGGTTAGGTTAGCGGGCTGATGAGAACTGTTACATCCCCATCACACTTAGGTTCTTGTGGACCCATTGTGATACATGCATGCACTACCTTAATTTGTATCGCATTCGGAAATACCTTTTCAAAAAAATAGGATCTGGATAGCTGATATCCTGACCCTATTTGTTTGAAATACGGAATTACTCTTCTCCGTGCTCGCTAAGGAGGTAGTTTAAGTAGTCCCTCCGAATAATCCTGTCCCAGCTCCTTTATCTGTTTTGGATCCATCGGTATACCACACTAATGAATCTTTAACAAAATTAATTTTTTTATGTTCCCGGTTGTCGTTTTAGGAATTGATGAAAATGCCGTTGTGGCTAAAGTTATATTTAAAGGTAATTCCTAATAGATCACTCCTTCCGAGTTCCTGGACAAGGTTTGGGTGAACAAGTTTGCGTTTCCCATTGCTACTTTCCGATAAAAAAATTAAAGGTGCTGAGCTGGGTTGGACTGCCATTGCTGTATCATGAATTTTAAATCATCCTCTAAAATATTCTTAAAGGTCTGCGCAATGAGTTCCACGATTATTTCAATAGAGCGGTGTCTGTCTGTGGATTTTGTGCCCATTTAAAGATTGTAAGCATCTGGAATTATGGGTAGCAAAAAAATACAGTAATTTTTTTTAGTTGAATTAATTTGCTTTGACAGAATCCCGGACGAATCTACCAAGATAATAGGTAGATTTGTTAAATATGATGTGGATGTGGATGTCGAAGATGACAACTTTTGAAATAGATGCCTTTGCATCTAACATAATTGTGTCTCGAACGAAAAACTTTATCAGAGATTGAGTCAAAACCCTTCAGTTTTCAACTTAGGAAGGTGAGTATGGACATTCCTGTAAGACAATTTTAGTGCGAAAGGATGCACCCAATCAGGAAGAAAACCCAAAACAAACATCACGCACCCAGTTGAAGCGGAATCGACGAATTAGAGTCTGCGGGGTTGCGTTGGACATGAGCTTAAAAGCATTGAATAACTCTAAAGTCGATGTTTTGGACACTCTATGCCGCTTAAAGGGACACAGGATTTAGGGAGAATCAACGAATAAATGAAAAATGGGTAACATGTCCTGTCCATCTGAAACATGTCTTTTGTATGACCCATGTCCCGAACAGACCTAAGCGCCATCTGAAGTCTTTCTCTATGTGCTGTACCTACATATGTACATATGTATGCCCCTAGACAGCCTTTGAATAAATAGTTTCTCCGTAATTTCAAGGTTTTTTCTCATTTAATCAGGTACTACAGAATCTGCAGGTTCTTCCAAGTCCAATCCTTGAAATGTTTGAAAGACTTCTAAACGGTCTTAGGGGGGAGTATCTTGACTGGTATTAGTTTAATAGACAATTCCTCTCGAATGATATTCTCGCCCATTCTGTAGGAAGATTACGGTCCTGGATAAGCGACATTCTACCCTTCTTTTATCCGCTTCGTAGTTTCCTGCGACGCATCGCAGAGTGACCTCGTAAAGTTCAGGCTATTGAGGCAGCTCTGCTGCCTGATGGGATGACAAATATTTCCAAAAGGACCTACATTCAATGAATCATCCTAAGGACGCTTTTTGTTTTTGCCAAAACCGGTCCGACGAAGACGACAAGTGAAATCTGACATACATAATGTCATGTTTCCCCCATAATTTTACTTTAATTCGTCCAGCCAATCTAGTGAAACTGTTAAATTTCTACCAAATAAGCCGATTAAACATGGTTAGACCCGGATAAGCCCGGATAAACACACTCCTAGACTAAAATACAGCATGACAAGAATAAATAAAAAAAATCTACTTTTATGGAGCAAAGCATGACAGTTCCAGTATGCCCCTAAGTAACGCAGGTATACCTAATTAAATTCTCTAGCCCTGCCCACCGACTACTTATCCTCGTCGTAATCTTTAAAACCCGCAATTAATGTCGAAATTCCCGCCTTCGTTCGAGTCTCTACCTCAGTGGCTGCAATCAAAATGTAATTTTGCCCCAAAAAATGTGTTGCACTCAACACCACCACTGGAATTTTTATACTTTTGCAATATAAATCCTGGTAAATTCTTTTTAAACCTAAAAACCGTTCGGTGCTGCACATTTTACCGTACCGACGAAGTGTTGGATAAGTAAAAAATGTTCATTGTTTCTCACCAAAAATTTCTCCTTTTCTCCTTCTTTATACACCGAACAAAAGTACACCGCAAATGCATGCAAAGAAGAAGCAAGAAAAAAAAAAGGACCATCTATCGCCTTCAAAGAGCTCGTACCTATGTACCTACCTACATTCCTCGTAGCATGCAACCGCACTCCCACACACATAGCTACCTGGTAACAAATATTTCATGAGCTATTTATTAAAAACAATTTCCATCTAGGATGTTATGGATTTTTCTGGGAAAGCATAATTTTTGGGTATTTCAAATACGAGTTCCATGTAGCATAATGGGGATGGGTTTGGTATGTTTTCTAGAAGAGTTGAATCCTTTGAATGTCTCTAAAGTTTTTATGTTACGGACGTTTACATTATGTGACAGACGTTCCACTTTATTTGAACATTTGTGTCTATCAGTTGCAGCGGTCTGCCATTACACAATACGAATATATACAACTCGTTGTCCTTGTTCGGAAGAGAAATGCATTCGACGACTATAGCACGTGCTTGAGTTAAGTAACTGAATGTTTAGGACTGTCTCACTGCAGTACCTCTAAGACATGGAGACCACTTTAAGATGTGACAACCGGATCTTAAAGGAGTTCCCATTCGCCTCGTAAATAGTGCACAACAAACGCTGAGGATATTATTTTAGGATCCAGGCGGAGAGAGAATGGCTCTTTAAAATATCTAAATTGTGAACAGTACACTTCGAATAGCAGGAGATCGATCACCGAATTTGAATAGTCTTAAGTAGGGCTCTCTGAGCACCGTGGTGTAGTGGTAAGTGCGTTGGACTACTACGCAATGCTGCCCAAGTTCAATACTAGCAAACACCCAAGTTTCTTTACTGTCCCACCTATTTCTAATGTCTGACAAGCAATCAAATAGTATCATTTGTCAAGGAGCTTCTCAACTGGTTGTTCGGAGTCGGCAAAAAACTGTAGGTCCCTTCCTATAAAACGCACACACAAATGGTAGCGAGAAGTAGACCCTGGACCACTGAACTATACTGCCACCTAAAGAACCCATTTGTATGATCGACACTGTTTTCACCATTTTCCAACATTCTTATGTGGATTTGCTCAAACGTAAAGTAAGATATTGCTTTGACCAAAGAAAATAAGAATCCGTTTGGTTACCTTTATTAAACAAAATAACTAAATTTTCTGCGAACTTGGACATTCGTCTTCGTACGCCGGAAGTCAATCCTGAATTTAACAGTCTCCCCTTACTACTCAAGTGACTGAGTTGCCATTTTGACAGTTTATATTAGTAGTGGGTTATTTTAGTCCTACGTTCCATTTATGTGTCTACACCTTCTTCACACTATTTCAACCGGACTGCTGCTCTGTTAACTGGATCGTTGAAAGTGGGAATCTCCATTGGAAACCTCTCCTTAATTACCTTAAATTCGTGCAAGAGATTCGCTTGCAGAAACCAATGTGGCTAACGAGTTCCGTAGTCGTGTTGAGAAAACTTCAGTCAACAAATGACATTCACAGCAATAAATACAAATTTCGATGAATATTTAACATAAATGCGTTTCTACATACGTTAAACAAATGACCCGAGAAGTAACCATCGAAGGTGTGGAGGTCGATTTAACGTTGCCGCATAACTTTTAGGGAATAGAAAGCATGTGAATAATTGTGATAGTTTCGATGCATTGTGGGATTGTGTAAAACATTTAACAAACAAATGACAGTAAGAGGTTTGGCCGCATTTTTTATCAAAAAATTGTTTGGTATACTTTTTGAAAGACCCGATAGATTGCAGACTACGATACGACCATGTGAAGAGAAAGTAAAAGCTTTTGTAAAAGGATGGGCTGAAGATGATTTCACGGGTGAACAGGATTTTACGTATACATTGCTCGTAACAGGTCTCATTAGGTCATAAATTTAAGGTTTAAATAGTATAAATTGGAACTCACACTTTAGGTTTTGTAATCGTTTCAAACAACAACCGCACAGGGTGTTCTTAAATTTATATTAATTAGTTGACAAGAACTCAAGTCAGGAGCTGGAGCATGATACAGTCCTTTACCCAACTTCGAAGTAGCAATCGTGTGTTCGTGGTTATTTTTTTACAAATATTGAGGAATGCTTCAGTTTTCTTCGCCGTCGAATTGAGAATCTTCTAATTGAAATTGACTAGTGTACCAGTGCGAGGAATCTCGCATATAGAAACCCAATACCCGTAGGTATAGGTAATAATGTTTTTTCGTAATAACTTTACTCATTTGCACTTTTTCAAAATTGTACTGATGTTGATAAGCTTTCGATCAGTCTTAGAATCATTGAAATCGGTGCAAAAATAAACTCAAGAGGAATCAGAAGCTCTTGCGCTAGCGATTAAATTATATAGACAGATTCTCTGAATGGTTGTCAAGCAGTGATTGTATCTTCTGGTAAGAAAACTGACAGGTAAAACGAGGTGAACACACAAATCACTTACATGACGCAAACAAGTGAAAGGGGACCGCATTTACATAATATTGTTGTGCAAAACTGCATGCAGTTAGCCAAACATCGGAGACTGGAGTATCTTTTTGGTTCAGGCCTGTGACCTGTGACCGCTTTGCTCCTTATTACAGAAGAAAAACTTAAGGCCCTTATTTGCGATTATTTAGCGTCTCCTCATTAAGAATAATCTGTTGAGCAGTTTGTTCTTGCCCCGACATACATACGTATGTATGTAAGTTTATATACATACATATTTAAGATTCAATCCATCGGTATCTTTCACATGAAAGTGAAGGTCATTCCACCTTTAGAGCGCTGGATATAACATACATATGCGTGTATACCACTAAATGTTACCAACGATGCACAAGTCGTAATAGAGCGTAGAAAACGTAAAACAACTTGTCAAGCATACGTGCTCAAGGTAGGTATACCACTCACTAACTCTGTGAAATAATAATTCCACGCTAATTGATCATAACGCCGCGCAGGTTACCTTTGCCTCTGTCAGTTGATTAAATCTGATAGTGGTCATTTGTTTTATGGAGACCCACAGGCCTCAAGGTCACGAATTGTTCCGTAATTAACAACCACCAATTCGCTACACTGTTCTAATGGATATCAAATGACACTCATGTGCTACAAAACTTTTATATTACACTGTCCCAGCATAGTACAGCAAAAAAATGTGGGCGAGAAAGGAATTTCCTTTCCGTAACCAAACTAAAACCCACCACAAAAATGACCACCCGGCGTCAATTCCACCTGGTGTGGAGGGCAGCCTGAGCCAGCAAACAAAAACAAAAAAATCTTTATAAAGTACGAGTACCCACCTGGAATTTTTCTTTTTTTTTCTTCTACTAGTTTTCTTTTCGACAAACTACTGACCGAAGACGAAGAAATCTGAATCCATGACTTTGTGGAGTTGTTTGTTGATGATGATGATGATGCCTACGGCATGGATGCTGGGCTGGTTTTAAATGCACACACAAAACAGCATAACGCCTACGCACACGTAAGACACAAGAAACTCACTGCACACAGAGCAACCAAACAAGAACACGATAATCTTGATGCAGATTTGCTTTTCTTTTTTTCCCCTTTTCTTCGATTAGAAAATTGGAAAAATCTGATAAAAGAAAATAAACACACGAAACGAGTTCAATGCACCGAACAGACGGCTGTGAACGTAATACCGACGATTTGTTTGTAAACAGAGGCGCGACACTGGGCGAAACTATTATCCATGCAGAATTGTAAGTATTTTAAAAATAGAATTTCATCCACGAATGAGAAGAAAAACAATTTTTCGCGAAAAACTTCCTTCATGTAAACAATCGATGCAATGGGGGCATTCAAGATCTTAGTTGACTAGATTTGCAGTCAAACTAAGATCTTGAATGCCAAAATTGACTGCATATCTAGTTGACAGTTCAGATGTCAAAAACGTCATCTACTTTCTATTTTCGCTTGGGATTGTTTGGAGAATTGTTATTGCAGCACAACAAATCTGTTTTTTTAAAGAAAAGAAGAGCAAAAACAAACTTAGAAATAAGAATGCACGAATTAGGGGATGACATTTTATGCAAGTAACATGTGTAACACATGTGTTCGGAATGTAAATTAGTTATTTCATAGACCAAGTTGCATTTTTTGCTGTGAACGATTTGCTGAGTTCGTCGATTGTTCTACATAATCCAACAGTATATGAATTGCATAAAAAATAGAAAAAATAAAAATACTCCTTCATAATTTACTTGGATTTGTATTCTTGTAACAAGCAAACAACAGCCACACAGTATAACCACACCAACCAGTCAGCTGTTGTTGGCGGTTGTTAGTGGGCTAGTCAAGATTTTCTTCACTAAAAATCCAGTCCCCGACCTCAAAAAAATTGACTAGCTGTTCTGTCAATTTTCGGGCTCTCGACCAATCAGAGGCCGTGAAATTGACTGCAAATCTAGTCAACTAAGATCTTGAATGCCACCAATGACGAGACGAGTGGAAGTGTCAGAAATGTCAGCGGCATGCTGGTGATAGATGGAAAGAGAACGACCACCGGGCTGTTGTTTCTGTGATTTTCATTTAAATATGGGAAATTAGGGGAACTATTAATATAACACTTAAAGCACAACATTTAAAATAGCAAACCGGACATTAATAAAACTGAATTTGTAAACAAAACACCATTCAAATTAGAGAAACATCGCGAAAATCAAACGCACGGCAAACGCGAAAAGGCCATTTTGGATTTCGTATGAGAATGAAGTTGAAGTTTCATTTGAACTGTATTGCCGACGATCAATAAAATCACAAAGGGGTTTGTTCGGAGAGTAGAGTGGATGTTAGTTTTGTGTTTGAATTTTTAAATTTAAATACATGCGGTTGAGTTTCGTATAAAATTTTAAACGTATTTGATAAACTGTTTATTTTGAATTCTCAAACAGCAAAAGTAGTAAATATAAGGGTACATATTTTTAGTTTTCATTGGTAAAATTTAACTGTCAAAGTTCCAGAGAAGAATAATTTTCGTAATAGTGTCTATATGTACTCATTTTGTTAGAAATCGTTCTTAATCACGGTATATGAGCAAAAGTGAATTTTAAAGATTCAGGTGGCAATTTTTTCCCATTTGGAGAAAATAACTACATATTTCCATAATTTTATTTAAATTAATGTTCATAAATTTCCATAGCTCTATTGCGCATGTTCGCTCTCATTCCAGAGCGCTCTCATTATTTTCACTTTACCAAGGAAAATGGTCCTTCTTACCACGTGCAGGGTGCATGAGTAGAGTACAGCCCACCTCATCGTGAGACAAGTATTAGTTTATTCATTTCATACATACATACACTCATAAAAACTGTGTGTAAAAAAAATTATGAGATGGCATCGCCTCAGGGCAATCGCCTCTTGTTTGGTTTAGCCAACGAAGGCTTTATGCCTTCTTAGTGAGAAAATCCTTAACAATATAGTCTCCCTCAAAAATTTAATGGCATGTACCCACAAAGAAACGCTCAAACACATTCAAGCAAATAACACAAACCCACACAACTGAGGAAAAAAAATCGATAAATAATACATTTTTTGTGTTCAACACACGTACGAACTCATCTCGCCACACAACCGTAGTCGTCGTGTAGTAAATGACTGGTAATAGAGGTTAGAATTCAATTTCCTTTCGAAAGGGATAGTGTTTCTGTTGGGCACCCATTAAGTTGAATCAATAATCATTATTGCTTCTTAAATCCGAAAGGTTTGACAGAACTCGACAGGAACGAACAAAAATAGCAACTGAAAGACAATTAATTTAAAAAAAAAACCGTAAAGTATAGAAAAAAATAAATAACAAGCGCTAGACAGACATTCCAATGTTTGACAGTTAAAAGCAAATGAAATTTGACAGAGGTCAAAGACTGTGGAGACTTTTCAACACCACTGATGCGAATGGAAGACTTTTCCCTTAATCATTGACTTCCGTCTTTTATGTTTGGCAAGTGTTCTGTTCGCTTAAGAAGAATTCATAATTAAAAAGAAAAAAAATATAAAAGGGTAGATTTTTCATATTTGAGTAGTCATTTTGAGAATAATTTTGCTGTCAGTTCATTTTAAACGGATTTTTTTTGCTGTCACTTTAATATAATTTAAATTTCTTTTTTGTTTTCTGGCAAAGACAAAGTTAAAGTTTGATAGGAGATTGCAAGAAATGGACAGAAAAAGTGTGATTTACACTAAACGGGAGCAGTAGGGTTTGAAATGAACGTGATAATGGATGATAAAGGTGCTGACAATAGGGGCTTTTACGTGCTTTACATTATTAAGGAGGACTTTTGTGTTTTTTATTTTTTTGTTGGGTAAAGGTGATACGTTGAGGTTGTCTAATGGCAAAATTATGAGATGAACGATATGAATGGATAGATAAGTAGAAAGTTTGGGTTGTTTCCAAATAAAGGAGGCGTTGGAGCTACCGCCTGAACTTTTGAGGTAATTTGAATTTAAATCGATTTGGTTGATGTCGTTGGAGTAGACGTACGTTTGGCATGTACAGTTAAGTTCAACTTTTCAAAATGCCGTACGTTGGAACTGCAAATTGGTTAATCGTCTCCGAGATAAGTTGGTCGCATTCAGTGTTGCTCGGGTTCAATCCCAGTAAACACCCAAAAATATTTTCCATGGTGCCACGAACTTGTCACGATGGCCCTCTTAACACGCCGTTCGGAGTCGGCAGGAAACTATAGGTCCCATTCGATAACATGACTATATAGTGTTACCAATAAATTGGCATCACTGTAATCGTTATTGTTGGTCGGGTTTCCAACTTATTGTAGCATCCAAATGAAAAATGAAACATCTGTTTTGTTCCACTTGGAGAATGCTTTAAAAAACTTTATTTTTTAAAAAAAAGAAACGTTTTAAAATTCATAAATTATTATAATTTTTAATTTACTCACTTTGGTCTGCCGTTGCTGCCGTTTTCTTCTTCTGTCAGATTTGAAATGAAATGAGCGTGTTTAAGGTGTATTTTAAATAGAAATGAAATTGACAGTACACAGAGCTATTTTATGAGTAATGCGGCAGCATTCGGAGACCAACTGAGTTTACAATAAAAAGTCGAAGTGGTGTGTTGGTAACATTCTCCCCCCCGGTATCACGATCATCGTAAGTGCATACCTTACACTATTGAACAACACTGCCACCATCTTTTTTCACATCTAAGACAGCAATCTTGGTAGCTGGCCGGAGATACTCACCATGTATGGTACGTACGGTTGCGCTCCTTACTTGTCTGTCCTTTGCTTCGTTCGTGCTCGTCACAACTCCTTTCGGCCAACAATGCCGGGGCAGATTAGGGTCGACGATAATTACCACATCCCCAACTTCAATGGGCTTAATTTTCTGGAACCACGATGTTCGCCGAGTTAACGTTGGCAAGACTTCAGCCACCCATCTCTTCCAGAACTTGTCAGCGAGGAGCTGCGAATGACGCCATGACATTCTTGCGTATTTGTCGGTGTCTTCGAATTTGCCTGGAGGCTTACAGCCGGATGATGAGCCCAAAAGATAGTGGTTAGGAGTTAGAGCTTCCTCTTCGGCGGTGTCCAAGGATAGATAGGTCAGTGGTCGATTATTAATTATACTTTCGACCTCCACCAGCACATTACAAAGCGTCTCGTCGTTCAGTTTGGTGTCGCGTGTGATGATTTGGTACAATACGGTTTTTATTGAACGAACCATACGTTCCCAGGCACCCCCCATATGAGGACTAGCAGGAGGGATAAAGGTCCACTTGCTGTCCGGACTTGTAAATTTAGCTTGGATTGCGTTAAAATCGATCATTTGGTGGGCTTCTCGAAGCTCCTTTTCTGCCCCTCTTAGGTTGGTGCCATTGTCGCTGAAGATATGAAGCGGTGTCCCTCTACGACCGATGAAGTTCCGAATTACCATCACACACGAATCCGTTGATAAGCTATGTGCCACCTCTATATGAACAGCACGGCATGTTAGGCATGTGAAGACGACACCGTATCGCTTTTCCTGGCGTCTCCCGACTGTGACCAAAAATGGGCCAAAAAAGTCAAGCCCAACGTACGAAAAAGGTCTTGTATAAGCCGACAAACGCGCTTCTGGTAGAGGTCCCATCTCTGGTGGATTAGGATGTGCTCTTCGGATTTTACATAGCTGGCAGTTACTGCGAACAGTTCTGAGAAGTGATCGTACTTTTGGAATGTGGTACCTCTGAAAGATCTCGTTGATTACTGATTCGTGGTTAACATGCTTAAACTTGCGATGGTACCAATCGACCAGCAGCCTCGTAATATAATGATCTTTCGGTAAAAGGATAGGGTTCTTAGTTGCGTCACCTATCACCTTGGCGTTCTCAAGGCGACCTCGCATTTTAATTATCTTATTTTTGTCAATAAAGGGCGACATACAACGTAGTGGACTTGATTTGGGGAGCAGGCAATCAGGATTCTTTAGCAACAGGCAGGTCTCATGGCTAAAGGTTTGGGTTTGGGCAAGGCGAAGTAAAAACTCTTGACTCCAGAGCAATTCGTCAGCAGTGAAGTTAGTTATGTTACTTATTCTTGGATCGATCTTTGAAGCCTTTTTTACGGTTTTTGTTGTTTTCAGACATGTTATAAAACGCTTAACATACGCTAGACATCTTAGCAGACGTTCCCATCTAGAGAAACGATTGTAACATACAACAGGCATTGGTTCATGGACTTGAACTGCTAATTGCTGCGGCTCCGAAGATTGTCGTAGTTCTATGTCACATTTGCTTTCGAAGTTTATTTGATACTTGGGCCATCGGTCTATTTTTTGTTTCAAAAATGCGGGCCCCGTAAACCATGGCCCGCTTGGATCGAAGTCTGGTTGTTGGCTCCACTTAGTGCCTAAATCTGCTACGTTCTGCTTCGTTGGGACATAGTACCAATTCGCTATTTCCGTCGTTTCTTGAATTTCACCTATGCGTAGCATGACGAACTGCTTGTAGCTTCTTGGATCGGAACGTAACCACAACAAAACGGTTTTTGAGTCCGACCAATACATGGTTGTTTCAATCTTGAAATCGTGGGCTTTGATGACTGTATTTCCGAGGCGGGCGCCCATGACTGCGGCGAGAAGTTCCATGCGAGGTATAGAGATAGGACGTAATGGGGCCACCTTCGTTTTCGAGCACACCAGGGACACCTCTATTCCTTTCGCGCTTAGGATTCTCAAGTACGCTACTGCGGCATATGCGGTCTCGCTGGCGTCCACGAATACATGTAATTCCATCTTACTCTTGTTGCTAACGGATAGGCCAAAGTAGCATCTTGGCACCTGAACATCTTGCACTCTCTTGAGAAATGACAGCCATCTTTTCCATGCAGTTGCCAAGTCATCCGGTATGGTTTCGTCCCAACCTATTGCACTGCGCCAGACATCTTGGAGCAATATTTTCATATAAATTGTAAAAAATGATAGAAATCCTAATGGATCAAAAATGGACATGAGCAGTCTAAGAAGCTCCCTCTTGGTCGGTAATTTTTCTCCGCGCAGAATTTCCTGACTGGCCTTTGTAAATTTTAAATTGAATGTGAATGTGTCACTAGCTGTTTGCCACCACAGTCCTAATACCTTGTCTGCTTCTACGATTTGTTCTACTACTTTTCCTGCCCGGCAAAACTTATCCGCAGTACCTATTTCTCCTAGAGCATTGGTGACCTCGATAGAATTTGATAACCAGTTTCGAATATGAAAATTCGCGCGCTTGTGGACTTCTCTGACACCCTTTGCAAGCTCAATAGCCTCTTGAACGGAATTTATACTGTCTAGCATATCGTCTACATAATGCCTCTCGACAATAGATTTGACTGCTCTTGGATAGTCCTTTATACACTCATTGGCGTTTTCGTTTTTAACAAACTGTGCAAGCGACGGTGAGCAAGTTGCACCAAAACTCATAACTCTAAGCACGAAGATATCCGGAGGCCGACTGGAATCCCCGTCTCGCCACATAAAACGCTGTGATTGCTGGTCCTCTTCATCGATGGCTACCCTGTGAAACATTTCACAAATATCGCCGCATATTCCTATTTTTCCTATTCGAAAATTGAATAGGACTCCAGTTAACGATGTCAGCAGATCTGGGCCCTTCTCAAGGCATCCATTTAGGGATATGCCATTGCATTCCGCGGCGGCATCCCATACCACTCTTATCTTATGTGGTTTGTTTGGATTCCTGACTGTAAATATCGGCAGGTACCATTTTCGCGGGAAATCTGTATTTATCTCAGCAGCACTTAACTTGCGAATATAGCCCTTAATTTCCATGCTTTTAATATGGTCGTTGACCAGTATCTTTAAATTTGGGTCCTTATTTAACTTCTTTTCGAAACAGCTTAGTCTTCGGATAGCCATTGTATAGTTGTCGGGCATAGTTATATTGCTTGAGTTCCACAGCAATCTTGCAACAAAACAATCACCATCTCGCCTTACGTGCTCTCGTAGTTTTTTATTTTCACTTGCATCCAACTTATCCTTTGGCTGTGCACCCGACAGTTCGTTTTCAATTCTCATATTCTCTGTCATTAGGTGCTGCAGAGCCACATCGTCATCGCATTCACATACATGTAATTGCCTATGGACCTCACTCGTATTTCCTTTTGTTCCTGTGGCGTCTCGATCCAGTTCACCGTATATTGTCCAGCCTAGGCGCGTTTTAGTAGCCGCAGGTTCATCTACCTTTCCTTCTCGGAATTTTAATGGCATGGCTACGCTTTTGTTGTTTATACCAATGATCACTTTCGGGACAACATTTCGATATGACTCCACTGGAAGACCTTTGAGATGTTTATATCTTTCAGTAAGTTCCGATACCATTAGTGTCTGCGAAGGTAGATCAAGTGCACTTACTGACCGCACGTTTCGTAATGAATATATTTTTCCGATGTTACCTTTAGGCGATATTTTTAAATCAAGACTATCCGAACTCTTCTCTACACGTACTGACCCATCAGTCCATTTTAGACACAGATCTGACTTTGAGCCCTGAATTTCTAATTGCGCAAGGATATCTTTCTCGATAAGAGTGGGACCAGACCCGTCGTCGAGAAACGCATATACATCGATGGATGATTTCTTTCCATGAACAGTAATTGGTACAATTCGGTATAATACTTTGGAGGTCTCTACATGGTGTACTGCGACTACATCTGGCTTGTCTTTATCATTGTTGATATGGGATTTGTGGAGTAGAGGATGGTGCTTAGCGGTGCAGTGATTGATTCCACATTCTTTGCGATCTGGACAATAGTTGGCCTCGTGACGCTTTAAACATGTGCGGCATAGTTTGTTCTTGTGCACCACGTTCCACTTTTCGCCATATTCTAACCCTTTAAACTTTTCGCATTTTACTATTAAATGTGCTTCATAGCATGCAAAGCACCTTAGTGCCTCTGTGCTCTTGTGATCCATTCTTTTTCTCGTGGACTGTCCCTTCTCTTCGTGAAAACCGACACGATGTGTTTTACGTTTCTCAAAGTCTGGTTGACTAGATTTGGTAATCGGGATAGAGATCACACTACTTGCAGCTTCCGCTAGTTCAAATAGCCAATTACTGAAAGTTGTTAAATTCTCAACATGAACTGTTTGGGCAAAAATCGCCCAACTGAGCCGCATCTGTGCTGGAAGTTTCTCGAGAAGCTCTTGAATAAGCAAAGGATTATTTAAATGTGCTTCAAGTTCAGCTGCCTCCATAGTAGCTGTAATATTTTTTACTTCCAAAGAAAAGTTCACCAGAGTTTCTAACTTGTTTGCATTTACACCTGGTGACGCACGTAGCTTTGCCAGTAAATTATATATAATGTGTTCTGGCCTTCCAAATACCATACGCAAAGTAGAAATTATCTCAGGTACTAGTGCCGGTATCATAAGTCTACTACCTACATATTCAAGAGCCTTTCCTTTCAGTGCATGTTGTAGCCGAAGTAGATTCTCATCATTACTGAATCCACACAGTCTTGTTGAATTTTCAAAACTACTTACGAAAAGTGGCCATTCCTCTGGTTTGCCACTAAAAACTGGAAGCTCTCTTGGAACGACCTGACGCGCACAAGCCTGATCTGCATTTAATGTTCGAGCAGTTGACCCTGATTGCACTCCGCTCATATTTAATGACGTTGGTAATTTATTTGTCTGAATGCCCTGTACGTTTTCGTGACAACCGTAACTAACCCTAGCACCTTTTTCACCCTTGCCTACCTTACCCAGCGTGGAACCATTGCCATCCGCCCAATGTATGCCTCGCTGAAGCTGCTGCTCCCCCAAATCAATCTCAATATCTTCGTCGGATTCATCGGAATCCTTATACATTTGCATAGCCGAATACTTTTGCTCTAAGTATTGCATGTTTATTTTTCTTTCTTCCTCCAGACGCATTAGTTCTAATTTCATACTACGTCGTTGTTTGGAGGCGCCGCACATATTTGTATTTGATGAATTAGACAAATTTTCTGTACGTACCTTTTGTCCTTCTTGCGAGGTCACCCCATTTGGTGACTGAAAGTTACCGCCGTCTGTCGCTGTAGATCGCTGTTTGTTCTGTTTTGCTGTCGATGTTGAAGCGGAACACATGTCGCAAATAAAGTCCTGCTTTGAAATCTCGTCGTCGACATGGACGCACTCGAAGTGAAACCACCCATCACATCTGTCGCACTGAACCATTCGCATAGTATCTTCCTTTTTACATATTCGGCAACTTCCCTTGGTTGGATCTTCAACCCCAGTACCACTTGTTGCTTGACTCATTATTGCTCGTTGCATCCGCGTTGAAAATGAGTAATGCGCAGTTGTGGAAGTTTCCAGGGACTCTTCTGAAATCAGCAACGCTTGCCAACAAATTTTTTAAAGAAATGTTGGTCGGGTTTCCAACTTATTGTAGCATCCAAATGAAAAATGAAACATCTGTTTTGTTCCACTTGGAGAATGCTTTAAAAAACTTTATTTTTTAAAAAAAAGAAACGTTTTAAAATTCATAAATTATTATAATTTTTAATTTACTCACTTTGGTCTGCCGTTGCTGCCGTTTTCTTCTTCTGTCAGATTTGAAATGAAATGAGCGTGTTTAAGGTGTATTTTAAATAGAAATGAAATTGACAGTACACAGAGCTATTTTATGAGTAATGCGGCAGCATTCGGAGACCAACTGAGTTTACAATAAAAAGTCGAAGTGGTGTGTTGGTAACAGTTATTATTAAATTGACATCGCTATATTTGACGAGAGTTTTGGATGACCGACGCACAGTGGGGCAAATTGATTTTTTTGGTTCCAAAAATCATAGCTTCTAAAGCTAAACGAATGAAGAATCGGGATAATTTTTTATTTTTTTTTTTTTTGTTTGAAAGAAATTTCCAAGGCTATAAAATTTGAGAATTTTAAGAAAAAATATTTACAGGGTGTTTCAGAATCTTCCGCTGAAATACAACTTTTTTCCTATAGGAAATGGTCCTAATATTTTACCTCAAAAAATGTCAAAAGTAGGTTACTGAAGTAATAACAGTTTGTCAAAAAGTCAAACCAAGTCACAGTGGTGCATAAAAGTTAACGAACAAGACTTTTTTAAATATTTTTCCAGGTGTATCAAAAGACTTTTTTTATTTTGTTGCACTTTAAGACGTCAAGAAAGTATGTTAAGTGGTTCAATGCTATAAAAATGATAAAATTTAGGAAAAATGCTATACAGGGTATTCCAAAATTTCATGTTAAACAAAAATATTTTTATCCAGAGGGGTAAAAATAACTAGTATTTTACCTAAAAATCAAACTCAGATATTTAGGTTTGTAGTAACTGCAGAGTATTTCATAACTTATCCAAGCAAAACAGTGAAGGAAAAAAAATAACCACTAAAAATATTTTTTTTTTTTGTGTTGCAAACATTTTTTTTTTTATTAAGTGGCACATCAACAAAACAAACCATTTCAATAATATATTTCAAGTTTAACAGTGGAGAATAAATAAATGAATAAACATTAATAACAGAAAAAAACTAGATTTCTTGGAAATTTTCCTCAAAGTCCGGAATAATTTCTAATATACTAATCATTTCTTGAGAGTATCGTGCTTTGAGGTCTTCTGCAGTTCTAACATGCCTTAGCGAAGAAATAAGAGGGTCCGATGAGGCTGCAAGCATATTAAATAGGACTCCAGTTAGGTATGATTTTATGAGGAGGATTAGGGACTGCCGAAAACAGGCCTGAAAACCGCAAAATCTTTATCATCTTTATCATTGGTATACATTTTTTTACCTGTAAACTTTACAGTGTAAAGTATACATAAGTAAATATTTACAAACTTCTTTTCGCCACAAAAAAAAAAATAAAAAAAAAAATTTAAAAAAAAAAAACCAAAAAAAATTTACTTACACTAATCAAATCACTCTAGCTAAAAGAATTGCAAATAATTGCAGCTGAGCTTCTAGAAGAATGTTCAGAAATACATGTATTTTAAATTTCCGTTAAGCTTAGACCGGTCATTATCGAACCTTTTTTTAAACTCAACATAAAGTCAAAAAAGTGTGCTAAAAACATGTTTTCAAAAATCACTAAATTTCAAAAAATTAAAATTCCAAGAAATAAAAATAGGTTGTATTTAAATTAAAAATAACCATATGCACCAAAAAAGTAAAAATGTGTTTTCAAGCACTATACCAAATTTGTACACCCAGAACTCGAAACGAAAATATAAAAAAAAATCAAATTTTCGTTTACACTAAAAATAACCTAACTTTAACTGGCAGTACTTAGACTGACCAGATGTACTCTTTTTTAGGACAAACTAATCTTTCCTTTACATAGGTTTACTAATTCTCTCTTTTCCTAAATTATTGGTAAATATACTCTTCAACATACATAATCATCAATCATTTTTGAAATGGCATTCTTGCTAGAATGCTGTAAAAATGACAGTGTGTAGCTTAGAATGAAAAAATGCTATTAAAGTGATGGCGAGAATGATCAGGATTGTTTTTCGTGGAATTTGCCGGAATGATGGAGAATGATGCATTAATGATAATCTGTAGGCAAAAAATGTCATTCCTGGAATGATAGTGTATAGCCTAGAATGAAATGACGAGAAATGACGAGAAATGACAGCCTAGGAATATCATCTCTAAAATGATAGTGTGATTGAAGTGGCGCGCGCCATCTATAAGACGAATGGAAAGAATACAGAACTATGTATTATAGGTTTGCTCCAGCTCCAAAATGTCTTTCATGATAAAAACTTCATGAATCGTTCTACCTGGAAACTTGAAATTGGGCATAATTACACATTACGGTGATCCACATATTTAGGACTCAAATCACTCAAAAATACTGTGAAACATATGTGCAGGGTGGCAAAATGTAAAGTTGAAAAAAATCTCATATTTCCTTAATTTTACAGAAAAAAATTCAGCTTATCACTCTGTTCTCTTATCAGAAATAAAAAAATCCACGTAGATACTGTTGCAAAAAAAAAAAATGCAACTAAAAATGTACAGATACTTACTCTTTTAGTTTCAAAAGTATCTGGTCACCCTATGTACTTATCATACCGATTGTCCAAATTTAATAATTTTTTCGGTTTCTTGAGGTCCAAACAATTCTTAATCCAGAACTAAAGCTTTTTTTGCATTATAGACACACGCGAAAATTGAATTTTGCAACGACTTTTGCAAAAATGCCACACAGTGCGACGCATTTAATGATGAAATAAAGTAATTTTTGTCGTTTGAACCGTTGTTGTTTAATTGAGACTGCAGAAAAAAATATAGGCTGCTCAAGATTTGGTATATTCTCAAAAATTTCTGACAATTCTCTCGAATCTGATTTTTGAGATGATGCCATTCCGCCATTTTATAACGATCAATAAAGCTTATAAAAACGATTTTATCGCAACGATATCGACGACGTTACTTTTTTCATTCAATTGCAAGAAAATAACCTCAAATCGTTACATACGACGACAATTAGTATCCGTCAAGAGTATACCGATTAATAAAATAAAAATAAAAAGATTTACACTTGTAATTTCCAATATACAATACAAAACACGAAATCGCGTTCTATTATCCTCGCAATCAGCCACATTTCATACACCAGTCCCAAGTTGAATTAATATCCACGTAAACTGTCATCCATTTTATTAAATACGTGGCCTTCCCCTCCCCCTATTAATTTGGCTGCCAAATTATTTTAATAAAATACCTCTCTCTCTCTGCGATAAGTGGTCTCTCCAACAATTTCGTCGTCGGCCGTGATATTTGAATCCTAATCACGCGCTAACAATAAATAAATTCCATTCACCGTCAACTGAGAGAAATGAACGATAAATTTCCGTGTTCGTAGAGGACGATAGAGCAGAGCGCGAATAAAACAAGCAAAATGAGGAAAAATCCTAAGAAGAACTGCACCCCCTCCGCATATATGTATGTATGTATGTATGTATTACCGCATCTTTGCCTCTAACACAAATAACTCAAAATAACAGCAACTGTCAGTTAAGGCGGGGGAAGGGAAACCCACATACTATATAGTATATCAGTGAGAGGAACCGGAAAACAAACTAGAGTACGTGATTGCGGTTACATTTCAGTTACTAACTATTATGATTCCCGTTACAACATAAAATCTGCGCATACACTAGCTCAAGCACACACAAGCTTATATCTTTTGAGGCAGCCGGCTAATAATAATAATAAAAGGAAACGAAAATAACTGTGGAGTTTAGAAATGCAATGGTGGGAATGGGAAAGGCATCACTTACCCACCACACCTCCCCAGTCATCACAAGGAAATGGAATGGATGTAGTGTCATCCAAAACCTTTATACCCGAGATGGGGACTTAGCTAGAGCTGGTGGACATGGACAACAAAAAACGATATCTTCCCTGGATTGTGTTGGGTATCCAATCCACCCACACCACCTCGTGGTGAACACGAAGTGACAATAAAATAAAAAGAAAAAAAAAAATACGACAGTGTACAGTTTTAGCGCCTGCTGGGTCGTAGAGAGCCCTCCGATGGGTAGCTTCTTTCTTCTTCCCAAATGCCACCACTTCATTTTCTCGTTGGTTTGTTTGTTGTTGTTTTTGTTGTTTTTGTATAGTACTGCCTTTAGATGTGCCGTAGCTAAAGTCTATTGAAATGACAGGGGAAGTTATTTCCTCTGACACTGAATAGCCTGGGTGTGTATAGAGAGAGATGACAACCCTGACAGGGGAGTTGTGCCATGCTGGTGTAGAGTCCGCTATTGTAAGTCATGTTTTAACAGTAAATTCTAGAAGTAGATGCCCTCTCGCGGTAGAAAAGTACTCATCCTGTGAAGCAGCGTTTTGTGGAAAGTTGAGGTTTTCACATCGCCTAGTGGCAAAATTAAAGGACATCACTATGCTGGCAAGGAACTTTACAATTAGGTACAATGTGGTAAGTATACGAGAAAGGGAAATTGAAAGTTTTAGTGCGCAAAACTGTCAAACGAGAGAATGGCGAGGCGACTGGTTGGTTAGGGGGTGAATTTGAGTGGATTAAAGGAAGGAGTTTGTCGACGACGACCGTCGGAGACTCGAAGATTGTTCATATAAGAAGTTTACCACATAGATTGAAGGGTTTGCTGTGCACAAAACATTACAAGATGTCGGGTAGTGTTAGCTGAATGAATGAATACGTACATTGTTAGGTCAATTGAGGGTAATGAACAGAAATGGGACAAATCCGAATTATGTTTTAGTGATAAGTTCATTGGAGAGGAACACATTATATGAGTTCCTTTTGATAATTTTAGGGCGGTTATTGAAGGATTTTGTGCAGAAAACCGTGTACGCAAATAAATGGCAGCAGAGTAGGTAGGTATATGAATGCATGTTATGTATATTCTTCCAAATTTAAGTAGGATGTGTCGATAACTGCCAGTTATGGGGGTAACTTTGGGGAAAAAATAAAATGTCCACGATTCGTTGAGGTTTGATAAAATGTGTCATAAATCATAACTTTTTTTCATCTAACTTCAGGAGTCTTACAGAATCGAGATATAATTGTTTTAAAAGTGTTATATTCGTTTAATTTTTGACATAGGGAGTTCGTTAAAAACTGTAGGAGTTAATATTTTGTCTCTTCTTGGGCAATAGTCGTTGCAGAATCTCGAGATGTCATAACCCAGTTGCTGTTTTCATTGCGTAAGGGAAGTAGGGGCAAAACCGCACATAGGGGCAAAACAGTTTTCGTACTTTGCTGTATCGAAAATAAAATTCAATGGCAACACTTTTAATGCGACTACATGACAAATGAAGTGACACATCATGCCTGTCCAGATTTGTTCGCTCAAGTTGTCAAAAAGTTACAGTTATTTTTGTGATTTACTGTTAAAACGTTATCGTTCGTGCAAAAGGTAAATTGTGGTTTAACAAATGAAACTACCAAAAAAGTTAATATTTTTCCTTTTTACAATTGCAAGCTCAATATTGAAAGTAAATATAAACTATTAAAAAGTCGACAGGAACATCAATTTGACCGCACACTGGGCGATTTTGGCCCCAATGGGTTGGGTTGCTGAATCATCTATTTTTTCTTAATATATTTATACCTATATTTACTTGTTTTTTTTAATGAATTCAGCTCAGATATGGTTCGAAATTATATTCGCAAGACAACACGATATGGGGCATGGGACGATTCTGCAATGAAAAGTGCGATGGATGCTCTACTTAAAAAAGAGATAGAATAGGTACCAAAAAGCCTGCCTGACTTTTCATGTCCCCAAGACCACCCTGAGAGACAGGTATACAACAGTTCTTAACAAAACGAAAAGCCTTGACAACTGTGGACAGAAGAACCTTGGACGATTCAAGGCTGTTTTTACAAAAGAGCAGGAAAAAGAATTATCTGAACATATCGTTTTGCTGGAAAGCCGGCTTATTTCCCATAACAATAAAAGATTTACGAGAGATCGTATTTTAGCTGGCTGAAAAAAAACAACATCAAGCACGATTTTGACAAGACAACTGGGATGGCCGGATATAAATGGGTGGAAAACTTTTTGGTGAGAAATCCAACCATTAGTCTCCGTAAACCAGAAGGAACTTTCGGAGCCACAGCTATGGGTTTCATTCGCGTTTCAGTAGTAACATTTTTCGATCTGTTGACTGAAATAATGGATAAATATCAGCTACCACCTGATCGAATTTATAACGTTGATTAAACTGGCATATCAACAGTCCCCAAAGAAGTGAGTAAAGTCTTGGCTAAGAAAGGCAAAAGGCAATGCCCAGGTTGAAGCAATCAGCAGAACGTGGTAAAGCTATCACTATTGAAATCTATATGTGGTTGTGTGGTGGTTGGATGCAGACCGATTTATTTCTGACTTGGTTTGATTATTTTTTACATTACGCGAATCTAACAAAAGAATGTTCAGTATTGTTATTACTAGGAGGACACTCCACCCATACCAAAAATGTGGCATTTATTATTAAGGCTCGAGAAGAAAATGTGATTGTTCTAACATATGCTTTCCGCCGCATTGCGCACATAAAATGAAACCACTTGACATTGCTTTTATGGTACCGCTTAGTCAATATTATTCATCAGAGGTAAAAAAATGGATGCGTACTAATTCACCGTTGATGGTTACAGAATATCAAATTCCTGAACTGTTTGGTATTGCATACATGAAGTCCACAGTCATACAGACCGCAATCAATGGATTCAAAAAGTCTGGAAGTTATACTCTAAACAGCGATGTGTTTAAAGACTGGATGCTCGAGCCATCTGAAACAACAAACAGAGGCCTTTATCTGAAGTCCAAGCTTCAGCAGGGGACATCCACAAATTCACCACTCCTAGAAATATTTTCAACGTCCACTAAAAGAGCCCGATCTATTAAACCCACACCAGCAACACTAACTTCCAAATAGTGAATTTGTTGATGCTCTGGCTGCATTAGCAGATACTCATTCAACATCAACTGCTTTCAAAAAACAACCATTAGTCTCACTAGTCTTAGTAAGATATGCTCAACATCTTCAAATCATCAGTCGCTGCAGGCAATGGCACCCTGGTTCTATATTGTTATTCTGGACCGTCCGATTATAAGCAACAAAAAAACCGAAACCATTGTAGATCAATACGTTGTTTAACATTTCACAGGATTCACCATTGTCTTGTATCCGTAAATGAAACCTGGATTTGTGAAGACACTGTTGATCATGCATTTTAATAAGTATTGTTGTATGTATGTAGCTAAAATGAACCGATTGGTGATAGCGCCATCTAGGAGAGCATCTATTTGTATCTACAACGGTTTGTATGGAACTTATTTTTAAGAATTCAGCATTCCAGGATGGAGAATGTTCCACAGTGGAGAGTTCCATTTCTAGAAGGTTCTCGTCTAGAGTATTCGTCGAAGTATTTTGGCTGGAGTATAAATAGAGCCCGCGAATAGCAGCTAGTCAGTACTCAGTCAGTGGTGAGTTTATTTGAAAAGTGATACAATTGTAATTATTGTATTTGGGATTGTTAAAAGTAAATTGTAATGTGATGATTGAAATAAAAATCGATAAGTGATTTAGAAAGTGTGAAGTACCAAAAAAAGGAATAGTGTTTAGTAATATAATTATTGTAGTCTTTTAGATGTAGGAGTAGGAGTTAATTTAAGAATGAATTAGTTTGAGAGCTCCATTGCCGGTGGTTTTAATCTGAAAGTAGTTCTAAGTTTATATTTTGAATTCGTACTAGTAATCAAAAGAGAACAGTAGATGTGTCCGGGGTGAACAAAGGCCTCAACCAACAACCTCTTCCAGCTAGCCCGGTAGCCGCCTCCAGTTGCGCACATCAAGTTGGCTGAGGTCTTGTTCTACTTGCGCGCGCCACCTTAGGCGAGGTCGTCCTCTGCTGCGCTGACCCTCCGGGTAAGAGTCGAATATTCTCCGAGCCGGAGCGTTGATGTCCATACGCTCTACATGGCCTAGCCATCTTAAACGCCGAATGTGCAGTTTTTTGACCAGGTTGATGTCGCTGTACAGCTCGTACAGTTCGTGATTGAATCTTCTCCTCCAGGAATGATTTTTCTCTCGAAGCGACCAATGATATCTTCATCCGCTTTCGATAAAGTCCATGCTTCAGCTCCATATAGCAAGACTGGGATGATAAGGACCTTATATAGAGTCTCCTTAGTCGATCAAGAAAGGACTTTACTACTCAATTGCCTTCTTAGCCCAAAGAAACAGCGGTTGGCAAGAGTAATCCTTCGTTTGATTTCCGACGAGATGTCATTTTTTGAAGTTATGGCAGAGCCGAGGTAGACAAAGTCCTTTACTACCTCGAAGTTGTAGCTGTCTAATTCGTCGATGTTGGGTGTCCCTTTTTGTTGACAGCATATATTTTGTTTTGCCCTCGTTTACCGATAAACCCATTTTAGCCGCTTCCATTTCTATACTCGCGAACGCACCGGTGACAGCTCGCTGTGTTCTACCAATGATGTCAATGTCGTTGCCGTATGCAAGTAGTTGAACGGACTTTTGAAAGATCGTATGTTGGCTTGTGAGCTTCGAACAATTCTTTCAAGTATGTTGTTGAAGAAGTTGCAGGACAGCGCGTCACCTTGTCTGAATCCTTTTTTGACATAAAAGGTCTCGGTGAGGTCATTAGCGACCTTGATGGAACAGCGAGCTTTCTCCATCGTCCTCCTGCACAGACGAATGAGTTTGGCAGGGATGTCAAAACTAGACATGGCTCTTTACAGCCTCAGCCTATGCCTGCCTCAGCCAAGTGAATTTTCGAATCACAAGAAAAGACCGAAGTACCATGTTGAGGAAGTACTACACTTTCGCGGACGACAAAGCGCTCACTGTAAGTTTCTAGTGAAGAAAAAAAAAACACTGTAAGCATACCTACCACAAGGTTCTGTTTTAGGTCCAATTAATTTTACCTTATTGATATCCAACTATTTTGACCGATTCATGTTTCGTTTTTTGCAAATTAATGTCCTGGCATACAAGTTTGTAATATAAAGTGAAGTGTTGTATACCAAAGTTCTAATCACGTCATTAAAATCTTCTGGAATGTCTTAAGACTAAGAAATTCACCAGAAATCGATATGACAACAGAAAAACTTTTAAGCATCAATCGTACGTGTTTATGCGCATATATTGGAACTGTAACAAGTCTCCATTCATCACGAAGGTAGTAACAGCTAACAGCCCCTTGATTCAAAAACTTTTCCTAAACTTGCCCTTTAAAGTGATTTCGTTACTTGAATCGCTCCTCTTGTGTCATTTTTGTCACAAAGTAGGTACATACCCTCACAAGAAATATTCCAAATTGCATATGTACATACGTCGGCGAGAAGGACGGTTACCAAGAATGTGCAATCTTTATCCACACACTCATTGGATCTTCTCTTTCCAAGGAAAAACGTCAAAAAAAAGAAAAGAAAAACATACCTCACAGAAGAAAAAAGGTCCATCCCACCACCCATTCTCCACCCTACTCCTCCACAACAGACGCTGGAGAGACAAGAAAGGAATCACCAGTTTGTTGACTTTTCTTCGATGTCGATGATTATTGAAAAGTCAAAAACGAATGAAACGAGAAAATCCATGTTCCAGCGAGATAGACGGCTAACAGTATTGAATTTGATTTTTCTTCAGAGAAAATGTCTCAGTTAATCTCTGAGAATCCTTGCTACCTCGCGCGCCATCCCGTAACAAAATAAGTTTATCGCCAAACTGGGTGGTAAATCTGAAATAGCGACAGCACATAACAACAACAAGGACTAAAAGATGAACTCTAACCAAAAAAATAAAAAAAATAAACTGCAACTCGAGACTACTTAAGTTTGTCTTTTTTGTATTTTATTTTTGCTGTTCCCTGGACAAGTCTCAACTCTGTTCCCAGTCCGACATATATTCGCACTCCATGCTCGCCAAAACAATCTGCTAACACTTAATCCATTTATTTGCACGCGTCTGAGGGCACATCACACAGAACGAGAACCTGGTAGGACGAATGAATCCTTTTTTCCCTCTCGTCCGAAATAAACCCCCAGAGTGGCCAACGAAATGGACTACAATTCGCAAAATAAGGGTAACAGCAAAACAGGCACAGGAGAAACGAAGAACAAAAAAAGGATTCGTGGTCGGTTGATGATTCCATGAACAAACAAAAATAAAATTTAATAAACCGACTCACCAGCAGCAACAACAACAACAACAACAACAACAAGAGTAGCAGGAAAGTGGACAGAAAATTAAAGTGAACAAATTGAATCTCTGCGGGCCACACCGGTGTCTGCCAGTGTTACTGAGTGTGAATTTTTTTTGTCTCTGTATTCGGTAGCATATCTGTAAAATGATGAGTCTTTGGTGTGTTTTTTTTTTTACTAGGCGCTGAGTGCACTATTTGTAGGATATCCTGTTCGTGCCTTAGTACAGAGTGACATATTAGTAGCACAAAAAAACAACACGTTAGATATGTCAACGTGTCTGCACAGGATATGCAATGCTCTCTATAAATAGGAGTGTTTTCAGTTCAACCCTTTGGAAAAATATATATATTTTTTTTTGTTAAGTCCTGAATCTGGTGTGGAAGCGTAAAGCATTGGAGTCATATTATAAACCAGTAGCGCTGGAAAACTGCTCCTAAAAATATCAAACTTTATGTGTGTTTGTGTGCATCAGCCCAGAGGGAAAAAATTACATCCTCTTCTGCAGTTAAGGGGAACTGTATGTGTGCTGTTTTAAAATAGGAATTTATTAAAAGCGTTGCGCGGTGACAGGAATCGCAGGGGGAGGAGGCAGGTTATAATTCGCTAAAGCGTTCGTTTCGTCCTGCTCTTTAAAATCCTTGGCCTGTGACATAATTTCACCAAAGGAATTCTATTCCGACTGAAATTCCATGGTTTGAACTTTCGAAAGAATGCCATTTTGTGCATTCAGTATAAGCAAGACGTTACGAGCATATGCATAGTGCAGTAGCAGCAAGGAGTCATTGACGTGGTTAATAGGGGTCGGTATTTTGGAATGAGTTTGATTTGATGAGTCTTCTAGTTTCTATTATACATCGGGAATGTCCTCCTTAGAAGCCTTCAGTGAATTATTCTTCAGTGATTTGCTGCACGAAAACCAAAGAGATTTAAAGGCAAGCAACCCAACTAATAGCTGCGGCTTCATTAATTTACCAACGATTCAGTGAATAGCGTTCAATAATTTACTACGGCGTTAAATCTCTCGAAAGCTTCTTATCCACTTTAAGTGGTATACCGTATATCCCTAGAAAATCTTTGAAAGCCCATCAACCTTTCAAACACTCATTTCCTGTCCATAAATAAGAAGGTCCTACACACAGTACGCTCCCATAAAAACCACTTACAGCACTTATTTCATCACTTCGTCCCCTATTGAACGCGCGCCACCGCCACACACGTTGTACTCGTTTTGTTGTGTGTCCAACACAGAACACCAAATCGTCTCAAATTAACCAATTGGCCAATTAAATGCTTCCTCCTGACTCGCACTCCTACCTAACCACGCAAATCGTATACCACGAGTCTTAACCTTTCTCCTTTTCATCCATAAAATAGAAACGTAACGCTTTCTTGACAGGATTAATTGAAGTCTCCATAAAAGGACATTTATTGCGTCTCATAAAAGACGCTCATTCCTGTTTCTTTTTTTCCACCGTTTTTCAAATGCAATTTAATGTTAAACAAAAATAAACATTTAAAGCAAAAATCCCATAAAATATCCGAAAAATGCATAAAAGACGCGCAAGGATACCCTATGTCGGGGCCAGCGTGGTTTTATTTCCTCGGAATGTCATTTCAGCGGTTCATATGGTTCACATGGCTTATTCACTGAGTGATATCAGCGACATCTCGGCGTGTGCATATAGGCGTTTGCGGCAAAACAAAAAAAATAAAGTTTAATTTTTATTTTTTATTTTCAAATAAAATTTTTATATATACAAGAAAAATACTTAAACTTTAGCGCCATGCGGAGGCAATAAACTGATCCATAAATCTCTGCTGTCGTGCAATTTATTTAGGATACCATTATGAGGTTAAATTGCAGTCGGGGTAGAACTGGGTGACAAAAGGATTTGAATTTTTTTTTTTTATATAGTCCGATTCTTTTTTTTTTGTGTTTAGTTTTATTCTACCGCACTAATAAATCCTTCTTTGTAAACTAAATGACATCAAATTTATCTTAAAATGTTATGTGATCGCTCACCCAAACAAAAGGGGACTGAAAACATCCCTGGAGAGAGGAAATTGTCCACCATTCAACCCTTTAGAGATGATTAGCCCTGAACTGGTTGAACAGTGTTGCCTACTGGGACTAGGTATTATTCCCCTTGACGCTATTTGAGTTTGACAATTAATTACGTCTGTCAAAATGTAAAAACAATGTTCGTTTTCTTTAACGGTATACTGCGGATTTTTGTGATTTTATATGAGCACAGCAAATAGGAGCTCGTTGATTATTTTTCAATTTATTAATATAAATGTCGATGGTGACGGTGACAAAATGGCGGAAATGCAAACGATAAACTGCCCGAACATGGGGCTGGACACACTGGTGAGGTCATAAAGCGACATTTATGTGGCTATTAACAGGCGAATATACTCGTATATAACGGAATAAACTTGAAATAAATAAACTGTAACCCGTGATGGGAGAGTTGTGTTTTATTTTCTTTAATAGAACATACATACATAATGTATGTATGTGTTATGCGAAGAGTTGATGCTTTTTAAAGGCGATTTATTTTTTAGTGGTCATTTTGGGCAAAGAAATTCGTTAGACGATCTGAGGTCAGGACATCGTAAACGCATCGACAACGGACCATCATCGTATAGTATGCGCAAATTTTATGATTTGCCGTTATCGTGATAGCGGGTGCTTTCAACGGAGAACAAGCCGTTATCTATGTATATGTGAAACATGAAATTGTAGTTGTAATAAAATAGAAAACAGTGCCGAGGTGGAGGGAGGGTTTTTCAATTTAATGGCCATCATGTGTGTTGGCAATTCTTTAGCAACTAAAGTCTTCACATTGCAGATGATGTGTTTTTTCGTTGATTGTTTTTCTTTATAACGGGTCAAGCGAGTCGTGTTTGACAGATCTGTTTTTTGTGTCTTGTTTATGTCAAGAAAGGAATGAGTTTTAGAAGCAGCTCTGGACATATCGCGTGTTTTGACGAAATAATAAATTGTGGTAGTTTATTCGCAGTCATATCATTTGGAAGTAAAAATATGTGCGTGTGTGTTCTTTTTTTTAAGTGGATCGTGAAAAATATGTGCATACCTACATGCTAAGTGTAAGTATGAGCATCTTAAACCGTTCAATAAAACTTAGGCGGGGGGGAGTGGGGTTACTTTTAACACTTTTTACTAAAGTTGATGGCGCTCCTAAGAGTAAGCCAAACCTGTTTTAAATCGAAGAGCAATATTTCACCTACAAAATCCACTGAGAAGTCTGCTCAGAAAATATCAAAATATCGCAAATTAGGGGTTGTTACAATTTACCCCGAATACGGGGTAAGTTGTAACAAAAATAATGAAAACTTGTATCACGAGGTTTTTTAATAAAAAATATTAATTTATTTCGAAAACTTATTAAAAAAATATAAAAGCTCCTAAGAACATATAAAATCACAATGCACTTGATAAAAAAACTAAACAATAAATAAAATAAGGTAGGTACAATAGTACATACAAAGGTGAGGTGGTGGTTTCGGTGGAAAGAAAAAAATCGCTCAAAGAGAGTGCAGTTTGAATGCCAAAACCTCAGCTCAGCTCCTATAGAAATATGAAAATTTTCCTCTAGTGAGCCATCCTGGAGCACAGAGAGGAGTGATTCTAACCTGTTCCCATACGCGATTGAGTTTTTCTTGGCATTGGTCAACCAGTTTTGATGAGGTGTTGAATTTTAACATATTACAACTTGGCCCGCAAAAATGTTACAACTAGCCTTTAGCACAAAGATCACTATTAACAAAAAATTGAAATCTGCACAAACCTAACATATATGTACAGTCATGTGAGAAATAATAGGAACGCAAAAGAAATATTTTTTAAACTGAAAAAATTATGTAAACTTACCTTTTTTTAGTTTTATTATAAATACTAATCGACATATTAACAAGTGAACAAAATAATGAAAAAAAAAATACATGTATTTAAAAACAGAAAAAAAAAAACTCAAACGTTGCACATATCTTAATTTGACTGTGAAAACTAATAGGGACGGTTTTAACATGTGTCGTAAACCGTTGGGCCCTAAGTAACGAACATGGTATGCAATCTTTAAGTACATAAAATGTTTAAGCTATTACCTTCACTAATATTTCGTTGAGGACCCCTTATTGTTAATCACAGTTGAGCATCGACGGGGCATTGAATTAACAGGTTTTTGACAATTTTCTCTGGGTATTGCCAAGCCCAAGCAGCCTTCAGATATACCCACAACTCATTGCTGTTGGTAGGTCTTGATCTCTCGCCACAGATTCTCAATCAGTTTGAGATCCGGAGATTGAGAAGGTCAGTGCCTAACATTAAGGGATTTTTCAACGAACCAGTCTTTTGTCCGTTTCGCTGAGTGTTTCGGATCATTATCTTGCTGAAACACCACCGAAGCGACATCGATCAGAGTTAAATAAATTAACTTTTGTCTCATCTGACCAGAGAACTTTGCGCCATGAAACATGTTCTTCCGCAAAAGGTAACCTCCTCTCAATTTTTGCTTTTGAAAGAAGCGGTACTTTTCTGGCACTTCTAGCTCTTAAATTATATTTCGAATCGTGGAAGTGTCGACATTCATTTCAAATCGACATACGACATACGCTAGATGTAGCAAAGGGTTCTTTTTTCTGAAGTCTTAAAATCATTTTTTTCGCACAGGAAAAAGACGAAGTCTATCGTAAACTGAACTACAATTTGATCTGCATGCTGAATATTTGGATGAAATGCACTTTTCAGTATCTTCTGTAAAAATTACAAGCTCCGTTAGTTTTTTTTTCACTCGATTGTTCTCCTTCGTTGGATGCTTTTGAAATTACTCTGGAGGGGTGTCCCTATTATTTTCCACATGACTATGTATGTATACACAAGCTTCGCCAAAACAACTGGCACTATACATATCTCTTGCGTGTGAAAAAGAGTACCAATAATACAAAAAACCAAAATAAAAGTTACAAATCTGATTTTTAAAAAATTTGTTTTTTAAAAAAAAGTCATTTTGTCAAAAGTGCCCCGGGAACGGGCACCTCACTCCTTCACGTTTGTCGCGGCGTATATTTCGATTGAAAAGTGAAACATTCGTTAGAGCTACCCGAATCTGACCAATCTGGGTTCGGCTGGCTGAAAAAAAAACACGGCTAATGTTAACGTATAAATCTATACCTACGTAACGTGAACTGCATTGGCAAAGACAGAACTGATAAATAGGTGGTGTCTCATGCTACATTTTGAATACATCACGCTCACGCAATCGATTACAAGAGCTGTTATTAATTTGAAGCTGCGAACTACAGGAGACTCGCTATACTTGTAAATCATAAATCCAATAACCAATATTACAGAAATATATTCAGAAGAATTATGCCCGCAGGATAACGCGATACAATCGAATCAATCGCGCCAATATGCCTCCATACAGCACCAAGGGGTAGGTGACATTTTAACTCTCAAATCTGAACAGCACGTTTCGCTGGCAATCGTATGCCATTAATCCACTACGTTCATTAAATACGAGATATTACGTAATTTGTATCCATAGGATTGTCAATCCGTTCACGTATGCATTATGTAATTTGACAACTTGGCATAGCTTTGGCTAAACCCTTCTCCAGAAGCCCACATTTCACCTCAAGTTATGTCAGAGGACATTACGATGCTATTTTTCTATGCCAAATTTTCCTCTTTTTTTTTTATGGGCAACTGTAGCAAACTGTTGCCTGTTTCGTCACGCAAAGTGTATCCTTTTTATATCGTTCGCACACATCTACAGGCAGGCATACACAAGAGCATATATGTATAATTGTTTGTTGTTATGATATTTTATTAGTGTTGTCAAAAAATAATCGGCTCTGACATGCCGCCTGTCAAATGAAATGCTGACGTTGGTGGTAGAAAGACAACTGAAAGTGATGTCTTTTACCGTTTGAAAAACGTATATGATATTGTTGTGTCATTAAGAAGGCAGTTCCTATAATGTAGACAGCGATGAAATGCAAATTTTGAAATTGTTATCATCTTAGTCAGGCCTTATTGGAATATACAGACTTGGTAAAGGTTATTCTATATTGAAATCTCCCGGCTCATTTAGCCAAATATGAAGGATAGGATGACATTTCCGGGATGTTGCCAGTGTCGTTAGATATGATACGATGAATCTGCGGTGCGGTAGAGATGTCCGCTAGCACTGCGACCAAAGTAGGTCTATTGTGCCCTCTTTTATGTCTAGGAAGCGTAGACAATTTTTGAACTTTAATTGCAGTACCTTTGTAGTTCTCTTTCTTCAATATGCATTTGCCTAGTGTCTTGGCCCTTTTTTGCTAGAGATGGACACTCTGAGATCACTCTGAGATAATTAGATTAATTTTAGTTAGATTTGGCTAGAAGGTAAGCCAGCAAAAGAGAGATCGAAGTCTTAGCCCCTTAGAAGATCTATTTTGATACTAAATAAGCCTATATGTGTAACCCTTTGGACATTTAAGTACCCATTTCTATATGTAATAGTTATCGGACTTGATACAGCCTTTTGCTTCACATCAAGTTGACAAGAAACATCCTCCCATTTTTCGATATCTTCTTCTATGTCATTGCAGTATCTGCAACTATCCGTGTCCGTGAGTCCGAATCTTTTGGCGTGGTTGCCCAGGAGACAATGCCCGGATGATATTACTATTGCTATTCTTATTTGTGTCCTGCTGAGTTTAAAGATTTCACTAGTCCTTCTACGGTCCAGTGACGGCAAAAGTGCCTTAGAGACCCTATGTCCTACCATATTGGACCATCTATGGTCAGCCCGTCTCATAAAACTTTCTTTTACCATTAAGTTAATGCTACCGAGCGGTGGGGCAACTACCACCGCCTCGGGTAGTGGCAGCTCTCCTCTCCGGCATGTTCGTTGCCTTCTATCTGCGTGCATAGTGCTCTGAGTTATGTGCGGCAGCTCCTGCCGATTTGATATTGCACGCCTTAAGCGGAGCCTAACTGTCAATGTAAATAAGCTCCGCAGCTCTATAAGTACGGCTAGAACCCCTGCCTGAAATACACTGCAGGCACCCGGAAGTCTTAGGGACATTTTTAGATCTAGTTCCATACAGAAGAGAGCCAACAGTAACTATGTTATTTTCGCCGGGGCACCGAATAGGTTGTTGTAAAGTACATAGCTTGGATTCAATCAGATATGATATTAGAACTTAAGAAGTTTCCTCTACTTCCGGAATAATATAATACATTTATTCGTCTTTGTAACCAACCTTGAAGTCGAAGACGAATTTCTAAGGCGTAACTGTAACTTAAAGGCTACTTTTTTGTCTTGACACATTCATTACAACAAGTATATTTTTTTATGCCTCCATGTAAGTAAGTTGCAGACGATCTGAAGAACCGAATTTTTGCTAGGGCTTTCATACCGAATATCATATTTCTTTTCAGATAAAGCAGGACTCCTTAGGTTAGTTTAGGTTTTCGGGCTGATGAGAATGTTTGCATCCTCATCACACTTTGGTCCATGTGGACCCATTGTGATACCCATAGCGTGATCCTACCTGTGGTATCAATGACTAGGTTGCAACCAACCAAACGCCTTAGCAAACTCAACCAGGTTAGATGGTGATCCATCAGATAGCTCTTCGATATGATTGAAAAAGAATTTGCCTAGGGTTCTGTTTCTTAGTTGACAGAGGTTAGGGCAGTGACAGAGGAAATGGGTTGTGTCCTCCTGTACCTCTTCGTCACCACATCTTCTGCATATGTCATCATCATTCAGTCGTAATTTCTTCATGTGGTATCTTAGAATATTATGCCCAGTTAGGACTCCTATTAGCATTGACAACGACTTTCTGTCTTATTGTAGGAGTTTCCTAGTTCTTGTTTTGTCGTATTTTGGCCATAAATCTCTTGATATCACACAGGTGACAAGCGATCCCCACCTGTTATTTGCTTCAATTACTGATTTTTGTTCAATTTTGGTCCGAAGGTTGCAGAGTGAAGGTTTGACCATCCCGTCTGCTTGTTCTCCATCTAGGGCTGAGGCCTTTTTGGCCAGTTCATCTGCGGCTTCGTTGCTTGGTACCCGCTAGCAGAGTTTTACACTTTGCTGCGTGCCGAGAACCTTCAGGTCTTCGCGGCAATACTTTACAAGCTTCGATGTTATTTGTGTAGCAGTTATTGCTTTTACGGCCACCTGGCTGTCAATGTAAATATTATTATCCTCACGTGATATTGTCACCATTGACACCGATTGGGCAACCTTTGTCACTGCTAGAACCTCAGCTTAGAAAACACTGCTCTGATTTGGAAGTCGTATGAAGCTGCTTATTCCTAGTGCTGCTATACCTATGTCCATTTAAGACATCGGTATATTTATTTATTTATTTATTTATTTATTTGATCTACCGAGCTTATCTCTAACAGATTTAAGAATATAATAATAATTAAATGATAATAATAAAATTTAATAATATAAAAATAAATAATTGAGTTATAAAGTATTAATTTTTTCAATAACAATAGATCTAAAACTGAATCTATCAAGACTTAAGTCTATAGAAGTGCAAGAGGCACATAAGCAATTAAACAATTTTATACATTTAGTTATGGGTTCATTAAGCCATAGTTATAAATATGTCGCGGATTATTTAAGAAATTGCGTGGACGAATTCTCCTTTCTGGGACATAAATTAAGAAGTTGCTTAAAATATTCGAACAATTAACGCGATTAGAGAAAACATCATGAACAAACAGAATACATTGAACATTTCGCCTTTTCTCCAAAGTATCCAAACCAATTAATGCACATCTTGTAGAGTACGGAGGCATACAATCAAGGTTCCATTTTAATTGCTTTACAACGAATCTTGTAAAAGACTTTTGAATTCGTTCCAAACGGACTAGATGGACTTAGTGCTCTGTGGTATTTCATTTTTCTCCCACTGCTCTCTGCTGGGAAAATCCCACGTGAAGGATTTTTCAAAATCCAAGTATGGGACAGTGTAGTCTGAATTGATGTCACCATTAAGGTAATTGCCAAGTATTCTGGCGTGTTCGTATGCATTCGACCTCCAGTGTTTTGACTGACTTAGCCTGAGGGCGCTTTTTGCTGCGGTCTCCTACATATAGAGAGCCAGGGCATAAAGTTAAGAATTGCTTCCAATCCCGCTATTGGCGTTGTTCTCATCGCACCGGTCGTTCCAGTGCGTGCTTTTCTCTAAGCAGGGCTCCTTTAACCATAGTTTGTTCCGCTTAAAGCACCCAACAACCGTCGCGTCGTCGGTGAGAAATGGCAGACTTTTAAAAATAATAAAAAAGTCGATTATAACTGTTAACAAAGTTTATTTAAGGATCCATAAGAGATTGATTGAATACACTACTCCCTGCGATAGATTCCTGCAAGACATATGGTATCCCTAAATAGTTAGACAAATACTTCCAGCATCAATCTTATCCAAGTTCCACTTCAAAAAAAAAAAACTTTCTAACCAGACATTCTTCCCGCCAAACACCGTCACAAACCACTTCCATCCATATTCCATACCCAAGAGTTAGACAGACTGAAAACAATTACATTATTCAAGCTCCGGTCTCTGCTAGTTGGATAAACAAATAAATTATTTAAATTATAATTTCCTTCGTCCGATGAACAATCCAATAATGTCCGTTCCTTGTGCCAAGCAAGATGTTGCTAAATTAAATAATTAATTAACGATCTCATAAATTATGTACTTCCAACCTTAAATACCCCCAAAACCTCCATCAATCTTTTCAAAAAATACCTCCGCAAATCTCATTCTTTCAACCCCTCCTCTGTCAATAATAAAGTCTCTCCGGTCTCTAGGTGTATATGTGTTCATTATCAATTTCAAATAACGACCCGGAATAACAATGCGAAGCTAAGCAATGGCCCATTCGACAGAGAATGACACCGACACCAAATTAAAATGAACCAAACACCTCTATCCTTGGCATTAAATTTAAATTAACTTATTGCATATTAAATATCTAATTAATTTTATACCAACAAAGAATAAAAAAACGGATCACAAACAAACAAACAAACCACAGAAAGGGTATAACGATCAAAGAATACCCTTCAAAGAACATCACCGAACCAAAACCTGTGCCGGGGTTACCTTCGCGTAGCCAGAAAAAAAAAATCGTCCTTGGACTGATTAGGGTTTCCCAAAAAAAAGGGGTGAAAGAGAGATATTCTTTATGTACTCGTACCACATCCCTTTCTCATTAATTATTGTCCATTTCGCTCTCCTCGTTTTTTGTTTGGTCCGCATTACTCTCCGTACTCGGTTTAACGCAACCTCGAGGATTTCCATCCACCACAACGCCGACTACCGCACCGCACCTCACGAGAGAGTGAGAGAGAGAGGGAGAGAGAGAGTGAAGTGGTAATTAGCCGGGTTCTTAAATTAAGAACACGATTATAAATTCGTTGCGTACTCTATCTACAAGTTGCAGAGCTTCCTTCGGACAAAAATAGAAAAAAATAAACTCAAAAAAGGCATAAAAAAGTGGAACAACTTTAGGGCCAAACTCTCTTCCTGTGTGATATGAACCCTCATTAACCCCTATCAGGACGAAAAGATCAATGAAAATGTTTTTACTGTTTTTTTTTGTTCTCCTGTTCTGTTGAATCGTCGGGATATTACACCGATAAAAGCAGAAATAGGAGCAAAAATTAACCACAATCGGGAGTCATTGTCCTACGGAATGTGTACTCTTTTTTTTTTACTCAAACACACACACACACACACATACAATTGCATAGCTCTCTCAGTATGTGTGATACAATGAGAAAAAAAGAAAAGAAAATCCAATAAAAATATAATAACCGAACGAGGATGAATAGAAATTATTATATGACGGACCGAGTGAGAAAGGAATGTGAGGATGAGGAGGTGAAGAATAGAAAAAGCATGTTTTGTTGAATGCAAAACCACTCAACAGTGGGTGGGTTGTACGAGGCGCGGCGCGGGATTGCTGCCTTTGCTATTGTTGATCTTTGGCTTTTTATATGTACTTATTGAAACTTCTGGTATGTGTGATTGGAGTGCGTGTATGTGTGTATGGTGTTCAAAAAGTTCAAATGTTTCGAGAGGTTAAGTGTTCTGTGGGGGAGTTTGCGGGGGGCGAAATGATATCGTTTGTCGACTTGGCCGGCTCGTTCAAAGGGCGGATGATTTTAACCTCAAATTGACTTCCGATTTGACTAGAAATGTGTATTTTCAACTTTTGCATTTTTTTTTTCGAATTTTTTGGATAAAGTTTTCCTTTCAATATTCAATTTGAATTATTGCTCAGTCATATTCCTGATAGAATGAAATAGTTTTGAGCACGTTGGGATAAGGTGCGGTGTGATTGCTTTAGTTTTTTTTATATTTTTTTCTTTTTTTCTTGTAAGCGAAAGGTAATATTGAAAGTAAACCCGAAAATGGAAATCATCGTTTTCCATGTATGAGATTTTTAACTAAGCTTGAAAATTTTGTATAAAAATTGTTGGATTTTTTTGGAGACGTGCTAGTTGTTAAGTCTTTCGAACAGCGGCCGCTGATTCATTTCATATACAAACATATGTAGGTACACACGAGAGAAAATAAATACAATAGTAGCTTAAATTGTCAAATGGTTAAGCATTAATAGGCTTGCCATATTTTTGAACCGACTAACCGGAACACGCCACCTAAACTTAGGTGTTTTTGATCAGCACTATACTGAATACAGAAAAACAACGTAAGCGTGAGCGAGTACCTACTCCGAGTACCTAGAAGGTAGTGTATTGTGTTGTATTTGGGGTGTAGGTGGGTTATGCCATACGGACAACAAGCACGTAGACCTGTAGGCCCAGTGTACTTTGGTGAAGCACCACCCCATTCGCCGAGTTAGCGATTTGCTGCTGAGCTTTACATAGATCCGGAGTGGGCTTTCTGATCCGAGCAAAGGCCGGACACTCGCTAATGAAGTGTTCAGCTGTCTCGTCATCTTCCAGGCACATCTCGCAAAGGCCCGAGCTTCTGATTCCAATTTTGTACAGGTGCTCGTTTAAGGGAGATTTCAAGGACAGTTCTGCTAAGGTGTAACAGAAACTTAGTTCTGTTTGACTTGGGCGCGTCTTCTAACATTTAAGCTCGTGCCAATGGTTGTAGTGTTGTAGTCGCAGCAGTTCAAGAAGCTTGTTTTTAGCATAGGCTGAACTGCAGCCAATAACAGGCTGAGTGCCGATAAACGGGGCCACTGATCCGGCTCTAGCTAGAGCATCAGCTTTATCGTTTCCCGGGATATCAGAATGTCCCTCTTGTTAAGTGCAATGTGCGCTGTGCTAGCGATAGCATACACATCTGCCTGAAAAACAATTGTGGAATAGTTTGCTCAACGTGGCATTCTTCTGAGTAGATACCTACTCCGGAGAGCTAGTCCATTAAGGACCCGTCCGTATAGAAGGCTTTTCTTTCTGATGGGAAATCAGACCAACCTCCGCTGTTCCATTCAGAACGATCTGGCCGGAGACACTGGAACCTTCGCCCGAAATTATATTTGGAGCTTGTGGTGTCCAGAGCTCCGCCCAAGGCTCCTGATACTGAATCGAGAACCCGAATAGGTACTACGAAAATCGAGGAATGCCGATAGAGTTCGACACATTTTGGAAATGAAAACAAAATTATTTATTAGTAATAACATGTTTTTTTTTAGTTCGCGAAAAGGAAAACATAATTATTATTAATCTATGTAGAGCTAGACGCGCACGGTCAAGTTCCAGACGGTTTGGTATTTTTTTTTTTTACGTCAAAATACATTTTGATGAAACAATTAAAAACCGGGACCAAATGACAATCCAATCAAAATACAGTGGACGTCCAGTATTACGAATGCTCGATATAACGAATTTCCAGTATAACGAATGAATTTTTATTTCCCATTGATGGTTCTATATAGCGAATGGTTTAAAAATTGCTCGATATAACGAATGCCTCTCAAATTCCTGTAGGTGCAAGTTTACTTGTGTCGGATATTGCCACATTTTATATATATCCTTACTTCTGCTTCGGCTAGCAACATCTGCTGAGTGTACACTGGTCCCTCGCTTTGCGCGACTTCTTTTCACTTTTGCGCGAAATGCATTTGACCAAAACTCGATTTGCGCAGCTTAAATAAATGCTTACATATAATTTTTCAGGAACGCAACACCCTAAATTATATGAAATTCATACTTCGCTTTGCGCGGTTTCACATTGCGCGAGACTTTTTATTCACATAACCGCCTCGAAAAGCGAGGGACCAGTGTATCTATTTTTTTAGCTAATTCCTGGTAAAAATCAGTTATGTTAACATGTACATACATATGTACATAAATGTAATTTTAAAGGAAAATTAACTGTTTCAGATTGTTGGGTTTTTCACGTTTTATTTTTACGCCTTTCATTTCGCGAAGTATTTCTAGTGGCGTAGTGATGAAAAAATTAAAAATTCGGAAGCAATGAATTGCTTCAATAAATGCATAAGTGGTCAGTTCAAAACAATATCGAATATCTGATAAATAAATACATAAATTTCATTGCAAAAATCACTTGTTTTTTATATTCTAGTAATAATTAGCAAAAAAGAAACAACGTTCGATATAACGAACGACTGTGCATTATATAATTCGTTATACTCGTTATACTCGTTATCCATATGGGAACGCTGCATTAAAAACAATTATGTACCACATAGTGCGAAACAAATGGTATTTCGTTCTACAGCTGCATCAATACTACTGTACGCAGCTCAAGTATGGGGTTATAGATCTTATGAATCTGTTGAAAAGTTCCTTCGATATTTCTTAAAGAGGATGTTCCGATTTCCAAAAAATACTCCAAATTATGTGTTATAAAGGGGTTTTCAATAGGAGCGCTACAAAAGTTTTTTTAAATAAAACAAAAACGGTTATTCCTGTGAAAGTACGTTCGATGCCATTATGTATGAAACTCGATTTCTTTTGCATGGCCACCACGGGCACGCTTGCAGAAGTCCAGACGCTGAACCCAATTTTCGACGGTTTTCAAGCATAAATCGGCCGATACTGCTGCAATTTCACGTTCGATATTCGTACGAAGTTCATCAAGTTCAGCACGACCGAGGCGGCCAAGCGACTGAACCATTTCGTGAGATAACACGTTCTCCAAACTTGGTTTCCAATAAATTGATTGTGACATTCGCTGTGTGGCTTGTGGCGCCGTCCTGTTGGAACCACATGTCCACCAAGTCCATATCATCCAATTGGGGCCAAAAATATTCGGTTATCATTGAACGGTAGCGATTCCCATTCACAGTAACGTGCCGGTCTTGATCATCACGGAAGAAGTACGGCCCAATGACGCCGCCAAACCGTAATTTTTTCGGGATGCAATGATGACTCATGGGGTACGTGTGGATTGCTGCCTGACCAACACCGCATATTTTGTTTATTGAGGAAGCCATTCAGCCAGAAATGAGCCTCATCGCTGAAGATGATTTTTCGATGAAAACCCGAATCATTTTCAAGTTGTTGCTCAGCCCAATTCACGAACATACGACGCTTCTGGTGGTCAAGCGGCTTCAGTTCTTGCGTCAATTTAATCTTGTAAGGATGTAGGCCAAGATCTTTTCGCAAAATTCGCCACAACGACGTCACAGAGATGCCCAACGCTTGAAAACGACGTGTGAGAGACACATTTGGGCTTTCTTCAACTGAACCCTCAGCGGCAGCAATATTTTCGACACTACCGGCACTTCTTTGTCTCACTGGCACGGGAACATTTTGTACTGTGCCTGTGGATTCAAATTTTTCCACTAGACGCTCAATTGTTGATCTGCTAGGACGATTATGACGACCATAAATTGTACGTAGCGCTCTTAACGTTGAGGCTCGTATATCTTTCTATCATGAAATGGCAAACCTTACTGAAGAGAAATGTCAAAAGAGCGGCAAGAAATATGGCGTCGTTTGCTGTCCCTGTCGCTCTACTTTTGTAGCGTCCCTGTATATTGAAACGGGTATTCCACCTATGTTCTTGCGTACATTGGGAATACATTTCAACTACGTTATAAAAGTACTGGAGATGGAAGAAACGAGATTACCAAACATAATACTGAGAAATATAATAAGAACGAGCGGAAGTATTTGCAATGTGTGAAAGGAAATTGCAGCGGATTGTGGAATAGAATTTGTAATTCAGACAAACGAACAGCCGTCTTCTCTAAGAGAGAAATTTAATTTGATGTTGGACAAAATGGGCCAAATATCGTATAAAAAATATACTGAAGATGCTGAAGCCTCGCTGTTTAGGAATTACTCCAGCAAACTTAACTATCGTCTAAATGAAAAAACATACTTTCTTAACAGCTACTCCATAGACAAAATCAGTACGATCTTAAGAATGAGAAGTGAGACAGTTAATCTAAATTTTATACCCAACACTCTGCGAACTTTGCAACATGAAAACTAGGGAAGATGTGTTCCATTTTCTGGCAGTTTGCCCAATTTTGAAAGAACTTCGATTTATGGCGTTTTTAAATGATGCTCTAGAAGAAGGTGAAGCATTAAACATTTTAAACGGCGAAAATGGATGGGATGTTTTGTACAATTACACAGTAGACTTCGATATAGAAAGAGAATTTTAGAGGGAGATTTTTAATATTTTTGTATTATTTTAACTAATTTTTGTTTGTATTAAATTCAGGATATAGTAATTATATTGTCAACCTGGTATACGGCCTTAGGCCAAACCAAATAGATTAAGTTATTTAATCATTGTTAAGAATCAATTTGAAATAAAAGTCCAACTAACTAGCTACTGGACGTCCACTGTATTGTGTTAGTATTTAGTAAGTTTCTATCGATAAAAAAAATCCTTCTATTTGCGCGCTCAATACCTGTCAAAATGACTGAATTTCCATCACGCCGTGAGCAAGATTTACTTCCAAAAACCCTAAATTGTCGAATTCCCTTGCAATCGTACACAAAGATGATAAATCTAAAGCATCAGACTTGCGTGTCATTAAACGAATAGATAAACTTAAATCGGAACTTAAATCCTACATCAAAGATACGTTTATCGTTTATCAGAAAAACTCCACCCCATCATATCAATTGGGAAATCAAATATCTGTGCTCGAAAACAAAATTGACACAATGGAACGTGAAAAATTATCTACCGATGCTGTTGTACATGCTGTCCCAAAATGTGATAATGAAGATCTCCGTAGCATGTTTGATGTCCTATGCTCTTCAATAAATTGTACACCAGCACCTATTCCTAGGGATATTTTTAGGACGAAACCAAAAGGTAATGATGTAAATTCAGCGATTATAATCAAATTCGCATCTCCGGTGGACAAGATCGCCTTACTCAAATCTGCAAATAAAACATTTAAAACTACAAGTAAGCCACTCTGTTTACGCAATCTTGGATTGGAATCTGACAGACCGATATACAGCGTTGCCGCGAGCAAAATTCAAAAACCGTCCAAAAAAGGGGTCCAGTAGCAAAAAAGGGGTCCTACTTATATTTGTGCAATTTTTCGAAAAACTGTATTTTATTATCAAATATAACTCATATAAGAAAATCGATTATAGGACTTGTGTTTAGTTTCATTTCATTTATTTTCATTTATTGTAATAAGAAATATTTTACATGATACTACAAGATAGTCTATCTTAAGATCAAGTATCTCTCTTTATAATTACTGTGCTTTTTAAAGTTACTTTACATAATATATGAAATTTGTAAATCAGAAATAAATAAATAGAGTAAATAAATAAATAAATAAATAAATAAAATACCTGAACATAGTAACAACAATAATGAAAGTGGCAGAATTAGTTTTTAAAAGATGTTTATATTTATATTTATGTGTGCGTGTGTAGTGTATGTATATAAAAGTTTCCTGAATCCTAGCTCGATAAAAGTGAAAGCAGTCTCCTCCGAAATAGGCTTGGTGATCCTATTCTCTGCAATTCTGGCGGAAGTCTATTCCACAACCGAATTGCAGTTACAAGGTTAGATCGCTCTCCAATGGTGTGCAAGAAACGTGGCAGAATTAGCTTTAGTCCTCTGCGTGATTGGGCAAATTGAAGCATTTCGAATAAATAAGCCGGACAGTTTCCATAGATAACACCATGAAGTTTCAGTATGTTTCTGTAGTCAAAATATTCATTAAGGCTTATTCCTAACAGAGAGGTCTTAAAATGGGACACACTAGTATGTCTAGAGATATTATAAATGAAGCGCAAGCAATCATTGAACGCCACATTCATTTTACGTTTGCATTCGTAATCTAAACATGGATAAACGAAGCAGTTGTAGCTGAAAAATGGTAATAATATACTTTTTACTTAAAGCATTTTCATTCGTGGTAGCAGAAGCTGTGATGAAGATCTTAGACTACGTAAACCGGAATATATTCTTCTGAGAGTATCTAAGATAGCATCACAGCAACTCAATGTACAATTAATAGTGAAACCAAGATATTTGAATTTATGTACATAAGGAACAACACTGCCCTCAAGAACAAGAGGAGGAAAGTCTTCAATATTCACTTCATTCCTATAGAAAATCATTCCCAGTGTCTTAAGTGGGTTAAGTTTTAATCTATTGTAAGTTGACCATTGGCTTATAATTAATAAGTCTTCATTAATTCTAGAAACGCAGTCTTCCATCAAGCCCATAGGCCGTGCGAGATATAATAACACATCGTCCGCATACATATGTATTTGACAATTTGAAATTACATCAGGAAGATCATTAATAAAAAGTGAAAATAAAAGAGGTCCTAAAACAGAGCCTTGTGGTACGCCAACATTAACAGTGAGTGGGTTAGAGGCTCCTGAATCGGTCTTAATGGTCTAAACACAACAGTGGAATCTGATAATAAAAGAACTTTGAGAAACCTGGACAGTGGACATTTTTTGTTACCAATTTTGATTTTTTTCATACAAACCCAATCTACCATGTGGTATATAGTGGAAACCTGCGAAATCTGAATAATGGAACATTTTTCAATTGGCTTTTTCCCCCCCCCCATGCAAATTCACTCTTCAATAGCAGAATCGAGAAATGAATGCACCAAAAGTAATTTACATTTTATGGCCTTCGTTTCCTTTTCCAAGAATTTTGACATTTCAATATGTCGATGAGTTCCAAAACGCAGTTCTTCCGCAGTACTGCAAAGTCAAGCGTTCCATATCGTCAATATATAGCAGTTATGCAATGTATCGCGTTCCAAAACGCATCATAAAAGCAACAACTGCGCAAAGAAAAGCAAACAATGCATCCTAGTTGATTGTGATGCGTTGTGATTTGAGTATTTTTTTTTTCTTATTCCGCCAAACCAAAACCAAAATAAAAAGAACATCACCATGTCTATTTTGAACATTTTTCAGAATTGAAAATCTTCCATAGACACTATGAGAATAGCAAGCGCATGCTCATAGTAGTGTCAGATTCTTACTGACCAAAAACACCTCTATGCTTTCGCGCGAAGCTTCTAGTTTCAGCTTCGATTGTCGCAATTCCGAGATCCCTGTGGATATCGTCGTTTCTAATATACCACGGTGCTTGGACAATTTCTCTAAGCACTTTATTTTAAAAGGTCTGTAAAATGTCTGTAAAGTGTCGTCGGCAAACGTAGCAAGGATAGTGCCATCTTCTTTTGGTATATCACGAGTATATAACAGATAGAGAAGCGGCCCCAGAACGCTTCCTTGCGGTACGCCGGCCAAAATTTCTTTGAGCTCTGAGTATTCGTTTCCATTTCTAACACGGAAGAGTCTATTCCCGAGATATGAATTCAGAATCTCGTATAGGTATACGGGGAGTACTTGTCGTACTTTGCATTTCAAGCCATCGTGCCATACCTTATCAAAGGCTTGCGATACGTCAAGAAATACGGTTGAGCATATTTTTTTTTCTTCTAGTGATTTTTCGATTACGTTAGTAATTTTATGCACCTGGTCAATAGTCGAATGCTTACTTCTGAACCCAAACTGGTGGTCAGGGATGAGATTATTTTCTTCTATAACCGGTTGAAGACGCCTTAGTAATATCCTCTCGAAGATTTTGGATATGACTGGAAGAAGCGAGACTGGTCTATACGAGTTTACTTCATATGACGGTTTTCATGGTTTAAAAATCATTATGACTTCCGCAACTTTCCATTGGCTCGGCACGTGTTTTAATCTGAGCGCAGCATTTATAATATAAGGAAGCTTAATTAATGCTTTTCTAGGTAAGGCTTTGAGAATTTCTCCGGTAATCAAATCATAACCAGGAGCTTTCTTAGGTTTTAGTTTCGCGATCTCACGTTCGAGTTCTCTAAGCGTCGCAGATCTGAGCGTTAAATCGTCAGATGGTGGAACTACCATGCTCGTGATGTTGATGTTGTCATGAACCACTTGACCACCGTTCGGTTTAAAGGTTTCTTCCAAATGGGCGGCAAAAATATCCCCTTTTTCTTTATCTTCCCTTGCCCATTCATTTGGATTTATTTTCAGAGGCGGCGCGGGGATTTTGGGCCTTCTGGTGCCTTTTACAGCTTTCCAAAGGGAATAGTTGGAATCTTTTTTCGCTGTTAGACTTTCAAGGTAAGAGCCTATCGCATGATTCTTAAAATCCTTAATGCTGTTCTTCAACGAATTGCAAAGACGATTTAGATATGCTTTATGCTGTGGAGCACGACTCTGCTGCCATCTTTTAGGCGCTTTTCTTTTTTCTCTGATTAATTCTTTTATTTCCGAAGGATATCGTAGACCGTATTTGATCGGCGTTTTCCTTGGATTGGGCGTACTATTCCAAGAGGCGATCTGTTCTATCTCAACGAAGCGATCAACTTCAACCTCAAGTTCATAGGGTGTCGTAAGCGGTACGCTCAGTTCAACATTTACTTTAATTTCGATCCTAAAGCCTTCCCAATTAGTTGTTCTACCAGTTAATTTCGCTGGCTCTAGGTTATATACTAGTTTTTGCTCAGTGTCAAAATAACTGGGGAATGATCAGATGACAGATCAAAGCTCTCTTCAACTTTTATGTGGTTGTTAGATATTCCTTTCAACACGAAGAAATCGATCAGGTCAGGTATTTTCAAAGTATCAGCTGGCCAGTAAGTTGGTTGAAGTAAGGTTTCAGCGATTTAAATAAGTTAGTAAAATCACTTTTTTCAAGCGCGGAACGCGTTGGACAGTAGATAGATGAGATTTTAATAGTACGCTGACTATTTTGAACTGGAATTGTGCACAGTTGCAGAGTTTCAAGCTCTATCTTTAGGTCTTCGCATTGTTCAATGCAGGCTTTAATAAACAAAAAAATGGACAGAATTTCTTAGACATTTTTATGGATGGAAATGATTGTTAAAGAGGACAAACCGTTCCAAAGTAACATCGCAAAACAATGGCCGTGATGCTTTAATTTGTTGCGCCGTGATGCGCATTTTTTTTAACACGATGACTGCCATGTCCTACATTTTCGTGCGACACCTAGTACTACAGCTCAGGCCATTTCGTACGTTTTTGTGCGACAGTATATAGGATTTTGTATGGGTTTCGGATTGTGCGGCCTCTGTTGAACAGTTTTGTCTTACTTACATGGCCCTAGGAGAAAAAAAAAAAACGAATTCCCTGGGGCCATTTCGATACAGCAAAACCGTTCTAATTTTACAATGATGGCTGGGAATTGGTTGGGAACTACTTTTTAGATACTAAACTAGTATACACAAAATTAATAAAAAATACTTTGGCCTAGGGCGACCAAAAACGTCAAAACAGCTTGGCAGCCAAAGTGGTAATGTTCTGGACCTCATCCTGTTTCTTTTCGTGTGCGGCTCATTCTGCCAGTAGCTACATTCAACATTATTATTATTATTATCGATTTTTCAAAAGATTAGGCTCTGTTGGGGCGTAGACCATGCTCTAGCCCTTTAGTTCGAGTTGGTCTGTTGCATGAAACGTCGCACTATGTTGCGTGTGTTAAGGATCACAGATTTAATTTATAATCTCTAGTGCGTTTTCAAGATTGTGTCTCTTTAGTTGGGCTTAAAGGTGTTTGGGTATCAGTCCTGTGGCGGATAGGATTATTAGCGCGATATCCACTCTCTCCACATAATACATTGCCTTGAGTTCGTTTGCCAGGTCCGTATATTTGTTGATTTTTAGGGTTCCGTACCCATATGGTAATACGGAACCATTATAAGTTCGCTCTAACTCAAAAATGTCTGTCACGATAAAAACATCAAGAACCGTTCTTCCTAGAAACTTGAAATTTGGCACACTTATACATTATGGTGGTTCACATACAGGGAAAAAATATTACTCAAAAATATTGTGAAACAACTATACAGGGTGGCTAAAATGTGAACTCAAAATATATCATGTAGATATCATTCGAAAGAGCTCGAAACAAAGATTCGAAAAATATTTTGCTCAGTTTTTTCTGTTAGAAACATTGGGAGTTATTGTCAAAAATATGTGAAAAATATCATACAAAAAGCACCAGAACTTTTTCTCAGAAACTATTTAAGTCAAAAATATGAAAAAATCATAGTTCGTAGGTGATTAACCATATTTTTGAAGAAAAATATAGCGAGTCTCGTAAGTTGTATAGTTTTTGAGAAATTCACATCGAAAAATTAAATTTTATGTCGAAAAATTCAATTTCTCAACCGATTAACTCGTGAACTACTGGACCAATTTCACTGAAATTATCACTATTCGATTAACAATAATTTTGGAAAAATTAAAGGTCATCCAAAATTTTGCTGCCATACAAAAAAAAAATTAAAAAAAAATTAATATAAATACGGATTTTGCCAGGAAACGAACCTGAGACCCCTGAACTCAGCTACACACTCAGCCGCGTTCTTAATGTTTATCCAATTTCTCATAGTGAATAATATTACTGATTATAGGTTTGTAAAGTGAATATAGAGGTGGGTCGTTTTCGTTTTTTGTGCTAACGAAACGAAACAGTTATTTAAACAAAATATATGTATGTAACTAGTCTTAAAACTACGGAACCCTTTGAGCGCGAGTCTGACTCGCACTTGGCCGGTTTTTTTGTACTATACGTCGACTGGATGCTGTTATTAAGGGGAAAAGCTACATTAAACAAAGTAATTTTCTTTCTAACTTTATCGAAGATGAGGATGTCTGGTTTATTAGCTCGTATTGGGCGGCTAGTAATTATCGATCTATCCATGAATCGTGCGATCGGCGGCATAAGTCATTTTTTAAATTTTCTCGTAATACGATCTTGCGGTAGTTTTTGGTTGCTACAACTTTATCAATGATAGCAATCATAAAGCCTTCCGTTTCCGCGAAGAGAGAGCCGCGCTTAGTCCTGTTTGTGTTCTCCAGTAATCGGAGCTCCTCTTTAATGGTGCGTTCTCCTATGCCACAGAAGGGTTCAGGGCCCACAAAGGGTTTGGTAGCCGCTTTCCTGGCAAGTTTGTGCACCTCTTCATTACCTTCTATCCCCAGGTGTCCTGGTACCCAGTATATGGTGGCGTTTTGTTCGCCCAGTCTATTTAGTTTATCTAGGCATTCCCAGATGATTCTAGAGTTGATGATCTGAGCCCCTATTGCCTTGATAGCTGCTTGGCTATCTGATATTATTGGTATGTCGCGTCTGCTGTAGCGCTTATCAAGATTGAGTTGGGCGAATCTATCGATAGCACAGATTTCATCTTGAAAAATGGTTCAAAAAGTTTAGTTCCGGGCCCAAACACACCTGCCCCCGTTCCTTCCTCAGTTCTTTAACCATCCGTGTACCATTTAATGGTACGAGGACTCAACTTGTAGATTAAAGATTCGTTGCTCAAGTCCATTTTGTTACTGAGTTTAATGTCGAAATACTTTGACCAGTAAGAAGTCCTGAATACTAATGCCATCGTCCCAGAATGGGAAGCTTTTTAGACATTTTAGCATAATCCTTATGGCTAATGTATTTTCCTCTTTCAATTCCTTCCGTGGCCATTCTTAGAAACGTCCGATTTTTAGTTTCATTCACTACCAAGTGAAATGAAGTAAGCTCCAATAACACCTCCAGTGCGGCAGTTAGACAGGTTCTCATTGTACCCGTCATGCATACACATGCTAGTCTCTGCACTTTATTAAGTGTAGTTTTCGTAGTTGTCAGACTGGTTCTTTTTGCCCATGCTATTGCCCCATAGGTGATCACAGGTCTCACTATGCTAATATACATCCATCTGAGAATATGAGGTCGACAGCCCCATGATTTGCCGGCTAGGCTTTTACAGATCATGAATGTACGAGTCGTTTTCTTGGTAGCCCCTTCTGTGTGCCTCTTCCAAATGAGTTTACTGTCAAGATACACTCCCAGGTATTTGATTGATCCTGAGAGGGTAATAGTCTTCATGTATGGAAGCTTCCCCTTTCTTGTGAAGAATACTAGCGTTGCCTTGGCCGGATTTATGTTAAGTCCCACTATATTGCACCATTCTTTTGTCATTCTAAGCCCTTTTTGTATTATATCACATAAGGTCTCCTCATATTTCCCTCTGACGATTAGGACAATGTCATCAGCGTAAGCTTGACAGTCTATGCCGAGGTTGGTCAGTTTTTCCAGGAATTCGTCCACGACGAGACTCCAGAGCAGCGGTGATAGTACTTCCCCCTACGGACAAGCCTTAGTTGTGTTTATTTTGATGGTATGAAGTGTCGTGCAAATTTCCGCCGAAATTGTACCCAGCAGCTCGCGTACCCATCTTATATTTAATAGTGGCATCAACGCCTTTTCTACACAGGTAGCGTCCAACGGGCTTCGGGCGAAGTGTTATCGAAGGCACCTTCAATGTCTAGAAAAGCGCAAAGTACAGTCTCCTTAGTGTCCAGTGCACTTTAGATTATGGTGTTTAGTTGATATAAAGCAGTCTCTGTTGATCTGCCCGCTCTATACGCGTGCTGACAGTGATGTAAGGGGGATCTGCAGAGAATCTCCTCCCTTATATAGTTATCGACAACCTTTTCCATAGTCTTCAGAAGAAAGGATGTGAGGCTGATTGGACCGTAGGATTTAGGCTGCATTGGGTCCTCTTTCCCCACATTTGGTATGAAGATCACCTTTGCCCTACTCCACTGACTCGGGAATAGTACAATAACTTATGTTCAACAACTTCGAAGAACAGAATGAGAGTGAATCGTTATATTGAGAATTTAGAGAATATAGAACAATTTAGAGTAATAGTATTCTTATCTCTTCAGAGACATCGAAGACGGTAGTGCTTAGGTGTTTGACAAATATTTAAATGACAGTAAGAACGACAACGACTTCTTACAGATATCGTATTGAATCATACGGGTCTGGTTTAGCTCGAATCTACCATATTTCAGCAAAGTCTTCGATCCAGACCCATCTCGGAAATTCGTCAGAGATTTTATTTGTAGGCTTAGCCGATAGGGATATTCAAATCAACTTTTGCCCGTTTCTATGGATCTATCGAATGACTCTTTTCTGTGTAAGTTTAACTGAGCATTATCTTACATTAACAGAAAGGCAGTAACGTCTTGAAAATTTCCATTTCCATTCCATTCCATTTCTTTGACTGAATTATAAAGGAAAATGATGCTCCTTAGCACTGTTTGAGTCAATCCAGATAACTTCCCTCTTTTCGTAAGGGTTATTATACAGGATGGCGCGAAAATATCATAAAGATTTTAAATCATTGGAACAAAGCAATATTTGTTTTCTCTTTAAGGTTAAATACTCCAATTCCACAAATATTTTTACATTCGGTACAATTCCTCAATTGTAAGGACACAGCGACAATTGCGCAGTAATTTTAATGTAAGTAGTACCCTGTGCATAAACAGATTAAAAGACTTGCATCCGGATGTTCCCGTCACAATATAAGCCGCATACAGGCATCTGTTGACGAACATTCTTCGTCGTTGACCAGGTGGCGTTTGCGCCATCATAACATCATACGGACGACTTTGAAGTGAATCCGAAGATATCAGTGACCTTCCAAAATGTTGGTTTTTAACTCTATTGGAACAAAACGAATATCAGCAATACCTTAATGCAACTAAAATACGAGCTTAGAGCTCCGTTATCCTTGATTCCAACTTCGAGGTGGCATGACCCAGGAGTTGTGACGATGTCGAAGGTCTATTTTGTCGGCAAGTATGCTCCTTCAAAAAAGCCTTCAATGTTCCACCATCAGGTGGCTAGGTGGGACTTCTTGAATATAGTGCCTTTCATATTAAAGCATGCTCTCTGCAGGATCCATCACTCAACCAAATTTAACTACCCAGAAACCTCGGCACATCTCTTTACCGAAATCCAGTGAATGTTCAGAAACTAGACCCTACTCCCAAACGCAAGACTCCCAGTATGTATATGCAAATGGAATTAAAGTTAAGTAGAAATGAACACGAGTATTAAGCCCATTATAGACTTAAAGAACAATAAACCGCACGATTTGAATGCGAGTAGAATCCAATGTTGCAATTGTAAAGCCATAAATCCAATGATGCATCCAAAGCCTTCATCGGGTGATTTCGTAACATCCTGCAGTGTGTTCTCTAAATACCACAACATTGTACAACAATCCGAAACATTCTGTTCCAAGTCCTATCACACAAGGATTACCTTTCATAATCCTATAGAATTTATGATGTCCCCCAGGCCATTGAGTCCTTGTTACAGATTTCGAATACGAAACGAGTACCTGTTCTCAAATATTCCCATTGACTAGGAGATTATTGAAAGTGAGAAAGACATGCTCTGCAGGTCAGACAGAACAAAAAAAAAACATAAATTACATGGGCATTCTCTATCATCTCAGCTCGCAGGATATGAAAGGAGCAGGTGGCAAGTAAATGTTAATCAAGCCATCACAGGAACCCACTAAAAGCGAGAAAAAAAACTCAAAAAAAGCAAACAAAAACCCAACTCCTTCACCGCAATAAACCACACACGCACACACACATTCATTCATAGAACACAGAATTTATTTTTACAACGGTACACTCGTAAAATTTTAATATGAAAACGTACCACATCGTGTGTTATGTTATGTGGTTGTGCGGGTGGATAGTGACGCTTACCTTTAGTTTTAGTTTTATCGCTGATTTAGGATAACGTCGTCCTTTCTGTTTGCTTATGCCTTGGATCCTTCTCAACCATACATACTATCCTAATGGCAGTTGTTGATGTAGTACAATGTATCTTCAACTGCTCTGCAACAAGACGCCGCCGCCGTGGTCTTGTCTAATTAATTTTCATTCACGTCAATACAACGACACTCAACTATATGAGAAGATACAACAACAACAAATCAAAAAAAAAAAAAAAAACTAACAGTGTAAGCTCAACTTTGTCACAATGACAACAAAGTTGTAAACTGCATTAAACTTTTAAGTGGATAAGCATGGGAACGTACTATACGAATACGTACTTTTTGAAACTCACTAACCGCACTTAACCTCACTTTTGATTCACTTAACCTCACTTTCTGTGGAACTGTGGTGATGGAACTCACTTATTCACTCACTTTTACCAGCTTTGTCGTAACAAATGGATGATGATTCCCTAATAAATTATGCTCGCGGGACAACGGGACAAGACAAACACTTCATCAAATTTATTATTTAAAGGATATTTCTTTTAAGGACTCACGCGTTCAAGTGAATGGAGAAACAGCCCTTTCGAATAAATAAAATTGTCCCTTTTGGAGACCAATGTCGCACCTTGTCGTTATTTATTTTTTTTTTTATTTTTATCTGTAAACCTGAGCTTTGACACTCCGTCTGAGAGGGTGGATGGGTGGGTGGCGAAGTACAGTAAAGAAGGAAAAACACACTCACATATACCCGCAAGGATTGATTTTGCTTTTTTTTTCTCGCTGTTTTCCTTTTAAGCACTTTTCACTGCGACAGGAAATCACAAGCGAACACACGCTCCACAAGATCGCACAATAAAAGAAAAGGACACAAAAAAAAAACAAACACAGGACAAAAATTACTTTTTTTTTTATTTTAGATTTCTTTTCTGTATTAGTATGTTGCGTATGTAGTTGTTAGACAGAAGGATTATTGGTTAAATTGCGGAATTCACAGAAATGAACTTTAAAAACTCGCTAAGGGATGATGAAACTAGGGGTTGACAGAGCACTACACTGTGAATGTAATTTGGTTTTAGAATCCTTCAACACTCTTTTCACAATAAATTAAACTATTTTAAGCCAGGAGCTTATGACAATTGTGAGGACACTTGAAAGCCGAAATATCCTGTGGCGGACAAACAAGGACCGTATGGGTATCTTCTCGACTTGCGAGGGAGAGAAGGTTTTCCAAAGGACTGACGATGGCAGATGAAAATGTTTCAAGTTTCTCATGTCCTGGAAGGATACGAGTAACTGTTTTGTATGGGAAATATTGGAAAGGAAAATGGCTACGAAGAAAATTTCCTGTGCGGCTGTTTGGGGGAGAAAGCTTTTAGTGAAGGGAAATTTTTCATTTGGTGGTGAAGTCGTTGGGTGGTAGGTAAAGTGATGCCAATTTTTTGTTTGCAGTTTTGGAAGAAAAAATACATTCGCGCGGGTTGTTAACTGTTGGTGGTACATATTTTCATCAAAGAAGTGAGCTTTATGGATACAGTGCTAATAGTGATTATTCCTAGTTACTGCGCCCAGTTTCATTTAGTTGAATAGCTTATCCCGGTTCGAATCCAGATGTCTTCGAAACATTTATTTCTCACGACATAAAAATAAGTTGATCAGTTTTAGAAGTTAATATCAAAACCTACTGCGAAGGCATAATACTGGCAGCAGGATGGTGGTATGGCTGAAGAAATTGATCATCTGGAAAAAACTTCTGTGAATCATAAGCAATGGCATAACTTTCAATAATACACAGCTCTCCAGTTATCCTGGGCACCACCCACAGAGCTAGTTGAAACCTAACATCTGAGTTTTCTATCATTACGCCTATCTGTCTGTCTCTCGTACTTGTTCTTCATGTGCTTGCGCTGTGTGTAAACATTATAAGGGTATTCATATACCCTTTAGCGTGTGTAGATTATAAAAAAAAAAAAAAAACTAATGATAGGTACTTTAAGAAATTACTTGGGTATTTTTAGTCAACTGATATCTAATTGTTCACCATTCGGGCAGAACAAATCACGTTGGATGAAAAATCTAAATATCGCATACCAAGTCGTTGGGCCACGTTCGATCTACGTTAACTTTCGATAGCGCAACATTCTGCGATGGACTTGGACCTCAACTCCGTGGTCTTTTAGGCCAGCTGGAGCCTTAGCCACATAGCTATCTCCAGTTTTGCATACCAGTCCTGTAAGATGTTATCCAGATAAAGATATTCTTTACTGTGTTGTTCACCTGGGTGGAATTGTAACAGTAATTTTTATTTTTGCTAAAATATCTTTTCAATACAGTACTAGGGATAACGGTCATATCTTAAGGCCATTAAGTAGGACTTGGACTTAAAAAATTAAGCTCAATTGAAGGCCTTTTGGACAGACTTTTTGACCGTCGTCAAATAGAGTGGGCGTTTAAAATCTTTTCCAGTGACGAGTTCAATGTGCGGCGTTAGCTCAAGACATTCTTTCTTAACTAAGTTGGAATCTGACTTCTACTAATGAGGTTGATCTTATCTTAATATATAAAAACGTTGGTGCGTATGTACATATGTCTGACCATCACGGCTGAACCGCTGAAGCTATCCACCTTATATTCATACCATTATGTTCGTGTGGTGCTCTGGATTGTTTTTGTTTGCGTTAGACCCCCTAGGCGGTGCTGGTGTCGCTTGGCTCGAATTCACATCATATCATAACTCTAATATGTATTATAAATGTGAAAGTAACTCCATCTATCTATGTCTGTCTGTTTGTTACCTTTTCACGACTTAACCGTTGAACCAATCTTAGTGCATTTTGGCAAATAGATATTCTGGATTCTGGATAAGGACATAGGCAGAAAAACTGTCCGCTAGGGGACGCTGGAGTCAAGTTACCAATAAATTTAGGGAACGCAAACAAAAAAAATCCGTATCTAACAGACATGTTCAATGGTAAGTCATTTTATCAAATTTTCATCTGCAAAACAGAAAAAGTATGCTCTTTTTGTAGCGGTTAATCACTTGTGTTGAAAAGTGGAGTATGTATGGTTCTAGGGAGTGGTTGGATGTCATATGCGAAACTTAAATACATCCCCAATTCCACTCTTCACCTAGAAAAGTTTGATGGACTTTTCATTTCATTAACCACGAGCAACAATAAACGCCATACAATTTTCGGAGGAAATCGACATACATATGTAAGTAGCAATGCTAAGCGCTATACCTCACGTGTAAAAGTACAAAAACTCTTATATTTGGGATTGGACTATTGACTATTTAAGTATACGGGCGAAGCCGGGCGGAACAGCTAGTTTGTCTTATAGGTCTTAAGTGCGCTTGAACGGTAGAGAAAGGAAAGAGCTTTGCAAGATTTTACTGAAAAACGAAGTACAGTAGAATCCGCTTAAGTCGCTCTTCAAGGGACCGACAGAAAATAGCGTCTTAATCAGGATCGCGTATTAAGCGGGAAAGCAAAAAAAAATAATAAGAACGGCGGTGGCCGTCGGCGCCGTCTTATATCCCAATGCACCGAATGGTTTTTCTGGCAAAAAAAAATTAAAAAATAAGAAAATACAAATTTTACAAAGTGTATCGTTTAGCTGTGTGAGCGTATTAAGCGGGAAATAGAGCGTATTAACCGGATTTTTTTTCATACGAATTCTTATCAAAATGAAGGGACCGGAGAAAAAGAGCGTTAAAAGCGGGATAGCGTCTTAAGCGGATTCTACTGTATGTCATAGTTTGAAATCTTTTCTTTTTAAACACAAGATTAATGCCATCAACCCTGCAACATAAGTATTTTTTGTTGTTGTGGTAAGTTCTCAGCTGATGACGCCTGTTCTATTGAACTTTAATAATTTGTTAGCTCCTTTTAAAAATCCTACAAGAACAGGCGACATTTAGGATGAACAGTAACTTTTTAAAAAATTAATTTACAGCATCCAAGTTGATTGGGAACCCTGTTTTCAAAAAGCTTTTTTGATTGGAATCAATTTCGACTAAAAACGTTCAGTTAAATACCAACTCTGTTCGAGAATTCGTATTATCCTGGCTCAATTGAATGATTTGTTGTTGTACTCTCATCCTTTTTGTTTGTTTCCAAATTCGTTAAGATTTTCGATAGACTAGCACTATAGAGAGTACTAGACTTAGTCGTACTATTTTTTTTTTTTTTATTCACTGTCTAGTGAATTTCATGTTCAACAGGTGGATGAACGGGGAATGGTTAAAAAAATATGCAGGGCCCACTCCCTGAAATACCCGCTGGCGCTGGTGAATATATGTACAACTTATTTCACCATAATACATTCATACCGTATCAAAACGTGTGAGTATGTATTTCCAATATCCGCGTGTCTGCCTGCTCGAGAAACGGTTAATCCTCTTTCTTTGTGCCTTTGTTTTATCATTCTCCGACTTATTTCGATGTCGAAGAGCTTATTTGATAAATCTAGCATTAGGTGGTGTGGTGATTGTGTTTATGTTTGAGTACCTTAACGGCAGGCATATCTGAGTGTTGTATATGCACGTTACGTGTATGTTGACATCATAGCTATTGCGTTCCTGGTATGTTTGTAGTTAATCCGAAAAAGCGATAAGAAAGAGTAAGTCCTGAAATTGGAATGATAGTGAAGCAGGTAGAAAAAATACGAATTAAAAAATAGGAAACAGGGTCCGAAGCAGATGTATTATCTAAGTGCTATTATGCTATTATGATTACGTATATTTTATTTATTTATTTATTTATTTGTATCATTTGTCAACAAAGTATAAGGGCTTTCTAAGACATTTTGGATTAATATTAATGAAATGCAATAGTTTTTGTTTACATGAAACGTACAAAATAAATAAAAGAAACAATAACAATACAAAATAAAACAATTAACCAATAACATAAGAAGGTAAAGATACAAGTTAAATAACATGTTACATTGAGCAAACAATTATGACTGGACATAATTTAACAATTTAGTTTTTATTAATGGTATTGACATATTGAAGTAAATTAAGGACGCACACCATACCATATCAGTAAGCCATTTATAGAGGAGGATCGGCCATAGTTTGTATGAGAACGGGAAATATAAAAGAATCTGTTATAACGTAAATTGACAGATGGGACATTAAGATTCACATGACTTAAGATTTCAGGACAATCTCGCCAATCATTACTCTATGGAGAAAAACAACTCTTGATAACTTTCTCCTAATCTCAAGAGAATCGAGTCTAATTAATTGTAAACGAGATAAGTATGGCTGTAAGATATAAGAATCAGACCAAGGAGGTGGTCTAAGTGCAAACCTTAAAAATCTTTTTTGAATTGCTTCGATTCTCATGATGTGGGTACTGTAGTAAGGATACCAAACAACGGAAGCATATTCCAACAGGGATCGAACAAACGATATATACAAAGTTTTTAGAGCAAACGGGTCAGTGAAAACTCCAGCATAACGCTTTACCATTCCGCGCGCTCTGTTCGCTTTGTTAGCGGCATACTCGACATACTGAATGAAAGATAGTTTCCTATCAAGCATAACATCCAAGTCTTTATTTACAGAGAAACGTTGAATAACACTACATTCAAAAGAATAAGCATATATGCAAGACGAGATACGACGAGAAAAAGTAATGACCGAACATTTACTGACATTGAAACATTTACTGACTGAAATGAAATGAAAATTAAATGAAAGAGACAAGTAGTAGACAAAACAAAAATTCGCAACATAATCAGCAAAGAGAATAAACAAAATAGGACCAATGTGGCTACCTTGTGGGACACCAGATGTTACCATTATTTTATTGGATATATGCCTACAGAATTTCACAAATTGGTATCTGTTTTTGATGTGTAAACATCTTAGCTCTTGGTATAGGCAAAATTTTCGCCGCTATCCGTCACGCGTAACCAAACTTAGTATAAGTGCGTTGTCTGTATATGATTCCCTTAGTACTGTAGATTAAAAACTGTTTGAACGCGCATCACGCGGGATCTACTGGACGGATTTTGATGAAACATTGACATAGTGATTGCTTAAGTTCTTCGTCAACATCGTTTATACTTTTTATCCCGGAAAATTGTATGGTTTTCAGAAAAATAGTGAAAAAAGGGAATATCTGGAAGGAAAATTATAGTTATACTCAATAATGGCTTATCGGATGGAAAAACAAAAAAATAGGTGAAATTAATAGATTCGTCGCTGATTTATTTGAGATATAAAACATCCTCCTGCGTTGTCATAAAGCTGAGAAATATTCAAAACTTCAGTGAAGACCACTGCCAGCAGTCGAGCAGCAGTGGGTATCGTTGCAATAGCGTGTGTCTGAGTATATGTGCGCACTCTAGCATGATCATATGCTTTGGACTTCAATGTGCTACAATTATTATCACCATTTAAACTCAACCAATCTTAACAAATGAGGTGTCAAAAGAAAGACGACTTTCTAGAGCAGTGAATTGCATTTTCAGTTTATAAATATTATTAACAAATTTAAAAAAAAAACGATCGAAAATAAATATTCTACCCAAAATGAATTCCTGTAGTTTTAAGAGTTAATTTTTGTTCATATATGTATATGTATTAGCTATATGGAAATCATCTTGGAAGTATTTGTTGTTAATTGGTACGAAGCCAAGGTAATATTGCCCTTGGCTGTGGCGTCGTCAGGGATAGTAGCTACGTTTCTGCCCGCTGGTAAAACTTCTGATGCAATGTTTAAAATGCCCATACAGTTAGACCACTGAAAGTCTAGCTTACAACATTCCCTGAAATAGTGATAAGACTCGAGTTCTACGTTACTGTTATTTAATTGTGTCGGACGAATGCACTATGGCACACCGTAAAGCATTGGAAGCCGTTAACAGAACCTTACAGGATATACGATAAAATGATAGACCGATGGGCGACATTACAATGCTATTTTGCGGAGACATTAGGCAAACGTTATCAGTTGAGCCACGAGGCACAGGAGCTGACGAAGTAAACGCCTGTCTGAAAAAGGCAAGTCTGTGGTCCAGTGTTACTCAAATGTACTTAACCGTCAATCCAATCGCACAACATTCCTCTGATTTGGTGGAGGAACGGTTCCGGAAGAAAATGGAAACGTAAATTTATCTCATTATATTTCCCTAAAGGTGTCTTCTACCGAAGAACTTATCTCTTTACGATGATGCATCGCAACTAAAAAACCGTGAGAACTCTTGGCTTTGTGAGCAAGCTATTTCGTCGCCTCGGAATGATTAAGCTGCAGCAATTAAAAGATATTGGCACGTGTTGATGATCAAAATCCAGAATACATTTCAATCAACCGTTATGGACCAAGAAGTAACAACCAGTTATTTGGTAGAGTTTTTAAATTCTCTATCTTATCCAGGGCTTCCATCACAAAAATTGAAACTAAAAGTGGGTGTACCTATTATTCTTCTAAGAAACTTGAGTCTACTTAAGTTATGTAAAGACACCCGACTTAAGGCGCCTAGTGACAAACAACAGAAACAGGAGCAGAAAAAGAAACAGAAAGCGCTTTCATTTTGTCGTAAATTCTGTTTCTGTTTGCGTTGCTCGCTCATCTACAAAAACCTGGAACAGATCTTCAGGCTGACGAGAAAAACATGGCTGGCTACCTCAGTTTATCTATAATTTTTTCCTCTTCGTCGACTGAAAACTTTTTTTTTTCCAATTCTCCCTATTGTTTTTTTTTTTATTTTTTACACTATCAGATCTGTGTCGTGGTGTGCTTAATACAAGCAACAACCACAAGCAGAGATTTGCCGGGGCAAAATATGCATCAATAGGCTCATCATTTAGTGCTGGTGTTAGTGGTTAGGCTACGCTACTTGACAACACTACCACAAGCAATAATTAAACACAAAATAAGAAACATACATATACATTATTATACATATATAGTATTTATGTGCGAGGAATTACATTACGCAATACATTTTTTAGTGTAATCTTGTTAAGATTAAAGTCAAGAAAGTTTATATTTAAGTTGTAGATTTTACTCATGCGGTTAATAGGCTCATGCATCCCGTAATTTGTTCTGTGATGAGGAACATGCAGTAACTCTATACTACGCAGGTAATGCGATCCCCCACGAAAGTTTAATCCTAAACAGGATAATAAGTCAGGTGCATCAATCAGACCTGAGATCAGTTGATGCATAAAAATGATATCATTATTGACCCTTATTTGAGCCAAAGGCTGCATTTCGGATCGTCCCAGGGAAGACCTTTCAATGCGAATCGAATGAAGCGTCGCTGGACGGCTTTAATCCGAGTGATTTTTCTGATAAGGTGTCCATACTTGCGAAGCATATTCGAGGTGAGGACGGACAAGACTGTTAAATAGTGAGAGGGTGACATATGGATTTTTAAATTCTTTACACCATCTTTTAACGAAACCTAACATTGAATTTGATTTATTCACAATGTGGTTTATATGCTCTTAAAACACAAGCTCAGGGCTAAAATAAACACCCAGGTCCTTAAAACTATAAACCCGACTGAGAGAGTGATTCGATATCAAGTAGTTGAATACAGTCGGTACACGGCAGTTATGCCAGATTGTGGGTAATTACCCATTTTGTGGGTATTTCGCATCTCAAAATAAGCTAAAAGGGCGAAAGGGTATTTTCATAGCACCCAGAACAAAATTTGGGTATTCTACGGTTTGTGAGGCGACACTGTTTGGAAATGCCATTTTGTAAATCTCGATAAACACAAAATATAAAGTTACAATCAATTATTAATCGCTTAGTTTTATGAGATATCGAGGTTTAAATATTAATTTTTTTCCTATAAAAATTATTTTGCCTCGGTACAAAAAAAGTGCTGCATATTTTTTTTGCAAAATTTTAACGAAAATCTATTAGTTCCTAACTAAGAAAAGATTGCCCAAATAGCGTTGACTCTACCTTCACTCAAATGCCGAGGCAGAACGAGTTTTTTCAATTGTAACCGATGTTAAATTCAAAAAAAGAAATCGGTTAGAAAGCTACATGATAAACAGTATTTGTCCAATATGATAGGCATTTCAATCAAGAAACATTACTTGCTACAATTTTGATGTGAACAAGGATCACGTGTTTTTACACAATTCAATTCAAATTACACAATTGTACATTGTATACGTTTATACATTGTATACGGATACAGACGTTTTGGGATCTGATTCATTGTTTCATGCTATTAAAAAAATAGTATGGGACTTGTGACTAAATTAACTTAATACCAGGAAAACTGTGAGCGCAAGGTAAAAATGTTATACGTAAGATAAATGTAGGTGACATTATGGCGCACAAAAATAATAATAGCAAAAAAAAATTATAAGTACTACATGCGATTTTCACAAAAATGGTTAAAAAAAAATAAAATAAATCTGTGTTTGAAGACAAATATCATGAAAATGAAAACACGGATGGTTATAATTTATAACTGTTTCAAAACTTTTTTAAACACCCTGTAGTTCAGTGGGTGTTCAAGATAGACCCCCACCTATTCGATTATTTTCATAACATGAACCAATGAATCAGTTCCCAAAATATGTGTATCCCAAACCGGACCACCCTGTATGCATTCATTTCATTGTCCTAGTTTTGTTTCTAATTAAAGACTGAATTTGTTTTTGTTTTTGTTATTTGTTTTTGTTTTTTTGTATGTATATTTTCGTGGGCAATCTAGTGGGTATTTTCCAACAACGGCGTGGGAAAAAAGGGTATTTTTCATCATTGCTGTGGGAAATTTGTTGCATAAAGTCTGGCATCACTGGTACACGGTACCCGTTTAAAAATGAAAACATATAGCCAATTGCGGAACAAATTCAAATTCAGAAACAAAAATCATGGCTACTACGATAATATTGGCATTTCTGTTGCTGGAAGAAACAGAAAGAACTGTTGTGTCGCCAGGCGGCATTTTTCTGTCGCTAAATTCTGTTAGTACAACAAAAAAAATTCTGTTGCTTATTCTGTTTCAGTTGAAAATGTATGGGATTCTGCTTTCTGTTGTTTGTTACTAGGCGCCTTTAGAGTGTCAACTTAGCAACGAAATCTGGTAGAAGCGGAAATGTTGACGTTTTGCGGTGATGGCGAACATGTATTTTTTATTATTTATGTGTTAACATCTTAGCACTCGGTATGGGCAACTTTTTGGCCGTTGTCCGTTATGCGTAACTAAACTTAGTATTAGTGCGTTCTCTGTATAAACATAATTCTGTTTATTGATGTGTAGTAATGGTATTAGTGCGTTCTCTGTATATGATTCTCTTTGTTTATTTCTCCTTTACACGGAGTAATAGCAATAGCATAGCAACGTCAGCGTTCTCTGTATACGTTTACACATCAAATTTCACGAGTACCTAGTGCTCACGCCCTTTTTTTTCACTATTTTTTGAAAATCATGCCATTTTCCGGGATATAAAGTATAAACGATGTTGACGAGGAACTTAAGCAATCACTGTTGCAATGTTTCATCAAAATCCGCCCAGTAGCAGTAGGTCCCGCGTGATGCGCGTTCAAACAGTTTTTAATATACAGCACTAAGAGAAGCATATACAGACAACGCACTAATACTAAGCTTGGTTACGCGTGACGGATAACGGCGAAAATTTTGCACATACCGAGAGCTAAGATGTTTACACATCAAAAAGGTCTATTTAAAAGAAATTCAATTTATTGTTTCAAATATTAAATTTTGAATATACTTACAGATTAGATTTTGCAAAAGCACATATCAAATGGTCCGCAGACAAGTGGAAGACTGTTATTTTTAGTGATGAATCAAAGTTCAAACTGTTTAGCTCTGATTCACGTTCGTAGAAGGAAGGGTCAAAAACTGAATCCACGGTATTGCAAAGGCACATGGGGCATGGAGGGGGAAGTGTTATGGTGTGGACTTGCTTCTCAGCGTTTGGAGTTGGACCTTTTCATCAAATAAGAACTATAATGGATCAATTTGTGTACAGAGACATATTAAATAACCCCTATACGCCGAATGAAACATGCCACTTCGATGGGTGTTTCAACACGGCAATGACCCGAAGCATTCATCGAAGGTGGTCAAAGAGTGGTTAACAACCAATGGGATTCAAGTTTTGGAGTGGCCACCCCAATCCCCCGACTTGAATCCCATTGGGATCTTAAAGCGTAGAGTTGGGACTCAATGCTTTAAAAATAAGGATGAGCTCATGACGTGTTTGAAAACGGAATGGAAATTAATACCAACGTCCATAAATAAAAAAAAAACAAATTGAGTCTATGCCCCGTAGATGTGCGGAGGTAATCAAAAATAAAGGTTCTCATACCAAATATTAAAAGTTGCTAAGGTTTCGAACAATACAAGATGGACACAAACAAATCCGACGTCTTTTCATTTAAAACTTAAAATATCGGCAGTTGACTGTAACCATTTGCGGTGTCCTTTGGGAAGTTTATCATGTAATCAGAAATCTATCCACAGAAGAAAGTACCAAAGTATCAATTGTATCCTAAAATCCCTATAAATTCAGGATGATTGTGTCATCAAACATTTTTTCTCTATGTTTCAAAAATATAATTAAATTCGTCCCACTGCTTGGCATTTGAACTCGTTTCATTCTTTTCATATGAAACAAGAAATGCCCAGTGGGTTAAATTCGTTGGTTAAATTCCCACGCGCCTATGTGACTGCCAAAAACAAGTCTACATGGAAACAAACAATGATTCCCTTTCCCCATAAATAAATCTACCCTCTGATCCTTCGGCATTTTGATTTTACCACCACTTATCATCAAATATTTTTAATTGAACCTCTGTTTGGGGTACAAAAAGACTTTCATTCAATTCAAATGTTGTAAAGGTCGTAATCTTTCATCTCCTGATAAATAAATAAAATATGGTTTCACGATAAAATGTCCTTCGGATGGGTGAGGGGCACATTTTCGAAATAATATTCACTTTTGAATCTTCGGAATGCATCGCCGCAGAGTCCCGCTGCTGCTGCAGCTTTGAAAATGAATTCAAGTGAAACAAAGAAATCCCAACGCAACGATATGCAATTTCAGCCTTCATTACTTTAATGGATATTCGCTCCTTTTTGAATCTGGGTTAGTAAAGGAGACTTGCCTTGTTTTGTTGGTTTTGTGTCTCATTATCTGTTTGATGCCAAAAGCACGCACACAATATTCACAACAATTCTCGTTGCGGAGTCAGAGATGGAGGACTCGATTCGATTTTTTACATAGCGACAAAAAAAAGGACGAATCAAAGGAGGAAAAAATAAAATAAACAGTTCAGCAGTTTTGTTCGTCGCCCTCAGTGTGCATTTGTAATATTCATCAAGCTAGGAGGTCAAATTGAATTGATTTTTATTAAAATAAAAAAATCTGAAAAAGAAACTAAAATAAAAGAATGCCTTCTGGTCAGAAATAATTTCTAATGAAAGAGCAAAGAAAAAACAACAAATGAAAAGGACAAGGATTAAATAAATATCTCTTCGGCTGTGAAGTCGGGTTTTTTTTTTATTTTATTTTGCCAGAGGAATTCATGTCCTGCGGCAGTATTTGAATTTGAATTTGATTTTTTTTGTTCATTCCTCTTTTCCAGTTTTTACTTCTCTCGGTCACTGCGACTAATTTTCAATTGTAGGACAAAGCAAATGGCTTGGAAGGGATGGGAAGGACACTAGGGGTTGGGCTGTGGCTGTGAACATTTTCCCATTCTTGAAATTACAATTGATTTTTTTGCTGCTCATCCGGTTCGAGGGATATAAATTGAGGAATACATCAATTTTTCTGTCGTGTCATCTGAAAAAGGTTTTCTTCACTGAACATTTTGCAAAGTTGCAATGTAACTAAACGAAAATGGGCATAGCTAGGTACTGTTGAAAATTGGAAAGAAAACTTAAATGGCCAATCATATGTATGTATACTCATTTGTTAGTCTCAGGTTGCCTAACATGCATACATACGAATTTCTTTATGAATAACTGAGCAGATTCAGCGTTAATCAATATGCCTTCCATGCCAATTGAATTCCCCTGTCGAAATATCCAGCAAGAATCGAGCACAATAAGGCCTCTTCGGGGCTTCGGGTGGTAGTGCTGAAGAGACCTGAACTAACGTTTCGATTTTAAATTTAAATAAAACACGTCTTCGCTGTTTACCCATTTTGGACCTGCGTGTGGTATACCATACGGCTAACTTAGGATAAAAATTAAAAATATTAAATAAAAAATATTTAAATAAGTGTTGGACTTATAATTAGGTTTGGTATCTTGGCAATACAAAAATTCATGTTTTGGACAATTCTCACCTGTCCATGGGTACACCTGGGCCAGTAGAAAAAACAACAGACCAAATAAGCTTTTAATAATGTTTGTAGGCCCCACAGGTAACTCTACCTGCCGACAGGTGTCAGCGAAAAATGGCGTGTGGATGGTGTGGTTGACAAAATGGCAAATATTGAGAAAGCTACTCGCCAGATTTTTTTTTTAGCAGGAATGCTTTGCTTTATGCTAAAATAAGACGATCCTGAAAATTTCACCACAAAATTCCAACTTTGAAATTTTCCGGTCCTTAATGGGTTAAGAAGTCACTTTTCTTCGAGTAAAGGAGTATATTTAATTTTTGGTAAATCCAATAATTTGTGTACAGGATGGTGTTTAAAGTGGTTACGTCTATGAATGGATATGGAATTAAAGTTAAACTGTTCTTTTTTTCAAGCTTTATATTAACTTTACTTTCTGTGAGGGTAAAATCTGGGAAACGAGCGACCCACTTCCAAATATCGGATCATGCTGAAATTTTGCACAGGTATATAAATCCGGTGACAACACAATATACATAGTATATTTGATGACGTTATAAATCTATTAAATATTAAAATTAATATGGTGGATAACCGTTATCTCCACGACCTCTGAAATATGGGTATCAAATGAAAGGTATTGAGAAGTAGAATACGATTAGCTAAGTGATGTCGTTCTAAATTCAATATTTTTGAGTTTAAATAATTTGATGTCGAAGTGGCAGTCTGGATTTCGTAGCAAATACAGTTGTGAATCGGCCGTTTTAAAAGTTACTACCGATCTTCGTCTTGCGATGGATTCTAATGAAATAGGAATCTTAGTTTTGCTTGATTATTCCAAAGCATTTGACTGCATTGATCACTCGATTCTGCTTTCAAAATTAGTAAATAATTTCAAATTTTCGCCAGCTGCGGTTAGATTACTGCAGGCATATCTGATGAACAGGGTCCTTTCTGTCGTCACAAGTAAGGGAGTTTCAGTTCCTTATTTGGTTAATACTGGTGTCACTCAAGGATCTGTTTTGGGGCCACTTTTATTTTCCTTATTTAATAATGATCTGCCCAGCATTATTAGAAACTGCAAAATTGGTTGAAGATTGTGTTGCCAGGATAAATGAAGATCTTGAAAATATCTCAAAGTGGTCTATGTGTAACAAACTTAAACTTAATCCGGCTAAAACTATTAGTATGATTTGCTCAAGAAGTGCTTTCCATTTCCCCGATTTTCCCCCTATAATTTTAAATGGAGAGCCAACTCCTATTGTTGATGTAGTGAAATATCTTGGTTTCTACATTAACTCCTCACTTACTTGTTGTAATGCTGTATCTCAAACAATCCGTAAGGTATATGCTGGTTTGCGGTGCCTGAGCAACTCGGCTACCCTGATAGATATAAATGTTAAAACGCGTTTAATCAGATCGTTAATTATGCCATTTCTTATTTTTAACTGTACTGTGTATCCTAGCCTTGATTATGAATGTAAACGAAAATTAAATGTTGCGTTTAATGACTGTATCCGATTTATTTATAACATTCCCAGATATTGTAGTGTTTCTCATCTTAAGTCTTCTGTCCTTGGTTTGAACTTAGATAAGTATTATTGTTACTGTAACATTCTGAAGCTATTCAAAATTATTCACTTTAAATGTCCCACTTATCTGTATGAAATGCTTATTTTTGCTCGTTCAACTAGAGGTTTATAACTTCTCATTCCGTGTTTCACACACCGCATTGGAGAGCACTCCTTTTTTGTGTCTGCTATTCGTCTGTGGAATCGCCTTCCGCATGAATTGCAGACATTAAATTCGATTACCGTATTTCAGAAGAAACTTTTCATCTTTTTGTCTGACATCAGTTTCGCAATTTGACATTTTATTTTCTTTTTCTTTTTGTTTTTTTTTTCTTATTATTCACATAAATAGTTTATAAGTCTTAAATTCAAATATTCTATGTTAATTTCAACTGCTATAAATTAAAAAAAGGATTTGTTTGTTTTTTAAATATATATTAATGTAACTTTAAATTTAATACTTCTAAAAGATACTAATATCTTGTAGTATAATGTAAAATATAACTCCAAATACAAATACAAATACAAATACAATATTGTGGACACCCCAAGATGGCAAATTATTTTTTTCTTCACAACCCCCATGACATGGATATCAAATGAAAGTGTTTGACGAGTAGAATCTCAATACATTATAAGTAAACCCACCCAAGCTTATATACGATGGCATAAATATACGACATAAATTTGTACAAAAAATTCAGATACTAACTAAAAAGTAGAAAATAAAGTCAGTAAGCCCTCGTTTAACGCAGTACTTTCACAGCGCGGCTTCGCTATAACGCCATTTTCAGTATTTCCTATATCCTGTGTTTCGGGGAATACCCTTTTAACATATTTAAGTACATATCGTATTATGCGATTTTGTGCAACGCGCTGTTTCTTGAGAACCTAACTACTGCGTTATACGATGGTGGACTGTATATCGATAATTTCTTGAAGTTAATACTTCCTTAGTGACGTATTTGTTTTTAAAAATGTAGCGTTACGATAAATGTGTTATGATAAAGGGGAAATGATTCCATACAGGAGAAATGTGTATACAAAAAATATCTGTCTGTCTGTCTGTCAGTCTGTCTGTATGTATGTACATATGTATGTCTGTCTGTCTGTCTGTCTGTCTGTTTGTCAGTATGTCTATCTGTCTGTCTGTTTGTCTGTTTGTCTGTGTGTCTGTCAACTTTTATATTAATTGACAAAATGTTTCATATTCACAGTTTATGTTGGTATCATGCCTAAAAAAAAATTTACAAAATCTGCACCCGATAGGTGGCGCTGGATTCAAGTTATTAACAACTTTCAATTCACCCGTGAGCTTATGCGGATGAGGCTCACACATTTTGTTTTTTAAAGACAAGCTTTAATGAACTGGAAAGTGAAAAATATTATTTTTCCGAGTCACGCCCCAATCTTTAATTAATAGTCATATATTGGTGACTGGACATCCGCATTAGAGTTATGTTAGATGGGTCTACGCATTTCTAAAAGGCAAATCAAAGGAGGATGCTCACCACAATCTTGTCATCTTGTCATCTTGTAGAGGGGGTCCATCGCTTCAAGGATATCACTCTCTATGCATTTCTTGACATTGAAGGCGGCTTCGATAACACTGACTTTGATTCAATTTCAAGAGCTATTAGCCAAAGAGAGATCGAAAAATCGACCAACAGTTGGATAAGGGCCATGCTATAAGGTCTTATTATAAATTCCACTTCAGGAGATATATCGGTGGCGGTCACGGCAATCAAAGGCTGCCCGCAAGGGGGCAGACTACAGCTAAGACGACTAAAGACTAAGAAGCTTGTCTTAGTATTACCGATGCTATGCGCACCTGCCCTTCAGCAGCTATAGAAGATATAATTGGCATCTCGCCATTACAGATCCTCATTAGGTAATCAACCACTAGAAGCGCTATTAAACTACAACTTAACAAACCAGGTAATCTTATGAGTCACCTTAACTTTATCAACCATATTCCCGATCACAAGGAACTACAATAAGAAGGATATTAGGTATCCAACAAGCTCCCTTTCCATTAATTGCAAATTAGGTCTATCTAGCGAAACCGATTGTCGACTCTGTATAAAGGAGGTCGAGTCGGCCGAACACGTCCTTTGGTAAGTAACTGCTCAGACCTTATGATTTAAAAAATGCGTCAACCACGTCCTTGGTTAGCCTTTATTAGAAAGATGATTTGCCTCTTATTGGAATTCTACGATACAATAGATCTTTTAGGTCGCAGCATCAGCCTTGGGCTGTTTAACATCCCTTTTTATCTTAAGTCTTCGAATCTATTTGTTACAGAGATAGATTTTTAAATTGGCAATTTTTTAAATGATAGTCGACTGCTATTTGAAGTTGGACATTACAAGTTAAGTTGGTCGTATTCTTTAAACGCCAGGAACTAGCTAACCAATTATAGACTCAAGCTTTTATATGAGCCAGTTATTAACTGAAAACTTCTGTATTCAACATAAAGTGTTCTCCATTATCCTAGTGGTTTTCCAAACAAATCGTCAAACGATGAAGCTTATACGCAGATTACTTCTACGAATGGAAGCCTTTCACTTCTTATAACTGCCCAGGTGTGTATTCAGAACGTTTGCCAAAGGCCTTGTACGAGTACATCTTCAAAGTAAATTTTTTTTAACGTTTTCTGAATATCCAGGTCATAAGCTCACCTTTCATCAAATTCCTTCGCACATTTAATTGCATCTTTGTTAACCCAGTTTCAACGTACCTACGTGTTTCATCCCATCCAATTCACATATTTTCACCTCGTGAAAGATTTTCATATGAAAAAAAAAAAAACACCCTTTAAAGACCAAGGATGTTTAGATATCCACATCTGCTTTCGATTTTCAATACCCAGGCTATTTCCGGGCTTCATGATTCATGGAGCAGCTCCGTTTGGTTTTAACCCCCACATGAACTGACTGGCCGAATATGTTCTCTAACGGCATTTAAGAATACTCATACGTAGTATCGCTTCAGAGAATCTCAGTACACAGTGCAGACGCACATCGACATAGGATCCAATGTACATATCTCTATCCGTACATCGATAGCTACATATGACTTTTGATTTATATGCAAATATCCCCCAAGCGGCTAAAACTCACACCCTACACGCTCGTATATGTGAACAGATATCGTATAGTAGAGGGGAAGTTTTATATTTCTTCACCGAGAAACACATCCCTGCGTCGAACTTAATTTCATCCACCCCTCCCTGGCTCTAGTGGAATTGACAAAGTGTGTCAAACACCCCTCGACTGGTGGTGGTGGCGTTGTTATTTCTGCTATGCCATATCTTTTGATAACACTGAAACCACATTCCAGAGGGACTATAGACAGAGTTTTTAATTCGATTTAAAAGGGATATTAAGTGGGAATACGAGGAGTAAGCCATAGCCAATCGCCACGGCCTTTGGTAAGGAACCGGCCGGCGGTGTCCTCCTTGTCCACATGTATTCGTAAGCCACAATGGAGCTATGTAGGTATACTTCCTTTTCTTCGTTTATTTTTTTATTTTTTGAGGAATTAAAAGGTTTTTCGTCTTTTGGTTTGTTTTGTTTACTTAAATGCACAGACAAATAAGGAAATCATATTGCTCTGAAGACAGAGGTGCCGGCCTGGAAGAAAGCGAAGATGAGAGGGTGGCAAACAGAACGTGCCCCTAATCGGATTATTAAACTGTAAGCTCGGATTGTGTGCACAGGATAGTGACTTTCCACTGACAGTATCGACAGTTGGGGCAGAACAAAAAAAAAACTTATATAGTCGGTTGTTTCAAACCCGCATAAATATGTATGTATATGTATGGGTAAATTTTTTTTTAAATTTCCCCACTTTTTTGGGTAATTTTAAGTCCTTTTGTCATTCTTTAGCGCGGTCGCTTTGTTGGGAAATTGATTTATTGCCGGAAATGTGTTTTTTTTTTTGTTGAGATTTTGAAGTTTATTTTTTTTTTTGCCGGAGGATGGAAACAGAGCGAGGAATATAAATTGAATTTAATTGCGAGAAGGGTGCATAAATCATCCTCCATTACCATTGACAGAGTGACCGAATTTAAAAAAATGCTTTGAATTTCCATGGTCTTCCATTCAGCGGAATTTCGACTGTCAATCGAGTTCTGTGTTTTCGAAAAACTATTTGAATGGATTTAGAATTTCTAAGTACGGAATTTGATTAGGAATTCATTTGTTTTTTAACATTGTATTTTAAAAAATATATAATATGCAGGGTTCGGATTTTGTTGACTAAAAAAAGGCAAAAATAATACCGCAGAAAAAGGCAAAAAAAGGCATTTAATAATAAAAGGTTGTATGCGTTATTATTAACATTGTAACCCAAAACATTTTGAAGTACTCTGGTATGTAACAATAGCCTGCGACTACTTCTCAGGAAAGCCTTGAATGAAATAAAGGACCGTACAACATGAACAGAGCCTAGTGGAGCCAAGATTAGAGATGTCACGTCCTTGACTTTAATATTTGAGTCCAATTTAGAGTTTGCATCGCCATTTCGTTAATTTGCTGAAAAACCCGCGTATAATTTTTTCATCCCATCTTCAGCTACTGGCCCTTTAGCTTGATGAAGGACTCCTCGAGTCCGTTCAAAGTTTTTAACACCTCTTCTTCGAAATAATACGCAGTGCACTAAGATCAAGTGCTCAAATTAAAATGCATACAACTACTAAGAGTCACCTGTAGTTTGTAGACTCTTAATTATGCGGTCTTTTGGGTCGACTAAAAATCTTTTTCCAATTTCACCACAAACTCTGTCTTGGGGCATTTTCACTTTCAATGACAAGCAACAAAATATTTTGGGAGCAGCACGCATTTAGGCACACGCAATATTCAACAGACCAGCACTAAGTATGACCAGTCACAGAATATGAATCTAGAATCTAGATGAAAAAGCGCACAGTTACGAAAAAAATACTTACCACATGTCTAACGGTTTTTGCAGATGAAACTGCGGCGAGATGAAACTATTGAGTTGATACAAATGTATTTAGGGTTGGTGTGTAGTGATTTTTTTTATGCGCGCCAGTGCACCGTAGCGCAAGTGGTTAGTGCGTCGGACTACTGAGCCAGCGGTCTTGGGTTCGAATCCCGCCGCAAACACCTAAAAGTTTTTCACAGTGCCCACCTCTTTCGAATGTCTGAAAAGCATCAAAGAGTATCATTTGTCACGATTGAGCTTCTCAACTCGCCGTTCGGAGTCGGCAAAAAACTGTAGGTCCCTTCCATTCGTGCAAAAATAAAACACGTACACACAAATGGTTGCGAGAAGCAGGCCCAGGTTCACCTCGAGCTGTAGCGCCAACTAAGTAAGTAAGTGTAAACAATGCTTGCAGTTATGTGCATGTTCATACAAGAGAAAAGCCTGCTCTCATACGTGTGGACACTGAAATTTCTTTCGTGTGAGCAAGGATAAATCGTATAGTTAAGAAGAAAGTGCACAGCTACTTTGACAAATAGTACCAAAAAGGCAAAAAAGGGCAATATGAGTAAAAAAGGCAAAAAAAGGGAATAAGAGTGAAAAAAGGCAAAAAAAAGGGCGAAAAAAGGCAAAGTCAACAAAATTCGTTCCCTGATAATATGTAAAAGTCAAAGAGTTATCCTATCGAAAAATTACATACATCTCATCGAAAATCAAACGACAAATTACAATCGCTGTTTTCTTGGGCTAAGAAGGCAATTGATTAGTAAAGCCTTTTGAAGATCGACTAAGGTTAAGGTAAAGTTATATTTCACTTCTTTGTCTTCTGGATTTCTCGAAGGCCTTTGATAAAGTCAATCATAAAGTTCGTTGCTGCAAGCTAACGAACAATTTCGGATTTGGAGAGCGAGCAGTGAGATTACCACGTAATCCCGAAAGACTAAAATCTCGAAAATTTATTTGATAAATCTCGAATGGACAAAATCTAGAAAGTACAAATATCTCGAAAGACTTTATCTCGAAAACAAATCTCGAAAAAAATTTGGTTTCGAGATTTTTAAAATCTCTTCATTTTACTGCAAAAGTAATTAAAACGGGTCCAAAATGTAAATTCAGTAACTTTTTGAAAATAATAAGAATTTAACCAACTTTTTGCAGCAAAAAATTGTTTTTTTTTTTTTCAAATTTACTGTAGTAGGTAGGTACTGTTTTTACTATATACAAGGAATAATTCTGCACATTACATTGTGTAAAATCTATTTACTCAAAAAATGTATGAACATTATTAATGCATTGATATTATTCAAATTTTTGAAACTCAAGTTGTAGGCAATGCCCCTCAAAACTTTTAGCATTTTATTTTGTGTTCTTGGTAAGTTTATATAATTTTTTTTTGTAAAACCATGTCCACATCGATCAGATTTTAGAAAAACTCTTTGTATTGAGTAAACTCATTTGCATGCATGAACAGTGAATCAAACACTTTTCTATACGCGAATTATTACCATTGTCTCAAAAATTAATATCAATTCGAGATTTTTTTTTTTCTAGATTTTTGCTGTTCGAGATTTTTTTTTTGAGATTTTGGTTTCGAGATTGTTTTTCTTGGAAATTTTTGTTTTCGAGATTTTGTTTTTCGAGATTCTTTTTTTCGAGATTTTATTTTTTGAGATATCGTGGTAAACCCATGCAGATGATGTTCAGCTACTCCTTGCGCAACCATATGCAAACCTTAACAAACTCACTCTCCTCATTAATAATGACTTAAAGAGCATCTATACTTGGTCAGTTGCAAATGGGTTACTACCAAATCCGATAAAGTCTTAGGTAATTCCGATAACAAAAAAAAAATTTCAATTTAATTCTTCTACCAGATCGGTATATAAATAATCAGAAAATTAATGTTGTTGAGTCAACCACTAGTCTTGGTTTTACAATAAATCGAAATCTGACTGGCTACAATCACACCAACTTGGTCATCGGTCGCATCTACGGATGTCTGCGCAAGCTGTGGCTAAGTGCATATTTTTCTCCGCTTGAAACTCGACGTAAGCTGATAACTACACTTATCTTACCTATCAGTACATACATATGCTGAGGTTGTGGGTACATTGTAATCTTGACTCTCTATCTTAGCGAAAACGATATACAAGTTGCCTTCAATGATCTAGTGCGTTACATACATATATATATGTATATGGCATTCGTAGCCATGATCTTATTTCTGCGTACTCTAGGTATGTATTGGGTTCTGAATTGTGATCTGATCTGTGTATTTTAGTTCTAAGTTAAATGAAATTATATTTTTGAAATTAAAGTACTAAGTACTGAAAAAGATTATTATCTTAATGTGCAAACCATTTTAATTAAATAAATGAAATTAAATGGAATGAAAATAAAATGAAATAAGGAGACCCTTATCATCCCAGTCTTGCTATATGCAGCTGAAGCATGGAATTTATCGAAAGCGGATGAAGATATCATTGGTCGCTTCGAGAGAAAAATCCTTCATAAGATATTCGGTCCCGTTTGCGTTGACGGGTTCTGGAGGAGAAGATTCATCCACGAACTGTACGAGCTGTACAGCGACATCAACCTGGTCAAAAAACTGCACATTGGGCGTTTAAGATGTAGAGCGTATGGACATCAAGGCTCCGGCTCGGAGAATATTCGACTCTTACCCAGAGGGTCAGTGCAGTAGAGGACGACCTCGCCTAAGGTAGCGCACACAAGTAGAACAAGACCTCAGCCAACTTGGCGTGCGCAACTGGAGGCGGCTAGCTAAGGACCGGGCTAGCTGGAAGAGGTTATTGGTTAAGGCCTTGGTTCATCCCGGACTGTAGCGCCACCTAAGTAAGTAAGTAAGAGTAGAACCCTGCTCCAGTCCATTTTTGAGCTGCCTGTGAAGAGTGCTATTCCCTGGTCTCTGATTACCTCGTTTGACAGCCAGTCTTTCCTACTGGGAAATAGGATTGATACGTTCACGTCATAGTGAAGACATAGCGAAAAGTAATGTAGTCTGCAGTCTTAGTTAGAGTTTCAGGGTTTTATCAAATCGGATTCTCTTAGTCTGAGGGCTCCTAATGAAGAATGAAGAATCATATCCAATCCCGCCTGTGATGTACTATTGCCGCTAATCTTTGCACTTTGACCGGGCTACCTGGAAAGGGTTGTTGGTTGAGGCTTTGGTCCACCCCGGACTGTAGCGCCACCTAAGTAAGTAAGTAAGTCAACGAGTTATAGTCCTTTAGATTGATAAGCGAAACACTAGGTTTCTCAGCTTATAAACGTAGAGAGAGGACGAATCTTTGCTTCAAAGACCAAGTGTTCGCGGGCGCCAGAAAGGTTGGTCGTATTAATTGGAAGCAGCATGCACGAGCCCATGAGAGATTAAAGGCAACAGCTCTGATATTGCAAGGGCTATCGGTCCAGGAAGTAAGTTAAAAGATTTTTATCAAAAAATATTAACGTAATTTAAGTTTTGAAAGCACTTATGTTTTTCTCGAGAAAATAATTAGATATGCCATCGCTTCGGATTGTGCCTCAATTGTACACACAAAACCAATTTTTTACTTCATGGCAATCCATCTGACAATACGAAGGACACTGCTTACTAAGTAATTAAGAAGGTACCTAAGTGGTTCTTATTTGTCAGATTTAATGCTTATTAAAACGGCTTTAGATATGTATGTACATATATTCGCTCTCCGATATTAACCTTTCACCCATGGTGAAGGTCAATTATATTTGTTTGGACGTATTTAATTCTATTGACTCGTACATCCCAATTCACTGTGAATTCCTAACAGTAGAATTAAAAATGATTGACCTAGAAAATGAAATTTTTCTTTCTATAAACAACCTCACTCCACCTTAAGCTTTGGAGTATATTCATTATTTCAGAAAAAAATTGCACATACAAATCGAACCATTCCCACCACAATAAACCATTGAAACCACCTCCTAACCACGAACCTATCACCAACATCCAGCACCGTCAACATTACCCGCAAGCACATTTCCAAATCCGAATCCAAATCATGTCCTTCTCTCCCAATGGGCAACCACTACCACCTACCACCTACCACCGCTTGTCAAAATGATGTCATCAGCATATACGCTGCGCTGCACGCAAAACTGTCAGCCCCCACTCGGCTCTCATACAAACCGAAAAAACCTCAAAGGGCACCAGCTTCAAGTGCTGCCTGCCTGCTAAAATACCACAAACAAACAAACAAACACTACGCACACACTCGCATTAATCAGTGTGGTGGTGCTCCAAATCCGCACTCTGCCAGAGAGGATCAAGCATGTTGACCTGATTTTTTTCTTCTTTTTTTTCCTCCCATCCATGATAATCCTTAACAAAAGAGATTTAACTGATTTTTTATTCCGTTGGTAACCAGGACGAAAATCACGTGCTGCAGCCATAATATGACATCGAGAAGAGAGTACGCAAATGAATTTATCCATCCTTGTCACAGAACAGTACTTGTACTTGTATCGACAGGAGGGTGAAGGTACATCCTACTTATAAAATAAAGGGAGGCTGAAATGTCATTGTAAAGTGACACTTTTACTGCGACACCATTATCAATTGAACTTCTTTTTTCATTCGCTCCTGCCGCGCTACAAAAAAAATTAAAAAAAAAAATAATAATACAAAAAATATCCTCAAACAATTGATGAACATCCTGAAGGGCGAAGGAGCAGGGATTGCATGAATTCCACATGAAATAACATTGTTTGTGCCACAAAGTGCAAAGCAAAGGGATTACGTCCTCTCGCTGAAGAATGACAGGCAGATAGATAACGAACGACCAAGTGGAACAGAGACGGAGACGAGTTTGCCGAGCATTATCCTTTTTAAAAACGACACAATAAACCCACAATTCACAATTTTTATCCGCATTTTATCCCCATGAAATAACATGAAATTCTATCAATATTTTTCCCATTTTCCTTATTTCCATGCATTTTCTGATATCCTGTCGTCCGCCTCCTCACTCCCCGTTTCACTTTCTCGATTTATTTTTAAAATCAGATTGACAATTTTTGTTGTTTTTTTTTTTTGCGTTCGTTTGTTTGTGTTATGCTTTGGGGGTTTTTTTTGTGTACTTTTTTTATACTCACTCGTATGCTCGTTGTTTGGTTAGCATAACGAAAGCATCTATCTAAGTGTATCAGTCTAGAAGCGAGGTGTTGCAGAATGCAGAAGGAAAGGATATTGATGGTATAACTTTTCAAGAGTATCCCTCTCATAGGAATGGGTGGATACATTTTAAGGATATGTACTCGTTGATGTACAGATTTGCTTGAATATTTGAGTGGTATGCGTTTGGATAGTTTTTTTGAAAAAGATTAGACTACAATTTGCCGATGACTTTCAAAGTGTATTGGCAGATCAGATAATAGTAAGCAGGATATTCGCTGGACTTTTTTTTACAAAGCTTATTCAATAAGTGTTAACAATAAGATTAGAGTTTTATAAAACAAAAAAAAAGTTTTAATTTGGATATAAAGATGCGCAGTGCTTAGCCATATGTGTTCTAAATCCGGGTATTATTATGATTATAACCGGGTATTTGACTTCGAAAGGGTATTTAAATCAAGAACGAGCAGGCTTAACTTTTACAGTAAGTAAAACTTACATACTAGTACATACTTAAATACAATGAGTAAAATCCGGTCGCGAGCTAGGGGGTGCGGAGATCTATTATTGCACTTTTTTTTAGAAAAATCTTAAATTCGTTTCTTTTTCTTTGTTCAAATATGTTGGCTTTTTCTTAATAAATACAGTTGAACCTCGTATAACGCAGTACTATCACAACGTGAATTCGCTATAACGCGATTTATGAATTGCGGCAAACCCTCCTATAACGCGGTACTTCTACAACGCGGTTTCGCTATAACGCGATTCTCAGTATTTTCTAACGCTAAAAATGTATTTCGGGGAGTTTCCTTTTAATATATTCACGCGTTCCATAGGTTTTTCAATATGGAATGGAAATGAAAAACTTCTTTCAATGTTGGCTCACTGAAATACCTGTCCGGTTTTTGAAGAAGGGTTTGCCCGGTATGCGCTACCTGCCTCTCGCTCATTTGTTTTTAGTCTATTGTAATTTGGCAATATCTTTCTGGATATGACACAGTTTGTAAGACTGGTCCATCTGAGACCAGCTAGTTTAAAGAAGTGTGAGAGTCCTAACAGCACCTAAAGGAATATGAACATTTTCGTCTAGTGATAGTGAGCTATTAACGGCTGACCGTCGCCTCGCTACTTCGTTGACTCTCTTTGTCCTGGAACCCAGAGAAAAGTGACTTTAGGCTGATTGCATTTTTCTTGGCATTAGTCAACCAGTTTTAATGAGATGATGAATTTTAACATGTTAAAACTTACCCCGAAAACATTTTACAACTTGCCCCGCCATGAAATTTAACACAATCACTATAAAAAAAAAAACGGAAATCCACACACCTCACAAATATACACAAACACCGCCAAAACATAAATGCATTTCTACAAAAAACAACTGGCACTATATCTCTTGCCTGTGAATAGGTATACCTACAAAAAATACGAAAAGAAATAAAAGTTACAAATCTCTCAATTTCGGGGACCCCACCCACAACTTTATCCACTGACGACAATTCAAAACGGAGGTAGACAGGTCGTTTGCTCTGGAAAAGACGAATATTTTTCTCTTTTAGGCGACTTTTAATATTCAGGGGAACCCTTTATTTTTTTGCTGTTAAAACTTACCCCTGTTACTTCTAACCCCACTCTTCCCTACATACAATGAAATCTGTTCAGTAGTCCGAGCCTAATTAAATGCAAACAATGAAGAAAAGTTTATAGGGACATAAACAAACTTAAGTAAAATAACAGGAAATTCATCGATATATTTTTAAAAACAGCAGTTTAAAATATAACATCTTTTATATACGAGTGATTTATCTTCGTGATGCACTGTACATTTATAGCGCAAATTGATAGCAGCGACACTTTATTATGGTTTTATGGCAGAAATTATAGCCACTTTTGGGACACAAAATGGTTTGAGTCCGTAATTGCCGTACTGGAGGCATTGATTTCAATATTGCGGCTTTGACTGTTAATAAAATACGACATGAATGTTGGTAAGTTTTTTAGCTTACGATTTCGAATTCGATGGCAAAAATCATTTTTTTGGAGTAAATCTTGGATAACTTATAAATGCGTACTAAAAATTATTTCTCAAACTGTTATACAGGCAGTGAATTAAATATCCCAATATTCTATGTTGATGAACGAAAGAAAAACCATTGTATTGTAGTAACATTCTGCTATAAATATGCAAATATTTGGCAGACTATTAGTGCTATTAGGTTTTGCTAAGCCGACAAATATCCTGAGCAATCCAGGAGACCTATGATATGAGTCCCCAATTTCAGTCAGTATTTTCGCAAAATGTCACCCATATCGCAAATGGAATTACGAACATTCGTAGTGTCCAATCGCGCTGTTTTTTTTTTTTATAGAAAATCCTGGTTTAACACTCGTGGTATTAGTTCTTTTACGTAAATATAATTCATCTAGCTCATCGTAGCGCAAGTGGTTAGTGCGTCGGACTACTGAGCCAGCGGTTTGGGTTCGAATCCCGCCGCAAACACCTAAAAGTTTTTCACAGTGCCCACCTCTTTCGAATGTCTGACAAGCATCAAAGAGTATCATTTGTCACGATTGAGCTTCTCAACTCGCCGTTCGGAGTCGGCAAAAAACTGTAGGTCCCTTCCATTCGTGCAAAAATATAACACGCACACACAAATGGTTGCGAGAAGCACACCCAGGTTCACCTCGAGCTGTAGCGCCAACTAAGTAAGCTCATCGTTAAGATGTTAACTTAACAGCTCTGACCCGTAAGAACAACGCTACCTAGTGTTTGCTTTCTTAATTCGCATAAGTGAGAGGCTGGATAGCTTTTATCACACTTAAGGTATAGTCAATATACTGAATTGGGTGACGGTCTTACGTGGTTGGTTCTAAAGGAGACCGTGTCTACTGGTTAAATAGGTCTTGATTTTTAGGCTTATTCTGCGTCTCAATAGCGGACATAATTTCCTTTGTCTTTTTCTGTGTGTTGGATATCAGATGTCTTTTAATTTTAGGACTTATCAATCCTCGTTATAGCGAACGGTGACCACGATTTGCTATCCGATATTATTATTATTATTAGATATTTTATTTTCATAGATAAAGGCTTTTTTTTTTACAAATTTTTATAATACGCAGCTTGCTCAGAGATTTTATATTTAAATTACAACTGGAAAATTTTATAAACATTTTAAGATAATTTGAATTTTAGATTACATTTCAAGGAAAACTATGATTAAAACCTTCATTTAATATGATTTTTATAGAATTTTATATAAAAAGAAAGAAAAAAAAAAAAGAAAAAATTGACTAGATACAAATCAAACTTAAAATCTATGGGATATAATATTTGTTTAATTAAATAATAATTAATTTAATCATTGAATAAGTAAATAAAAATGTACAAAAATGTTTATTATCTATATTATGTACAAAAATTTGTGAGGATAAAACATTTTATAAGGAACACTGTTATTGATCTATTAAATTTTGTATTAATACATTCTTGGAATCACTACATCTTAGATAAAATCTTTCTTTGAGAATTTCAATTTTTCTTGTAACTTGATGTACACCGGTTTGCTCATGTAAGAGTTGAGTTGAAAAAAGCCAAGGTAGATTTATCATCATTTTTAAAGTTTTATTTTGTGAAACTTGTAATTTTTTAATATGTGATTTAGCACAAGTTCCCCATACTGGACATGCATATAAGATTATGGCTTGAAAAATTACTTTACATATTATAATTTTATTGAATTTACTCAGGGGTGATTTCCTACATATAAGGGGGTATAGCATTTTAGTAGCAATGCTTATTTTGTTGAGGGTATTTGTAATATGGTTTTGGAAAGTTAACGTCTTGTCTAAATATACACCTAGATATTTGATAGAATTAACCCACGGGACATCACAATTGTTTATTTTAAGCTGACCAAGTGGTAAGGCAAAAGCTTTTCTTTTTCTAGTGAAAAATATGGCCTGTGTTTTGTCAGCATTGAGTTTGACTTTCCACGATTTAAAATAATTGTTGATTTTGTTTAAAGCATGTTGTAAATCGTTCTCAATTTCATGGCCAGAATTATTTGAGCTGTAAATGGCGGTGTCATCCGCAAACATTGCTATTTCACAGTTCCATAATTCCGGAAAATCAGCAACGTAGGTTATGTACAATAATGGAGCCAATACTGATCCTTGAGGTACACCCGATGTTATATTTTTTTAAAGATGAATTTATGTTATTTAAATTTACTTGATATTTTCTGTTTCCGAGAAAACTTTGTATTATTTTTATGATATATAAAGGACAACCAAATGATTTCAATTTATGCAGAATACCTTCATGCCATATGCTATCAAAAGCCTTTTCAACATCCAAAAGGACAAGGCCCGTAGACTGTTTTACGCTCATTTTTTCTTTAATATGTTTGCAGATTCTTAAAACCTGGTGTGTAGTGCTATGACCCTGTCTGAAACCAAATCCGATATAGCGAACGTATAAATAAATTGACTTAAAAACTCTGGAATTATGTTGTACCTAATACATACATACATACTTATTACGCATCTCTTCTTGTTTCCATGTCCACATGGAATAAACTCTCAGGATGAAATTCCACTTTCATTACTACGCCAAGATGACAAAGTTTGTGCAAAGCAGAGTCTTGTTAACCGTGTTTTCCCGAAGTTAACTCAATTCATTTATTTGAATCAGTTTCGAAATTTAATTCGCATCTTTTTTGCTCAGCGTGGGTGGCCGTGACGTAATGGTAGTCGTCGTCGCTTGTCATGCGAAAGGTTCACGGTTCGAATCCAGATGTCTTCGAAGCATTTATTTCTCACGAAATAAAATTAAGTTGATCACTTTCAGAAGTTAATGTCGAAACCTACTGCGAAGGTATAACACTGGCTATTGGATATGGCTGAAGAAATTGATCGCACAAACTATAATAAGAAACATCTGGAAAAAACTCCTGTGAATCATAAGCAAGTACAAAAATAATACACAACTCTCCAGTTGTCCTGGACACAACCCATAGAGTTAGTTGAAATTGAAACCTATCATCTGAGTTTCCTACCACTACGTCAATCTGTCTGTCTCTCGTTCTCGTTCTTCATGTGCTCGCGCTGTGTGTAAACATTAAAAGCGTATTCATATCCCCTTTAGCGTGTGTAGATTATAAAAAACAAAATAAAAAAAGCACCGTGCTACCATTACCTAGAAATTTGGAACAATACTGAAACCAATTTACAAGAATAAGCATACGATGACACCGTTGAACTAAGCTCTGAAAGCGAAGATGAGACAGGTGACGGTATCAGTATTCTTGGAGCTCCAATAAAGCATGATGAAGCAGCAAGTTGCGTAGCCACTGTGTTACGTAGGGACAAAAAGTCAATGCTGATATGGCTGACATGTTCACGCTCAGACGGCTTCAAGAAAAAGCTTTGCAGTTGTTGCAGTAAGACAATAAACATATTTGTTAAGGGTTTCTTCTAAAATAAAGTATAAAAAATCGATCGATATAACGATCGCGCTCGATAAAGTGAATGACCGCAAACATTATATCATTCGTTATACTGGACGTCCACTGTATATTAGCTTGGGTGGGTTGGATGTTTGAGATTCTACTCGCCCTTTCTTTTGATACCCATGCCATGATGGTTGTGAGGAAAAAGGTAATCCGCCATCTTGGGGCACCCACCATATTGAATTCAGAATGACGTCACTTGGCTAGTCTAATTCTGCTTGTCAATCCCTTTAAGTTGATACCCATATTAAGGAGGTCTTGAAGATAACTGTAATCCTCCATCTTATGGCGTCCGCCATATTAGATTTACAACGTCATAAAATATACAATACTATATTGTTTGAGATTCTATTCGTCGAAGGGTTTGATATTTGATATCCATGTCATGCGGGTTGTGAAGAAAAAAGTAATCCGCCATCTTATGGCATCCACCATATTGAATTTAGAATCACGTCACTTAGCTAATCGTATTCGACTTGTCAAATCCTTTCATTTGATACCCATATTTAGGAGGTCGGGGAGATAACGGTAATCCACCATCTTGGGGCGTCGGCCATATTGAATTTTAAATGTTACTTACCCTATCGTATTCCACTTGTCAAACCCTTTGATTTGGTACCCATATTTAGGAGGCCGTGAAGATAATGGTTATCCTCCATATATGGGCGTACGCCATATTAGATTTACAAGATCATGAAATATACTATATTGAGTTGTCACCGAACATGCAAAATTTCAGCATAATCGGATATCTGGAAGTGGGTGTAAGATCGAATCCCAGACTCCGCCCTCACAGAAATTGAAGTTAAAAAAGCGTCCGCCATATTGGATTTACAACGTCATCGAATAACCCATATTGTATTGTCTCCGGAACTTTATACGTGTGCAAAATTTCAGGATGATCGGATATCTGGAAGTGGGTGTAAAATCGATTCCCAGATTCCTTGCTCAAAGAAATGGATAAAAAAGCGTCCGCCATATTGGATTTACAACGTCAAAAAATCATGTGTATCAATGTGCCTCAACCGATTTTACAGAAAATAAATGTGGTTAAACCGAACGTTTAATAATGAAAAGTTACGAAAATATCAAATTATGAAGGACATACATATACCCAACAAATAACGTCATATGAAAAGCACAAATATGCTAAAAAAAAAATTCACTCGAAAGAAACGACAAAAATTTACTTGCGGACATGCGAAACAGATGTATGCTTGCTGGGCGCAAAGGTATGACTGAACAGGGATGTCAGTCAGATATGTGTTTGCGTTGATAGACATATTGCGTTGTGTGCGTGGTTAAGCGACCTCCTGCGTTTGGTTTTCAAATAATATCGACTGTATCTATGTGCCCCATGCATCAATGTACCCCATCTCCCCCTAAGTAACTTCACCGATATCTAAATATAGAAAAGGTGGTAAGACTTCAGCAATCAGGAGCGAGAAAAAAAAACGCTACCAAAACATTAAGAATAAATAATAAATCCCGTGTCATTGCCAATGTCAATACATTCGTAGCCAAAAGAAAACACCTCTCCTTAACTTCCACTCTACCGCTATCTACTAGAAACTGCAACATAATCTCATTAAAATAAAAAAATCCTAACCATACCATATTAACGGTATTGGCATGCCAACTTCAATTTCAGCACTGTCCAAGCGTGATTGTGTATTACCTTTGACCTCAATTTTTGACCGGGTTATCTCGGTAACCGTCCGTTGAACATCCCTTTATCCTAACCACTTACATATGTTGAAATATGATAGTTTGCCCATCTCGTAGTCATTATGTAAATTTAAGACAAATCGAAAGGATACTTTGTATATTGCTTCAGGACCCCCCCTAACTCTGATTGTCGTTTTCACACACCAGAGAAGCAACAAAAAAAACACACACACAACTTCATTCTGGACCGCATATAACCCTTTTCAAAGAGAATGAAGATTTTATTTCATTCGTATCCTGCACATAGTTAGGATACTTTAGCAACTTTTCAAGGGATCAGTTACAAAAGAAAAACCAAAAAGAGTCCTTTTTATTCGGTATAATTACTTTCAAACTACTCGCCACAAATCGGGCATTCACACACGTTTAAATCACTCATTTACAGGACCTCTTCACAGTGTGCAACCGGCTGTGGTGGCAAGAGCTATTAATGTAAGAGTCAGTCTAGATCCAGAGTCCTTATTATTTCATTACTTGGAGGGCAGCTATTTTGTGTATTTTTCATTTCTTCCTTTTTGCCGCCCAAAGAAGGCATTCAATTTAAGTGCGACAACACGTACCCGACCTACACCCAGAAAAAAGGAGGAAAAATAGTAGAAGAAAACTTTTCGCTCCTTTCGGTTTGTCGCGTCGCTTTTATGTTTTTATGAAGTCCTTTGGAATTGGAGTCCGCATGTGCTCCTCTATATGCTTGAGTGGGGGACATTACATATATTTTAAACAAACATCTTTGCCAGTTCAAATGAATTTAATTACATTCTGCTTTAGCCTAAGCACTGTTACACTAGGGAAAGATACTCGTACTATCCGCTTGTCGTCGTAGTCCGTATCAGGATCTGGATCTGGATCTGGAGAGGTAGGCTAGGTGGGTCTCTGATTTTAAATGTGAAAATTAAAATATTTTTCCAGAAGGAATTCTCAACGACAAATTTAGTTGTAATTAAATTTTCCTCTCTGGTGGTGATGCCCTGTGGGCGAACAATGGAGAGCGTACGAATTGCTTGGGAAAGCATAAGAAGGGAATACCGTCCAGGATATGGGACTGTTGCGGTGTAATTATGTGGAGATTCAGGCTGTTTGAGTTGTAAAGATTTTCCTTTTTTTCTTTTGGTGTTTCTTGTGGTATTTTTCTATTGCTTCTATTGTTTTTCTTTGTTTCGAGAAAAGGAAGTTCTGCGGAATGTAGGTGAAGTTAGTTTTGATAAGAGTATCATATTTGGCAACTAGATGAGCTGGTTGCAGTTATACTGGAAACTGGATAGATAAGATTAGTTAAAGTGGATCTTACGCTGTTCACCGAATGTTCTTATTTTGGACGGTTTTATGATTCCTCAACGCCTCAACTTTAAAACGTGTATGTTTGTATGTACATATGTGTCCGAAGCCCACACAATTATAGACTTAGCCTATTTGATAATTGAAATGGCAAGTCCGAATTCCCCGTTGAAAATATGTTTTAGTGCCTACATTTTATCAAGACATAAATTCAAGACCCAATATAGAAAAGTCCTTACGTCCTGACTTAAGGTACATTTGAGGAAAGTAGTTGGCATCTTTCAGGTCATTGTGGTATGATATGCAACCGTTGAAGATCCAAAGATCCAAACTCTAAGCTTAGACAGACAGGCTTTCTGACTGCCAGCTGAGGGTTAGGTTAGGTTAGGTTAAAAAGTGGTTATGAGGCTGAACCGTCATTAAACACTAGGCCCCATAGTGGACCCATCGCGATACCCTGGGACCGATATATAACGGTACCCAAACTGAAACATTTCCGTCTACATTATTTAATTTCAGCCCACGTGACATAGTTTTTCTGGATGAAGCTAGAAGCGTTTCCCTATTTTGAGAGCAACTTTCTCGGAATAGAAGCTTCTCCAGTCTTCGATTTTTTCACAGAATTGCTTCCACGATTTTCTCTTTGCTTGCCTAATTATATACTTGAAAAGTATTTTACTTACTAGTTATACGTTGTATGAATCGTTGCGTTTCCATCGGTGAGCCGATAAGGATGATTCGTCCAACCCCTTTCATTTACTTACTACCAGATCAATGGTGTTGGACGCTAGCGACTCACAGTGCTTCGCTTAGAACAAATTTTGAGACAAAAACCAAAAAATCTAAAACTCCCTTGGCAAGCTTTCGAGAACTTTTCTCATTGCTTTTTCTCATTGACGATATTTTTGGATCGTGAGCAGCAATGATAAAAGATCCTTGTTGGTATTTAGACGAGATGGTTTACGAGTATGGTGTTCTCGAAATCTTCGAATGTCCTTATGTCGTGCTTCCAATGCATCCTGTGATAACTGACCTATTGAAAATAGACATGAAGAAATAACTTCCGTGCCATGCATCAGTATCTTATGTACACTCGTTGGAAGGTAATATCAAGGATAAAGCCTTAGGTATAGTGTTTTTGTTTCAGCCAAAAATTTCGCAAATTTGTCAAGGCGAATATCAAAGCCACTTAACAACGTTATTAAGATAATTGAAAATTTTTCAATAAGCTCTTTGTCGATTCCAGTAATCATGGCACTAACTTCGGCATTTTTAAAAAAAACCTTCTGGATGTGTTTCCGTCATTTGTGGACCCAAAACCAGGTTTGGTTTATCAACAATGAGTCCCAATTTCTACTTAAATTCTTTTTGAATTCTTTCTTTCGTTTGTTGAACTTTCTTTTTCTCCTCTCCTCTAACTTACCATGATTTAAGAGAAAGACGATAGACAATATGAAGGAAACATTCAAAACATCCAATCCACGCATGCAGCGGTGATAAACCAAATTTGTACATTTCGTTTGGTATTTTTTCCAACATAGTATTCATCTCGCGAGGCCAAATATAGCAGGTTTATGATGAATTATTTTCTGTTATTGCATTGCGTACGCTTCCATCTACCATTGTGAATAATAAAGTGTGCTGCACAGTGATATCTCAGACTTTTGTGGAAAACAGATTTGCAATCATCGTATCGATCTTAGCATATTCTGCCTTTAACAACTCAGTCGTTTCTTTTGCATACATAAACCGATGGGTCTGCAGAATCGGGTTGAAGATGTGCGTGGGTTTTTCCAAACAATGCTTATCAACATCATTCATTAACTGAATCGATACAAGGCCAATGGAAAATTGGAGGAATCGGTGAATTTCTGTTTATACAAATTATGGCCAGAGCTTCTGTGAAAGCCACATTTGCAAATCAAAGTAAATGTTCTTCTAGTGGACAAACCATTGATGATTTCTAACTGCGTCTCAACAATCCTTTTAGCAGTGTGATCTAGAAGCCCTTGTAAACATACTTCTGCAAATGTTTCAGTTACAGTAATGTCGCAGGATAACAAGTGCGCTTAAACTGTCTAAGTGCATAAACACTAGGAAACATATTATTATGCAATTCATTTACATAAACTCGTAGCAAGTTATATTTTCTTTCAGACAAGCCAATGTCAAGGTATAATGCCAAAGCCTTTTCCAAACTGAATGCATTCTGTTCACTTAAAACTTTTATTTTTCTTGCCTCTTCTGGTCGTCTAGTTACATACCTTACTAAAATGGCCGCCTCTTTGGAACCAGAAGACCTCAAGGACATTTCGGTTGCAAATGTTTATTCCTGTTTACTTCTTTTATCGACTAAATCTGCTACCCTTCGCCGTTTTGCTTGGATCGTTAATTCGTTAAAGTCTTTTTTTGGTCTACCTCGAAGTGACGAAAAAGACATAGCTTGAGCGTCAGGCACATTAATAATAAGCCTTTCCAAACCCGAAGTTAATTCTAAAATTTTAACGAGCCAGCTTGTAGTATAATTTTTAATTTTTTGTAATAAATCCCGTTTATCTACCTCAGAGCATTTCAATGCATCATAATACGTGAAAATATATTGATGGATTTCGTTTGACTTGGCTCCTTTCGCTGTTTTATGCCATACTTTAAAAAATCGGCATTTGTAAAAGTTTGCCCTGTCCCAAACAAAAAAAAAAATGCCCTGTCCCTTCATTATTATTCTCCATTAATTACACTACCAAAAAGTATTTAGTTTTAAAATAACAGTAAAAATGGAAGAGGACTGAAATCAAGCTAAATCAAATGCACTTCGTCTACGACACAATCACTCAACTTTCAACGTAATGTCTGTCTTACCTGATGACTAACGGAATAATATTCTTTGTCTTGTTGTGATAACAATCCAATTCATCGTAATTTTAAGTTAACAACTTCGTTTTTTTTTTTTTATTTTTGTCCCAAAATTTATTCTACGCGAGGCACTGTGCGACTGCCAGCTGTAAAAAAAATTAATAAAAAACAAGTATTCGAAGAATATGAATCTTGCAAATACTGTAACGAAGAGGTGGCAATCCCAGACCGTTTTATAAGCAGATGCGCAGAGCTTTTCACATGAAGATCGGACTTTATAGAAGCCTATTGCATAGACACGGAGGTATTTCGCTTATTCGATGCCCTGAAGATACTAAGGTTAAACAGGATAACAGGGACCCCATCTTCTTCATTCATTCATCCACTACTATATAAATCTATCTGAATCTCTTTATGTTTAGCTAATTTTCCAATTATGTAGGAGGTAAGGCTCGGAAGAACTTGGGTGCTTGATTCGACTATCTGGTAGGCATAAAAAGTACATTGGCTCTATAAAGTTTATCTCTCCAAATGCTGTCATAGGCGGCTTGTATGTAGATGAACAGGTGGTGAGTATCGATTTGGACTTCTTGAATTTTTCCAGGATCTGCCTAAGTATGAACATTTGATAGAATGATAGGGGCCAATCAGGTTGTTGACGTAAGATATCAGGCGTTCACACAATGTGGCAGATAGGATCATGTAGGCGACGTTGAGGAGACTGACGTTAAGAGCAGTTAAGGGGTTCTCCTAAATCTCTTTCTATTCAACTAATTTTATAATTAACATATGTAGGAGGTAAGGCTCGGAAGAACTTGGGTGCTTGATTCGACTATCTGGTAGGCATAAAAAGTACATTGGCTCTGATCCAGGCATTTTTCCATTGATTTAATGGATAAAGAAAGGGGAAAAGGTTAAGAATGTTGCTAGTCCTGCAGTCCTTGCACTGATGTAGGCCATTCTCTATACTTTTTTTTTTTATTATTTTAAGCTGGACTAGATTACCATAGATAGGAGAGGATAATCTTGGGGCAGGGTCGCCAGCATTTTCTAAATATTCCATTGCCATACTTACGCTGATTTTATAACACTCCAGTGTTGTTCTATTCTCCTGCAGGTCATTCTGTAAACTGAAACTTTGACAGCGAAGAAAAATAAAAGATTTAAAAAATGTATTGTAATAGATTTTTATTTTTAATATTTTCATTACAAGCAATATAGACTGAGAATTTGAAAAAAGGACCTTTGTAGTTGCTTTTAAATATAACATTCTTATTTAGTATATTATTTCATTTTTATGGTTAACTTGATGTTTGCAGCATGTTGTAGGACTGTGCACCTACTGTAATGTTTAATTGTTTGGGAGCACTAATATCTAACGATTTGACGCATGATATGTGTATGAAAAATTATCTAGCCCATCATGCCAAATTATTTGATGATCTTTCGGAAAAATGTTTTAAAAAGAAAAAATTAGAAACAGCATTAAATAATTATTTTGCAACATATTTAACTCGAACTTGCGTTTGGCCATTCGCATCCTGTTCGAAAACTATAACCTTTCGCTTATTTTCTGTTGGGGACACATCAATGTTGTTATTTATATTTTTGTTGCTTTCTGTTGTAGATTCCGCTGGCTGGTCTATGTGGTGATTATTTGTATCGTTGTCTTCTTCTTTACCTGTTCTGTTTGACAGCTTGGTGTGGGTTTTCGTATTTTTGTCATCTTTGCGGATAATTGGTTTATAAATCGGTTCATTTACAGGCTCTGGTGGTGGTCTATCGGGAATTATTGGTAGATCTGGTAAATCGCACCGCGTTTTTAAATAATTATAAACAGAGTCGACACGGTCTACGAGACGATTAATATATCGGGTGGCGGTCCTATCGATGACAGATGGTGATTTTATACAATCGTTGCCGCCAAATTCACAAACCTGCAAATATTTAAAGAGAAAAAAATAATCAAAACAGAATCATACTACATTGTATGTACATATATATATAAATATTATAAAACTGTAGAGGTTTTGTTGTTGGTTACCTAATAGCGTGCAAACCGCAGGACAGATTTCGATGAAACTTTTTTTGAAATGCTTCTTAAGTACCTACCCGGGATGATCACAAGCTATGTAATCTCTTGCTCAGCCTACTGGTTTTTAAATACTAGTCAAAATAACTGTTTATCGGTGAGGAATATTATGATTACACAGCCCTAACTCAATAATGGCTTATCGGATTGAAAAACAAAAAAATAGGTGAAATTAGTGGATTCGTCCCTCAATCATTTGAGATATAAAACATCCTTCTGCGTTGTCCTGAAGCTGAGCAGCTTTCAAAACAATTATTCAAAGCATCGCCCACAATTTTCCTTCAGTGGAGACCACTGCCAGCAGCCGGGCAGCAGTGGGTATCGTTGCCATAGTGTGTGTGTGAGTATATGTGCGCGCTCTAACGTGATCACATGGCTTGCACTACTATGTGCTGTACAACCATTTGCGGCTCTCGCACTGAGGCAATCTTAACAAATGAGGTGTCAAAAGAAAGAGAATTTCCAGAGCAGTGAATTACATTTTCAGTTTATAAATATTATTAACAAATTTAAAAAAAAACGATCAAAAACAAATATTCTACCCAAAATGAACTCCTGTTGTTTTTAGATTTATTTTGGTTCTTACATGTATATAAATATGTATATGTATGTACATATCATCATCAAATAAATTAATCATCTCGGAAGTATTGGTTGTTCATTGATACGAAGCCAATGTAATATTGCCCTTGGCTGTGGCGTCGTCAGGGTTAGTACCCACGTTATTCCCCGGAATAGTGATAAGGCTCGAGTTTTCCGTAACTGTTGTCTAATTGTGTGGGAAGAATGCACCGTAAGGCAGTGGAAATCGTTAACAGAACCTAACAGGGTAGACTTTAGGCAAACTTTATCATTAGTACCACGAGGCACAAAAGCTGACAAGTAAATGCCTGTCTGAAAAAGTCAAGTCTCTGGTGTCCCATGTTACTCAAATGCACTTGACCGTTAATATGCGGGCACAAACAGGCGGCAATCCAAACGCACAAAAGTTATGTAGAGGTGGAGAAATATCGATAATCAGAGCCATCGGTTTCTTTTTAATTTAACCCTCTCTGCGTAAGGAAATCAAAGCGAAAAAATATTAAAATATCACTTATTTGTGTATTATTAGTTACAGGATAAAAAGTTAAAACTCAATAATCCACATTTTCAAAAAGGTATTTTGTCCAAAAGGATTTTTGGGAAAAGGTATTTGTCTTAAAGGTATTCTGCTCAAAAAGTATTTTAGGAATGGGTATTTCGTGAAAAGGAATTCTAAAAAAAGGTATTTCATCACCAACCCTCTTTGAAAGCCTATTTAAATATCCTATTGATTTGGAAGAATTAAAATTATGACAGGTGTCACTATTAGCCCGTAGACAATAGTATAAACATTTTAAGTTTTTAGCTTGGATGACAGTTCGAAAGAAAATCTAACCGCCCATAGTTTCCAATTTCATTTTATAAGGAGCAAAATTCGCTAAATAAATTCAAAACACAAAACTTACCCTGTAATGATGCAATATTCCCGCATCTGGTGGGACATTTAGTGAGCCCTTCCCCGGTGAGAATTCCCAAACGAAATGATTTCCAGCCTCGACAACTGTTTCCGGTCGACATATGTACTTTGAACGTTGCTTTTGTGGGTGGAGCTTCGAACGCCTGGGAAGTATAAAAAGTAAATAAATTACGCTAACAATATCGTAAAAAAAGTTCCAAAACAGGTAAATGAGTCATTAAATGGTGTAATTACCAAAATTACTATGTTATAGCAAATGGGTCAAATTATATATGAGGTATGCGTAAGGTCACCATATGTCAGTTCGTCGTCCCATGCGATTAGGCTTTGTTAATGGTTTTATTAAGATCATTGGATATAGATATTTTGATTCCATTGTTTGGGGGAATGAATCGATAGGTTAGGTTAGGTTAGCGGGCTGATGAGAATGGCTACATTCCCATCGCACTTAGGTCCTTGTGGACCCATTGTGATACCCATAATGTGCTCCCACCCGAGGTATTATTGTCTTGGTTACAGCCATCCCGAAGCCCTGGCAAATTTCAGCAGGTTAGATGGTAATCCATCTGATAGCTCGTCGATATCTTCGAAGAAGAATTTACCCAGGGTTCTATTTCTCAATTGACAGAGGTTAGGACAGTGACAGAGGAAATGGGTTGTGTCCTCATGTGCCTCTTCATCACCGCATCCTCTGCAGATGTCATCATCATTCAGTTGTAATTTGTTCATGTGGTATCTTAGAGCGTTGTGCCCAGTTAGCACTCCTATGAGCAAAGACACCGACTTCCTGTCTTCTTGCAGGAGTTTTCTTGTTCTAGCTTTGTCGTATTTTGGCCACAACGTTCTTGATACCTCGCAGGTGGTTAGTGATTTCCACCTGTTGTTTGCTTTAGTTTCTGATGTCTGTTCAATTTTGGCACGAAGGTTGCAGAGTGGAGGTTTGACCGTCCCATCTGCCTGTTCTCTATCTAGGGCTGAGCCCTTTCTGGCCAATTCATCCGCAGCTTCATTACCTGGTATCCCTCTGTGCCCAGGGACCCAGCAGAGTTTTACATTGTGTTGCGTGCCGAGAACCTTCAGCTCTTCGCGGCAACACTTTACAAGCTTCGATGTTATTTGTGTAGCAGCAATTGCTTTTATGGCCGCCTGGCTATCAATGTAAATAGTGATATCGTCTCGCGATATTGTCATCATTGACACCAACTGGGCTGCCTTTGTCACTGCTAGAACCTCAGCCTGGAAAACGCTGCTATGGTCTGGGAGTCGTATGGAGCTATTTATTCCTAGTTCCTCCGAAAAGCAACCCGCTCCTATACCTATGTCCATCTTTGACCCATCTGTGTAGATGGACTTACCATCTTGAGGTACCTCGTTTTTCTCCCATTTCTCTCTGCTTGGAAAAGTCCAGGAGAAGGGATTTTCGAAGTCCAAGTATGGGACAGTGTAGTCTGAGTTGATGTCACCATTAAGGTAATTGCTAAGTATCTGGGTGTGTCCATATGCATAAGGTCTCCAGTAATTTGACTGACTTAACCTGAGAGCGCTTTTTGCTGCCGTCTCTTGCATATAGAGATCCAGAGGCAGCAGGTTAAGAATTGCTTCCAGTCCCGCTGTTGGTGCTGTTCTCATCGCGCTGGTTGTTCCAGTGCAAGCTATTCTCTGTACTTTGGTCATATCTTTGAGGTTGCTGATTTTGGTGACAGCTTGCCACCAGACTAATCCCCCGTATGTAAGAATGGGTCTGACTATCGCTCGGTACATCCATAGCGTTATTTGTGGTCTACAACCCCAGTTTTTCCCGAAGAATCTACTGCAGGTGTAGAAAGCAACTGATGCCTTTTTTACCCTTTCTTTAATATTCAGCTTCCAATTTAGCTTTCTGTCAAGTATGAGGCCTAAGTATTTCGCGCTCTCAGACAACTTGAGGGGGGTACCCTCAATATTTGGTAGCGTCAAGGGTGGTATCACTCTTTTGTTAGTGAACAACACTAGTTCGGTTTTCTGAGGGTTGACCCCCAGTCCGCATTGCTTCGTCCAAACGTTTAGTGTGTTTAAGGCTCTCTGAACTAGTTCACTAACAGTGGTAAGGAATTTTCCCGTGGCAAGTAGCACTACATCGTCTGCATATGCTACTGCTTTTATTCCACTGTATCTAAATTTCATAAGCAATTCGTTAATGACCATGATCCAAAGAAGTGGGGAGATGACCCCTCCTTGCGGTGTGCCTCTAGATGCGATGAATGAATCGATATAAAAGATCTAAAATATATAGGTCCACAGGATACATTTGTTAAATATTATGCACACGAAGAAGGCATTGCTTCAACCAACTATGTGACATTGAGGTGTTCTTAACGCCGCCGGCCGGCCGACAAAACGATGTCACTCCGAGAGCTGTCAGCTCTCACAATAAATTGATTAATTCGCTTTCAAAATCACGTTTTTTACAAAACTTCACTTTCTGTGAGGGCCAAATCTGGGAATCGATTTTACACCCACTTCTATCCAGATATCCGATCATCCTGAAATTTTGCACACGTGTATAATTCCGGAGACCATAGAATATGGGTTATTTGATGATGTTGTAAATCCAATATGGCGGACACCTTTTTAACTTCAATTTCTTTAAGGGCCAAATCTGGGATTTTACACCCACTTCCAGATATCCGAATATGCTGAAATTTTGCATGTTCGGTGACAACTCAATAATATGGTGGACGCCCCAAGATGGTGGATTACCGTTATCTTCACGACATCCTAAATATTGGTATCAAATGCAAGGATTTGATAAGTAGAATACGATTAGCTAAGTGACGTGATTCTAAATTCAATATGATGGATGCCATAAGATGGCGGATTACTTTTTACAAGCTTTATATTAACTTCACTTTCTGTGAGGGCCAGATCTGGGAATCGATTTTACATCCACTTCCAGGTATCCGATTATGCTGACATTTTGCACACGTGTATAAGTCCAGTTACAATAGAATATGGAATGTTTGATGATGTTGTAAATCTTATATGGCGGATGCCCTAAGATGGTGGATTACCGCTATCTTCACGAACTCCCTAATATGGGTATCAAATGAAAGGGTTTGACAAGTAGAATCTCATCCAAGATCACCTAAGCCAATATACGTGCGTATGTACCGACGTAAATTTGCAAAAAATATTTCAGATACTACAAAGTAGAATATAAATACCTATATTTTTAAAAACAAGCTTTAATGAACTAAAAAGTAAAAAAAAAAATTTTATTCCGAGTCACCGAAAAATGACTATTAATTAAAGCTTGGGGCGCTCAACGACTAGACAACAAATGTAAGATGTGCAGGGAGGACACTGTAACTGTTTACTCAGAGCATGTCTTCGACATTTAGACAAATTCTACCTTGAGACAGAGGATATATCTGTCAGCTCACTCATCAAAGATGTTTCTAGTTTATCTGGTATCATGACGGACCTTCATACATACATACATATGTATAAATGGAGGAAATCACATTAGACCACAGTAATATTGCGACACGGTCACACCGCTACCAACAATCTACAAAGATGTAAAAAAAACCTGAGCGCCCCAAGCTTTAATTTATAGTCACATTGGTGACTCGGGATAAAATTATTTTTTTTACTTTTTAGTTCATTAAAGCTTGTTTTTAAAAATATTTTTTTATCTTTATATTTTTTATAATTTTTGTCACTCGTTGTGTCAGGCATGGGTCAATAATTTTTTTTATATACATACATATGTATAAGTTCGCCTCTAGTAATAAAGATTAAAATATAACAACCCACTCACCTTCTTGTCTTCCTCTGTGTCACCAATGCCGCTCGCAATCGTTGATTGGCACTCTTCGTCTGATATAACCACGGATCGTCTTGGAATTGCAAATAAAAGAACGCATTCTGGAATGAGTATGCGCCCGCATTTCGGTTTTTATATCGTTTATCTAACCAACTAAACGCAGGAGAAAATTTAAACAAAAAAAAAAGACATTCATTACTCTTACGGCTCTCATTATCGCCGAACCACAACACAGAACTTTTACCTAATTAATTCATTTAACGTATCGCCGTGCCGGGGAATTATAAATTCATCCAGATCCACCAGCGCCAGATACCTATACCTATACATATTCCTATATAAACAATCGTTAAGCGCCGCAAACAACCCCTCGGTGCGTATCTCCTTCTGCGAACGCATTCGCAGATCCCAAGGGAGAATTGTTATCGTAGGCTTAACGTAGGTGCTTTCGTATTTTTGTGTGAAATTTGTGCCACGGGCTTTGGCATCTAAAAAAGAAAAAAGAAAAAATCGGAAATATTTCGAGGTTATAGCGTCATAATAAGGGTGTGTTCAAGGTTCTCCTCACCAGCTGACGTAGAGCTTTCTTTTCCGAGAAATTCCGGTTTGGCCCCGTCCACTGCGGTTAAATTTCCCGGGATACTTCCATCGATGTAGTGATTGAGCACACATGTTGCATGGTTGCCAAGTGTGTGGTTGTAGAAGGTGAAGTGAGACACCCCCAGCAGTGAATTAAACTCCAGATACTCCATCAGATACAGAGCTTGGTCGTAATTGAAATGGAACGGCTTGACGCAGATAGCTATCTTATCAGCAATCTGGTCAACCGGAGACACTGACGCCGATGAGGTGCGATTCACAAAGTCTGGATCTTGATCGGTATTCCGGACTTGTAATATATTCCCCGGCGGTGCCCTCAACCGACTAACAATACTCACGGACTGGGGTACATCAAGCTCTGCAGTCCGCAGGGGACATAGCACAAAACATGCACTATACTTGAGATTCCAATTCTCCCGAATTACCTGTTCAACGAATGAGGAGATAGACGGCCAAAGAAATGATAAATATTTCCACACGAGTTGATTGAATTCTGTCGTATTGTGTACTCACCTTAACTCGGGCCATCACCGTTGCGGAATTGTATCTCGTATGATTGTTTGCATCACGGTACGTGTACCAGAAACGACACCACACCCGCTCGGGACCACGAGTTTTAGTCGCTCCAACAACGCGCACCAGTTTCGCCCCGTCCCGTCGGTCGTAGTACGCCGAGAAGACAAAGAATTTAAAACGTGTCCCGTTGACAACTTGCCAGGAGCCATCTGTTGGCCGCATTCCAATCGGGTGGTGGGGCAGCGTTTGTTCGATTTTCTCTGGCAGCATTTTACCCCACGGTATTGCCTGGACGTTGTTGATACTGCCACCGGTACCGGTAACGCTATTGCCAGCTCCGCCAACACCCGTTGCCTGTCGCCCGGTGTTGGCACCTTCGTTGTTATTGGTGTTGTCGTCGTTTAATGCATTTGAAATGCCCATTGATAAACGATCTGTAATTAAATGACGGACCAGAGTGAGGACGATGGGAAAATATTTCAAATGCACAACATGGTATTTTGTTTGCCATGTTCCCTACATTCCCTGTAACGTTAAGAGTTGAAGGGGCTTTGTCGAGTGTCATTCTTTGTGCAAGAGGGGGTTGTTTTTTTTTTTTGCACTGTGACACTTACGAGTATGACATTTTTAGCAGTGGATGGGAGCGGGTTTGAGGAACCTATACATGTACAGTTATCGGATGTTGAGGGGACCGTAAATTTCAAAATGTCCAATTGGGTGACTGTCATATGTCCTGGGTATAAAGGACTGAGGCAGTTGGTATGAGTATACAGGGTGGTCCGGTGTGGGATACAGATATTTTGGGGTCTGATTGATTGGTTCATGCTATGAAAAAAATCCTACGGGAGGGGGAGGGGTCTATCTTTAACATCCACTGAGCTACAGGGTGCTTAAAAAAGTTCCTTCAGTAGGTACTAACAGTTATTCAATTATAACTTCTAGTGTATTAAACATAGAGCAATCAAGGTAGGTTCGTTTCATAGTCAAGTGAATAATTTTATAACAGTTAAAACTATTGCCATCCGTACTTTCGTTTTCGAGATATTTTAACTTCAATCACAGATTTTTTTAGATTCACTAGGAACCGCAAGTTACCGCAGCCGATTTATTTGTGTTTGTAAAGCTGAAGGTTCAATGTCAAACCTATAACCTAAACCTATAACATTTCAGCTTGGCGCTTTCTGGCGCATAAGATTTACAGCTCTTTGTTATTGATAAAAAAAAATACCTCTATGTTAAAGGCTACCTCTCACTGAAATGTGTACTGATATGAATAATTCTTGCTACGTAACTAATTACTTATTTTATAATTAACAGCATACATGTTTTTTTTTCTCAAAAAATTAATTTTTATACACCGAATATTATTTTAATCATAACGTGTTTTTAGCCAAAAATCGCACATTATCTTTTCCCTTAGTTGTTACTCGAAATTTTTCTTAAATCTAACGGAACTTTTAGGAATTTTTTATTGGATTTGATGCTTCAACTATCTTCTTCTATATAATATAAAAATGAATCGTGGTTTGTTCGAACGCGTAAAACTTGAAAACGACTGGACCAAATTAGATACTTCCATCCGCGGGTTTGTTCGTAATTGCTACGCGAAGGCTTAGGAATAAAGAAAATTTGGAAAACCCAAAAGGAAAAGCGGGGTAATCGAATAAATTTAAATTTTGGTTTTTTATGGGAGTTTTTATTTTTTTAATTTTTTTATGTATTGAAATAAAAGTCATTACAAAAAAAAAATAGACAGATAGACAGACAGATATGTAGACAGGCAGACAAACAGATAGATAGATAGACAGACAGACAGACAGATAGATAGACAGACAGACAGACAGATACACATATAGACAGACAGACAGACAGATAGAGAGATAGACAGACAGACTGATAGATACAGACAGATCGACAGATAGATAGACAGACAGACAGACAAGCAGGCAGATAGATAGACGGACAGACAGAAAGACATACAGACCGATAGACAGATAGATAGATAGACGGACAGACAGACAGACAGATAGACAGATATACAGATAGATAGACAGATAGATAGATAGACAAATAGACAAACAGACAGACAAATATATATCTCGAGTTTGGCAGCACCGAATTTTATGATTCTTTTTTTGTTGGAAACGTATTCTTTTGTATTCTTTTTGACATCTACAATGAAGATTTGTGTTTGCTTATGAGTGGCAGACTATTGACTGAAATTCATATGACATCGTCAAATCGTCTAACAAGAGATGTATTGAATCGTGTATTAGAACGCGAGCGTGCTTACGACACGACAACTTTGCGCCAACAAGTAAAAATAAATGTTCCACTATTGCATGAACAGCAAAAGAGTGCGTATGATCAACTGATGAAGGTTGTCGATGATATTAGCAGCAATACGTGCTCAAAGTGGAATTGCGTTCAGGGTTACCTCTGAAAATTTCTGGAAAGGGTCCGGAAAGGGTCCAAAAAGGGGTCCCATATAAAATTAAAGAATAAGACGGGGGTACGATGAGTATTATTTTATTAATTTTTTTTTTGTATTTTTGTCCAGTTGCTTAAAAATAAAGGTAAAGGGTGATTTTTTAGCTGGTTTGGTTTTGGCAACACTGGTTTTGACAGCTGACGTGTGTTTAGTACCTTGTGTCACTGTCAAACAGCTTCAGTTTGGTTTGCAATTTAACCATGGATCGTCTTACAAATGAACAACGCTTGCAAATTATTGAATTTTACTATCAAAATTCGTGCTCGGTTCGAAATGTTCATCGCGCGCTGCTTCCATTTTATGATCGGCATTCTCGACCTTCTGAGCAGTCTATTCGGAAGATTGTGACCAAATTTCGCACCAAATTTACTTTGTTGGACATTAAACCACCAACACACGGAAGGATTTGGGCGTAAATCCTTTTAAGATACAGCTGGTGCAAGAACTAAAGCCAGCCGACCTACCACAACGCCGAATTTGCGAGGCGAGTTTGGTGAACAGTTAATTTCACGTTTCGGGCCGGTCAATTGGCCGCCTAGATCGTGCGATTTGACACCATTAGATTATTTTTTGTGAGGGTATGTCAAGGCTAATGTCTATAGGGACAAGCCCGCTTCGATTGACGCACTGGAAGCCAACATCCATGCATTCATTCGTGAGATACCGGCCGATATGTGTGAAAGAGTATGCCAAAATTGGACTCAGCGGATGGGCTACCTGAGACGCAGCCGCGGTCAACATTTGCATGAAATTATCTTTAAACATTAAAGGTTCAAACTATCGATTCAAATAAATATTTCATTCATTTTTTCGAATTTTTTGTGTTTTTTTTTTTAAAAAAGTTCTCAACCTCTTAAAAAATCACCCTTTATAAAGCTTATGCATAAAAACTCTTAAAAAAAACAAAAAAAATCAGTTCATTTAAAAAAAAGCAATTCATTTAAAAATAAAGTAACATAAACAAAAGAAACAAGAAAGTATTTGAACAAAAAGTTATGATTTGGAAAACCTAATTGTTAGAAATTAAAGCCCTAAACTTCTGATTTAAATTTGAGTTAGGGACCCACTTTTCTAACTCTTCATCTTCCAAAACATTTAATGCGGATAGCATTTTTTTTATATTAACAATAGTAGAAGTATGACAAACGAAACGCACCAACTATTCGAATATGTCTGTTTACAAGGAAAATTTACATTTTGACGTGACAAAAAAATACATAGATAGAAATCCGGTTAATGCAAAAGTGTGATTGCTGTCGGTGACTTTGTCTACTTAAAGAAGTGAAGGAATTTCGGTTGAATGTGTCAATTCTCAATTTACAGAAGGGGTCCGAAAAGGGTCCCTTTTTTCAGAAAGGGTCCAATTTCAAAGATTTTCAAAATGGCAGGTCCGTGCGATCAAAAAAGGGTCCTTTTGACCCCAAAGGGTCCCAAAGGTAACCCTGATTGCGTTAGCTCACGCAACTATAGGAATTGCTGCAACACTGTTGGAAGGTGGAAGAACAAACACTTCCCGTGATTCCGAAATCAACAGCGGCGGATGAATTAAACGCGTGTCTCAAGTCATCGTATATGTGGCGATACGTTAAAACCATTCCAATGAGTATTAATATGCGAGTGTTCCTGCAAAAGGATATAACCGCAGAAGTTTTCTCCAAAGGACTGCTGAGAATCGGAAATGGACAAATTCCGGTAGATACTTTAAGTGGTTTGATGTCGATTCCACCTACCATTTGCCAATTCCCTTCAACGAAAGATGAACTCATCACTTATGTGTATCCAAATATTGGTCAAAATTATCGTAACTACGATTGGTTGAGCGCACGCGCAATTCTAGCAGCGAAAAATATTAATGTCAATGACTTGAATTGGACGATTCAGAATCAAATTTTGGGAGAATTGCGTTCATACAAATCGATCGATCGCGTTGAAAACGAAGACAAAGTCCTCAATTATCCAGTGGAATTACTGAACTCTTTGGATTTGCCTGGCATGCCGCCTCATCATTTGCGTCTTAAAGTTGGATCTGTCATAATTATGCTACGAAATCTTCATGCCCCGAAACTGTGCAATGGAACCCGTCTGAACAATGTGATAGTGGCAAGGATTTTGAAAGGGCCGTTCAAGGAAGAAGAATGCCTCATTCCGCGAATTCCCTTGACTTCAAGCGATTTGCCGTTCCAGTTCAAACGCATTCAGTTCCCAATGAAACATGCGCTTGCGATGATCAAAAACAAGGGCAATCGCGGCATTAATCTAGAAATGTCATGCCTTTCACACGGCCAGCTATACGTGGCATGTTCCCGCGTTGGGAAACCATCCTCACTCTTCATATACGCTCCGGATCAGAAAACAAAAAAATGTTGTGTATCATGCAGCCCTAAATTGAATATCATTCATCATCATCGATCTATTCTTTTTTTTAGAAAATTAGTACTTGATTTTATTCTATTTTCACCAAATATTGAACGGGACGAAGCCCGTCGGGTCAGCTAGTTGTTTTATATTTAAAATTAGAAAAATTGCGTTATATTTAACATTCATTCATTTTTTCCATTCCTGAACCACTGTGCGACGTTCTTTGACGATATCAATTTATTCAAAGTTTTTCGTAAAGAAGATTGTGTTTCCAATATTATTTGTTGCTCTCTTAGCTTATCAACTAAAAATGTAATTAAATTTAAAATGGCTTATTCGACAGTTCACCCATTTTCAATGCGTAACTTTACCCTTAAACCGTTTTATTAAAAAAAAACCCACTTACCGTGTATTTTTAATTTATTGTCACTGTGAAATTGAAATATTCCTAATTTATTATCACTCATTAATAAGCTGCCATCCAGAAGATCATAATCCTCCTAAAAATAGAAAATATTTTATATTAAAATCAAAATTTTTCAACAGTATAACGTCTGTGTATCCGTATCGAAATATTGACAGACTAATAAAGTATATTCGTCCTTTTCACTTTTTCAAGAAAATTTTAATACTAAATGACCAAGTCAACATCGCATAAGTTGAGTAATAATGACATGATGTAACAAAGTGAGGTGAGGCGAGGTGGGAAATCTCGCCCCATAACGGTTTATAATAATCGAACACTTAGAAGGCTTTTGAGATTCATGTCAATAGAATGATGGAAATCAATTAGCCTTCTTTAACAAAGAGGACCATGGTCCTGTATATTCTCCTGAATGGTGGTAAGGGTTGCAAATTACAATGGAATTAGGTAGACAAGGAATCGTGTTGAATGGAAACATTTTGTGGGTTGGGAGATAATACTGAAAAATGTTATTTGGTGATTTTCATAAGGGATGTTTGGAGACTTTCCTGGATCTTATTTATCAGTGCGAAGGTAATTACAGTTACGGCAGCCGGCAGGATGCTGTAATTAGTTGTGAGGCCTAAATGTGGTCTACATTAAGTGAGGTTAATGTTTTTTCAAATGAATTCATATATTAAGAATTACTCTACAGCCTCTTCTTTCATCAGATTGAGGGAAAGCTGTACGTCGCAGCGTTCTCTCCAGTGCTACAATTGTAGTGTTTTGTAGGTTTTGAGTACACTTTTTGGTTAACTGAGTACGGTACTACTTTTTATAAATTCATATCAATAACTCATTTCCTATTTTTCTAAAAAAAATTGTAACAACAGACTTAAACTACAAGATACCTACACGTTCCAATTCTCGCGCAGGATACACCTCTTTTTCTCAATTGCTTTCCTGAAGAACTGTGAAGTGAATCTGAACTGAAACTTTGATGTTACATACTTCGCATTTATTATCATTCTACTTCTACTTGGTGTGGTGTTTGTCAACAAATAAAGTTTATTTTGTATAAGAAAACATTTAAAATGGATAAATTTGTGGTTAAACGTAAAAGTAAGTCGGTTTTGTAATTTGGTAGTTTTTCAAGTACAATTTAATTATTTGTGAGTAATTGCCTTAAGTGTAGTAGACGCAGAAGAAGATGCAATTGCACCAAAAGAAAATAAAATGCAGCCTTCAACTAAAGCTTCAGCATATTTTTATAAAGACCTAGAAAATGAGATGGATGATAAAAATGGGTACAATCCGAAGCGTGTGCAAAAACGTACGGAAGACTAAGACATATTATATGGGACTTTATCCTTACAGGACATGAACTTTCTGATCTACAACTACAAAATCGCTCACTACTCGTATATTGAATTCTGATATGAATGTTAAATTCTCTACTTTATTTTCCTTTATAAAAAATAATTTGTATTACATTTTTTAATATTAAATATTGAAATAACTGTGGAATACTTATACAAGTTCTTCTTTTTATTGTACCTATTAAACTACATAAGATATAATTTATTTTTAAATTTGAAGGCATAAATATAGCCCTCATAGTAAAACATGGAATATTTCAAGCTGTACCGAAATCTATTTTGCTGTTAGGTGCGTTCGCCGGCCGACCGGAGGCTACAAATCGTACGACACCGGCGAAATCCTGCGAACATGCCTTCACATTGCAGTTCTGGACTATAAACGGCATCTAGACAGCATTGAACACATGGAAAGCTCTGTGCTCAGCAAAATATATGCTATGGCTTAACCGTCGACTCTGCGACAAAAATTATTTCAAAAACAAAATTGCATGGCTATGATATCAACCACTTTTAATACGAAAGAGGGAAAATGGACTACATTCATCTCTATAAAGATTTCAAACAGACATCATAGTACAGCAGAGCCAGCAAAATGCATCTATGCATCAAGAATTCAAGCTGAATAATACCCATCTATAAACAGAAAGGTGATATCCGAAGTATTGCAGCTGGGACATCAGCAAAGACCCTACGGGGCAAAAGTATGGGCTAACTGAACCAGTCTAATTATAATGAGAAACACACTGGATAAAGTACAGACAATGGCATAACAGGCGCAATGAGATCCTGTCCGACTGCAGCACTTGAGGTGCTATTGGAGCTTACTCCACTGCACCTCGTAGTGAAAGAAGCTGCAAATAGAGAATTTTATAAGAATCGCTAAGGAAGGAATAGGAAAATATATCAGTCATAAAGATAATAAGTTTCCCCTTCTAACCTTTCTTAGAGACGATGGGATTGGGTAATTCAGCTGGAAGAAAACCGTTCACATCAAACTGGTGCAACGAATCTACAATCTATACGCTGAATCCGTATACTATTAAGTGGTACACAGATGGTTAAAGAACTAAGAAAGGAACGGGTGCAGGAATGTTTGGGCTCACAACCAAACTATTCGAACCCATGGGAAACTATACCACCATCTTTCAAGCCGAAATCTGCGCCATTGATAGATGTGCCCAACTCCATTTTGAAAAATGCTACAACAGACGCGACATAGCAATAATGTCAGACAGCCAAGCCGCTATCAAGGTAATCGGAGCTCATGTCATCAAATCTAGGATTATCTAGAAATGCCTAGGCCCTAGATAAACATAATTGTCTGGGCGAAGGAAACAATATCACCATCTACTGGGTACCAGTACACCTGGGGAAAGATGGTCATGAAGAGGCAGACAAGCTTGCCAGGAAAGGGGCTGCTACAACCTTCGTGGGTCGTGAACCATTCTGCTGTACAGGGGAGCACACCATTAAAGAGGAACTCCTATTGCTGGAGTAGTCTAATAGGACTCCTGGACCAAAAGTCAGGGCCTAAGACAGGCGAAGAAACTTTTGAGTAGCTGCGATCTGAAAAGGTTCAAAGCTTGCATTAGCCTCGACAAAAAAAAAAATCCGCATTCTGACTGCGTTCCACACCATCTATCCATTTTCTTATCTTATTTATTGAAAAACCCGAAGGTTTTTTATGGAATGAATGTACTTATAATGCGGCACAGTTTCAGCCCTTAGATGACATATCTCCGCCACGAACATAAGACTGCATATAGGGTTGAATCGGAGATAGTGATTGGGTTGCATTAGGGAAGTAAACCTAACAAGTAAAGGATGGAATACGGTATTTATCAGAAATTTACTGAATAATCCATATAAAGGTGTTTTTTTTTTTCAATATGGCAACACTCAGACAGCTAATAGTTAATCTGATAGTTGATGCCATCTTGTTATTCAGTATTGTTTGCCAAATCATTATGAATACAAATTGTGGACATTTAATTCGAAAATGAGTGTTGAGTAAAAAAAAATTCTTAAATGTTGGTCAGCGACTTCTGTCACAATGGCTTTGTTAATAAGCAAAATGGTCGCATTTGGAGCGAGGAAAATCCAAAGGTGATCCACCAGCTACCGATGCACCCAAACAAAAATACTGTTTAGCTAGAGCTGGGCACATGCTGCTTCATCGGCTGGTACATTTTCCAAAAATGAAGAAAATCGAAATCTCACCAGTGCAGAGCTATGATCAACGATTATTTGTCGATCTATGAGGACAAGTCAACAATGAACTTGGAAGTCAACATCGAGCGCACCATTCGTGAAATACGGTCCCAAATGCTCGAAAAAGTGATCGACAACAGGAGCTCCAGTATGCAGTTCCTGAGATGCGAATAATTAATAGAGCACAGCATACTATATTAATCTTGGCGACTTGTTGCAGGTAACCGTGAAACATCAACACGACGGCGGCGGCCGGCGCGGCGGTCAACACAGTTTAATGCGTACCGTGTGGTACGATTGCACTAAAATTTTGTTGGAGCAACAGCTATACATACAGTGTATCAATCTCATATTCGTACACCAGCTATTAAGAACAATATTGAATTCCTGATCAAAAACGACTTGAGATATCAAGTTAAATATAGTATAGTATTTTTACTGGATATTGAAAAATTGCAGTCCATTTAGTTTTGACATTAGTTAGCATTCAGTTTTGTTTTGAAATAGAAAAAAGTAAAATAATACACAGAAAGGAGCTCAATTTCGTTTTCGTACACCGGTTTATCCACAAAAAAAAATAAAAATTACTAATTTGTTGCTTTTCAAAGTTGTCTTTTGCATTAAGTTATTATTTTTCAAAGTGAGCTAATGAAAAAAAAAAATATTTTGTAAGGTTATTCGAGATTTCTTGGAAAAATGGGTAGAATGTAAGGTGAGATATCAAATTAACTGCGGGATCAGATAATCAGATATACAGGAGAAGGAAAGAATCTTATAGTGTGATATCAAGTTTGGTAGGTCGGCCAAGATCAACCATCCCAACAATCATTAATTGGTTGAAACATGAAAACCAAATCGAAAATAAACCAAAAACAAGTGCACATGACATGAGAATAATTATACGGTAAATTATAGTGCATCAAAACTGGCAGAAAACTTTGTCGAACTTTTAATAAAGGTTTTTGAACAGAAATGCCGAGAGATTGCGTCCGAAAACATGGGTACAATTGAAAAGTTATGCGTAAGAAACCTGTCAATAGTTTAGTGAAGTGAAGTGAAGAGATAAGCATTCACTAAACAACACCAATTTAAAGATTTCGACTTTTGAAACACAGTAGTATTTACAGACGAGTCTAAATTTAATGATCATGGGTCGGATGGCGGACAAATGGTTTGGCGAAAAACAACTACCGGATATCTTCCACATACCAAGGCGGACAGTCAAACATGATGGTGGTTCGGTAATGGTGTGGGAGTGTTTTTCCGCATCTAGAGTGGGATGACTGCATATAATTTAAGGAATAAATGGACTATAAGCAATACATTGAGATATCGAAGCCAAATCTGAAGGAAAGTGCTGTTCAAAAGGGGCTCTGGAACAATAATTATACCACTGATCAGGATGATGACCCCAAACATAAAGCTTATGTATTTCGTATTTGGCTTCTTTATCACTCTCGAAATGTATTGGAAACACCTCCACAGTCACCGGATATTAATGCCATGAAGAATTTGTGGGACGAGTTGGGCCGCAGAGTAAGACAATTTGGTATAAGGAACAAAAGTGATCTCAGAGAAAGGCGTATTGAAGAGTGGGTTAAAATTACACCTAAAATTACAGAAAATTTAGTCAAATCCATGCCCACAAATTGACTTAATATCAAAGTGTACGAATACAAAATTGACCACATTTTTCTTGATTTTATGTTTTTTTATGAAAAAATGTCAATATGTACTTTATTTGAAATACAGTGGAAGTCGCTTATAACGACCTCGCTTATTACGACCAGTCGCTTATAACGACCATTTTCCTTTCAGTTGGTTGGTTTCTTTATATTTTAAGCTATTAAGGATATAACGTCGTCGGATATAACGACGGTTCAGATATAGCGACCAATTTTCAAGAAAAAATAATCGAATTCGTCGCTTATAACGACGAATTGAGAAAAAATTTTGAAAAAATTACATCCCCATTCACGTATATGCATATTTTTTTTTTTTTTGGTTGCGCCAATGGATGTGGTAATCTTCCAAAGATGCTAGTAGCCCGGGCTATTAGCATGCACGATTCGTACACCCAAATATTCGATGCCGGGAGTACGCCTACGTACTAATCCACACCCAGCACACTTCAACCATTCTCCCCGCGGAACTGAATATTCTGAATATATAATCTGAATATTTCTTGTTCATTCAAGTGATTTTACACAATTTTTTAGTGTTTTTTTTTTTGCGCCGCCGATGATGGTCGTTCTACATTTTGCAGCTGTATATCTGTTGCATATTATTATAATCACCAGGATAGCTGATCTTAGTTATAGAGCCTTGTGTATTTATTTGAGTTAACGCATTTTACATAGTGATTATAGTAGGATATTAGTTAAAAGTTCATTAATTTTATTTTCTTATTCAGCCATGAGTTCTAGAAAACGTAGGAACTTTTCTGTAGAGGAAAATGCAGCAATTTTCTTCCGTTTGGAGTCAGGTGAAAAAATAGCGTAATAGCACACGAGTTTGGAGTAATTTATTTTGTTAAACTTAAAAAAAAAAATATTATTTATTCATGATTCATGAACTCTGTATAATGTCCTTCATAATTTAAAAATAAAATGAATTAATTTTTTCTGTAAATGTTTTTAAGTTTTCTCTGAATACTTTTGGAGAGCAGTCGGATATAACGACCGCCGGTTATAACGACCACATTTGCTCGGTCCCTTCACCGTCGTTATAAGCGACTTCCACTGTATTTGAATTAATTGAAGTTAATTTTTTCATTTTTATGTATTCTTACTGAAATCAATAAAATTTTCCAGTATCTGTTCAATTTGTTTGGTTTTTTCCCTAAATAAATATTGCCACATCAGGTGTACGAATATGAGATTGATAACTGTATGTATGTATATCCTGGCATTGCGTTTGAAGAACTGCAGAGTTTTCCTAAATCTCACCGAGAATGACCACCAATTGTGCGAAAATTCAATGATGTCCGACCAGACGCACTTTCATCTGAGCGACTTTGTGAATAAGCAAAAGTAGTTGGGGCAAAATTATATGGAGCTTGGGCCAAGAGCGTACAAATTGGTATCAAAATAAAATTGAGCTTCAAAACATTAAAACTGTGAAGTCTTATGTGGAAGTTTTGAGATTATTTTGTGTGAAGTTTGTATTGCGGATAGATCTACTGATGATTGTTGTGCGTTTATATTTGCAAGACTTATGGACTGTATTTCTTCGAATATGCCACAAGTGCAAGCGTGAATGGAGATCTGTACCAGGACAATCTCTATCTAATCTTATGAGCGAACAAGTCTGCATTTACGATTTCTCATATGTACCTACTCTAACCACATAGATATGAATTTAGGAAGACTTAAATTTTGTTACATTGGTTGACGGCATTTCCGTTACAATTTCTTGATTCATTTTACTCATAATTTTTGAGATTTTCTGTGAAGCAGAACGATTTAAAAGAAGTTTTACTTCAAAAACACTACCTAAAGATCACCGCCGCTCTACGGTCCGCTATAGACTCAGGACATTTTTCTGCGGGACTACACGGAGAAAAAGGGGTATATCAACAGACCCTAAGCTTTAAACTGTTATTATCATTGTTTTCCCCCCATGGGTTTCACCTTGTCGTGGTGGAGGGGCTGAAGTACGACTTCGTCGGAAAACTAAGAAACCCAGCTAGATGACACTAGTTTAAAAAAACAAATAAAAAATGGAAAAAGTCAAAGAAGATGAAATAAATCGAGTGGGGATATCCACTCAAGTGTCGGCAGAAACCACGGCTGCCGGCGAGGGCTTGGCTCCGTCCGGGGCTAAGTCGCCAGTGGTCAATTTTCCATATGTCCAGATGGACGAAAACATAATAATAGAAGAGCGCATAGACGAAGAAGTCATGACTCTGGCATCCGCAGTAAAGCGACAGAAAGATAGACCGAAACTAAGGCTGTCTGGTGCCCAGAAGCGCAAAAGAGCTAAGGAGAGAAGGAGGAAAGAGGAGGAGGGAAAAGGCAAGACGGGAGAAAACCCTGAAGGCGCTAGTACCTCTGATCTGATCCCCGCCGCAAACACTTCAAAGGACAGTAGGGAAGGCCCTCGGCCGGTCCCAACGAAGACCGCAGAAGTTGCGAGACGCAATGCCAATCTATCCCTCACATCTCCGGATGAGACCCCCGCCTTAGGGGGAAAGAGGAAGATGCGTTTCTCCAAGCACGCCAGGGACACATACAAAAAACGAGCAACAGATCCCGGAACCAGCAGAGCCACACCAGGGCCAACTAACGTTGTACCAGGTAGGCCTGCAATGGGTCCTAGGGACACTTCCAAGCCAACGACTTCGTCAAAAGGGCCCCGCCGTACTTATAGAGATGCGGCAGCCAACCTGCTCGAGATGGTGGTATACTGCGATGGGTACGACGAAGGTAAACTTCCGTCGAATCTGCAGGACAGATTTCAATGCGAGATCAGAGATGCTCTCGATCGAAGTCTGTGCGCGGTCCCTCCAATAATCCCCAATTTCACATGGGCGGGTTTTAAGAGTGATAGATACCACGTGCTGTGTGGTGACCAGCCTTCAATTAAGATCTTGGAGGCCCTTACAAAAAGTCTAGGTGACACGTGGGAAGTATCTAATCTCAGGGTACTTCCCGTGTCGGAAATTCCAAGGTTGACCAGGGTATCTGTCTGGATCCCAGGCCCAATCGAAGAACCCCCAAAAATCCTAGAAAGATTTGCCAGGCACAACACGGACCTGAAACAACATGCTGGAAGGTTTATAACGCCGAAAAGCAGGAAGGCAAAGGCCAACTGCTGTTCGTCGGAATAGACCAGAAAGCCGTGACGGCACTTAACCAACGTGATGGGTACGCCCTATGTGGCTTCTATCGCGTGAAGTTTACCATACCGTCGAATAAACGAAAAATTGATGAAACTGCTACAAGCAAACCTCCAGCACAGTAGGGTGGCCACAGCCGTCCTCTGTGACTTCCTCTCAAAAGGAGGTGCCGACGTAGCCCTCATCCAAGAGCCCTGGATCGTCAAAAACGGGGTCAAAGGATGGGGAACCAATTTCAAGATATTTACCAGCATAAACGGTAAGTGTCGAACATGCATTGTAGCAAACAAATCATTAAATGTCTTCTCTATCCCCCAGATGAGCACAGGAGACCTCACGGTCATTAGACTGGAATATAGGGAAGGGAGCGGGGCAGGCAAATCCATCCTGCTATCGTCCTGTTACCTACCCTATGATTCACCAACCCAACCACCCAGCGAAGAACTATCCAACCTAATAAGAAGTGCCAAAACATCAGGCGAAGGACTCATCGTGGGAGCGGATGCTAACGCACACCATATCGCCTGGGGCAGTACAAATACAAACCCAAGGGGTGAGTCTCTTTTTGATTTCTTAAACATTGAAAATCTTGTAACTTTCAACTTAGGTTGCACTCCAACTTTCATAAACAAACTTAGAAGGGAAGTTTTAGACATAACCTTTTCTACCCCAAACGTCACTCATCTGGTCTCGAACTGGAGGGTCTCTAACGAAACCTCCATGTCCGACCATAGGTGGATTTGTCTAGATCTTGCCATTGGGCGTAAGACTAGAACCCTAGTCAGAAACCCAAGGAGCACCAACTGGGACCTTTACGTCTCAACCCTAACAGAGAAACTAGGTAACCAAAGGCCTGAAGAGATTCAGAACATAGTAGACCTAGATAGAGAAGTCCTTCGTGTACAATCCAAAATAACCGAATCCTTTGAACTAGCCTGTCCACTTAAAGCCTGCGCGGCCAACAGTAAAAATAGATGGTGGACGAGTGATCTACAGGATAAAAGGAAGGAGGTTAGGAGATCTTTTAACACTTTCATGACCAGTAAACTAGAAGCGGACTGGGAAATTTATAGGAACAACAGACGTAGTTTCAAAAAATTAACCAGGGCTGCAAGTAGAAACTCATGGAAACTTTTCTGCGGTGAAATAGACAGCACTAGCGAAACAGCAAGGCTCAAGAAATTCCTCTCCAGGGAGCACACCCAACCACAGCTTCTTAGAGCTAATGGTGGGGCGGCTACCTCAACGGAGTCACTAGAACTGCTGTTGGAAAAACACTTCCCAGGTTGTCTTCAGGCCCCTGCTGGACCAATTCAGCTAGCACTAGCCGGTACAGGAACAGTTAGGGAACTTTGGGATGAACCTTACGAAGTCATAGATAAAGATAAGATCAGGTGGGCCATAAATTCCTTCAAGCCCTTCAAAGCTCCTGGCAAGGACAAAATACAACCCATCTTCCTCCAAAAAGGCTTTTCTGTATTGGTGCCGCATCTGGTAACAATTTTCAGAGCCTACTTGGCCCTAGGCTATAACCCTAAGTTATGGCAAGAAGTCAGGGTAGTTTTTATACCTAAACCGGGAAAAGATCTTAGCTCAGCAAGTGGATACAGACCCATTAGTCTCACGTCCTTCTTGCTTAAAACTCTAGAAAGAATTTGCGATGAGAAGATCAGAGCAAACCTACCTTTGTCTATACGAAAAAGCAACCAACACGCATACATGAAGGGTAAATCCGTAGAAACAGCCCTACACGACATAGTCAGCACTATCGAAGATGCCTTTACATATAAGGAGTCCGTACTCGGCGTTTTTCTAGATATAGAGGGCGCTTTCAATAACATTAAAACTCAGGGCATTATGAAAGCTCTCTCTAAGTACAACAAACGGAAAACGATAAATAACTTCATTGAACATATGCTCTCAAACCGTACCATTTTTGCCGATCTCGGCTCCGAAAGCAGGAAAGGGAACGTCCGGAACGGGACCCCCCAGGGGGGGATTTTATCCCCTCTCCTATGGGTACTGGTCGTAGACGAACTCTTAAAAATTCTTGCAACAAATGGATTTAAATGTATAGCATACGCAGATGACCTCGCTTTGCTTACGAGAGGCAAACACTTAAGCACTTTAGGGGAACTCATGCAAACCGCTCTGCAGTTAACCAAATCTTGGGCAGACAGCAACGGACTCGGAGTAAGCCCAGAAAAGACCAATATGGTGCTGTTCTCTAAAAGACTTAAAATTTCAGAATTCAAGGCCCCGTCCCTAGGGGGAGTTCAGCTGGACCTAAGGGACCACGTAAACTACTTAGGGCTCATACTTGACAAAAAGTTACTTTGGAGAAAAAATCTAGAAAATAGAATTAACAAAGCCAAAAGAGCTTTCTGGATTTGCCGGAGAGCTTTCGGCAAAACGTGGGGCTTGAAACCAAAACTAGTTCAATGGATCTACTCTTGCGTAGTCAAACCCATATTACTCTACGGAGTGTTAGTTTGGTGGCCAGTCGTGAATAACAGCTACGCGAAAACACTACTAACTAACCCCCAGCGAATGGCCTGTCTGGGGATAACTGGTGCCCAATCCAGCACACCCACAGCAGCCATGGAGACGATTCTCAATATTCTTCCTATGGAACTGGAGGTCAAAAGGACAGCGGGGCTCTCTGCAATCAGATTGCGGACCCTGGGTCACTTTAAAGACCAGAGCCTCACAGGACACAGAGCTATCTGGAATGATGTTTCAGAATCCTCTGGACTTGTCAGCAATCCAAGCGATCTCATAGAGAAAGAATACATCTTTAAGACCGACTATTCAGTCGAATTCCCTAGCCGTGAAAAATGGCGACAAGGCACAGTGTTTGCCGAAGTAGAAGGCATTGTATTATACACGGATGGATCACACATTAACGGAGAATCGGGAGCTGGTGTACACTGTCCAGATCCTCCGATAAATATATCCATTCATTTAGAACCCTCGGTGACTGTTTTCCAGGCGGAAGTCTTTGCAATTCTCAGGGGCGTAGACGAACTCGTCAATGCCGATACCAGGGACACTTGCATACACATCTGCTCGGACAGTCAGGCTACACTTAAAGCACTTGCGAACCCACTAACAAATTCCAAATTAGTGAAGGAATGCAAAGAAAAACTCAACACCCTTGCAAGATCCTGCACGGTAAATCTGCTCTGGGTACCTGGTCACAACAATATACCGGGGAACGAAAGGGCAGACGAACTGGCAAGAGCGGGGGCGGAAGACGTAGAAAACCTCACAGTAAATACTATTGGTACGGCGGTACAAGCAGTGAAAACTGCCTATAGCCTGTCTTTTGCAAAACGCCACGCACATATGTGGAGTCAGATCCAAAGATGCAAGGCTGCCAAAGAAATGATGGAATTTCCAAATCCACTGCGGGCTAGGAAAGTACTGAATTTGGGCAGAGCACAAATTAAACTGTTGATTGGCTTATATACGGGACACATCAACTTAAATAAACATGCCAACCGACTGGGACTAGTGCAGCACAGCACCTGCCCGGGTTGCGAAGAAGAAGACGAAAGTATAAAACACTTCCTCTGCGATTGTCCTGCTCTATGTTCAATAAGACATAAATACCTGGGAAGACACATCCTACCCGGGCTGACATCGCTCAGATCTATCGATTTCTCGAAAACACTGGAGTTTACACGACACACAGAGCGTTTTTCTTGAATTCATATATTCCTTCCAACCTTTTCCATTCCACTACTCTACCCCTTTCACTAACACACACCCCAACCCCTTCTTTCTCAGCTCAGTTCCAGAGGGGAGCACAACGGGCCCGACTTGCGGCCTACGTGAAGAGGAGTAATCCTCACCCTCTTTAACCTAACCTAACCTATCATTGTTTTAATTTTTATAACTTCGATTAAAGTTATAACATTTATTATTAGGAAAGTGACTTTTTGTCAATCCTGTAATCACTCAAAAAACACTAACACTTTAACAACTGCACCTTTAGTCACAGACGCCAGTTATCCTCACAAAAAAAAATTATACAACAGTTCTATAGCTGCACCGGACTCTAAACTACTGTCCTTCCAAACCGAACCCCTTAATAAAATGCAAATCCTCTTAAAAAATCTCCGCCTGAGCGAAAATATTTTCTTTAAATTTCCCACAAAACTATAAGCTTCTTATGTATCCTAGAAAAACAACAAAAAAAAACACCCTTTCGCCATAAAAAGTCACCCGGAACAAAGTTCCCAGCCGATAAATACTTTTTAATACTATGTCCTTGGCTTGGCTCTCTTCCTGGCTCTTTTTGTCTGAAGCTGAACGTTGATAATTTTCAATAAAAATTCATTTAAATAAAGGAAACCAATTTATGCCTTCCAACAATACAGCCACGCTCCATCGCCATACACAAAACCAAAAGGATAATGCCCGCAAGGATTTCCCGCGCAAACCAAAAGACCATCATCCTGTCTCCATTTTCCCTATAAAATAATTTAATTCAATTCTTCTTACCTTTACATTATCATAATCTGGCAGTGAATCAACCAAACGGCTGCCAAGATTGCCATGCCTCAGTACAACCATTCCGCCGTGGCTCTTCTCGTCGATCATGAAGAGCTGTTTGTTCCATTGCAAATGTGGCGAGGACGAAAAAAATGAAAGGATAACGATAGTTAATTTTAATTTTATATATAGAAAATAAAAATGCATAAAATAAAAGCAGAATTTAATTTAAATTGGTGTCATCCAGCTAAATTGAATTATTTGAATAATGTGCCTCCAGCCAAATGGACACCACCACAGCTTAACAGTGTTTTGTACTTACACAAAGCTTTGACACAATCAGCAAAAATCATAAAGAGTACCAGAAGAAGAAGAAAGAAGAGAAAGAGTTCAATTAGCATTGCGGGCGGAAATAATAAATAATTGCTACACACACAAACACAGAAGCAAACAGTGCTCTGCTATGAATTCGGGGATAACACTGTGGAAACTCCTGGAATGAGGACGAACTCTATTTTAGTGTAAATTTGTTGCCACGATTTAAGTGGGTGACTGTTGACTTGCCTACGGGTGGATTGATCAGGAAAATTGCTGTTTAATGAAGCGTGGCAAACTACTTTAAGCGCTATTAAGCTACTGGTGCTGCTGGAAGTGAGCACTTTCAAAGATTATGAAGCTTATGAGCGGGAGTAATTGGAAGATGGGTAGAATGGAAGCGCATGGTGATTGAGACGGTCGATTTAGCTAAACTCATGGACGTGGGTGTGCACGTATATTCAAGAATTGTTCGAAAATAAGGAATTTTATTTTAACTACATGTGGGTATGAACTGGAATGAGGTGTGGCGATACTCTCGATATTGTTATCAGTTTAACTAGCAGTACTTAAACTTAATGCTACTCCAGGAATAATGTACGGAAGTTTTACCAGAAGCTAAAAAGAATGTGCCAGCAAATCAAGTCCCATACAGAAACCTGTAGAGACGTGGATGGAAACATTGTAGTAGAAACACAGTCGGTGCTGAGAATATGGAAAGACTACTTCTGCAGACTGTATAATGGCGATGAAGACCAACACCCCGCTTTCAGGCAGAATGAATCATTCAATTTAGATGATGTGGCCAAAACTCCTATGCACTTGATCAAAACGAAGTGCGAATAGCAATATCCAAGCTAAAGTCTAACAGGGCTGCTGGATCTGACAGTCTACCCACAGCTGGAGATGACTTGGTAGCATACACCAAGTCATCTCTAAGATTTGGTCAGATGAAAGTATGCCAAATGAATGAAATCTCAGCATCGTCTGCCCGATCCACAAGAAAGAAGACCCCCTCAACTGCTCCAATTATAGAGGCATCAGTCTTCTCAACATCGCCTACAAGATCCTACCTACCATATTGTGTGAGCGCCTGAAGCCTTTCGTCAACAATCTGATTGGCCACTATCAGTGCGGTTTCAGGCCAGGAAAGTCCACCATAGACCAAATTTTCACACTCAAGCAGATCCTGGAAAAAACCCAAGAAATCCAATTCGATACCCACCACATATTCATCGATTTCAAGGCCGCCTATGACAACATATGGAGGGATGAACTGTATAGAGCCATGTCTAGTTTTGACATCCCTACCAAACTCATCCGTCTGTACAGGATGACGATGGAGAAAGCTTGCTGCTCCATCAAGGTCGGTACTGAGCTTACCGAGACCTTCGATGTCAAAAAAGGATTCAGACAAGGTGACGCGCTTTCATGCGACTTCTTCAACATCATATTTAAAAGAACTGTTCGAAATTTACAAGCCAACTCACAAGGAACGATCTTCCAAAAGTACGTTCAACTACTTGCATACGCCGACGATATTGACATCATTGGTAGAACACAGCGAGCTGTCACCGGTGCGTTTGCGAGTATAGAAATGGAATCGGCTAAAATTGGTTTAGCAATAAATGAGGGCAAAACAAAGTATATGCTGTTAACAAAAAGGGACATCGAACATCGACGAATTAGACAGCTACAACTTCGAGGTAGTAAAGGACTTTGTCTACCTCGGCTCTGCCCTAACCCCAAAAAATGACATTTCGCCAGAAATCAAACGAAGGATTACTCTTGCCAACCGCTGTTTCTTTGGGCTAAGAAGGTAATTGAGTAGTAAAGTGCTTTCTCGATCGACTAAGGAAACTCTACATAAGACCCTTATCATTCCAGTCTTGCTATATGGAGCTGAAGCATGGACTTTTTCAAAAGCGAATGAAGATATTCTCGGACGCTTCGAGAGAAAAATCCTTCGTAAAATATTCGGTTCCATTTGCGTTGACGGGTTATGGAGGAGAAGATTCAGCCAGGAACCATATGAGCTGTACAGCGACATCAACCGTTTCGTTTAACCCGTTTCGGCCCAAATGGCATACATGATTTTACTGTTTTCAATCGTTTGCTTTTCAGTGAGTCAATCAACCATTTTTTAAGAGCGCTAGGATATGTAGAGTGCAGGGACAATAACGCTCCGGCCCGCAGAGTATTTGATACAACCGCAGAGGACAACCTTACCTAAGCTAGCGTGTACTAGTGGAATTGGACCTTGACCAACTTGGAGTGCGCATCTGGAGGCAGTTAACTAGGGACCGAGATAACTGGGCATTAAGAGTACCAACAATTAACGAGCTTAGGTTAGGGGACATGTGATTCTGGACAAAGCACACACAGCGCTTGAAATAAATTATTTGATTTAGCGCCACCATGTACAAGGTACAAGGTACAAGCTGTCGATGGTTCAGCGCATAGCTTTATAATCAGTTGCACTTCATTTATACGAAGCACTATGCATTCCATTATCCTAGCATTTAGATCGCAACAAGCCGAATGGATTACTCTTCTGTTAACTACGGATAACACATGTTGAATCAGTGCCAGTTTTAGCACTACCAGCGCCCTGTGCGAGATTTCTACGGCACCCCCTATCTGCTATGCAAACCCATGTGAAAAGAGGAAAGAAAAAAACAATGAAATAATAACCGTTTATGTATTTTTTTAAAAAAAAAACTCTCTTACGTATTACACCGAAGTCTACGTTTTCTTCAATTTAATTTTCGATTGACAAAGCTGCCAATTTTGTCAATCTAGATTTTAGATTGAGATATTGTCGATCCCAGATCGGAATATTAGTTCCTTTATAACTGATTTCGAGCCTATAGTCAATTTTAATTGGAGATCATTACAGAGTTTGAGAAGGTCTGGTTTTTCTGGAATCTTTTTTTTAAGTTATACAAAAAGGATGAAGATTCGTAGTACTTATTTAACTGTTCAAATCATTCACTGGGTGAAATTAAGGTAGTGTCCAATAGACTGGAGAAGCTGTAGGCTCATCGCAGGTAGTTTTATCAGCTTGGCATTAACACATCGCGTTCTTGTTGTGGCTTTAAATACAAGTTCAATTTTAAGTTCTTTAGTTAATTCCTTCGCTGTTAAAATGACGTTTTTAAAACATGTCTTTCTATACTCTTCCAAGAAAGCGCAGGAATTTTTTTTTTTGACACCTCTGTGCTTTTATCGAGATTCATGTCGATTGATGAACTGCTTTAACACTGCTCCCCAACGTATTTCACTGCGTTTTTATAGTATAAAATAAGTGATCGGAAGCTGAACAACCTCTGAAGTACCCCAAACAATGTGACGGAATCGAATTATTTTCAAGTACACCGGTGTAATGAGATGTGTCCCGCTTCTTAATAAGTTAAATATAATAATACTCTCTTTATTATTACAATGCTAAAGGGGATAAATAATGAGCTCTGTCTATTGACGGGGACTCCCAGTCAATTTATATCAGTACTCGCGTTCCAGTGTTGCAACCCTAATGATTTTGTTGTCAGAATTAGGGATTTTAAGACTCTTACAGGTGGCCTCGCCGCTGCCGAAAATGCAACAAGTCACAATATGCTACTGTATCGGCGCTCCTTCATGTTAGGCGCCCTGGGCGCCCTACCCTAACGCCGCTACTGTGTTCAATGACAAACGTTTGACACAAGAGATTCTCTCTGAAACACCGTATCGTATTCAAATGCCACAATAAGCTATTACGTACATTTTCAGAAAGTGTAAAGTTTGTCAAACGGTAGGTACGTGTGTTTGCCAATCGCTACCAAACATAAATTGAAAGGAATGAATTTAGCAATCAAAATTAAATAAAATTCATCTCGTTCTGACAGTTGTGTGAAATTACGAAAAGCATCGATTTTGACATTGCTGAACCTGCTGCTGTCCCCCATACAGCTTTGACATTAGGAGTGGTGCTGACATTCCATAGAATATTAATTTGACATTTGATGTCAAACTCCTTGGGCGTTATTCTTTTTTAGTTCAGAGCAGAGCCTGAGTTGTCCAAAAAAATATTCGTTTTTCTTTTTTAGCTCTGAGTGTTCAGAGTGTGGAGTGTAGTGGAACGCTCAGCTCTGAACTAATAAAGAAAGTAGTCAAATACATTCTTTACATAAGAAAAAGATTTGAAATATTCTTAATAATAATACATAACCACATTATATTCTTGATAGGTTCTCAGATTCGGATGTGAAGTGGTAAGTACGTTAGACTACTACGCAATGCTGCATGGGTTCAATCCCAGCTCGGGTCCAACACCTAGACATTTTTTTCACGGTGCCACGGCCACCTCCTTCGAATATCTGACAAGCATATAAAGAGTATCATTTGTCAATGAGCTTCTCAACTCGCCGTTCGGAATCGGCAAAAAACTGTAGGTCCCTTCCATTCGTGCAAAAAATATAACACGCACACACAAATGGTTGCGAGAAGCAGACCCAGGTTCACCCCGAGCTGTACCGCTACCGAGAGTAAAAAAGATTCCCAGACAGCAAACTATTGTTGGTACAATTTAATTCAAGTAAGGTATATTCACAAAAGTGTTTCACTGTTTTCTGTCCCACATCATCGTGGATCGCAGAACAAAGACACTAACCTGAACCTTTGCACTCAGTACTGTCTCTAAAGAGATTACCCCTGCATGCGGCTACCTTTTTCTTTCATTTCCATCTCTCTTTCTCTGATCCCTCTAAAGTACTCCTCGTTGCATTTTGTTCACCTGAGACCTGAAACCTTCCAAGGAACTCGTTTGTAACACCATCAAATCCCCTTAAGCCATGCCATTCCCTACCACATCCAGTCTTGAAAAGCTTCTAAAGTACATTTTATACCTCAGACGGATCCTTCAACAATGAAACAAAACAATCCAACACGCGTTCAGTAGACATAACGACGTGGAAAGAGTACTGCAATTCGCACCAATTACACAACAGAACCATGTCATGGGGAAACATCAAACGCGCTTCATGCGACTGCATATATGATGTAAGATGAAAGGACTAAGGATATAAAGCGTAGCTAGAAACACGTCTGCTCGGTGTACTCACAAAAAAAAAAATCCTTTTTGTTTCTAAAAAAGTTGAATGACATTGAATCTGTTGAACTCGCATCTACTGACAAAGTAAAACAAAAGCGCACACAAACACACAATAAAGATGACATTCGCAGATAGCTACTCACCTCTGTTAGAATAATTAACCCAAACACCGCGAAAAACGCGATAACAATTAAAAAACTCATTCCGGCCCGTTCGCGTGCACCCCACGAATTCTTTTTGTTCCGCTTGACACGCGAATGTGAGTGGGGATGCACATTTCCCCCCAAATGCGAGCCACCACCGCCACTCGGGCCAATTAAATTGGTTGTCAACGAATTCGAATACATGGAAGCCGAAGAACCGGACATTTGGCTATGAAGTTTCGCAGATGATCCTGATTTGTATTTTGCCAAACTGTCGTTGGAGCCCCCCAATGACGAGTTCTGATGCTTTGGGGGGCTCCGACTGAGGTACATAATTGTGACGGGTCCAAAAACACTGGAACGAGATAACGACTATGGTCTTCTCTTTCTTATTAAATGGACTAATAAAAACGCACAGATTCACTTGACACAAGCAAATGTCAATATTATCATGATGACATTTCTTGCACAATTAACACACACACATACGCGTGCTCTGAATACACCCACTCGATGATCAAAAGGATGCTGTTGCTGCTACTGTCAAGAGTTGCACTTGAAAAATGCCCACAGGCAAAAACTTTTCACTCAAATAACGAAAAACGAACAAAACTCGTTGCAAGTTTTCGATGACGAGGACGATGTGATGTGATCCTGATGCAATACGATACGTTGATGACGGCGGTGATGTTACTGCTGTTGTTGTTGTTATATGAGAATCCTTGAACTCGTAATGAGGATTTCTGTTGTTGTTGTTTTTTTTTTTTTCGCTTAGTGCACTCTCAAATAATTGATTGACAATTACACTCACACAGCCCACACTGCGGCACACTGCACCGAACTGAATGACACACTGTCTCCACGGCAGCGACGACACGTCTCAATGACGGAAATGCAAACGGAAAACAACAACTGCACAATCAGGAAAAATCAATAACACAATTTCCATGTGGCGTCGACTACGATACTGGTGTTGGTGGTGGGAGTGGAGCGCGCGTTTAAACAGGACGAAAGGCAGGTGCTATGAGTAGGTTGGGTGGCATGCACTTTCTCCCTCAAGCACTAGTCACATTAGCTTTGCGGAAAATGTTCCCTTTTTTTTAATAATTTTTGCACATTCACTGTCCTTTCGCAGATACTTTCACTTTAACATCCTTCACTAAACGAATTGAGTTGTTATGCCACAGACTTGCAGTCGCCACAAATGTCACAGTTTTTCTATATACTGAAACAAATGTTTTTTTCTTTTTATTTTCTAGTACCACTAAGCAGGATGGATAATTATGCTAAAGTCGGACTGCGTCTGTTGGCTTTTTGGCAGAGTAAATAAAAATATAGAAATGATGAAGGATGGATTTCGTAGTTGGTGGCAGTTCTCTTGGACATGCGCAGTGGAGTACGGTGAAGGATATTTCCATCGTTGCCAGGATAATATTTCCATGGTGCAAAATAATTACTGTATAGTGGAATAAGGTCTTATTTTGTTTTTACCCGACTACGCAGAGGAAGGGTTATGATTTTAACAGGCTGGGTTTGTATGTACATATGTATGTAAGGATGTCACCTCGTACAGCCTAAACTATCGAACTGATGTCAACAAATGAGGTGTCGTTGGATTCGTCTTTATCCGGAGAGTGTCCTACGCTATGTGACGTCACAGAAAAATTCAATATAGCGGGCGCACAAAGCAAAATGGCGGACTACCTCTTCTTTTTTTTTTTTCCTTTTTTACCCGACTAGTCTTTACAACCGCATTGATAGTGGTACCAAACCAAAGGGCTTGGCGAGTAGAATACAATACGATATGACGTAATTCCAAATTCAATATGGCGGACGCCCCCAAGATGTCGGATTTCTGTTATCTTTACTACCTCGGTAATATGAGTATCAAATGAAAGTGTTTGACAAGTGAGAACACGACATTGCTTATTTATACATACACAACATATTTTTTGAAACTAAAAAGTTGTAATTAAAAAAATTAAGTTTAAAAAACTAAAACCCGACTACCGGAAAAACCAACTAAAAAGTACGAAACAAGATTAAACGAAACAATGATTTTCAGAGTATGACCATATGGTCGCATGCCATTATAATAACGTATTTATATAACTACGCATTCATTGGACAAAGCGGCATGCGACGAAAATTAATCTGAGTCTAGTAAACAAATGTGATAAGGTTTTAACGAAAAGCTTTCTAAATTGACAATTGTTTAGCAACTAATTGTCAGTGTAATTATCTGTGCCCATACCATTTACAGATGATTGAAGACTTTGTATGAGGTTCACTAGGAAATACAAAATCCCTCAGATAGACCACCCTTCTTTTTACGGTACCAAACTAGTTTTCACCGACAAAGCGGCGGGTCTCATCCTGGACAAAAAAGTTGGCTGGAAGATCAATATCCAGGAAAGAGTAAAGAAAGCCACCGTAGCCGTCTACCCTTGCCAGACAGCCATTGGCAGGAAATGGGAACTTCAACCCCGCATAACTCATTTGCTGCTTCATGTGTCTGTTATCAGATCGATTCTGATGTATGGCGCAGCATTAGACATCCTACTGTATCTCCCCCCCCCCCCCCTTGATATAACCGACAGCCAGTGCTGCCATAAGACTCAAAACCATCGCACAGTGGTAAAGTAACTACACTCTTCACTCCACAGTCCACAATACTAGATTACTTAACTCTCCCCGAAAACATAGACTATACTGCGGTGAAGCCCAATTTAGACAGAAGCTTTAAGCTCACTACTCCCGATACCGATATATGTAGGTCCTTCTGGGATGGCTTAGGAGCTATAACAGACAAGTCGATACACTTCTACACTGATGGCTCTAAAACCAATGATGGTGTAGGAGGAGGTGTTTTCTCAGACAGATTAAACTAAATCTCTATTTTTGCCTCCCTGATCACTGTAGCGTGTTTCAAGCGGAGATTATGGCAATTTCGGAAGCACTGTCCTGGATCAAGAGGAATGTAATATCCACTAACGATATTAGCTCGGATAGTCAGGTAGCCTTGAAATCTCTGGAATCAGTCTCGTCTACTTCTAAGACCACCTCCAACTGCCGATCATCTCTTATAGAGATGGCTACGCAGTTTAACATTAACCTTTGCTAGGTGCCGGCGCACAGAGACATTTCAGGGAATTGCAAAGTTGACGAGCTCGCTAAACTAGGAGCAATAATACCTATTCTACCCGATAAGAAATATATACGTATACCCCTCGCTAACACTCAAACTTGACACAATCAATAAAACCAATGCTAGACGGGAAGGTGAAACCACCTGCCTTGACACTAGACAGATCTGTGGACACTGCCCTATAGGCAAGTATCTAACTAGGCTTGGCATCATTTCAAATGACTTCTGTAGGAGTTGCAGAGACGAACAAGAGGAGGAGAGCCCAACACATCTCCTCAGTTCATGCTTAGCTGTTTCTCGTAGTAGAAAACTACACCTAGGAGAATATTTAGTGACCTAGCACAAAAAGACGTGGGAAGCCTTTTCCGCTTTACACAAAGCTCCAAATGGTTCTCATGAGTAGCGGGGTTAAATATCCCAAAGATGTGATGGGCCTCTATAGGCCTAAGTTTGCTGGTGCTCGTTACCGGCAGCAACTGCTACTGAACCTAACCTCTATTCCGAAGGGTAGGATCATTTTTTCAATCTATTTCCCAGCCACTTAGTATTGCTTTGGTATACATTAAAATTGTCTGATTCTTTAACTCATTTAGAAAGCTATTAAACCACTCATTTTTATAAGACTACCGCTTTATTTATTGTAAAAATAGAAACACTTTCATGGGTGACCGTGGCGTAGTGGTAGTCGTCGTCGCGTGTCATGCGGAAGGTTCACGGTTCGAATCCAGATGTCTTCGAAGCATTTATTTCTCACGAAATAAAAATAAGTTGATCAGTTTCAGAAGTTAATATCGAAACGTACTGCGTAGGCATAACACTGGCAGTAGGATGGCGGTTATGGCTGAAGACAATTGATCGCACAAACTATAATAAGAAACACCTTGAAAATACTCCTGTGAATCATAAGCAAGTACAAAAATAATACTCAACTCTCCAGTTATCCTGGACACCCCCCATAGAGTTAGATGAAATTGAAACCTATCATCTGAGTTTCCTACCACTACGTCGATCTGTCTGTCTCTCGTTCTCGTCCTTCATGTGCTCGGCCTGTGTGTAAAAATTATAAGGGTATTCATATCCCCTTTAGCGTGTGTTGATTAAAAAAAAATCGTCTTTTTTAGAAAATATTTAAAACTAGCTGACCCGTGCTCGCGTTGCTTCGCCCCCCCCTGCCGCTGTTCAGGCAAAACAAATTGTATAGGAGATGAGTGCCGAATTATTTTTCCGAATTCACCCACTTAGAGATGGGATTACAAAAAATCCTCTCTAAGTGGATGTTTATGTTATTATAGCAATGTACTGTCCAAATTTCACCCCTTTAGGTCCATCAGTTTGGTCTCTGCGTTGTCTGTCAATCAGTCAGTGAACTGTTTTATATGTGCATAGAGATAGCTGACCCGTGCTCGCCTTGCTTCGCCCACCTGCTACTTTTAAGAGAAAACCAATTGTTTTCTTCTAATACATTTCTATAGTATAGGTACGGCTGTTGCCCGCCCGCCATTGCCCGTGCACTTTTTAAAATTTGAATTTGCTTTAACAATCATATTTATCGTAGTAGGCCGGGCAACAATGCATCAATAGAATGCTATTTCAGTAAATACGCAGAAATTCAAATATGCCACATACACACACCATGACGTCACCCACTGCTGCATGGCTGTTGGCTTGGTGATGGAAATGATTTCATGAATTGTTTTATGTTTTTAAAATAGTTATTTATTTATTTCTCAGCATGTACGTTAAATTAAGAAAAGATTAAGGTCTTAAAATTTGCGTATATATATTGACTTTATGCAAACATTTTTGTTTTGCCAATTCGTTTAACTGGTTTAAAGTTAGGAGTTAATATGTGGGACAACCTCAACAAAAATGGGTATAAAAATATAAGAAAATTATATTTTCTTAAGAACAAACAATATTTAAACAAAAAAAACATAGCCTAACTTGTTCTAACGAAAATAACGATTATTATAGAATTTATTTCACGTTAATCGGTGCAGTATTTGCGGAGATCATCGGTAACAAAGTTTTTTGAAGTAACGTCTTTATATAATAGTAATGATAATGATTCCAGATAATGACCAGCCGTTACATACATACATATGTACATATGGGTTAAAGCATCTTGCACTGTGTTTTCGAGATACAAAAAAAAAGAAAATTAAATAATTTTGTTGGCTACACAGTCGTGTGCCATTTTAAGTTTACTGGTCCCTTGAGAAGTAAAGGGTTAACATAAGTAGTTCCCTTTTTATGTAAACATGTACACTCACTGGGGAAAAGAAATCCCCTATTTACACGTAATATCTCAATTTATGGCCAATTTAACAAGATGTTTATTTTAACTCAATGAATAATACAATACCATTTAGCTATAGATGAGAACTTACATATGATATAATACACAAGTGAATGCAAACACTATCAGTTATGGAATTAAAGCTTAAGGCATGTAATAATTTTTTTTTGTGAAAATAAATGCTATTACCAAATTTTGTTTGCCTTGGAATTGCGCTGAATTTGTTTTTATTTCTATAAATATTTTCCAACAACAAATAAAATGGTTAGGTGATAGACGCCCCACATTTAATTTTGCGTGTATTTTTTTATTAGATTTGCGATTATATTTAAGCAACTGCAATATGTACATACTCGTATATATGGAATGGAATAATTATTTATATTTATGTTTCATATTTGATATTAAATCATTTTATTAGAAAACTTTTAGCAGAAACAACGACTTGAAAATATTGTTGACGAAATTGGCGATCTAATTCGACTGTCATGAAAAGCAACCAACTCGTTGTGTCTCATTTATTTGCTGTTCGTAGTGAAGTGCTGCCAAACTATGTACATATGTGGTGACTGTGCAAAAAAAGTAGCATTTTTGAAACCGACTAATTGATAAACAAATTAAAACAAATTTATTTAGTTAATTAATTTGTTTTTTTAAATTTATATTTCTGTAATTTTAAATTTAATACTTCTAAAAGATACTTACATCTTGTAGTATAATGTAAAATATTAAACCAAATATAAATACAAATACAATATTAAGATAGTTTATTGTAGTTTTGAGGAGAAAATAATATTAATATTGTTATTGAAAAAAAAAAACTTAAATATCTTCTCTAATTCCAATATACCTCGAAAAAATACAAAATATGAGACGTGATCAATTACTGACTATGACAAACATAACGTTTGTAGGTTAATATTCACCTCCTTCTGCTCTAAGAACAGCTTAAATTCTATTGGACATAGATTTCACAATCGTTTGGCACTTGTTAGAGCTTAAACTGTTCCAAACAGTTTGGGTCCGGTCTAGGGTTCCCAGCTTTCATTGAAGCAAAAAGAGGACACCAATATAAATAAATAAAATACATATTGTATGTATATAAAAAATTATTGGAAGTTATTCAGTTCTTTGCTTTTATTGTCTTTGTCGATAATTTCGTTCCACAATGAATTCTACGATAAATTGTGCTTAATATTGTGGACAATATGTGCAACTTCGAAGGAAATAACTGCTGATTCTTCGACATTATTTTCAGAAGCGTTAAATTTGGTAAGTATATTACTCGAAGCTATGGCTCTTGATTTTTCAACCGGACTGGACCACACTGCATACATAACGTTTAACAAGCAAACAGCCAAAGCATCGAAAATGGGTGCGTGTAACAAAAATAACAACAGGAAAAGGGAAAATACAGTTCTTAGTCCCATTTTTGTTCTCTGGCTTAAAAGTAGCCTACATACTGTTATTTATGAAATAACAGCATGAAATGATAACATGAAATCCTAGCCTGTCAATTTTTATCATTTCATTCCAGGTCTAGGCTATACACTATCATTCTCGGAATGACATTTTTTGCTTATAAATTTGCCTAGATATTATCAATAATGCGCCGGGTTGTCTTTGACTGAATCAGCAACTGAAGTATGACAGCGAATTTCGTTGACTCTGCTTACCACATATGACTTCCATTTTTTACAGCTGCCCATGTATCCTATTATTAAGGGTGATTTTTAAATCAGTACATTGCAGGTATTCCTTGTTAGGAATTTTAAGTGAAGTTTTTTAGGTATTGAAACAATCTAGTAGCGATTACTGCCGCCGTGAGTTCCAACTTTGAGAAAGTTAGCTCCTCGCTCCCATTCATCTTGATGGGTGCTACTCAGCTCTTAGAGCGCAAAAAAAACCCGCCGGGTTCCCTTTTGAATCGATCACTGCAACTGCGACATGGGCTCTCCGGCTCGCATCTGTGACACTGGACCTCGTTGGTTGTTCTTAGAGATAAAACTGATCTTTTTACGGCCATGCCCTTTTATTGCAGCATATTCCTGATGCAGTCTTCTCAGTCCGCAAGCAAAACATCTGGCAAACTCTCGTCCCACTCCAACTTCTTCTTCCACGTCACTTGGAATAATATTTTTAGTTTGATTACCGTTGGATTTATTATTCCCAATAGATTATACATGCAAGCTAAGAACGATGGCTTGCTTCCTCGAAATGAATTGAGTTGAATGGAACTCTAGACCGATTGTAGAGGCACGGACAACTCGTCGCTGAAGACCATCCCGATGGGTCCCAGAACTTTCTGCTGCGCTGAACGTGTTTGAGAGAAGTGAGGTTAACATTAAAAAAAAAAAATATTTGACTTCAGCAGTCCTAGGTAGAATCAAGCCTAGCTTTCCGCAACCATTTGTGTGTGCGCGTTATATTTTTGCACGAATGGAAGGGACCTACAGTTTTCTGTCGTCTCCGAAGGGCGAGTTGGGAAGCTTTACATGACATTTGATACTCTTGAATGCTTGTCAGGCATTCGAAAGAGGTGGGCACTGTGAAAAACTTTTTAGGTGTTTGCGGCGGGATTCGAACCGAAGACCGCTGGCTCAGTGGGTTAATAAAATTCATGTTGAGAGGCAAATAGGAACCCTCTCAGCTGGTTTCCTAGATGATTTACGTGTGACTTTTCCAGAACAATTTAAAGTCAATGCCGATACCTAGATAATTGAAACTATACACGAATTCCATTTGCTGACAGTCAGACGCGTTGGTACATTTAGGTTTATCGTTAAGATTTAAATATGATATGTTTAGAACGCTTTATAATGCTTGATACGTTGGGCTTCAAATGTGTATAAGTTTTGTTTCCGAGCCGCTTATTACTACCCTGTTATCGTGGCACCATTAAGTTGCTTCGTCGAACTCATCCAGCATCACATTAGTGTAATCTTCCAAAGACTGATGACATACATGTGTGCATTTGTGCTCAATATAAAAATTATAGCGCCAAGCTCTGAACCTTGCTGAACTCCACATCGGACTTTATGGCACATGGACAGTAATTCTTCTATGTAGAATCTGAAATGATTTGCTCAATGATTTTTTCGGTGGCCGGTAAGATTGCTTATGTTTATGTTTAATTCCTCACGTATAAATTTGGTTGCACAGCTGGGTTTTATATTTTGACATTAATATGTCTAACCGCTTGATGTTTGTACTGAAAAATGTGCGCTAAAAAAGTGTTACCAGAGAAAAATATACCAAATTGGATACTCATGTTTTAAAATGGGCGGTAGCTTAGTGTATGACATGTCGGCTTCTTATCTCATAGGTTCCCGGTTCGTCTCTTGGTGGGGGCATCTCTTTTTTTTTCTTTTTGTTCTATTTTGTGATCGTGATGATAAGAAAGTTGTTTCCTTTGGTTTTTTTTTGTGTCTTTTCTATTTATTCCTTTGGTTAAGTTGTTGTTTTTGCTTATTTAATATTTTTTAATCGTGGAGATAGGACTTACTGTTCTGATAACAAATATAAAAGTAAATTTGCAACGGTTCTAATTTTTATGTCTTTTCTATTTTTCAATCGTGATGACAGAAAAGAAAGTTGTTTCCTTTGGTTTTGTTGTTGTTTTTTGATTCTTTTCTATTTTAACCCGGCTTTGGCAAAGCCAACAAAACCCTGTACGGGAAGAGTTATTCGTCCACTATAGTAACTCGGCATACAGACACTGCAGTCTTCGCGGACGGATCTGAAACTGTTAAAGAAACCGGGACTGGTATATTTTGCATGAACACAGGGCTAAAAGTATCCTTAAGACTCCCGTATGCTTTCAGCCTCTTTCAGGCAGAAGTTCTAGCCATACTTTGGACTCCAGTGGTCCTGATAATGCAACGAATAGTCAGGAACTGCCGAATAATGCTCAGGGCATTGTGCAGAACCAGGTAAGACTATGTTGGGTGCCTGGTCAGTTTGTTGTAGAAAGCAACGAGTTTGCCGATGAGTTGGCAAGGAAAGTAGGGAAACTGCCGACTATGGCCAAACCTTACTGAAAGTACGACACAATAGTAGCCCTGATCTCAATTTTTCTCAAAATCTTTTACGATTATTTAAATAAATGATTTTAAAAAAATAACTACAATGACATATTAATGTTCCTTATGCACTTCCGTGCAGCGGAGGTCTTTGTCTTTTTTCTTAGGAAACGTTAGCTTATTGAAGCTTGGGTTGATTAGTTTAATTGACTTTAATGGTTTTAGCCATTGCAATTATTTCACGGATGACTTTGTTTTGGAATTTTTGTATGGTTTCTGTTTTTTTGTTTTCTTTGTAAAGCCCCATAATTGGATGCCATATGTCCATACATGCTGCAGACTGCAGTACTTTCTTATATAGCATTAGTTATTCTATTTTCTTTCTGATGTGCTCTTTCTATTTTAACTTCGCATTCAAAGTCATTCCAAAGTATTGCCCGTATTGGCGTAAGGTACAGCTTGATTGTTAATGAATATTTGAACATTGTTAAACTTTATATTTTTGGAAAGTTTATATGAGTTGATCATTGCTGCGTCCAAACTCCAACTTTGTTGACTGCATTTTGCAGGTTTTCTGTTGCCTTAGAAACGGATTTATCAGACACCAATATTGCAGTGTCATCTGCAAAGATAGCCTTGTAAGCATTTTCATCTACCGGAATACCCTTGGTATATAACACAAATGCAAGGTAGGTCCTAAGAATACCGGCTTCGATTTTCCGCAGCTCCGAATATTGTTGATATATACGATTGCTCTATTTTGTAGTACTGTCCAGGAATAAGTCTTCTTTCTTCTATACCATTCACATTCGTCCATTCTATCAACAGACTGTAAGTTTGCACTGGATGAGAATGGCTTGAAAACATTCGAAAGATGTCCTGCCTGCAGTTTCGGGTTTCCGATCCATTTTCCATCTGGTGGTTTTAAGGGCGGGTTTTGTAACTGCGGTCGTTTCAGGCGACTGGCTGCTTTCCATAAAGAATACTCATTTGACGCATTCGTCATTAAGCTTTTCAAGGATCTACTAAGTGAATCATTTTCGAATTCACAAATTCACAAGTTCGTTGTTAACACTGCTTTATCGTCAGGGAACCTCGTGGTTTGCCATTTTCGTCGAGCCCTTCCTTTTTCTAACATCAGCTCCGTTATATCTACAGGGTGTTTTATTTCAGGTTGCCTTCTGTTCAAGTTGGCTGGTGTACTTTCTTCTGCAGCCTGTTGCACATCAGTACGAATAAAAATGAAAAAAAAAACGTATGAATTCCAACAAATCGTTATTTCTTAGCGAATTATAACCTCAACACCTCAGCCGTGTAATCCAATACTTTGCGAGCACAGGCAAAACAAATTTTGGGAACATTTTAATTAATTTAATTCCTTTGGTAAATATTAAACAATAGTGGTGCTAAAAATGCACCTCGATTTGCGTTCCTAACTGCAATTTGGTAAATAAAGCGAACTGCATTAGCAGATGAAATCACACAGCCCCCCCACGAAAACCAGCACCTTCCTGTTAATGCACCAGCATCATTTTAACAATCTCCGCAGCAGCCGCGCCGTCATCATCCTCATTCGAATGCAACTCAAATCGCGGTTTCATTATGTGAATCGTTGAGCTCGCTCGCTCGCTCGCTTGCACGCTTGCACGCTTATTCGCTTTATTTCCCTGATTCGGCAGCCATTGTCTTTCGCTGCAAAACATGATGATTTTGTTGATGATGGAACGCAATAACTATCAAAGTCAACAACAATAGAAAATTAGTAAACATTCGTTCCACCGTATATCCATTCCCGGGGTATCTGCACTTTTTTCCATCCGCTTCACTCGCTCCACCCGCTGAAAAGTGATAATCTCAATTTCGCTCCGTTAGGAAAATGTTGTGCCAGAAGTATTTTTTTTTTTTTTCCCTATTTTTTTGTTGTCAGTATTTCCATCGAGGAATTGAAAATGGGATATCATTGTTGTTATTCGCGCGAGTTTACACACAATAAACACGCCAAGACGACGACGACACAAGGAACACAACCCGTTTACTTTTGTGGTGTGTATGGTGGTGATGGTTCGTTCTATAGGTATGACAGCGACAGGCACTGGCAATGAAAAACTTCTAAATTGATGCAACGTGAGAATTTTTCTTAAGGACTTCCGCACCAGGATCGTTTCACTTACAGTATTGTTGCATCACATTCGCATCGCACAGTGTGTCGGTGATTCACATTTTCGGCACGCCAAATACATAGATAAAAATGGTGCCCATCAGGTAGTCCTACATTATGTATGTTCATATGAAGATACAGACAAAGCCGAAACGCATTTACGCATACTTATGGTATGGTCGGTTGCAGATTAACTGAGAACCACAACAAGTACGTGCAAGGGGGCCCTTTCCTACCCCAGCCAGACTATTTTATATCTCATCTATTTACATAGGTTTGTGCATTTAAAACTCCAAAACTAATCATTAGATTGAGTTGAAACTTACACAGCATATTTTCTATGAAGTGTGAAGTGTTCATAAATCAAACGTTTTCAAGTTTTCCGATAGATGGCGCTGTAACTATAAAAATTTCAAAACCAACCACATGGAGCTGAAACTTAATATATTTGTTGAATTTGTGAATTAATTCAGATTCTTCTGATCGATATTTTTGGAGATAGAGCCTCGGACAGCGATTTTTTAACGTTTTCTTTGTTGAAAAAAGTGTTAAGAAAAAAGTAATCCAAAAAAATATTTTATACATTTTTGAATTCGTGCTTACAGTAGCTTCCATTTGACATCACACACGATGACCTAAGCATTCAATTAAAAAAGTTTTTTTTTTAACATATCACTTATGTATATCCCCAAAACTAGCCCCCTAAAGTCGAAAATCAACTTTTTAAGTTCAGGTCAGTTTTGAGGCCACTAATTGCTACAACTGTTCCAAATTTCAATATTCTACGTCAAATGGTCTCTGAGAAAAAGGCATGTGACAGACGGACAGACAGACACCGAACTCATTCCATTAGTGTTCCGTTTTGGTACGGACGGAACACTAAAAAGGGTAATAAAAAAACGAACTTCAGTATAATGTGACACAAAGTTATTCCCACAAAACCAAAATAACAAAATTCAAGGGATGCTCAGCATATCAATAATTTGTTGCGCCACCATTAAAGGTTCTAAGCGTGTTGGCATACTATACAGAAGTTTTTTATAGTAAAATTTAGGCTTATAAACTCCCATTCCTGCATGAAGACTTTGTTGAGAGTTTTGCTGCTTATAGTCCGATTTCTTTCAAGCTTTGCCCAAAAATGTTCGATGGGATTAACATCAGGTGATTATGGGGGTGTTTTCAGTTGCAAGGATGCATTAGAAAGCAGCCACATTTTAACGTTATAGGCGGTATGTTTCGGGTCATTGTCTTGTTGGAAGATGTAGTCTGACCCTAGACCCAATTTTGTGGCACTTTGTTGGAGATTTCTTTTTAGGATATTAAGGTATTCATATTGGTCCATTTTATCATCAATAAACTCCATTTGTCTTACCCCGCTTGCAGACATACGCCCCTACATCATAATGTTAACACCGCCGTGTTTCACGGTTGCATGGAAATTAGCCTCTCTGTATTTGCTCGTCACAAAACCGCTTGCTTTCCAGCATGGCCAAACAACTTTAACTTGCGCTAGTCACTGAAAATTACAGACTTGATTTTCTTGATGATATACCTCTCATTTGCCGCTGATAATATTTTTTTTCGCCCCTGCCTCCGTTATTTACCGAATTTTATTCATTACTCAGCTTAGTGTTACCAGGGGCCTGTACCAGAAAACTACAAGTTAACAATTCTACAGGCACTTGTTAAAAATGCAGATTTAACAAGTAACTATAATTTCTGTACCGCAAAAGGAAGCCGCTCCACTTGTAAAATGTGGAAATTTCCCTTTCTTGTTCAAGTCATTTGTACAAGTAATTTCGTCACGGCTAAAATTAGCATAACTGGCAAGCAAAGCGTGCTATCGAAAATTCGAGAACACAAAAGTATTGGAAAAATACAGGATTATCGTGTTCGTGATTTAGGCATGGATATTTTTATTTAAGTACGCCAAATGCACACTCTATCAAACGCCGTGTACGTTTAAGCGCGCTATTGTGCCTGTCAGCAGAAGCACTGGATGAAGCTGTAGGTGGTAAAAGCCAAGTTTTTAAAGGATAAACAGGTAAACACTATCCCCTAAGATAAATGCATAAGGAAATGGCCTTCATCCTCTTTTCATTTTTTAAAACAGCGTAGTGTCGCACAATACCCTTGCGTCATGGACACTTCCAGGCCAGTTGGCACTCACATAATAGAATGTGAGATCGGGTCCGCACACTGCCATACCGTTTATTGAATGTTTGCCATGGCGATCGACAAACGATGGCTCATTATAAGAATTCCATCGATTGCACATCAAACTTCCGGCATGTCTCGCTTTTCAAATAAATTGCTGAATAATGCCGCCACGTTTTCAGACCAGCAGATGTAACTTCAACTATACAACGACAAACAGTTTTCTTACTAACGCCCTGCATGTCACTGAGCTCTAGAACCAAGCCAATGTAGAGATTTAAAATAAGCAAAGTTGTGTTTCATCTTCATCACTCTAATTTTTTGTTTATTTACTTGTTTTGCCAAAATAAGACAACATAATATGTTATCCTTATTATATTATCTAACAATATTTAAAATAATAAATAGATAAATCGATAAATAGATAAAAAAAGACATTGAACATACTCTAAAATATTCTGCACTCGGCACACATGAATCTGCACTGACGAAAGTTAAAAATATTAATACTTATAATTCAGTTCCACACTTGAATATACAAATGAAAATACAGTTTTCATTTAAAAATTGGTGCATCAGTGAGACAAGAGTAATTTAAGATTTAAATACCTTTTTGAAACCTCTTAAAACCTGACTTGACACGTTAAATTTTTTCATTATGTAACAATGAATTGTTAAATTTTATCTACACTTGTAGCTTTGTGGTACAGAAAGTAGGAAAATTGTGAATTTCCCAATTGTTAAGGTTCGCTTGTACAATATTGTTAATTGTCAAGTTTACTTCTAGCTTTGTGGTACAGAAACCATTGTTACTTGTTAAAATTCGCCTGTTGTACAAGACTTGTAGTTTTCTGGTACAGGCCCCAGATTGAAAGTGGCGAAAAGGGGGACATCGCGAGACAAAATCGGCGTAAAAAAAGTGAAGTAAAAAAGTTAAAGCAAATTAATATTCAGAACGTTCTTTGCTTTGTTAACCACTCGAAACACTTTTCCAAGCACTGATTATATGCTCACTTTCTTTTTTTATTCGCTTTTTCAGATATTTTTGTAACAAAAATAATTTGTAAATAATTTGTAAACAGGACAGATAGCACCACAAATCATATACTGACAGATGATGGAAAACTTTTGCACGTGAAGTGATATGTAGATCATTGAGTGAATGCATTCAGCTTTGAAAGGATTTTGAACTTCAAATGGATGTGTTTACAGAGAATATTTTTAAAAATATTTAATGAAAAAATGTTAACAATTTTAAATTGAATGTTTTCTCTTCTTGAATTTTACTTTAAGGGGGACAGAGGTTTGTATAGGGGGGGGGGCAAACAGCATTTTGGTATGAAAAAGGGGGACTGTCCACCCTAAAGGGGGAAGTATGGTAACCCTACGCTAAGCTTGTAGACAATATCCCTAACCACGGTATAATATATTCCAACAAGTTCACCGGTCTCCCCGGTATGTCTTTCCTTGGCCAGTCAGATTCGCTTGCATTTAAATCGGTTCATAAGATTAGAAGCAGTCAAATTATTATCGTTGTTTGTGAAGAGATTTATTTTTTTTTTTATATAAAAAGTTAAAAAGTAAATTTTGTCAATAAGAAAGGGTTAGCTTTATTTTTTGTTCGAGAACGGTAAAAAAAAAAATTGTTTGACATTGTCAGAGAGGGCGAAAATAGACGATTACACTTCGGAAGGCGTATCCAAGCGTGATATCATTGGTAGGATCAATCGGAGTAATCATGCTGTTGGTTATCATTTAAAGGATCCAAAAATGTACGGGAAAAAATACAAATGGAATATTTCCACAGCCCATACAGCTGCAAAAAAACGAACAATTGTCCGATTAGCCTTCAATTCAGAGGTTTCGACAGCTAAGATCGGAGATGCAGCTGGTGTTACCTCAAGTAAATCTATTTGTAGTGCGAAATACCTCAAGCGACTAAATCAGAAGAAAAAACCACCACTTAATGCTTCGCGAAAAATCCAAAGCTTACTATTCGCGAATGACCACATGACCTGGGATGTGCCACAAGGAGCAAGTTCGAATAGCTGGAAAAAAGAGGTCTTTTCTGACGAAACTAAATTTAATTTAGATGGACCGGATGGCTATAACTATTACTTTCACGATCTAAGAAAAGAGAAGCTCTTTTTAAACCGCCATCATAGCAGAAAAGGGGGCGTAATGGTCTTGGGTACAGTATCTTATTATGGTACCGTCGACTTGGTGGTTCAAAGCTCTAAAATGGCAGGAAATAGCTACACAGTGGTGATGAAATCTCTTTTTCAGAAGATCCACGATCTCTGTGGACCATTTTCGTAGATATTTCAACACAACAACGCTCCTATACACACATCTCGCATTGTAAAATCGTTTGTTGCCAGTAAAAATGTTGAACTTGTTCCATGATCACAATATTCGCCAGACGTTAACACTATAGAAATTGTCTGGGGCTGGCTCATACGAAAAGTATGCGAAGGTGGAAAGCAATATGATGATAAAGAAGAGCTTTCGAAGCCGTTAAGCCTGCCTGGAATGAGATTTCACCCGACTATTCAGCCTTATTGTATAACTACCTAAAATACCGAATTTTTGAGGTTATTCTGAAGAAAGGTGATTCTATTCGTTATTAAAAATTGTACCTGGAGTATGAATTCAAAATAAAAATTAAATTATCATAAAAAGAAACCAAAAAACATTATTTTTTTCATAAATTTGTAAGGTGCTTCTAATCTTATGAACCGATTTAAATGCATGCGAATCTGACTGGTTCAGCTAACATGTCTCAAAAGTACAGTAATCCTGTTTTCTTAACATTTTGGAATTCACCGTTGGATTCAGCACAAACCATTCTTTCTTCCACCATAATTTTTTGTTCTGAAACTGCCATATATCGGAAGATAGATCATTTTCATTTCCCGAAATTGCCTGCTTCTAATCTAGTGAACCGCAAAGTACTTGTGCGAATAATTATGTAAGGGCGTGTACATATATACATATGTACATTACATATATGTACATATATGTATACCCCTTCTTTTACTAATATTTATAGGATATAAAAAAAAATTAATTTATTAAAATAATAATAATAATAATATTAATAATAGCAATCAATTTATATAATGAAATTTAGTAATTCCAGAATATATACATAGGTACCAAATTTGAAATACCATTTTTTTAACGAATACTTATAGGATATATAAAATTAATTTATTAAATTAATAATAAAGATAGAAATCAATTTCTCAGTTGTTCTTGAGCGACGTGCACGGGTTTTATTCTTCACATCACTAACTTGTCCCAACAGCTCGAATTTTTCCACCAATTTCTGTATTGCGGTCCGACAAGGTGTTTTACGACGACCAAAAAATGATTTAGTTTTGCGAACTGTGACTGCAAGATTTTCACCATTTTTGTAGTGAATTTTAATAATTTCAATGCGTTGTTGAAGCGTGTATCGTTCCATTTTTAGTAATGGCGTAGTTTCTACTTGTCAAATGTCAAAGAATAAAAGCTTCAAAAGTGACAGCTACCGAAATAGCGGGCCATTCACAATAACACCTCTCATTCGAAAACCCTATTTTTTAACGAATACTTATAGGATATATAAAATTAATTTATTAAATAAATAATAATAATAGAAATAAATTTATATATGTGATATAATTTAGTATTTCCTGACTATTCAGTTTGTCAGAGGACAAAATATTTGTGAAGACAAACTTAATTCTTTGGTAATTAAGTGCATCTAGGGCTCGAGGCAGACATAATTTGTGAGATAAATTTTAAAGAAATATTTAATTCAAGGAACAGCCCACAAAACTTTTGTGCTGGGAAAATTGAATCTGCCATCTGACAGAGGAAAGAGAATGTAGAATCCGACTGATTTTAGTATACATGCAAAGCATATGTTACATATGTACATACGTATGAGAAAGGGGTAAGAAAATAATGGAAATTCCTTTTCTTTAAAAATGGTCGATCGATTTGCTATTTTAACATCCGCTTGCCGATTCTCGCCTCATGTGCTTTTATGTATGTATAAGTGATTTTGAGTTTAACAGCTTCTGTGCTGGAGTTACGCGTAGTAGCTATGCTACTCTTATTTAGCTGATTAAGTGTGAAACGATTATTTAATAGTAAGCGATTAATTTGAAGGAGTCTTTGATATCAGTTCTTCCTCTTTGACACTTATTAAATTATCGATAAATTAGGGGAAAGAATTAACGATGATATTAAAGCATACATATGTATGTACACATACATATGTATGTAACTTGGAGTAAGTTATTTAAAATTAATTAATTTTAATATATAGTACAGTGCTGTGCAAATTATTCGGGACAGACAAATCTTTGATGACAATTTGATTTATTTTCAAAACATTATAACTTTTTTACATTAATAACTCTGGCCACACGAACTTTAATAGATAATCGTGTTTTGACAACATCTCTTCATTACGTAACTGTAATTATTTTCTTTTAATCACCATCGGTTTTTTTGTGATAAGGAATGTCAAGTTCATTTTAAGTATTTAGCAATTAATTGTTTTTTTTTAAATTCATATTGGGTTGCTTCTAGTCAATATTGTGCTTGTGCGAATGTGTGAATGCGAAGGTGTGTTAATAATCGTAACTCTTTTTGTTATAACTATTTCTGGTAAACTGACTTTTAAAAAGCAAAGGCGACATTTTACGGATCTTCTTTGAAAGGGTTATCTATCACGAGTATTTTGGTTTTTCGGTGGCTCACCAAGAGAATGCTTGGGCCCTACATATCGGTTACGTAACATGTGTGAGCACTTTACCCGACTCGAAGAAAGGATCACGTCATATGTATGCCCTTTGCTATTCCCATGATTTGGACTGAGCCTAGAGATCATGTTATGGACTGCTATTTTTGTCTAACTGTAATAAAAGACATACATTCAAAGGCGAAACATATAGTTAAATACCATAATTTACATTCAGCAATGACGCAGATCTTCATAGTGATCATCTACCGAAACCAGTTCCATCTTCATCCTTTGAGATTGACGATTCACAACCCTCCACTTCAAGCCAAATTATCCTCCCTGTACTCGCGCATCGGTCTGTACCCACAGGTTACTTTCTAATTTTTTTTTTTTTGTCAATTAAGGAGAGCTATGAGTGCAATGAACTTGCACCAGCTATCAACAAGCAATTTTTTTTTTTCATATTTATTTATTTCATGAAAGCTTATATATACAAAGTAAGATACAATAGGGGTATTCACGCTTCGGTGTATCTAGTCTTGTAAAAGTGTGAAAATGTATTTTTTTACACCAAAGAGTGAATGCACTTTTTCGTATTTGTAGCACCCCTGAAGCTTGTGTCAAAATTAATTAATTTTTGTTTACAAAATTAGAATTTAGGAAGATATTCAAATCAAATGCACAATGCCAAAAGCAACGATGAAACCAAAATAAATAACATTTTAAATGAATTGTTTAATTTATTTTTAGATTTCATTTTCATCGTATTTCATTTAATTCAAATTCTTCTTTTTTCTGTTCTTCTTCAAATTTTGATTTTTTATCCTGAATTTCAAATTCAAATTCCTTCTCCATTTTTTCTTTTTCCAAATTCAGTTTTTTTTTGTTCTAATTCGACACCAAATCCCTTTCCAAAAGTATTATATCATACACTTCTTTTTATTTAAAGGAATTTATTTAATTACGACAACCAAATACATTTGACAAGCTGTCAGAAATATACACCTAAAATTTACACTTTTACACTCTAGTCGAGGTTACAATAGAGTTGGAGTATTGCAAAAGTGTAAAAGTGTAAAAAAAAAATGACAGCTAGCGTATGTTGTTGTTGAATTGTGAGAAAATGTTACACTTTTACACTTTTGCACTTTTACAAGACCAAATACACCCAAGCGTGAATACCCCTAATATCTTTTAAGTTATTGCTAAGCTAAAATTGAAAATGGTGATGAAAGTTACAAACTAATGATAGCATAAGATAGTACAATATTATGATTTTATTAAAACATATATTACAAGGATACATATTTTATTTTATTAGTATACGAATATTAGCGCGAAAGGTCTTTTCTTAGTTCCCTTTTAAATTGTGTTGCATTATTTATTCTTCTTGTTTGTCGCGGAAGATTATTCCATAAACGCGTAGAGTTGACAAAAAATTGACGTTCAGATGTTAATGAAGAGTGGCGAGGGTTAATCAACTGTCCAGATCTGTTTGATGAAAAGGTCCTGATTCTTTTATAAAGGTAAAGATAGGTCGGTTCGTGACTTAGCAAAATATCAGAGAAAAGACATGGCGTTCGAAACTGAAGAAGACTTTCAAATGACATATTATACAAACTAGATGACTAGAGACTCGAGCCAAAAATAAGCCAAAAATGTACCGGACTATACAATTAAAAACAACATTAAGCTTCCGTTTACTAGCGTAGTTACATTTCAAATAGATCTCACAACCATAGGTTAAAACAGGCATATACAGCGTTTTCGCGATAGTAATTCTGGTAGCCAGGGGGGTGAAATATTGCGTAACCCACAATGCACGAAGAATACCATAGGATTTTCCAACAACTATATTTATGTGATTTTCCCAAGTTAAATGTCGATTAAAGGTTACTCCAAGGTTACGAGCCGTACCAACATACTCCATTGGAGCATTGTTCAAGTTGATAGTAGGGAAACAGGATAAGTTCGACGGTTTCCTGGATATGGCTAGGCATTTAGATTTGGATGGGTTTAAGAGGAGACCGTTTTTTAGAGACCAACGTGCTACTGCAGCTAGATCGTCATTTACACAGCATACACTGTGCTCGATGAGACCCAAAAGATAGCTTTTATATAGATGTACATCGTCGGCATACAAGTGTACAGAGCAATGCTTTATAATTGAAGGCAGTTCACTTATATATTATACACAGATCCCTAAGGGACACCGCTCACAGAAGGTAAGAAGTCGGAAATAACATTGTTTGACTCAACAGCTTGGAGTCTATTGGCTAAATAGGATGATATCAACCTTACGACACAAGGTGAAAAGTTAAACAACTTCAAAAGCTTAGTACATATGGTGGGGTGGTCAACGGTATCGAACGCCTTAGAAAATCCAGCAGTACCAAAAATGTTACCTCATCATTATCTATACCATGGGTGGCCAAACCGTAGAACGCGGTCGACTGGTCGAACGCGAAGGTATTTACAGTCGAACCCGATGCATATGCTGTAAATTAATTTATTATAACAAACACGCAGTACAAGTATATCAATCTCAAAATTTGTAACAACACTGCACTAAACTTCATCCCAGAAAGCGTAGGCAATGGAATACTGCGTGCTCTGTTCCTTCTTCCTGATCTAGGCAAAAATGTGTGTTATCGTGCCCAAAATGGTGTAAGTATTTCCGATACCCACTGTCCCAAACGTCTATGCATCTGCCATTCGTAGTGGTGTCCCACCTAGCTTGCTACCGGTCATTGAAGTCACTCTTTCTACTTCCTTGCTCCTTTTGTTGACCGTCGTTTCTTGGTTACTAGAAGTTCTCCTATCCCTGCCACTGAAGCCACTGATGACCTTTAGTGCGCGAAGTACATATGTTGACGATAACTTTTTCCTTGTTTTCTTTGTCGCTAGGGCCCCCACACAAACCTGGGCAGCGAATAACATAACTGAGCTAACTACCTTGGATATTAAGTTTCTTTTAACATATCCTTCGATGTTTGGCAGTATTCCGGAAAGTGCTGCCTGAAGCTTTTGATGACTAGGTGATTCGAGGCTTGAAGCTAAGTAACATATATTGTCGAGTATTACTCGTAGGTTTTTACAGAGTCTTTCGATCTGATAGTTTGGCTTCCTACCCCTCTGTCCAGTTATTCCACATTTTTCCGGCTGATTATTAGGACAGCTTCCGTTTTGTGATCTGCTAATTCAAGGCCGGTGGATATTAGCCAGTCGCAGATTGCTGCGTTCAAAGTTGACTGCATCTCGAAAATGTTCTTTGCAACAGTAACAACGGCGATATTGTCTCCGAATTAGATTTTTTTTACTTCTGCGGCAGTGTTAATTACAGAACTCCGTCGTACATGATACTCCAAAGTAGGGGGCCAGTACTGATCCTTGTGGGACTCCCGCGGAGGCTTTATAGTACCTACTTTTCTCCTTCTTCGGTTTCATATCTCAACCTTCTATTGATGAAATAGCTGGATACAATCTTTCGCAGGTAGTTTGGCGTATCCATTTTGGCTAGTGACCTTCTTATGATATCTTCATATTTATATGTATTTTCTTCCAAGTAAATATAATGGGTAGGTAAGGTAGCACGCGTAACCAATTTCAGCGAAAAGTCGAACGCATAGGCTAAAAGTTTGGCCACCACTGATCTATACCATGCCGTATATCTTCAGTGACATTTAGCAAAGCAGTGATGCAGCTGTATTTTTTCTGAAAGCCAGATTGCATGGGTGTTAATAAGTTTGTGGTGCTAATATACTGACTTATTTGCAGTTGCAGAATTTTTTCAAAGACTTTCAAAATGAATGGCAGAATAGTTATAGGCCTGAACTCTCCCCCTTTGGGACGCTTAGGAATAGGTATAATCTCTGCTAGTTTCTATTGAGCTGGAAAAATCCCCGTTATTAAAACAGTGTTGAAAATATGCGTTATATGGGGCAATAATATTGGTAGAATAATCTAAAGAAACAGCGGATGTAGACCATCCAGCTCAGCTGCATAGGATTTGATAGAAAGTAAGCCTTCTAGTACATCAACACAATCAACTCTAATGAAAGAGGAACTAGGAGAGGAAAACAAAATTGGCTGGCAATGAGGTTCCACAGAAAACTCCTCCGATACATTGATGGTTTGTTGGAAAGACAAAAATGTTCTATTCAACTCATTCAAGTCAGTTTCCTCTCTATTATTGGCTTTAGATTTAACGATGCCGATAGTTCGTAAGTTCCTCCACAGCGTTTTGCCAGTTGCAGATGGAACTAGACTAGAATATTTTCTATAAAGCACTTTCGGTCTCAAGCGCCGTGCATGGGCAAATATGTACATCTAATTTGGCGCGGGTGTAGGAAGGTTAAAAACGATGATGGCTCTGAGTTTGAAGAAGTTCCTGTTTAGCCACAGTCGATAACTCAAGCAGACCTGACTGACTTGGTTCGCGATTTGAATTTGTCGAAAAATCTGCGGGCTACAAGTGATGATCCGGACATTTCACAGATGGAAACACGTTATCAGGGTGGGTGACTCCTGGATCGGATAGTATGGACAAATTGACGAGAAGTCATGGCCGGTTAAAAACTGTGTGATGTAGAAGCTTACATCTTCATCTCTTCTTTTCGGACAAGATTTCTATGTTGGGGATAACTTAACATATACCGATATTTCTACATTGAGACTCGTTTCGGATTTCGACAATTACTTCTTGTTGTCGGCTTGCAAGTTTTCCCGTTTAGACCATTCCACAGCACAAGAAATGCCTAATGATTTTTTTTTTCTTTTTCTTTGGCATCTCTTCTAATCCACATCTCCACAGATGGATTCACGAGTTGCTAAGCTACCGGACCATAACTGTGGAATGGGGCTTGACCCGGGCTAAAAAGTTTGCAACCAGGGGCACACCGCAGGGGGGGTGTTCTGTCACCTCTCCTGTGGATCCTCATGGTCGACTCGTTACTCCACATCCTCAGCGAACATGGTATTAAAGTAGTCGCATATGCTGACGACATAGTTTTACTTGTGTCAGGCAAATTTATAGACACTACGAGTGAGCTAATGGAAAGAGCACTCTCTTCTATAAGCCACTGGGCGCTTCAAAATTAGAGGCATCAAGTTGAATAACTTGACTTTACCATATTCAAACCAGGCTAAATTTCTTGGAGTTTTCTTTGACGGACAACTCAACTGGAAACCTAATATCGAAGAACGTATTAAAAAGGCCCAAAATGCCTACTACACTTGCAAGAGAATGTTTGGAACAAAATGGGGATTACAACCTAAAGTGACACACTGGATCTACACTTCCATAGTAAGACCGATCGTACTATACGGAGTTGTGGTATGGTGGAGGGCGCTGGAGAAAACACACATTCTAAAACAACTAGAGAGACTTCAACGTCTGATATGTATTGGAATCACTGGAGCACTTAAAACAACATCAACGATGTCACTAAACACCATACTGAACTTGTTACCAATAGACCTATTTGCTAAGAGTGTCGTTTTTAAAACAGTGCTAAGGCTTAAAGAGTCTAATGGTTTCAAGTTTAGACTATTTGGACATGGTAACGTGATCAATATTGCTAATATTAGTACAGATTATCTCAAGCCAATAACCCTGTTTGACCGAAACTTTTCCATAAAAATTCCCTCTAGAGAATATTGGATACAGCGTACAGCTTTTTATTTTTTAATTTCTTTTGTTGCCGAGGGTAGGTGAAAATCTTCCATAGACACTATCAGAATAGTAAGCGCGTGCTCATAGTAGTGTCAGATTCTTACTGACCAAAAACACCTCCCTTAGATATAAATTTGTTAGATACTGCAACTAAGTTATACTTATCAAGCAATTTTTCCATCAAGAAATATATACGTTTGGCAGGTTACTTTCCACTGAAAGATCCTGCATGTTCCGCAATTTAGATGCGGTTAATCCTTATCTCGCCAAGTCAAAAGGTTTTGTCCTTTGTAGTCGGCGCAATAAATTGCTCTCATCCAAAATTAGTAGGACTGTATTGTTAACATGTCCGATTAGTCGGTTTCTATGCTTTCGCGTGAAGCTTTTAGTTTCAGATTCGATTGTCGGAATTCCGAGATCCCTGCGAATATCGTCGTTTCTAGCATACCACGGTGCTTGGACAATTTCTCTAAGCACTTTATTTTGAAAGGTCTGTAGAACATTGGCATTTGTTTTCTTGGTACAACCCCAAAGTTGTATACCGTAGGTCCACACTGGCTTTAGCACTTCCTTGTATAAAAGCAGTTTGTTCTCGGTACTGAGGTGGGAATGTTTCCCGATCAAGCAGTACATTTCTCTATATTTGATATCTAGTTCTTTACGTTTCATTTTCACGTGCGAACTCCACTTCAACCTTGCGTCGAGTGTCATTCCCAGGTATTTGGCTTCATTTGCAAAGGGTATTCGGGCCAAATTTATAAAAATTGGCAAGTCATTAATTTTTCTATAAGTGAAATTTACGTGAACAGATTTAGTTCCGTTAAGGGCGATCCGCCAGTCCCTTGTCCATTCAGTTACTTTATTTAATGCGTTTTGCAGTTTGGCAGTCGTTTCCTCGATTGTTTTACCTACTGCTAGGATAGCGGTGTCGTCGGCAAACGTATCAAGGATAGTGCCATCTTCTTTCGGTATATCACGAGTATATAACAGATAAAGAAGCGGCCCCAGAACGCTTCCTTGCGGTACGCCGGTCGAAATTTCTTTGAGTTCTGACTTCTGAGTATTCGTTTCCATTTCTAACATGGAAGAGTCTATTCCCGAGATATGAATCCAGAATCTCGTATAGGTACACGGGGATTACTTGTCGTAATTTGCATTTCAAGCCATCGTGCCACACCTTATCAAAGGCTTGCGAGACGTCAAGAAATACGGTTGAGCATATCTTTTTTTCTTCTAGTGCTTTTTCGATTACGTTAGTAATTCTATGCACCTGGTCAATCGTCGAATCTGAGTTTAGATAGATATTTATTTCGTTTAAAAATACAATGGATTACTACCGCTATGCCGATATGATAACACTATGTATCTTTCTACTGAGACATTATCTTATTTTCTAAGTTTATTTGTTTAAGAAAATTTTTTTTTTTATATTTGAGGGAAACAACGGACAAAACCCTCAATTTGATAAAAAAAAAGAAAAAGAAACAAAAAATAAAATTAATATTTACAACAAATTGAATGTAAATATATCTACATAATATGTGTCTATAGTGACAAATTTGTTGTAGTTTTATATATATCTACGAAAATTAATAAATAAATATTACGTTAGTAAATATATATGTATATAATATACTATATACATATATTTATATATATCACAGAAAAGGATAATTTGATTAATAAACAGCAAAAAAAAATAAGTTAATAAATAATATAAATAATATAAATAATAAATAAGTTTATAGTATAAAAAATAGATACATAAATAAATAAATAAATAACATAAATAATAAATAATAATAAATAAATAAATTAATAGAAAATAAATAGATTAACAGAAAAAATAAATTAATATATATATCAGAAGAAAGGGTTATATGTTTAACAAACAAAATAATACTTAAGTTAATAATTAATATAAATAATAAATAAATTAACAGAAAATAAATAAATTTTGAAAAAATGTAAGAAACAAAGAGGTAATAACTTTACAGAAAACAAAAAAAAAATTTAATAATATATATAATAAAAAACAAAATTATTACAAATAAATAAACTAACCAAAAATAGATATTTTAATAGATTTACCAAAAATAGAGAAAACAAATAGATTCATTAAAAGAAAAAAAAAAACAAAAAAATATAACATTGAGTATTATAAGGTATTATAAAGTAACATGTAACTGATTTATTAGGCGATTATCAGAGTAATCACATCGCATTATAAATGTTTCATTCAGTTTTCGTATTCTATCGGAGATCAATTCAACATTGCTTAAAATATGTAGATCTGACGTAGAATGATGCCAAGGCAAATTCAGCATCATTTTCAAAATTTTATTTTGTGATATTTGCAGCTTTTTTATATGACAATCTGCCGAATCACCCCACACTTGACATCCATACAAAAGTATTGCTTGAAAAATAACTTTATGGATTATAATTTTATTTTCCTTTGATAATAGGGACTTTCGATGAATAAAAGGATAAAGCATTCTTATACCTATATTTAGTTTTGTCAAAGTTCGAGCTATATCTTCCTTAAAAGTCAATTTTGCATCTTAACCCATTAATGACGAGAGTCCAAAATGTTCGATACAAGCCTGAAATTTTAAGGCGCGGCTTGTATTGTGTTCAGTAACCTAAATCAGATTTTTTTAAATTTTTTTTTAATAAGGTTTGGTCACACTAGGCCGTTACATATATGTAACGTTAGTCCTGATACCACAAACATCGTATAAATAATAAGACTGTATACATGCAAGCAAATCATGTATTTTATTTCAGTATTACTTTACTTTAGGTGGCGCTACAGCTCAGGGTGAACCTGGGCCTGCTTCTCGCAACCATTTGTGTGTGCGTATTATATTTTTGCACGAATGGAAGGGATCTACAGTTTTTTGCCGACTCCGAACGGCGAGTTGAGAAGCTCATCATGACAATTGATACTCTTTGAATTCGTGTCAGATATTCGAAAGAGGTGGTACCGTGAAAAAAATCTCTTAGGTGTTGGGCCCGGGCAGCATTGCGTAGTAGCCCAGCGCACTTACCACTACACCACGGCGCATTTTATTTCAGTATTATTTTTATTTATTTCATAAATTTAAAGATATGTAATGATTTTTCTGGAAGCAAGCTACACATAAGCCTACATCGCACTTAGAACGCATTGTAGTACAGTGTGATCTGCATAGCGAACCTGCACTTCGTCATCTTTTTTTATTGGGGATCTTAATAATCAAATGGTCCACTCGATCGTAGCGAGCATTAGCATTTTCGGTTTCCATTTTATGTCTACGAAAACCATCAAGAGGTTTCGGGTCACCAAGAGTCCGCCAATAAAACCGTGCTATCGAATGCTTGAGCTGAAGTCCGGGTAAATTGGAGCCAGCTTTTTTGTGGAGTAACCAAGCGTTTTGATTTGAAACAACTATCAGTCAAAGCCAAGTTAAAATGGATGACAACCATTTCTTCCCTCTAACACATATTCATTAGTTGTTTACATTTCGGTCCATACGGTTCGTGCCACCTATGTTTGCATTATACCATGCAATTGCATAGGGTCGTGGAAGATCCATAGCTTATGCTCTTTCCGGAAATATGTGGACACTTTTGTAACTGGATTTTTTCCAAAAAGTATAGACGCAACACTCACAATGGAACTGTCAACCCATTTCAGCAGAATTACAATTCAATTGTACCACGATTTGCATTCTCCAATTCCTTTTTATTTCTTAAATGACAAGAAGCCGGAATGCAATATTTCCGGGTAGTTCCGGTTCCGTTGTAACCTCTTTGTTTTATCCTACCAAGACGAATAATACAAAAAGTAATCAGATACAAAGCCTGCTCCATACGGACTAATAAATGTATTTTCCGTCACAAATTATGTTATGTTATATGCGGACTAACGTTACATATATGTAACAGCATCCAAAAACCTGAGCGATCAGGCAAACGGATTTTCAAAAAATATTTTTGTTTCAGGTATTTGCTTCTATACATATGATACAATAACACAACATTTATATTTTTTCTTACAATATACAGTAAGTTTACTAAAATAATTAACAAACAAATGCCAACCCTCCGCTCATCGCCATTTTGCTATCAACTCAAATTCAAATATGTAAAAAATCTTCTATTGTCAAAAAAATCAGAACCAATTGCAGTATTTTCGTGTTATTCTCTTTAGAATCCTTAACACTTTAAATTGCATAAACTTTTAACTCAGAAGTCGATGAAAAACAAATAGTAATTGTTTTAAACAAATAAGGTGACCCAGTGTTACATTTATGTAACGTTAGGCTAAAATGGGTTAATGCATACCCAGGTATTTTATGGAGTGCTCCCACAATATTTGCTGACCATTCACCATTAGTTGATTAGCGGGAAAAAACAAGGTTTCCTTTTTCGAGTAAAAAGATGACTTGAATTTTTTTCGCATTTAATTTAATTTTCCATTTTGTATAGTACTGTTCTAATATTTTCGCTGCATTTTCTAAGTTTGATTGAACATAAAAAACCAAATTCATGTGACGAAAATATAGCAGCATCGTCAGCATATATTGCTGCTTAACAATTTGGTAAGTTTGAAAAATCTGAGGTGTACAAATTATATAATATTGGCCCGAGCACCGAACCTTGGGGTACACCAGCATTAAAACTAATTAGAGAAGACGCACTCTTATTGACATGGACTTTGAAACAACGATTTTACAAAAAACTTTGGACAATTTTACAGATAAAGTGGGGGAAATTAAGAGTAATCATTTTATATATAAGGCCATTGTGCCAAACAGAGTCGAAAGCTTTTTCGATATCAAGTAGTATCATACCCGTTGATTTCCCTATATCTCGGTTTGTTTTAATGCTATTGCATATTCGTAGTACCTGATGGGCAGTGCTATGAAAACGTCTAAAACCGAACTGTTCATCAGGTAATAATTTGCCGTCATCAATAATTTTCCCAATTTTTTCTTTTAAGATTCTTTCGTATATTTTGCTTACACTACTCAGTAAACTTATTGGCCGGTAACTATCTGGATTACCTAGAACTTTTCCAGCTTAAGGTATAGGTACTACTTTTGCTATTTTCCACGGGTCGGGAAAATATTGCATTTTAAGACAGGCGTTTATAAGAAATGCTAAGAATTTTATCCCTATTTTGGGAAGTTTTTTAAGATAAATATTTCTTATGTTATCTAGTCCACCTATTTTTTTTTTGCATTTAAATGACCAAGAAAGTATTGTATATCTACTTCAGATATAAATTCATCAGATGGTGTGTCTGAATCTGATGAATTAATGCCCCTATTCCGTAAGACAACTTTTGTTAAGTTGAGTTGAAATTTGGTTGAAATTTGAAATTCGGTATTACTGAACACAACTCTGAGAAAAAGAGTTGCCTGTCAACATAAAACCAAGATGGCGAATCCTCTCTAGAGTTGTGTGGGAATTTTTCTGGTATTATGGTAGACAACGCAGTTATGTTTTGGTTGATAGAGCTGTCAAAAACTAACAACTGGGTTTAAGCAGTTGTTTGAGAGTAAATATTGAGATACGAAAGATGGAAAATGAACAAAAAGACGTATATCGGACAAATGAAATAATGCAATATTATTAATAACGTCATTAAACAATGTGTGCAGCTTAAAAGCATATAGTCCACATTAGTTGGAGAAAATAGTTTTACATCTTCAGCACTCGGAACTGGTAGTGGTAGTGGTATTGCAATTGCAATCGAGCGTCCATGCAATTTTAACAAATCTTTGGTTTCGATTTGAACGAAGCAAAATGCTTCTGTGTTCAGTACAAAAACACTTGTAAATATTTAAAAATAACAGAAGTAATTTACACATTGCAAATGCATATTCTTTACTTAGCATTTTTTCTAGTTGGAATTGGAATATGTCACGGATAGATTTTCATATGCGCACAACAATAACAATATTATCTTCATCATTATTATCATTAAAAATACCAAATCAAAACTTCTTTTCATTCTGTTTTTATTGAATATTGAGTTTCTGTTGGCAAAATTATTTTCTACTTCGACCACCAGAGGTCAGATTTACGTTAAATAGTCAATTTGTAGTTGTTATTCGCATCTAAAAGTATGCAATTTTTTTTACAATCACAACTGAAAAAGGTTGTTTTATGTAATATGAAAAATTCGTTGAGTTGCGCGAAAGTGGAGTGAATGACAGCCAACTCGAATAAATTGAGTTGTGTTATGGAATAGGGGCATAAGATCGTGCACAGAGTTGTTCACAATTAAATTTGTATTTGAATTTCTTAGGTGTTGTGAAACCAAATGATTTTGTGAAAATGTAAAACCGAGCACATTTGCTTTTTCAATATCTGTAATGTATGTGTTTGTAGACGTTTTTATTCCTAAATAATTTCATTATGTTCGAAAATGGTTTGGAAGCGTTGTCTAATGTAGGGAGTTTATTATTCCATTCTTGGTTTCGTTTGTTTAGAATAAATTGAGCAATTAGTTTGTTAAGATGTGCAATATTACTTTGTGAAATGGGGTGCCGATATCTTTACCAGTTTCGTGTTTCGTCTATGCATATTTCTCAATCTAATGAGTTCAAGAACATTAGGTGGAATTTTCATGCAATAATATTGTTTAACAACTTTTGGCACACTCACATCAGCTGACCTTAAGATATGTTGAGAAAATTGTTGGACAGTGTCATCAACATCCTGCTTGTTAGTAATATTTCCTAGATTTGTGTGCATGTTTTGAAGTTTTATTTTTAATTCTGTACGAAAACGTCTCCAGTTTGTATTTTTAAAGTCTAATAAATATTGCGCTTGTTTTACACCTGAGCAAAGAATCCGACAAAAGACTGGATTATGGTCAGAGCTAAGTTCGTTAATAGCTATTGGTTGGGATATATTTCCAGGTACATTTGTGATAAATAAATCAAGTACAGACGGACATCCACGAGAACTTGCAGGGACATATGTAGGACCAGGCGGAAACAAAACATATGTTGGCAACACTACAGAAAGACTAGAAAGCACATTACCCCAGGAATTTGCTCTACGACAGCCCCAATCCCTATGCCTGCAGTTGAGATCACCCCCAATTAAAAATGCTTACTTCTGAACCCAAACTGGTGGTCAGGGATGAGATTATTTTCTTCTATAACCGGTTGGAGACGCCTTAGTAATATCCTCTCGAAAATTTTGGATATGACTGGAAGAAGCGAGATTGGTCTGTATGATTTTACTTCATATAACGGTTTTCCTGGTTTTAAAACTATTATGACTTCCGCAACTTTCCATTGGCTCGGCAAGTGTTTTAATCTGAGCGCAGCATTTATAATATGGAGAAGCTTAATTAATGCTTTTCTAGGTAAGGCTTTGAGAATTTCTCCGGTAATCAAATCATAACCAGGACCTTTCTTAGGTTTTAGTTTCGCGATCTCACGTTCGAGTTCTCTAAGCGTCGCAGATGTGAGCGTTAAATCGTCAGATGGTGGAACTACCATCCTCGTGATGTTGATGTTGTCATGAACCACTTGACTATCGTTCGGTTTAAAGTTTTCTTCCAAATGGGCGGCAAAAATATCCGCTTTTTCTTTATCTTCCCTTGCCCATTGATTTTGATTTATTTTAAGTGGTGGCGCGGGGATTTTACAGTACAGCTGATCCAATCGACAGCATTAATATTTACACGGACGGATCGAAACAGGACGAAGGCGTGGGCACTGGAGTCTTCAATCCAAAATCTAACTACAAACAATGCTTCAAACTGCCAGACAGTTGCAGCATCTTTCAGGCTGAACTTTTGGCCATTCAAAAAGCCGCAGAGCATCTAATGAACTGCGAAGTAGGCTCCTACATTAACATTTATGTTGACAGTCAAGCTGCGCTCAAAGCACTAAAAAGTAATGTGATAAAATCGAAAACAGTTCTAAACTGCTACGCTTTACTTCAGGAACTCAGCAGAAGCAACACAGTCTGCTTATATTGGGTTCCTGGTCATCAAGGTATCATAGGCAATGAAAAAGCTGATGAACAGGCTACTTAGTTCAGAACCTGAAAAAATCGTAGCACCGATCCAGCACTACTTCTCAAAAATTGATGCTAAGTTACAAAGCATAGCTGACAACAAGTGGAATTAATCCACCACTTGCAGAATAACGAAAATATTCTGGCCGCACCGCAGTGGCCATAGAACTAAGTACATCCTCTCGCTATCAAGAGTGGAATGCAATTTACTACTAGGCGTCATTACAGGGCATTGCCTTATAGGTTATCACGCTCGCAGGCTCAAACTAGTCTCATCGGACATATGCAGAAACTGCAATGAACCGGGTATTGTAGAAACATTAGAGCACCTCCTGTGCGCATGTCCTGCACTGGCAAAAAGAAGGCACAGGCTAATGGGAAAATTTTATTTCAACTGACTTGTAGAAGTGGCAGACATAAAACTTCACCTTCTCATTAAATTTGCTCAACAGACAAACTCATTTTGTATAAACAAAGCAACAGAAATTAACTGATTACTCTGAGGACGTTGTTGCCTAGAGTGGCCTTTCTGATCCGAACAAAGGCCGGACACTCGCCAATGAAGTGCTCAGCTGTCTCTGCCTCTTCCCGGCACATCTCACGAAGGCCCGAGCTTAGGAGGTGACTAATTCTACATACGAAAAGGTGTTGCCATTATGTCTATATATTTTCGCATTGACTTTCAGAGTCGCCGTGGCCGTGGTGGTTAGTGCATTGGACTACCATGCAATGCTGGCCGGGTTCAACTCCTGGCCGGGTCTAGCACCTAAAAGAGTTTTTTCACGGTGCCACTTCTTTCGAATGTCTGACAAGCATCAAAGAGTATCATTTGTCACGATTGAGCTTCTCAACTCGCCGTTCGGAGTCGGCAAAAAAACTGTAGGTCCCTTCCATTCGTGCAAAAAATATAACACGCACACACAAATGGTTGCGGGAAGCAGGCCCAGGTTCACCTCGAGCTGTAGCGCCAATTAAGTAAGTAAGTAGACTTTCAGGTTGTATTCACGAGTTGACTATTCAAATCCATGCTTGAGAATGATATTCGAGGACATTGCCGATCAATATATGTTTGACAGTGATGTGAACTTGTTTCCGTTCAAAAACTTCAAAAATGCTACTTCGCCCATGTACCAACAAAGTGACAATAATCCTTCTTTATTTCACCTTAAATCTCTCCAAAATCTCTATACCCGTATACCTACTCGTATGTACGTTGATATTCCCTGGACGTGAACCCACTTACGTTATATCATCGCTAGTATGCATTAAAAATATTTGGAATACCAAATAGCCACTTTAATTTGAACGCACATGCCATGCCATACAATTACTCGAGGCAATTTTGTAGACAAATGGCCTACAGGTATACATTTCATGGCACTAACACGAACGCACCATCATATTGTTAAGCGATGCTTTTAACTTTATTAAGTAAAACCAGCGGCAAACAACACAAACATCCGGAGAAAACATCTTCTTCATCCACCGAGAGTCCGTTCCACAGATACATTTTGGGTGTACGAGGATGTTTGTGCGGTTAGCCTGCTTCTGTTCCGCAAGTTGTAAAAGTCAAAAGTGTAAACAAGGTATATTAAGGTATTAGGGTACTCTTGCTCGGGTTTGGGTTAGTTTGGTTTGCCTATACAAGAAGGCTCTGTCTGTTTGTCAAGAGCCCCTCTTTGAAAACATCTCTGTGGATATTGTGTAAAGGTGCGCTCGACGCTCTTAAAGGATGAACGACAGTATCATCGTCCTTTTATATCTGCATATATATATGTTGAAGAAGCAGTGATTCCCTGGGATAACAAAATACACATCAGAGTTGTTATCCTTCATATCGTCTTAGTTGTTTCCGAAAAGGGATATACTCCTACACAGATATCCTCCTGCAACATCGCTGAACAAAGTGAATTAGAAGGTCTATTGTTGTTACTGTTGGTTGTATTTGTTCGTATATCAATCATCGAAGAGGATATAGCATTTATGTGTAAGTAAATCGAATTTAATGTAATTCTAGGAATTGCGAATTGGCAGCAGAGTATGAAAGAAAGATATAGATGGAGAGAGAGAGAGAGAAGTTGCCGATGAAAGTACTTGGAGTTGTCGAAAAGTAATTAATTTGTATCCGATTGTTTTGATAATTGCCTTGGGTTTGTTTGTCAACTTACTGAGGCGCAGGCTTCAGTTTGTGTGCACTTCATCAACGGAAACCACTTGCTGTGGCTGAAGAGCGTGAGCCTATTCAATGTCAAAAATATCTCTAGTGTTTTGATGACTCGTATTATCTGCCTTGTTGTGGTAAATGACTGTCAAATTGGTATTGCTCAGTACAAATGGATGAACATCCGATTCAAATCAAGAACAAAACAATAGCCCCAGTTTCGAACGATCTCTTCATCAAAAGCGTCATGAAATTTGAGAGATAAGGGGGTAATGACACTACAACGGCAAACTATAGACGCCGCGTCATTAAGGAGTATAAATATAGTACTTTGGGGTATATTTTACACAAAATTAGGTAGGTTAATGAAAAGCTATGGAAGTCTAAAACGGCCATTAATGCTGTTTGGCGGAAATGTCTCAGTAACAATAGCCGTGTTTTTTTTTTTTTTTTTTGAAATCTTGCTAGCCAGTCGTTCATTAAAACGATTCCCAGTCAGCCAAACCCAGCCGAGCTTGGGTGTGTGACTTCGGTCCTATGAAATCAGATGACAGCTGATGGGAACTATCGAAAAAAAAACTATCGACTTATTGGATTGTAGCAGAATATTCATTCATTCGATAGTTACTAAAAATCTATTCATTTCATATAAACGAATTTAGGTGCATCTACATTTTTGTATTCAGTCCATACGAACGATTTCATCTGAATGAATAAATTCAGTTTTTACTAAAGGGTTTTCCAATAAGAGGTGTTATTTTGGTATTCAAAGAAAGATGCCATTTTTTGAGATAAATTATCGGATGGTTATTTCATAATAAAGAGGAAGGTATGCCGTTAATAATGAAAAACAGCATCAGCCAAATGGCCACCACGAGCACGCATACAGGACTATATCCTTTTTATGAAATTTTCCATAACCAAATCGCAAAGTGGCTGCCCTATGTCCTCGATAGCCTCACAAATTTTATCTTTGAGGTCTTGAATCGACACTGGGCTGTTGGCGTAGACCATATCTTTCACGTGTCCCCAAAGGAAGAAGTCGCAAGGTGTTAAATCACAAGATCTCGGTGGCCAATTGTGATCACCTCTTCGAGAGATAACACGGTCCGGAAACTTTTCCTGTAAAAGATCAATGGTTTCGTTGCTTGTGTGGCACGTAGCGCCGCGCCGTCTTGTTGAAAGTAAACTTTGTCCAGATCAATACCATCCAACTCCGACCATAAAAAATCATTAATCATCTCTCGATAGCGCAATCCATTCACCGTAACTGTTGACCCAACCTCTTTTTTCGAAAAAGTAAGGTCCAATGACCCCGCCGGACCATAAACCGCACCAAACAGTCACACGTTGAGGATGGAGAGGCTTCTCAACAATAACTCTTGGGTTTTCCGAGTCCCAGATGCGACAATTTTGCTTGTTGACGTAGCCACCGAGGTGGAAATGGGCCTCATCAGTCAAGATGATTTTTCGATGGAATTCCGGATCATTTTCATGCATTTCAAGGACCCAATCAGCAAAGACACGACGTTGTTGATGATCGGCCGGCTTAAGTTCTTGTGTTAACTGAACTTTATAAGCCTTAAGACCCAAGTCTTTATGCAAAATACGGTGTAATGAGGTTTGTGGAATGCCCAATACCAAAGAACGACGAGGAATGGACAAACCTGGGTTTTCTTCAACACTTTGGGCTACAGCAGCAATATTCTCAGTTGTTCTTGAGCGACGTGCACGGGTTTTATTCTTCACATCACTAACTTGTCCCAACAGCTCGAATTTTTCCACCAATTTCTGTATTGCGGTCCGACAAGGTACTTCACGACGACCAAAAAATGCTTTAGTTTTGCGAACTGTAACTGCAAGATTTTCACCATTTTTGTAGTGAATTTTAATAATTTCAATGCGTTGTTACAGCATGTATCGTTCCATTTTTAGTAATGGCGTAGTTTCTACTTGTCAAATGTCAAAGAATAAAAGCTTCAAAAGTGACAGCTACCGAAATAGCGGGCCATTCACAATAACACCTCTCATTGGAAAACCCTATATTTTCAGCCGATAGTCCAAGGCAATTGGAATGATTTCTGTATGAAAGACTTTCATATTTAGGTATGCCTATATTCAATGCAATTTTTTTTTTTTGTTGACAACGGTTTAGCGTCTCCTGCTCATATTCTATTTGAAAGTTCGATTTGGAGCTACTTCGTTGTTACATCTGACCATTATGCATATAATCAATGTAATTTTTTGTTGTTGGTATTTTGGATAACGGTTCAGCGTCTGCTACAAATATTCGCTTAGATTCCTAAGTTGATTAGTCAGTTGGAAATCGTGCATGTAAATAGCACGGGCTACTTGCATCTTTTGAAGATCTCACATTCGGTGGTGTCATTCAGTTTTTTTAGTTATTGTCAATATTTTTACTACTGAATATAACTGGTAAGTGCTCGGTATTTCGTTAATTTGATAATAACTCACAAATGGTTCGAAATGGTGTTCACTCTTGATGAATAAGTGTTTATTGTTGCTTTGCGTAAGGAAAAAGTTTCTAATCGTGATATCGCCCGTCGACTAGGGAGTGTGCGAAACGTTTCGAAAAAAGTCAACTAGAAAGCTCCATTGCTCGGAAAGCTGGAAGCGGAAGACCCAAAAGATATCTCCGATCAGCATCTAATCCAGCGAATTTGTTCAGAAAACCGGTTTGCACATGCAGGAGATATTAACTGTTTATTCCAGGAGCAAATTGGGAAGCAATAAGTGATCGAAATCGAGGCTGCTTAATGGGATGGCAGTTAATGCAAGGCGTCCAGGAAAAAAACACTGTTAACATCGCCAATAAAAAAACAAAGACTTGAATGACCAAAAACTTGTACTCCGGAAGAATGTGGAAGAGTGACATTTTCAGATGGGTCCAAATCAAATTTTGGCCCAGACGGCAACGCGGTGGTTCGCTGAAGAAAAGGTGAACGATATTCAGATAATTGGATTTTACCCACCGTTAAGCATTCCCCTTATATTATGGTGTGTGGGGCAATAACCAGATTTAGTGTTGGATAAATTGTAATGCTTGAGGGAACAGTAAATGCTATGGAATACCAAAAAAATATAGAAAACGATGTTATGCCTACTTTACAGTAACTTTGCCAACACTGCGATAGTATGTTTTTTCAGGACGATTTAGGTCTTGCCCATAGCGGAAAATCGGTAAGTTTTTGTTTTGTGTATGATCTGTAAACTAACATTTTTATAAACTTTTTTTAATTTACTCTAATCTTGGGAACATCACTACAAGCGGATTATTTCTCTTCCATGGCCTGTTAATAGTAGGGATGTTACGAAGGTGCTTTTATCGGAGTCGGAGTCGGAAGTCTCATACCGACCTCCGCGAAGTCGGAGTTAAATCGGGGTTGAAGGCGGAGGTCGCAGACTCAAATTGTTAAAATATAAAATTTAGAGAAAATCCATTTTTATTAGAAAAACAAGATAAAAAATACAAAATTGTATTGTCACTTAGTAGTAATATTGTTTGTATAGACAAAATTACAAATACTCATATATTTATTGGGCACAATATTTTGCATGAGCCATCGAAGGCGATCATTTCGGAAATTAATTTATCAATTTCTTCAGATTTACAATGTGACGCATCCCATTTCTGCTTTTTATTAAGAATGTCGTGCAATGATGCCTGTTTTTTAGCTTCTTCTAATAGATTTTTTTTAGACACTTTCAGTAACTAACTTTTTGTTTTTCTCAAGTTTCAAAAGTTCTTCATATTTATCAGCATGCAGCGATTTCAAATACCCTTTTAGCGATGTCGTGGTGCAACCCTTCCTGGAGTATTGCTCTTCACAAACCTCTCACTTCGCCGTACCCGAATCAACTTCACTGAAAAAGCTCCATATTACACTTGTTTTAGGGTTCATAGTTAATAAAGTCTAGTTAATAAATGTTCGTGTTCTTCGGTCGTCACGGATAGTAGTCCGAAAAACCTCCGTTGTGATTATATCGGAACCGGAGCCGGACTCGGAGGTGCAATTTAAACCGGAGGCTCAGACATATCGGATTCGGAGTCGAAGCTCCGTATCATCGCTAGTTAATAGCCTGGATCTAAACTCAAGAGAAAGCTGTTGGCATTACATAAGCAAAAAAAAAATAGAGAGAAAATGCCAAAATCTTAGTGAACTGGAACTGGTATCAAGATTTAATAATCTCCTATATAGCCAAATTGTTTGATTCGATGTCAAACAGGATGATGACGTCAATAAGAAAAAAGGTGGGATAGTCATATACAGTGGACGTCCAGTATAACGAATTATATAATGCACAGTCAATCGTTATAACGAAAAGTTCGTTATATCGATCGTTTTTCTTTGCTAATTAATGCTTGAATATAAACAACAAGTGATTTTTACAATGAAATTTATGTACATTTATTTATAAGAAAATAAAAATATATTAATAAGTTTTTGGTAAACAGAACAATTATGATTTGGAAAAGAAGTAAAAAACCCAACAAACTGAAACAGTTAATTTTCCTTTAAAATTACATTTATATAATGTACATAACATAACAAAAACAAAAATAGATATACTCAACAGATGTTACTAGCAGAAGCAGAAGTAAGGATACATACAAAAAATGACAATATTCAACAAACATGAACTTGCGCCTACTGGAATTTGCAAGGTATTCGGTCTATCGAGCGTAGAATTTTTAAACCATTCGTTATGGAACCATTAATGGGAAAAAAAAATTCATTCGCTCATTCATATCGGAAATTCGTTATATGCAGCATTCGTTATACTGGACGTCCATTGTATAAGGTTTATTTTACATTAAATAAATTCTTATTTATTGTTTTCTATTATTTTAAAGTTATATTCAATGTTTAATTAAGTTTGTTTACACATCTACGCAATGAAATTTTCAGAAAATTTATTCAGATTTATCTGAGTGATACTTTAGAAATAAGGTATAGGGACAGGAATTTTTTAACGTTTTTTTGGAAAAAGTGTAAAGAATAAAGTAACACAAAAAAATATTTCATACATTTTTGAATTCGTGCTTTAACGAGCTTTCATTTGACATCCCACATGATAACCTCAAAATTAGATTAATCTTTTTTTTTAACATCACATTTATCCCCCTAAAACTAGCCCACCAGAGTCGAAATTCAACTTTTTAAGTTCAGGGTCACTAATTGCTACAACTGTTTTAAATTTCAATGGTCTACATCACATTTTCTCTGAGAAAAAGGCCGGTAACAGACGGACAGACAGACAGGCAGACAGACACCGAACTGATTCCATTAGTGTAAGATATTTCTAATAAAAAAAATTCCAAACACGACTAAGATACATAAATCAAACAATGAAAGTGCTAATAACTAGTGCTCCACAGTACTCCGTCCATGTCAGACATCCCTTGCAAGGACTATATCTCAATTCGATGTACAACTCCGCCCCCATTCATCCAGACATCTGGAACATGGTTAATAGGTCACTAAATACACTACTTTCCTCCGATGAGTACCTTTCTCTGCTAAATTAACCAAAAGATATATGAACCATTTAATAAAACACCACAATGCTTTTCTTCCACTCGTCTGCCTATGGAATGTCTGGGCTACTGACTGCTGGCTCCCCTTCAATTCTATCACGATGACCAGAAAACAAAAAAAGACGGAAAAAAAAAACAGAAACCCTCCAAGCCAACATGTAATACCTCATTCATAGTATATCCTTGGAAAATCTCATCGATAAATTAATGTTATCCCATATATCTCCATCATATTGGTAATATATCCAATTTCCATCCCTCCCACACATGGGCCCTCAGTGTGGGTATATGAAAATGCATGACTCGATGTATCACCTTTGATTCGTTTTCCCTTTTCTTTTTATGTCGTCTTTTGTCCATAAAACAGATTTACGATCATCATTACAACACTCGGGAAACATCGTATTCAACACTCTGGCAATGTTCTCTGTCTGTCCGCGCATCTTCGTCGCGTCGGCAAGAAACAGTTCCCTTGCCACTCCTGATTCGGGACACGTCTTCTACAGATGGGGATGATGATACAGATCTGAGAAAGGATATAATTCGGACAACCC